>CM040432.1:52126417-53326417 GCA_022702705.1 Papilionanthe hookeriana x Papilionanthe teres | reverse complement strand
AATCCTCTCCCAAACACTTTATAACAATCATACACACCATATTGAACAATCAATTAGACCTAACCCAAATTTGAACCCAGCCTAGCCAAACTTGAACCTAAGTGACTCAAATTGAACCCATGACCCAAATTAACCAAATCATGCAAAATGCTACCAAACCAAGCTTATCATGCCTAGCTATTGTGGCTAGGCACTAGCCTAGAGGCCTCTATTCGACCTAATCAAGCGATGGACCAAGTGTCCCCCAAATTAGGTGATCCCCTTCATTAATTGGGTAAAAGATAAAGAGATTTGCCATAATGCATTAACCACTTAAGCTCATCCCACTTCTGGCCTGACCACTAGCCACCTCCCCTGGCCTGGCCGACCGGCCTAGTCGCCGGAGGAGCTCAAATTGAGAGCCCCCTCAAGCCAAATAAATCCAATTGAGCCCACCCAAGCTTTCCAGCTCTGACTGCTCAACAGGGCTGATTTGCCTTCCACCTAAGCAGACATTTCCACCCACATTGGCCCCCTGAGCTCTACCAAGTAGCCATGGCCATAAATAGAGCTCTCCACAGCCAAGAGAGGATGCTGAAAATTTCTTAAGGAAACCCTGCCAAAATCCCACTAGTGCTTCCTCAAACCTCCCCAAGCTCATCCCAGCCACTTTCCTGCCATTTCCCTCACCGCTTCAGCTCAATTTTGAAGCTCAAAACCTTGCCGGAACTAGGAAACATTCCATTACCACTCTACACTGAACAAAAATCAAATTAACTGCACTGCACCCACACCATCATCACAATGAAAGAAGAAGTTCTCCCATCAAAGCTCCATCATAGAGAGCCTCTACCACAGACTTTGATCAACACCTGAAATCTGGTCTGATCGAAATTGGTTCTAGACATTTCACCAGGGAAAAAGGCTTCATTTGGAAGCTCGTTGGGACCAATCGAAACTGCTAAAATCATTTGATTGAGGCCTCCCCTCTCAGACAGAGGTACTGAACTTTCTCCCCCCTCCCGTGCTTGTTTTAATTATCCATGCACATTGGGTCAATTTCAGGCTAGGTTAGCCATATAGATAGGTTTGTTTAGGTTAGATGAGTCCATAGAAACAAACCCCATATGATTTGGTTGAGTCTAGCTCAAGTTCTTAGGGTTAGAAAGTGGACGGTGTTCGGGATGAACTAGGTGAAGACGATGACCCATAGTCGAGATCACACGTGTTTTCCTTGGACGACTAGGATGGAGTTAGATGGGAGCACGGTGCATAAAGAGTTGACACATGGCTGCCCAGTCAGATGGCGGCTTCAAACTAGGAAGCGCTGCGCTGTATTTCATAGCTGCCAAGGTTGTGTTGGCGTCGTGTCACTTAAGTAGAAAATTAGGGATTTAATGGATTTATTTGATTCCCAAAACTTTAATCCATAACTTGGTGTAGAAAAATCAAAAAAATAAAAGAAAAATACCCTCTTGCTCAGTGAATAGAGGAGAACAATGTGGAATTGGTTTGAAGTTTACTTGATGAGTATTTTATTTTTAATTAAATAAATACAGTATGGAGTCTTTTGATTCTCCATTTGCATAGACACTTCACCATGGCTTGATCTTTGGGGGTCTTGATCCCTCTGTCATGGGGATCTTCCCTAATTTTTCCAAGGTCAAGTGAGATCTCTATGAAGAGATATCTATTTATCAAGTTATATGAGTCTGTTTTGATATTAAATTTATAATAATTAAAATATTTATCAGAAAAATGCAAAGTAAATTTTAGTAGATTCATTGTGACCAGATGAACATAATAAAAATGTAAAATTGGTTCGATTCATTAAGTATAACCTAATTGTAATTAAACCATAAATTCTACAGAGAAATAAATTCGATTAAATATAAATGAAAATAACCTAAAAATCATTCTTCATTGTTATTTAAGGTTAGAGAAACTTACCATAAAGTTTTAAATTTAATTGGAGTTAATTTAAACACTTAAATGAATTTTTTGAGTTAAATATCACTTTTGGCATTAAAATACTTCTAATAATTAAAATACACTTCAAAAATCACCAAATTAATTTTGGTAGTTTTTTATGATCAGAGGAGCCCCTGAGAAATAAAATTGTAATTAAAACAATTTTTTCATTTTTAAACATTATTTTAATATTTAAATAAATTAAATTAATAAAAATTACAAAAGAATAATAAAAATGTTGGAAATGTTCCAAATTGTTTGCTAATCACTTAAGAACAATTGAAATAATTTTCCTAACACTCTAAATAAAATAATAAATTTTAAAGGGTTAAAATTAATTTTTAAAGATTAAAATGGAATTTTCATAATTTCTCATTAAAATAATTCTAATAATTAAAATATAAGTCACAAAAATATGAAATTTGCTTCTCTGGGTTTCCTAACCTCAGAGAGATTTTGAAAACAAATATAAAACTTAATTTTCCAACAAAATAATATTTTATATTTAATTAATACTCCAAAAATTGAAATCATTTTAATAATTAAATTAAAATTCAAAAAATCATAAAATTTGGTCCAAGTGGCCCTCTAGTCAATGTGAACCTCTACTAATTTTCTTTGGGACATATCTTTCATTTTTGCTATGTTATTGAATTTCCTATGAAAATTTCTATTTTCCATGAAAATAATTATATAAACTATATTAAATTAAGAAAAATCACATTTTCTCCTCTAATAATTTAATTGGCCAATAAGTGGAGTAACATAGAAACATTGAAATAATTTGAATTAAATTTAATGAATTATGAAGTAATAAGGCCTTTAGGGGAAAAAGTACAATTTTCAAGATTTAGCCTTAATTAAACATTTAGGCTTTATTTAAAGAAGAAAAGGGAAAATGATGATCTTAATAAACATGTTTGAATGATTGAAATACATAAAGGGGAAAATGGTAGAAACTCATCTCTTTTTTGTCGCATTAAAAGATAAGCTTATAATCTTATTAATCATATTAATTTGGATGAAAATCAAAATAAAAAGGTTCTTAAGGTTAGAGGTTTGTCTTTGGAAGTTAATAATTCATTAATTTGATACCCCATGTGATGTTGAAATGATAATTCATTAATTTGACAAGAATCATGTTCATGTAACTTAACTTTTTCTTAAAATTACCAACATACCCACCTAGGTCTTAAGGGCTTGGTAGTGAGACTAGGCTTAATCAAATTTGATTAATGAAGATTAGAAAAGAAAACGTAATTAATTTTAACCACATTTGAAACAATACAAGAGCATCAAAATTGGTTAAATTCTTTCATAAATTAAATTGCCCCTAAGGGCTCCACTTACATAATTCTGAAATTAAATATCAAGTGATATTTATCCCACCTTTTAGGGATAATTAAAACATTAGCTCACTGAGCATAAGAGTATGAATAGATGAACCATTTAATAATTTTGATAGGTTCAAAATGAACTCAAGAAAGTTCAAAAGGACTGTGAAATATCTGGGTATTTGTTGAACTCACTTTTGGTTGAGGTCTAGTCTTTCTTTAGAATAGCCTAGGGTCTAGCCATAGGACTCTCCTGGTGACTTTCTTAAAAGACTAGTCATGGAGCCCTACCCATAGAAATTCAAACTTTTCTCACTTCACTGAGAGTTTTCATATGCTTAAGGCCCAACCTCCAATTTTGGGAGGAAGAGACCAAGCATAAGGAAGCCCAGGGGAAGTCTCCTATAGGTGGTCAGGCCATAGGATCTACCCCGGGAGTTCTGGAGCTTACACCACACACTCACAACCTAAGCAGGACACATCACCTTTTGGTCCCCTAACTCTTTGGAAACTCATGTAAGTGGTTTTCCAAAGCTCTTAGCCTCAGGCTAGGGTTTGGTTAGTACCAACACATAGAGGGACCAAATGAGGGTGACTCTTGGTCCATGGCTCAATCTAAGCAATTCCATATTACTCACCTTCAACCAACTTCAATTTGCCCAAACAATCCAAATTTTTAACCCCTTTGCCCCAAAATACCCAAAATACCCTAAATACCTAAAATGCCCCCAAAACCCTAAAATTTCCAAAATTATCCAAATTACCCACAAGTCTTTAAAAATCATTCCAAAATATTCCCTACCACTCAAATTAACCAAAATTGCCAAGTTTTCCAAAAAATCCTCAAAATGACCTAAATACACCTCTTAGCCTAAAATTCCAAAAATTCTAAAAATTCCCATAAATTTCTAAAACCTCCCAAATATTGCTAATTTCATTTCTCTCAACTACTGCATGACCCAATTTGGTCAATTCAGCTCAATTTAACCCAAAAGTGCTCAAATTAAACCCAATGTCTACCTAATTGATCCCAATCTTGCCCAATTTCAATTCCAAATTTTAATTAAATATCTACAATACTAAGCTAAACCAAATCCAAGCACAATTTGACCAACACTTGAATTCGATTCCACTTAAAATCCAAAATCCCTAATTTTACCTAAATGATCCAAAACCCCTAAATTGACCCAATGTCAACCAATTTCCCACAATTTTAATTCTAAACTCTTCATAACACTCCCATAAATTGAATTGAATCATCAATTGCCTCCAATCCAAGCCCAAGTCTCACCCAAATCCACTTGAAATCCAAAATACCCAATTTTAACCCAAATTCAATACATGACCAATCCCACCAAATTGATTGGCCGAACCCTAAAATTTCCACCCAATTGATGTTGAGTACTCTTTATGACATTCCCATAGACCATTTGGAACCTTCAATTAGCCTTGGACCCAACTCTAATCCAACTTAAACCCAAACTTAGCGAACTTGCCCTAAATTGACCCAAATCCCAAAATCCACCAAATTGAACCCCCAAATGAATTCAAAACCACTCCAAGTCTTCATGAAAAATCTTCATTACGATCATATACACAATGTTGTTCAATCAATTTGGTCCAAAGCAAACAGAAACTCAAGTTAGCCCAACTTAAACCCAAATCAACCCATTCGGACACATGATTAAAATTGAACCAAACCAAGCCAAATTTGACCAAACCCACTTCATGGCAGCCAACCTTAGGCCTCCTATGGCTGGTTTGACCTGATCCAATCCAGGCCACTTGAGCCATGGACCAAAGGTTCTCCACTTGAGACCATTGGGTTTAACCTTTTGGCTAAGCTTAAGTCCCATCCTTAAACTCTTGTTTAACCAACCTCTCTGCCCAATTAAATGCACTGAGCTCCTCCCCCACTCCTCCTCAGCCTGCCAGCCACCTACCCTATCCTTGATGACCACCCTAGCTGCCGGAACAGCTCAGCCCGAGCGCCCCCATACACCTTAAAACCCAAAATTGAGCCTTGTCTGTGACGGATCACATTAGTGATCAATGGCTCTACTCAGCCCTCACCCTAAGCGGCCTAGGGCACTCATTGCCTGGCCCTGAGCTTCCCTCTTCGGTGAGCTTTATAAAATGGCTCCTCCATGGCTAGATTTCAGGTGCTGAAATTTTCTCCATAAAACTCTCCCAAATTACTCCCAGCCCCCATTCTAGCCAAGAGAAGAAGATCCCCACCATTCTCCTGCCCTGAACTCCACCACCTGAGCTCAATTTTTCAGTTAAAATTCAGACCAGAAACAGGAAAATTCTCAAACCTCCACCAAAATCAAATTAACTTTACCCACACCATCCCCACACCAAGAGAGGAAGTTCCCCAGTGAAAGCCCCATCACCAGGCTACCCATCTGCGTTATCGGCCAGAGCTCCAAATCAGCCTTGGTCAAACTTGGGTCTAGGCACTTCACTACGACCAGAGGCTCAATCCGTAAGCTCCTTGGACTCCAATGAATGTGCCGAGCACATCCAATTGAGGCTTCTCCTCTTGTACCAAGGTATGGAAACTTCTACTCAGCCCGAGCTTCCATGAATCCTCTATTTCATTCTGCTTAATTTTAATGCATGTTAGCCATATAGATATGTTCATCTAGGCTAGACATGTCGATAGAGACCGATCTCACTCGATTTGGTTAAGTATCGAGCGAGATCTTAACGTTTTGGTGTGGGCGGCTCTCAGGTTGAACTAGACGGGGATGAAGCTCAGCGACCGTCGGATGATGCGTGTAACGTTTGGACGACTCAGATGAAGTTACACGGGAGCCTTGTCCGTAAAGCGCGCGGTGACTTAGATGGCGGTCTTGAATCAAAGGACGTCTCGTGTGCTTTCGACACCGCCGAGGATACAATCAGCACTGAGTCGGATAGGTAGAAAATTATGATTTTCCTATTTATTTAAATAGCCAGAATTTTAAAAATATATATATCTTTACATAGAAAAATCATAAAAATAAACTAAAAATACCCTCTTGCTCAGTGAACAGAGGAGAACAATGTGGAATTAAAATCAAAATTTTTTATTATATATTTAATTTTTAATTTTTTATTTACTGTCTTGAATATTTTAATTCTCCATTCACATACATAATTCACCATGGCATGAGATTATAGAGCTTTTGTAGCCTCTGTTCTTGGGAACATTCTCTGATTTTTCCAAGGTCAGAGATTATGTCTAGAGGGAGTTCTTTATTTTCTAAATTTAGGGCCATCTTCTTGAAAATTAATTATGAAAATTAGCTTGTTGTTCATAAAAATCTAAAAAAATTAGGGGAAGTGTCTTAGGACAAGAGAACCCTAGGAGAACTATGGTTTGATTTAATTCACTAAAAATAACCCTAATTTGACCAAACACTCAAGACTGGACTTAAATTAATTTAGAGCAACCACACATCAAAATGACATGAAATCAATTATCCAATGTGTTCTAGGATTAGGAGAACCTTACATAAAAATTTCAAATCAATTGGAGTTAACTTAACCCACTAAATGAATTATCTAAGTGACATAACCATATTTGAACTTAAAAAATTCATAAAACCCAAAATATAACTAAAAAATTCATCAATTCAACTTTGAGAGTTCTCTGAGATCAGAGGAGTCCAGAAAAATTGAAATAGGAATTTTAATAAAATTTTTATTTTTAACCTAGTTTTAAATATTTAAATAATTAAAAAAAATCATAAAAATCATAAAAGTATTAAAATTCACTAAAATGTCACATTTGGCCTCTTAATCACTTGGGAACCAACAAAATATTTTTCCTAAGTCTCTAAGTAAAGGTATTAAATTTTAAAGGCTTAGGGTAATTTTTAATATAAAAAAAAATGAATTTTCCAAGCCTTTCACTAAAACAATTCTAAAACTTCAAAGAAAAATCTGAAAAATACAAAGTTTGCTTCTCTGAGTTTCTTGAGCTCAGAGAGATTTATGAAAAATATAAATCCTAATTTTCCCCCTCAATTTTATTTTATAAATAATTAATACTCCAAAACTTAAAATAATTCTAATAAATAAATTAAAACTCAAAAAATCTCAAAATTGGTCCAAGTGGTCCTCTAATCAGTAGGAACCTCCAATAATTTTCCTAAGAACGGAAGTTTCACCTTGGTTATGTTGTTGAATTTTCATTCAAAATCTCTATTTTCCACTAAAATAATTATATATATTAAATTAAAAAAATAGAAAAATCATATTTACTCCTCTGATGTCTTAATTGACATGTGAGTGAGGTGACATAAAAAATTGAAATTCATTTGAGCTTAATGTAGTGAATTATGAGATGAACAAACTTAAGAGGGCATAAAGGTAATTAAGAAACTTTAGCCTTAATTAATATTTAGGCTTAACAAAAGGGGAAGGGTTAATATTTGATATTGATTTTCCTCTTGGATGATTGAAACATAGGGAACTAAGGGGTAGAAACCCCATTAATAACATTTAACATTAAAGAATAAATCTCAATTAATTAAGTCATCAAACTTTGGAAGTTAATTAAAGCATAAATTGTTAAGGTCAAGGGATGTGATATAGGAGGATTCTAATTCTTTGAAATTGAATCCCTAACTAATGAATTGATCAAACACTACCTAACTTTTATTAATGAAACCATAAAATGATAATTGAAATTAAAAAGAATAATTTTAAAATCATAAGATTAAATTAAAAAAATTTAAAACATTAAGATTAATTTAAAATAGTTTAAGACATTATAATTAATCTGAAACATCATAATTAAACTAAAACAATGTTAAAATTAATCTGAAATAATTAAAAAGCAAGTTTAAAATATTGAGAATAATTTTGAAACAATTTATAATTCATAGTTAAACCAAATCAATTTAAAATATTAAAGTTAATATGAAATATTATAATTTAAAATATCAAAACTTAACTGAATTAAATGATTTGAACACTTTTCTAATTTAAAATAATTTGAGATATTTAAAAATCAACTGGATCTTCACAACTAAATTGAATCAGTTTAACACTAATTCAACTTCAATTAAGAATGATTAAGTTCTTTAATGGACTAATCTGCCCCTAAAGGCTTTCATCCTTATAACTCCTAAATGAAGTGTCAAATGAAATGTCACCTTACTCATAGGATAATCAATATCCGAGTTCACTGAGTAAGAGAAAAAATTCAACTAAACCCCGGATGATTAATTCATCCGCATAATGAAATTCATTTAGACCCAAAATGATTCCAGAAGCATTGAAAAGATGTTCAGGACTCGTCCTAAGCACTTTCTTAAATGTAATGTTTTAGAAGAACAATTGAACTTCATTATCTTTTGATGAAGAAAATCATCCTCAAACACACCTTAGGAATTGATTAGTGATAGGACTAGGATTTGGTAGACAACGAGGACCTTCCCTTAGCTTTACCTATGTGTTTTCTTTCAAATATTTAAATGCCCTAACATGCATTTTAAGTGCAGTTGAAAATGACGAGAAGATCCGCCGGGTACGCTTTTATTTTATTGCAATTTACTTACCTGCGCTGTACTATACTTTCCTTTCTGGCAATTTGCATGATAAACAACAATGTCACCCTGCATGAAAACTGAAACCTTTAGGATAGTCACAAAACTGAGACCAAAACTAAAATTAAAAAAATCATAATAAGATAAAATCTACCGCCACAAAATTCAAAATATAAAACAACTCAAAATTTAATCACAAACAAAACAAAAACTATAATTGTAACTAAATTAAAACGTCTCGTTGGATGATTGAGAATGCCTTGGAGGAGGTAACCCACGTATTGCTAACAGGTTTTTTTCACGGTCTGAATGAAAGTATGGAACTCATTAAATTGCGTTGAGTAAATTCATTTGGACTAAGTGAATCGGATGAAAATAACAGTGCCGGGATGATGGAACCGTGGGATCTTAACCGGTGTTATTATAATCAACTTTAATGTTCCCCTAATAAAATGTTAAGACATCTCAATTTTAATATTTCTAAAACATGATACTTCCCTTCTCTCCTCAATTTCCATTTCTATAAACTAAACCTGCTACGACAAGGAGTTTGGAGCATGCATAGTGAGCAACACGACCATCTTCAACAACAAAACTTATCTACACCAGCAAAACCTTTCCTTAGAATTAAAATAACAAGACGTAGGACTTTGAGGTAGCTTGCTTAGTGCAACATAAATCCTCACCCTTTCTGTAGGCCTTTGTACAGCTCTACTGTGCAATATAAGCCCTAATTCGCTTTAGAATTCTGAGGTTTTTGTCCGATACGAAATAAAACCTCCCATCTTCCAGGTTGTTTGCATAATCAGATATTATGCAAAGTGTAATCCTTATAATTAATTGGCAGGATTGAAACTTAAATAACTTCATTTCTAAAATTCAAGCCAAACCATAGGATAGTTTGGGAGGACATCAAGGTTTTCCCTTGAATCAGTGTTCTTCCCCTAGCCTTCTCTCACTACTGAGCTTCCACTCACTCTTCAACTGAAGGCTAACCTTTAAGTTAAGTTACTAATCTTAGGACCAAATTAGGGTCTCAGTCAGTCACCCTGAATCCTCCAATTTGAAGTCCAACAAAACACATTTCCCTTTTTATTTGCACTTAACTCTCATGAACTACACAATTCATCCATAGAAATTGAATGGATTCTTCATTATTATTGTAGGACACTAAATCCTTTCAGAGTTAATGTTCAACAATATTTATTAACAATTCAATTGGCCAGATCGAAAAGCAAATTAAGTTCGAAATGAAAAACTATCACGATTTCTTCAATACATTAAAAGCACTTCAAATCCACATCAACACATCATCACATCTCTACGCAAGAAGAAAGACAAAGGAGACTACTCAGAATTCATGAAGAAGATACAATAAAACATGGATTTTATATATAAATGAAAAGTCATACAAACCACAAAAGAAAATACAACTTATCTCTTTCTCTTCCCCAATGCAATTCCCTTGAAGTTCCTTTGACTCCTTTTCTCTCTTCTTTGCAATACTCAATTCCCTCTTTAGAATGGAAAGGAAGAAGCAATCTCTCATTTTACTTCTTCTCCTTCACTCCTTAGAGAAGAATTCCTCTTAAATTCTCACTTCTACACTCTTCTCTCCTAAGCCCTATCACTCAAAACACACTAGACTCTCTAAAACACACATGACACACTATTTTTCATCCAAATATAGTTACTTATAAGTTAGAGATGAAATCCCAAGAGTTTCCATAGAAATCCCTTCAAAAAGTCGCCAAAACTCTTCAAATTTAAAGTCCACCGACATCGGGCGCCGGCGGCGTTCTATCGTCGAATATTTGCCGAGCTCTCGGGAAAATGGCGCTGGCGAAGCCCATTCTGTCGTTGGCGGCGTCAGAAGCTGTTTTCCTCCTTTATGCTCCTTTTTGCTCCGAATTCATTCCTTTTTGCTTCTTTTCGCTCCAATCACCTAAAATCATCATATCTACAACAAATCTTGAAAACTACCTTTCTTTAAAGTGCAATATCACCAAAAATGGGTAAAATTATATAGCAAAAACAGTATATATTTTTGGTGCATCAACAGATCAAACGGATGTCATAAATTCTTTAGTTTATTTGATCAAGCCTCACCTCAAGCCTTGTAGTCATTCTTCTGAATAAATACATTTCTTGTGGCAAAATGCTTGATTATTTAAACTATTATTTATATGAGATTGGTATGATTTCATATTCTTCAAAAATAAAAATATTAATTTCAAAATCCACACATATATATATTAAATTAAATCAAATCCCTAATTTTTTAAAAAAATTAAACCTTATTTTATAAAACTATATTTTAAACTCTTCAAAGAATTTTTTTTTTAAAACGGCCGACTGTATTCCCTAGACCTTCTCATAAATCTTTTGGACATCTTGTAGGACAACTGAACCTATTGTACTTAATGAAATCATCTTTCAAAATAATAAATAAGACCCACCAAGTTATGACATAAGATTTTGCAGGCCTATAATGAACTATCTATTGGCTTTTACTTTCCTATAAAATATAAATGATTATTGCAAAAATACTAAAGTTTCAGGTGGAGGAACGAGAAGATTCGATAGGTACACTTGTATAATTTTTAATACCTTCTTTTCTGTACTTCTTTCGCTTTACTTACAAGATTGTCTGTTAAACAACATTGTCTCCATGCATGGAAACCAAAACTTTTAAGATAACCATGGTGCGACTATTTTAATTTGCCAAAATTTATGAACTCAAATATATATATATATATATATATATATATATATATATATATATATATATATATATTAGTTTTCTATTGAGTCACACAATTAAACCCAAGTATACATATCACTGAAGTAATATAGAGCTCTAATATAGTCCTGATTATCAATCCCACGAGGAGGCAATTAATTTTATAATGTAGCACGAATCACACAATTATCTTAAACTCTTCCCCAAGAGAATCTCAAAGAATTCCTTTGAATCCTCTTCTTTCTTCAACACAACACACAATTATCTCTTTAGATAAGTAAGGAAGAAGAAATCTCTCACTTTTCCTCTCCTCCTACACTCCTTAGAAGAGAACACACACAAACCCTATATGGACTCTCTACACTAGAACTATGAAAAGACACACTCACTCTTCACTCCCTCACACAAAAGACTCTCTCCCTCTCTCTAAACATGGCTCCAAAATAGTTTGAATTCAGCCATAACTGATTTACCAAGTTTTTCCTCCAGTATCCCTCCAAAATCCGACCAACTACATTGAATCTAGTTTAAATCGGGATTGGGCGCGGTCCGACGCAGGATAGGGCATCGTCCAGCTCTATTTTCCACTTTCTGGTCAAAACTCTGTAAATTAGTGCGCTCCGGCGTTTGAGATAACACCATTTAGTGCTAGTTCAATAAAATGCATTATACTTCATTTTGCTCCAAATTTGCTCCTTTTTGCTTCCTTTTGCTCCAAAGGTCTAAAATCATTGTAACTGCATGAATCATGAAAAATACCTTTCTTTAAAATGCAATATCATCAAAAACAAGTATGAAGTGAACATTAAAAAGCTATCAAATTTTTAGTGGATCAAGATCCCTCAATCTTAACTATTACTTTCCTCAAGTGATTTAGTTAATACATAAAATACTGATCCACTGCAATGAACTTTCTTTCTAGAATACTATAATTTAGAATTAGATAAATACAGTGGTAGAATTTTCAGAAAGATCTTTGAAAAATTCAAGTGAATTCTGCAGGTGTAAGACTATCTAGTCATCAAGTCAAAGAGTTTGAGCTCTCTATTCATTTAAAAAATAACTTTAGATTGTCCTATTGAGGCACTTAAAAGGATTATATGAAAAGAAGTTTATGAGAACACTACTAGTAAAGATGCTAATCTATACATATAAGTTCAGGAAAGTAATTAAGTTCTTCCCTTTAGGTAGGTCCAAGTGAAACCAATTTTTGATTAGGCATCTCAAGCTTCTCCTCCACTTTTTTTTTCTTTTTCATCTTCCTTTTTTTACTTTTCTTTTTATTTTTTTAAAGTGAGGATTACTATATCTGGATAGCTTTAAATAATTATGAACTTCACCCTTCTAACCTTAAATTTGAAACTTACCACAATCCTTTACCTTATAGGCATTTCTTTAGCTTATTATTGATTCAACATAGAGTCCTAATCCTTTCCTTTCACATAAAGTTTTAAGATTCTTAATACTCAAACATACAGTTTTTCTTACTTTAAATAGTTGACTATAGTCCTATTCTCTTATACCAAATATCTTAGCCTACAAAATTACTTTTTATTGCCAAAAATGTTTATTCAAGTCCACTAAACTATTTAAATAAAATCAAAATACAGTTATCTGAAATTGAGCTCTATCACAGGAAATCATGTTAATAATTTTGAAAATACTTTTAAATGAGAACAACTAATAGTTAAATTTTTCTCTTTGATGCACTGAAAATATATAAGGTTTTTGCTATTTAATTTTACCCATTTTTGGTGATATTGTACTTTAAAGAAATGTTTTTTTCATGATTTTCTGCAGGTATGATGATTTTAGGTGATTGCAGTGAAAAGAAGCAAAAAGGAACGAATCCGGAGCAAAAGGAGCTAAATGGTGAAAAAGTGTTATGGCACCGCTGGCACCAGAATGGGTGCTGCTGACGCCCAAATCCAGAGAGCACAATAATTAAATGGCACGATAGAGTGTGGAGTTCAAATTTGAATAGTTTTGGCTACTTTTTGAAGGGATGCCTATGGAAACTCTAGGGATTTCATCCCTATCATATAAATAACTGCTTTTGGACAAAACATGATGTGGAGAAGAGTGTCTTGTGTCTTCTAGAGCAATTTTTAGTGAGTGTTGAGTGTTAGGGTTTAGGAGGAGAGAGTGTAGAGTGAAGATTTGAGAGGGATTCTTCTTTAAGGAGGGGAGGAGAAGAGGTAAAGTGAGAGATTTCTTCTTCCTTTTTATTCTAAAGAAAGAATCAAGTATTGTAAAGAAGAGAGAAGAGGATTCAAAGGAACTTCAAGGGAATTGCATTGCGGAAGATAAAGAGATAGGTTGTATTTTCTTTTGTGGATTGTATGACTTTTCTTTTTTATATAAAATCCATATTTTATTGTATCTTCTCCATGAATTTTGAGTAGTATCCCTTGTCTTTCTTCTTGCATAGAGATGTGATGATGGATTGATGTGGATTTGATGTGCTTTTAATGTAATGAAGAAATTGTGACGATTTTTCATTTAGAACTTAATTTACTTTCGATTTGACGATCGAAATGTTAAAATACGTTGTTGAACATTAAGTTTGAAAGGATTTAATGTCCTACAACGATAATGAAAGATCAATTCAATTTCTATGGATGAATTGCGTAGTTCGTGGGAATTGAGTGCAAATAAATAGGGAAATATGTTTTGATGGACTTCGATGTGGAGATTTCGAGGTGACAGTCGAAATCCCCAATTTGGTTCTAAGATTAGTAATTAATATCAAAGGATAGCCTTCGGGTGAAGGGTGAGTGGGAGCTCCGAAGTGAGAGCCGGTATTCTCCCAGCCTAGCCTTAGAGTTAGTGACTAAACTTAGAATATGTCAATGTTCTTTTTTTACTCAGAAGAGAGGGTACTCTTTTAAGGTTAAAGAATCATCTATGCTCCTATTTGACTCAATAATATAGATAATTATTCCATATCAATCCACACATCATATTCTCATTGCAAGAGGAAAGATACTTTTCTTATATTTAAAAAACCTTTCAAATACTTAGTTTAGTGTGTCTGTAGTTAATCCTGTTCTTAAAGTTATTAGAAGTAATTGTAGTTAGTTAATTGTTACTATTTTGTTGTTCTTAGTGTTTCTTGCATAGTAGTAGTAAGTAGTAAACCTTAAATTTAGTGCTTATTACACAATGTGTAACATTTTCTTAAAACTTCAATATTTCCCTTTGGGATCAATATCCAGGACTTCATTAGAGCCCTGTATTACACTATACGATACATATACTTGCGTTGAATGCTTGGACTTAACAAAATTATTATAAATTTATAAATCTGAGTTCATAAATTCTTACAAAATATAAAGTCGAGCATCAAGTTTTTGGCGCCATTGCTCGGGAAAATAACAGAGTTAAGAAAGTAAGTAGGAAGGTATTTATTAATAATATAGTAATAAAGAAATCCTTTATGTTGTAGTGTGTAATTGTGTGTGTAATTGTGTGTTTGTTTATTTTTATTAAAGTATTTGTGTTTGTATATGCGTAGTAGCAGATCTATAAGTTTAGTACCTTACGATTCAGAGTTAAAGCGTACTGTCAGAAAAATTAGAAAACAAAAATAAATTGAAAATCCTTGCAAAATGGAGAATATTCAAGATAATCAAAGAAATGAAATTGGAAATTTGCCAAGACCTTTGATACACCTAAAATATATAGTATTTTTATGCATAATTTTATATCTATTTTTAATGATATTGCATTTTAATGGAAGGTATTTTGTGTTTTTCTTGCAGGTATGATGAAAATGGATGGTCATGATGAAAGGAGCAAAATTGGATCAAATTTGGAGCAAAAAAAGATGAAAAATGAAAATTTGGGCACTAGCGGCTAAGCGTCACTGGGCCGACGCTTAGCCGCCACAGTTAAAAATCGAATTCTAAAGAAATTTAGTGCTAATTTCAAAGGGGGATGGGATGTAACTCTTGGTGGTAACTTCCATAACTTCCTTTGGGTGGCAAGTTTGAATGAAGGGGTGCATTCTTTGGTGGATACATTGAATCTGAACACATTTGAAGAGACACCAAGGCACATTTTGGATTACTATTTAAAGAGAGTCTTAGGAAAGATTAAGGAGCTCTTCCTTTGAGTTTTTAAGGGCTCTTCCACTTGCATTTTGAAGAGAGTTTTTATAGTATTTTACATTTATTTTGTGAGAGTTTTTATAAAGAGTAGGAGTAGAGAGTAGAAAGGAGAAAATGGTCGGAGTGAAGTCTTCCTCTTCCCACTTCTTTTCTTTCTTTTAGTATAGTTTCTATTGAAGTCTGAAGTTTATTCTGAGTCATCGGAGTTGGGAGATCCGCTCTGAGGAGTAGTTTAGTGAAGAGTTAAAGTTTTAGAGGAATTTCCTGAGTCTTGTGGAGAGAATTTTCAGATAAGTGTTTACATTTGTTCTTACATTTAGTTTTCTAATTAATACTTGTTTTTGTCTGTTGTTTTTTTATGGTTTTTAGTTTGATATCAATGTGTTTTTGTATTTTGTCAATGCATTCTGAGTAGTTTAGTTTATCTTTTTCTTTCTTAAAAGGAGAAGTAATTAATTTAAGGAGAATTATTGTGGAAAGTATCAGTGTTTAAAGTTGGAAGAAGTTATGAAGATTGATTCTGAAAACTTTGTTAACTTCTTAATTTGGCCTGTTAAGTTGTAAAATTTCTTGAGATTATGTAAGATCCAATGCGATATTGTCTCATAAAAGTTAGTAAGAATCACATGTAATTATATGGGTGAGAATTGTAGTCGATATAATTGAATGTAATATTAGAATATATTTTATGGAAGGGAGTAATATTAGAGGATTTTACAGATGACGTGCTAAAACCCCTAATTTGGTTTGAAGTTTTCGAGTTTTGTTCGAGAAGTTAGCCTCAGTTGGTGGGAATCGAGGGAACTATAGAGTGAGAGACCGATATCTTCCTACCTAACCATGTTCAAAATGATAAAAATTTCAAATTAACCTATGTTCTTTATAAAACCAAGTAAGGGTAAAGAACACATTTGCTTCTATCTCTCACAACAAATTTAAATACTTCCACAACAAAACTTTAATAATTATTACTACTTCATAAAAGATATTCTAGTTAATAGTGTTTTACATATAGTGTTATTAGTTATTATAGGAAATTTCAAAAGACAAATCAACTTTAAAACTTTTCAAAATCAAGACATACTTTCAAAAGACATAAAAAAAAGTAAAAAGATAATTTTTTGATTCCTTTAAAGATTTTCAAATTTTTCCTGTGGGTTCGATATCTCGGGGCTTAATCAGAAAGTCCTATATTACTTGATAAATGATATGTATACTTGTGTAGTATCCCATATTATAAAATCATAATTTTCATATCTAAATCATCAGCTCATATATATATTTGGTGTGGAGTCAAGTTTTTGGCGCACATATATTTAACAGCCGATCAAGTTTTTGGAACCGTTGCCGGGGAAAAATAATTAAATTTCATTTTAAAGAGAATTAAGAAATTTTAAAATTTTCTTTTCTTTGTTTTTTTTACTGTGTTGTGTTTTGCTTTGTTTTATTATTGTATGCGCATTTCAGGTTCTGACGGACTTGCGCCTTACGATACTGAATAAGAAAGAAATATCAGGAAAATCAAAAAAATAAAAAATACAGAAAAAGATAAAAATATTCAAGAAATGCAAATCATCAAAATCAAAATGTAGGAATCCATCAAGAATTAAGACCTTTAAGAGATTATGTTAACCCTACAGTAGATGAATTTCGTGGTAGTATTCAAAATCCTGCTGCAGCTGCTAATTCTTTTGAGCTTAAACCTGTTATTATCCAAATGGTGTTTAATAATCAGTTTGGGGGAGCAACAACTGATGATCCTAATTTGCATCTTGCTAATTTTCTAGAGTTGTGTGCTACTTTTAAATATGATGGTGTTTCGGATGATTCTATTAGACTTAGACTTTTTCCTTTCTCACTAAGGGATAAAGCTAAAATATGGTTACATTCATTAGCACCTAGATCAATAAGAACTTGGGGTGAACTGTCACGAAACTGAAGTAGAGAAAGTAAAAGCAATTCAACTGAGATGTGGAAAAGAATTGGAAGGTAGAGTTCAAACAGAAACTGAAGTAGAGAAAGAAGAGATTGAAAGACCTAAAGAGGACGCTCCAAAAGGTTTTGAAAGACCTATTTCTCCGCTTAAGGTTGATATAGAAAAACCACCACCTCCATTTCCTTAGAGACTTCGTCAACAAAAGTTGAATAAGCAATTTTCAAAATTCTTGGAGATATTAAAGAAGCTTACCATTAATATTCCATTTGCTGAAGCTCTAGAACAAATGCCAAGCTATGCGAAATTTATGAAGGATATTCTTAATAAAAAGAGGAAGTTTGAAGAAAATGAGACTGTTGCACTTAGTGAGGAGTGTAGTACGATAATTCAGAAAAAGCTTCCTGAAAAATTTAAAGATCCTGGTAGTTTCACAATTCCATGTGTAATAGGAGAAAGATTCTGTGGAAAAGCTTTATGTGATTTGGGTGTAAGCATTAACCTTATGCCTCTATCAATATTCAAAAGACTGGGACTAGGAGAAATATCCCCAACTACTATAACTCTGCAATTAGCAGATCATTCGATCACATATCCTATAGGAGTTATTGAAGATGTTTTAATAAAAGTGGATCAATTTATTTTTCCTGTGGATTTCATTATGTTAGATGTGGAGGAAGATAAAGAGATACCCATAATTTTGGGGGGCAGAGCCATGATAGATGTGCAAAAAGGGAATTAACGATGACGGTTAATGATCAGACAATTACATTTAATATTTCAAAATCGATGAAATATCCTGCTAGAGGTAAAGAAGATCAGTGTTATAGGATGGATGCTATTGAATATTTACGTGAATGTCATTTCAAATCAACTTATGAAGAGAAAGCTGAAAGAGAAGAATTGGAATATAAGTAAGAAGAGGAGTAATTTGATTCTGAAGATTTTCAAGAGGAGGATCTAAAGTATGTTCATGAAAGTTTTGAATTGTTGGATATAACTGAAAAAGATGAATCTTCTGGTCCATCAATTAAAAAACCTCCTGAACTTGAGCTAAAAATGCTTCCTGATCATTTGAAGTATGTTTTTCTAGTGAATCTTCAACCTTGCCTGTTATAATTTCCTCTCAATTAACTGAAAAAAAGAAGAGATTTTGCTTGAAATTTTGAAGAAGCACAAGAAAGCCTTCGGATGGACAATTACTGATATTAAAGGAATCAGTCCTTCAATTTGTATGCACAGAATTCTTATGGAAGATAATTGCAAACCTCGGGCTGATCCCCAAAGGTGAAAAAAATTGTTAAGAAAAAAATTTTAAAATGGTTGGATGCTTGAATTATCTACCCTATTTTAGATAGTGCATGGGTTAGTCCTATTCACTGTGTTCCTAAGAAGGAGTAACAGTGACTGTTAATGAAAAGAATGAAATGATACCAACAAGATAAGTTACAGGGTGGCGAATATGCATTGATTATATAAAATTAAACCTTGCCACAAGGAAAGATCATTTTCCACTCCCTTTTCTAACTGGATGGGCATTAATACTTTTATTTTCTGGATGGATATACTGGTTACCACTAAATTCAAATTGCTCCTGAGGATCAAAAGAAAACTACGTTTACCAGTCCTTATGGTACGTTTGCTTTTAGAAGAATGCCCTTTGGTTTATGTAATGCCCTTGCTACATTTCAGAGATGTATGATGGCTATTTTTGTGATTTGATTGAAAAAGGGATTGAAGTTTTTATGGATGACTTTTCAGTGTTGGGAATTTCATTTGAATCATGTTTAGAACATTTATCTAAGGTTCTAAAATGCTGTGAAGAAACTAATTTGGTCCTTAATTGGAAAAAAATGCCAATTTATGGTAGCAGGGGGAATTGTTTTGGGACATCGGATTTCAGAAACAAGGTTTGGAGGTAGATTCTGCAAAAATTCAAGTTATATCTAATTTACCTTGCCCAACTAATGTAAGGGGAATTAGAAGTTTTTTAGGACATGCTGGATTCTACAAGTGTTACATCAAAGACTTTTCAAAGATTACAAAACCTTTATGTCGTTTACTGGAAAAGGATGCAATTTTTAATTTTAATGATGATTGCCTCAAAGTCTTTGAAACATTAAAAGAAAAATTAATCACTGCACCTGTAATAATTTCACCAAATTGGGAAAAACCTTTTGAATTAATGTGTGTTGCTAGTGATTATGTTATTGGTGCTGTTTTAGGTCAGAAATGTGATAAAATTTTCAAAGTAATTTATTATGCTAGTAAAACTCTTAATGAAGCTCAAATTAATTATACCACTACCGAGAAAGAGTTATTAGCTATAGTATTTGCATTTGATAAATTTCGATCATATTTAATTGGAACTAAATATATGGTGCATACTAATCATTCTGCTATTAAACATTTAATGAAGAAAAAAGATGCAAAATCGAGACTGATAAGATGGATTCTTCTTTTGCAAGAATTTAATTTTGAGATAGTAGATAGGAAGGGTTATGATAATAAAATTGTTGATAATTTGTCCATGCTTGAAATTGAAAAATCTCTTTGTGATATTGAAGAAATTAATGAACATTTTCCTGAGGAAAAACTCTTCACTGTTAAAGAATGACGTGTTCCGTGGTATGCAAACATAGTAAACTTTATTGTTAGTAATATTATACCCTATGGTTTGACATACCATGAAAAGAAGAAATTTCTGTCTGATGCTAAGACTTATTTTTTGGATGACCCATTTTTATATAAATAAGGAAAGCATCTTATATTTTGAAGATGTGTACCTTTGGAAGAGACTTATGAAATTATTCAAAAAAATGTCATAATTCTGATTATGGGGGATATTTTGGAAGTGATAAAACTGCATATATAATATTACAATCAAGATTTTATTGGAGTACAATTTTTAAAAATGTGAATGTTTATATTAAAAATTGTGATAGATGTCAGCGTGTAGGCAATATTTCTAGAAAACATGAGATGCCCCTCAATTATATGTTGGAAGTTGAAATATTTGATGTTTGGGGACTAGATTTTATGGGACCATTTACACCATCTTTCAAAAATGTTTATATTTTGATAGCAGTAGACTATGTTTCCAAATGGATTGAAGCTATTGCTTTACCTCGATGTGATGCTCAAAGTGTTGAAAGTTTTTAAAAAATAATATATTTTACAGATTTGGAATACTAAGAGTAATCATAACTGATGGGGGAAAGTCATTTTAGAAATACGATTATTGGGAAGTTAGCAAAGAAATATCATATCAGTCATCGCATTGTTACTGCTTATCATACATAGATAAGTGGTTTGGTTGAATTATCCAATCATGAAATTAAAAGAATATTGGAAAAAACTATTAATCCAAATAGAAAGGATTGGTCAATCAAATTGGATTATGCTTTGTGGGCCTATAGGACTGCTTACAGAACACCTACAGGAATGTCCCCATATAGGCTGATTTTTGGAAAAGCTTGTTATTTTCCTTCGAACTTGAGCATAAAGCATATTGGGCTATCAAAGAGTTCAATTATAATTTGAAAGATGCTGCTGAAAAGAGATTATTGCAATTGAATGAGGTTGAAGAAATAAAAAATGAATCTTATGAAAATACTACGATTTATTAGGAAAAGATGAAGTTATGGCATGATCAGAAGATTTTTACTAAAAATCTTGTACCAAGACAAAAAGTTTTACCGTATAATGCTAGATTAAGAATATTTTCTGAAAAACTTAAGTCCAGGTGGATGGGTCCATTTATTGTGATAAAATTTTATTCTTAAGGTGCTGTAGATATTCAAGATCCTAAGACTGGAAAAATATTTAAAGTTAATGTACATAGACTTAAACCATATTTTTCAGTCAATAAATCTAAATCTGATAATAATTTGATGTTGGGTCACTCAGAATGAGTTCTGGGTAAGTCAGGCTGAAGACGTAAAAACAAGCGCTTTGTGGGAGGCAACCCATAATTATTGGTGTGCTTTTCTTTATGTTTGTTTTGTGTGCTTTGTTTGCTTTGTATGGTTTGTTCTTATGTTTTAATGGTAGTAATTTCGAGTTTTTAAACTATAGTAGAGTTTATTTGACCTTAATTGATGTTTTAGAGAAGTTAGAATGAAAATTTGGACACTTAGTAGACCTGTGCTAAATTGAGCACTGGTGGCTAAGCGCCGACTAGTTGGCGCTTAGGCGCCGTAGTTATAAAAAAATGTGAAAAATGAGGTTCTAGAAGCCTAGATCATGGGGGAGTAGTTTTGGAAGTTATTTTGGAGTTTTAAAACGTCTTGAGGCAGTTTTAGCACTTCCCAAGTCTATAAAAAGGACCTGGTTTAAGAGAAACACTTGCCCCGAGTCCTATTTTCATTTCTGAGTGCATCATGTCTTCCTGGGAGAATGAGACGAAGAAGAAGCAAGATTCTGACAAAAATAAGTTCGTTAGTGACAGTGCTAAAGAATTATTCAATGGATTTCTCGCTGTTAGTATTCAAGGGATTGTAGAAGTGATTGCAAAAATTGAAGCCCGAGTGACTTCAATGGAAGTAAAGATCAATGAAGGTAACTTACAGTTGGAGCACATGAGATGGCAACTCAAGATGCAATTTAGTTATTCAAGGTACGTGGAAGAAGCAGATAAGGCGATGTTTCTGAAGAACAAATGAATTGAAGAAGAAGATGCAAGAATGAAAAATTATCACCCGTTCTATCAAATTTATATTCTAGAAGGGTCAAATGAGAATCATAATGGTTCGGGATATAATCTGCCTAATGGAGAATGGAATTAAGAGTGCTTTGTTCTTATTTGTTTAGTGTTCTTATGTGTTATGTTTAGTGTTCATGTGTGTTAAGTTTGGTGTGTTTAGTGTTTATATTTAAGTATTAACTAGTCTGATGATGTGATGGTAACATCCTAGAGATGTATACTTATCAGTTTGAGATTAAAGTCTCTTGTATTTAGAGAATTTCATCCTTTATGTGTGGATAGAAATTCTAGAATTGTATTAAGTGTTATGTTTGTTTTAATATAAGTTCGTGTTTGTGTGAAATTTGTGTGGAATCAATGGATATTAAATTTTGATTTGGAATATTGGAAGATTTATGTGGGGAGAAATAATTATTCTGGAGTAATTAAGGGTGATTATTCTGAAGTAATTAAGGGTAATAATTTATGATTATGTTTTGAACTGTGCTAGATCAACCACTACTACAGGTATGGGATTTCCTTCCTTAATTCATTCATTATGTGAACGATCTGGAGTGAAGTTTGAAACCTGGGAAGAGGTACTTCAGCCATTGAGACCAATTACCAGTGTCAACGTTGGTGCTTACACTGTACATTCAGAGTTTGGTTGGAGAGGAGGATTTGGTAGGGCTTCTACTGCTTCTACTTCTGCTGCATCTACTTCTCGTGCTACTACTTCACATGCTTCATCATCTATAGATTCACATACTAGTTTGTTAAGAAAATTTTTGAAAAAAGTGAGTCTTACTCGAGAGCATCTGAAAGATATGGATGGTAAGATGGATAATGTGGAAAGATATATTGTGAAACATGATGAGTATGAGGAGAGTTATTTGCAATATGTGGATAGACTAATTAGAGGAGATCAGAGTGCTGAGATGCCCCCTCATCCATTCTACATATCTTATGTGCCATCTAGGGATTGGAACGAGCAGGATAATGATGATGATGAGGATGATGAGTAGATTAGTGTTATTTGTTTTCGTTGCTGTGTTGCTGTTGATGTACTGATGTGAGTTTTGTTTAGTATTTTGTTTAATCATTGTGTTGTGATGTGAACCTTGATAGTATACAGACTGTATTTTGTATTATTTTTCTGTTATGCATATTCAGATGTATTGTTTTTGTTGTATTGATGTTTTTTATGTTGCTTGGTGGTAGTGATGTGTAATAGTAAATGTTTTTATATGTATGTTATGTCAGAGTTTTTAATAGTGTGTACTTGTTGACCTCATTTTTGATGAGGTCTTCCCTTCTTCTTTTTAGTGCTTAGGATCTAGCCTTAGGCTTTTTCTTTGACTATCTTAGAGGACTAGAATTGGGACCCACCTTTTAGAAATTTAAACCACTTCTAAACTCCTCGCAAACTCCACAAACTTGACTATAGACCCCTAATCACCTAGAGGGTTGAAATCGAATGTGGAAGTTTAAATGATGAGTTCCATAGGATTCTTTGGCCTTAGGACCGCTTCCGAGTGGCTCGGTGCAGTGAAGGGCCGACTTACACTACACTTACACACTACATTTCCACACACTTCCTAAAACCACACCCATACCCAACTTAACCTCCGACTCATGTAGGTGATTCACATGGATGGTCCTTAACCCCTAAGCCCTCGGCTAAGAGGGTTAGGAACAACATAGTGAATGCCTCAAATGAGTCCTTTCATGGCTCATATGGGCTTGAAATGGCTTCATGGCTCAACCAAAATGATTTCTTTCCACCTAGATTCACCCAATCTTCAATTTCCCAAATTTTCAATTTTTGACCCCCGGGACCCTACACCTACTAAACCTACCCAAAACCCTTGAAATTACCCAAATTTTTGCAAAATTTACAAATTACCCAAAATTTTCCAAAATCAATCCCAAACATCTCCACATCACTCTAATTGATCATCCATACCCAAAAATACCAAAGATTCCAAAAATACCTCCCAATACCCTCCAAATACCCAAAATACCCTTCTTGGCCTAAAAATCCAAAAATTCGGAAAATTCCCAGAAAATTCCGAGAAAATCCTAAATATTCCCGATTTCATTTTTGTCCAACTACACCATGACCAATTTTGTCAATTTAACTCTACTTTTGTCAAAACCCCCAAATTGACCCATTTTAACCCAAAGTGAACCCGATGTTAAACCAAACCTATCCGATTGACCCAAATTCTGGTCCAATTCAATTCTAAACTTCAATTCAACATCCCCGATACCAATCTAGACCAAATCCAAGTCCAATTTGGTTGACATTTGGATCCGATTCCACTTTTGGCCTTAAAGCCTAATTTGGACCCATGACCCAAACCTAACTCAAACTCACCCAATTCAACTCCAATTAACCCCAAACCTTTTCTAAATCCTCCTTAACATCCCCACAAACAAAACCCTAGCATGATTTGCCCAAAATTTAGACCCAAGTCCCACTCAAACTCAACCCGAGGTTAAAAGGCCCATTTTTGACCTAAACCCAAACCTAACCCAAATTCGACCCAATTCGAGCCCAAACTACCCCAAATTTGCTTCAAGTCACTCATGACACATCCATGAGCTAAACCCAACAATTATTTGGCCCAACCTCTTTACAAATTTCCCATCCATAAATTCATTTTTAAACTTAAAGGCCCATTCCTTAAACCATTTTAAAAGCCCACTTCCACCAAATCCAAAACCCCAAAAAATTCTTCCAAAGCCCATATGACATTTCCCCTCATCATACTTTCAATTAAAATCATCCCTAAGTCCTAAACCAATGATCAAATATTTCTAAATGAAGCTTCATCCAAATTTCCACCAAATTATCCAAAATCCTTAAAATCCTTTTTTATGAAATTGACCAAACTTTTTGCCAAGCCAAAGGTGAGCCATGAAGCCATGCATGAGCCACATGTGAGCCATGAGAGCTTTGGACACTCCACCATGCCATATTGGGTAAGAAGAGGGGGCTTTCCTTAATCCCTAAAGCTCATTAGCCTTAATCATGTTTCACATAAACTTAAATTTAATCCAAATATATTTGGATGGAGACTTCTCCATGCCAAACCAGCTGATCCCTTTGATCCCCCACGAGCATCCAAAGCCACCTTGAAGGGTGCACCAAGCCCAAATGGGTGGATTGACCCATTTAGACTCAAAACTAGCCATGCCCCATTCTACTTTGGATCAAAGCCTTTACACATGTCCATGGCCGATTGATTGCACAAACCTCCACCTCGACCCACCGACCTTGAGGGTGACCCATGCTCGGCGGCCGGCCACCGAGCCGCCGGAAAACACCATGGCCGAGAGCTCGCATGTGAGCCAACATTGAAATTCTCACTCGTCGAGCTGCCCTTGCCTAGTGGTCACCATGGCCGTTCTTCTCCTCACCGGAGCGGTCGATCCCAAGCCCTAACTCCCCACGGAGGCCCCAAGCCAGCTCTATTTAAACTCCACCCCTCTCGGCCATGAGAAAGAGAGAAGCACAAACCTTGCCAAAACTCTGCCAAAATTGTTCCAGACCCTTCTCCATCCTTAGAGCACTTGATCCCCAGTGAAATCCCTCTGCCATTTCTCCTCTGTAAGCTCGATTTCGGAGTTGAAATTCTACCCAAAACCGAGGACACTTCTCCACGGTGAGCCAATTCCCAAATTGATTGGCTCTACACCTTCACTCGGACCAAGAGAAGGTGTCCACCATCAAAAGCCCCATCTCCAGGCCACCCGGTTGCTCCGGCCTCCAAGCTTTGTGATCGAGCTTGGTCGAAATCATATCCGGACAATTCCCTGCGACCAGGAGACTTCATCCGGAGCTTGCCGGGACCCAATCGAAGGTGCGACAACTCTCGGATTGAAGCCACACTTCTCCGAGCCAAGGTATGAGCTAACTCTCCATCCCGAGCTTCTGGAGATTCTCCATTTCAAATGCCTTAGTTTCAATGCATGTTAGCCGTATAGATGTGTTCGTCTCTTCAAGATGAATCCATAGAGCATAAGAACATGAAAATCCATTGAGTATCGAGTGAGATATTAGGGATTTAGTGTGGACGGCTATCGGGTGAGGACACTTGGGGACGATGAACGGATGCCGTCCATTCAATACACGCGCGCACGGACGACCAGGATCGCGTCGGACCAGGAGACGGTACGAGAACAGCGGGGCTCGGGCTGCTGACTCAGGTGGCGGCGTCGAATGGGAGCGCGCCGCGTGGTCTTTCGGAGCTGCCGAGGATGCGCCGGCGCGCGTGGATAAATAGAAAATTAGGGTATTTTCCGATTTATTTAATTCCCTAAACTTCAAAAATTCATATCTCTGTGTAGAAAAATCGGAAAAATAAAATAAAAATACCCTCTTGCTCGGTGAAGAGAGAGAATAATGTGGAAAAGAAATCACTTAATTTCATCAAATATTTTATTTTTTATAATTTATTTACTCTCTGCATTGTTTTAATTCTCCATGCATGCATACAATTCACCATGACATGAGACCATAGAGCTTTTGAAGCCTCCGAATTTGGGAACATTCCCCGAATTTTCCAAAGTCGGAGGCCATCCCTATGAAGAGTTCTTGATTTTTCAAATTCGAGTCATTGTTTTGAGTATTTTAATTCCGATAAATAGCATGTTGTGAAATAAATTCTAGGAAAATTTGGTGATGTTCCTTATGACCGAGAGAACCCTAGGAAAAATAGATTTTGGCTTAGTTCAGTCAAAACGTACTTAATTGGCTTAAACACCCAAAATAGGTCTTTAATTAATTAGAGTTAACCGGGCATCAAATTGACTTGAAATCAATTCTCCACTGACCTTTAGGATCGAGAGGAATCCACCATAAAAGTTTGAGGTCGATTGGACTTGGTTAGCCCTACTAATTGGGTTGATTAAGCCACTTAGCCATTTTAAACTTTAAAAATTCATAACTTTTAAAATACCTTTCAAAAATTCACCAAATTGGTTTTGGAGCCTCTCGATATCAAGGGAATCTAAGAAAATTAAAATTTCAATTTTCCGAAAAAGTTGATTTTTAATAATATTTTAATATTTTTAATAATTAAAAAATAATAAAAATCACAAAAATAATAAAATTCACCAAAATGTCACATTTTGAATTTTAATCACTTAGGAACAAATCCCACATTTTTCTTAGGTCTATTTAGTGAGATATTGAATTTTAAAGTTTTAAGGTAATTTTAAAATTAAAAAATGTATTTTCTAGCATTTTCACTAAAATAATTATAATAAATCATAGAAAAATCAGAAAATTGCAAAATTTGCTTCTCCAGTTTCCTTGATATCGAGAGAGATTTTTGAAAAATATAAAATCCATTTTTCAACATTTATTTTATTTTTAAATTAATTAACACTCCAAAACTCAAAATAATTATAATAAAAATAATATAATTCAAAAAACCCCAAAATTGGTCCAAGTGCTTCTCTCGGTCATTAGGAATGTCCCCTAATTTTCTTAAGGACATAAACTTTCCTTTGGTCATGTTATCAAATTTTCCTCGAAAATCTCTATTTTCCACCAAAAATAATTATATAAATAAATTAAATACGGAAAAATCACATTTTCTCCTCTCATGTCTTTATTGACATATGAGTGAAGTCACATAAAAATTTCAAGTTCATTTGGGTTCAATTTAGTGAGTTATGAAATTATTAAGCTTAAGGGTAAAATGGTAATTAAACTTTTAACCCTTAATTAAAACTTTAGGTTTAATAAAAAATCAACAAGTAAAATATTTGATCTTAATCTGGTTTGGATGATTGAAATTTAAATAATTAAAGGGTAGAAACCCATTAAATAATTTTAAAATGATTAAACTTTAATTAAATAATAGATTAAATTTGGAGGAATAATAAATTGGAATTATTAAAATAAGGGATATTTATTAGGAAGAGATTTATTCTTTAATTTAAAAATCCCTAAACTAATTATATCATTAATACTCAATTCTTAATTAAAATGATAACTCAAATGTAAAACATTAAAAGACTTAATTGAATTATTAAACTCTTTTAAAATTTCAATTAAAATTAAAAATAAAGTAAATTAAAATTAAATTAAAATTAAATTAAATTAAACTAAATTAAAATTAAACTAAATTAAAATTAAATTAAAATTAAATTAAATTAAATTAAAATTAAATTAAATTAAATAATTAAATTAAATTAAAATTAAATTAAATTAGATTAAATTAAATAATTAAACAAATTAAATTAAAATCAAATTAAATTAAATAAAATTAAATTAAATTAAATTAAAATTAAATAATTAAATTAAATTAAATAATTAAATTAAATCAAATCAAATTAAATTAAAATTAAATCAAATCAAATTAATTAAACATCAAATCAAATTAAATTAAACTATATTAAGTTAAATTAAAGCTCAATTAAATTAAGTTGAATTAAATATAACATCACTTAAGACATAAAGAATTCAAAATAAATCTAAAATAACTTGAACGCTAGTCCAAATTTAGACCCTTTAACTTAAATCAATTCATTTGAATACTAATTTACCCTTGAAAGCTTTGATTATTATAACTCCTAAATGAAACATTAAATGAAGTGCTACTTCACTCATAGGATATTCAAATATCTTAATTCACTGGGCAAGTTAATAAAACTTGAAAACCTTGGACGATTGATTCATTTATATAATTAAATTCATTTGGACTTAAAACAATCCTAGAAATATTGAAAAGATGTTTAAGATTCTTCTTAAGCACTTCCTCAATATGATAGGATATTTATAAGAACAATTGAATTTAATTGTTCTTTGATGAAGAAAATCGTTTTCAAACAAAAACACAAAGAACCTAGACGTCATAGGAGATGACTGGCTATAGGATTAGGAATTTGGTAGAAAACCATAACCTTTCCCTTAGCTTTACCTAGGAACTTGCTTAAATATTCTAATTGTGTTTTAAGTGCAGCTTGGGATGACGGGAAGACCCTCCAGGTACGCTTTTATTTTATTGCAATTCACTCTCTTGCAATTTACTTTCTCGCAATTTACCTTCTTGCAACTTACTTTATTGCAAATGCATTTATTTTTTCTTGCATGATAAGACAATCGTTGCATGAAAACCCACACCTTTAGGATAGTCCCTAAAGCCGAAACCAAAACTAAGTTAAAAGTCATTGCGAGATAAAATTCACCGCCACAACATTTCAAAATATAAAACAACTCAAAATTTAATCACAAACGTAACACAAAACTACAATTGCAACTAAATTAAAACGTCCTGTTGGATGATCGGGAATACCTCGGATGATGTAACCTACGTGTTGCTAACGGGATTTCCACGGTCTAAATAAAAGTGTGGAACTCATTCGGTTGAGTTTAGCAAATTCATCTGGACTAAGTGAATTCGATAAAAATAATGATGCCGGAAGGATGGAACCGGTGGGATCTTAACCGGTGTCGTTATAATCAACTTTAAGATTTGTTTTAATCAAAATACAAGAACACTTGGAAAATTAAGACTTCTCTAAACCAAAACACTTTTCTCATCCCCGATTTATGATTTCTAAAACTAAACCTCTGCAACAACAAGGAGCTTGGAGCATGGTGGGCGAGCACGGCCATCGTCATCAACAAAACTTGAACCTACTTCGAAGAAAACCTTCTTAGAATTAAACAACAAAGCCATAGGACTTCGAGGTAGCTTGCATAGTGCAACATAAATCCTCAACTCTTCGTTAGGCATTTGCATTGCAAATTAAGCCCTAACCGGTCTTAGGATTCCGAGGTAGTCGTCCGATACGACAATAAACCCTCACATCTTCCAATGTTATTTGTTTGATTTCATCATACAAATATAAGCCCTAATTAATTAAAATTGGCAAGATTGAAATACTAAATAAACATTAGGACTTTCCTAAACTCGAGCCAAACGATAGGATAGTCGGGAAATTACCGAAGTTCACTTCGAATCAGTGATTTCTCCTACCTTTCTTCCTTTGGATTCACAAAACAAAATGTTCCAAGTTTGATCCATTCCCTATTGAAATTCCAAAATTCAATCTTTGAAAACTTTAAACTTTGAAATTCTTGAGAGCGTAATTATTGGTTATTATCGAGAGTTTTCTTAGGTGATTCCCGTCACTTAAGATGTAATTAACTATAGGGGCTTGCCCTTATAGGGAATTTTAAAGAACCCGAGTAATATAAACCTCGTTTAATACTTTCATATTAAGCGGGGAATTTGTCGGCTTATAAAATTGGTTCGCGGACCAAACGAATGTCACAAAACTCCTAGTTTATTTGATCGAGCTCCACCGTCAAGCAAGTGTGTCTATCTTTAGGGATAGATACACGGTTTATGGTGCGGTGCTCGTTTATATAAACTATTTGGGATGTGAGATTGGTTCAATCTCAAATTTAAAATTATTTTCAAAATCAAATACTACTTTCTAAATTATATATATATTTAAATTTAAAATTTAAATTCGCCGACAACTTCTGTTAGGCGACCCCTTTTCAAAATATCACACAACCTAAAAATAGTGCCGACAGTACTTTAATTCAAAAACTGTTAGGGGATTATAAACCACTATTGGGAACTTCTACTTAGGAAACTACATGTTTAAAAGTTTTCAAATTCCACTATCATTTGTTATCTGTATCATTGTGTTATTTTAGTTGGTGTGTATTTACTTTAAAAATCTCCATTACTGTAGAATTCTTTTTGAAATTTTTACTTTTCTTTGTAAAAAAAAATGTTTTGAAAAACTAAATTTGATTTCATTTTACTCCTGTTATTTAAATTGTTATACTTGCATATTAGGATATTAAAAAAAATCCTGCAAGCATGATATGTCAGTTTTTATTTCTCACCCATGTATCATTTCTTATGCTTAAATGTTTTATCTTAACTAAAAATTAAATTTTTGGGGGGGATTTTAAAAATAAAGATTTTCAAAAACCTAAAATTTTATTTGATTCTCAAGAATACTTAAAATAAATCTTATTTTTGATTGAGAAACATTATGTACATGAAGTTATATTAGGGGAACAAAAATTTTGAATAAAGAAGTGAATAAAAGAATTTAATTAAAATTTATAGTAATCATGAAAAACTTAAAGTTAAAATATTCTTAATGAAGAGGTGTTAAATAAAGTTAAACTATCTTTAGTAAGAAGTCTTGTATTTTTGGATAAATATAAGATTTGACTTTTATTCTTCAAAGCTTAAATTTCTTTTATTGAAGAGTAATTTTCAAATATTATTATTATGATTTTTTAAGTGAAAGATGTATATCTGACCTTTATTTTAAATGGAAGGGTGGAATTCAAAATCGTTAAAGGCCTATCTAGATATAGTAATCCTTGCCTTATAAAAAAAGAGAGAGAGAGAAAAAGAAGAAAAAAAAAAGAAAAAGTGAAAAATAGTATATGAAAAGGGAGGAGAAGCTTGAGGATTTAAGGGCCTAATCAAAAATTGGTTTCATACTTAAAGTTTAAGATATAAGATCAGAGAAAATTTAAAACTTAAGGTTATAATATAGTAAGTAAAATTATTTTCAAATAAAGATTTTTAAGTGAGAAAAATAAGTGTTTGAGTCATATATTTTGATGAATCTACAAATATTTCTGAATTAGATAGAAACTTATATTTGTCATTTTACTTTACTTAAGAACTTTCTAAACTGTAAGTTGGTTTTAATTATTGAAATTTTTTCTAAACTAGACTATTCCATTTCTAGAACAAAATTTTTTTATCTTCCTAAGAAACTCATTATATAATTTGCATGCAAAAATTTTCTATGAGATGAACTGTCACTTGAGGATAAGTAACATTTTAAGTTTGGGGGATTTTGATACACCTAAAATATATAATATTTTTATGCACATTTTTATACCTATTTTTAATGATATTGCACTTTAATGGAATGTATTTTGTGTTTTTCTTGCAGGTATGATGAAAATGGATGTTCATGATGAAAGGAGCAAAATTGGATCAAATTTGGAGCAAAAAAAGATGAAAAATGAAAATTTGGGCACTAGCGCCGCTGGGCCGGCGCTTAGCCGCCACGGTTAAAAAGCGAATTCTAAAGAAATTTGGCGCCAATTTCAAAGGGGATGGGATGCAACTCTTGGTGGTAACTTCCATAGCTTCCTTTGGGAGGCAAGTTTGAATGACGGGGTGCATTCTTTGGTGGATACATTGAATCTGGACACATTTGAAGAGGCACCAAGGCACCTTTTGGTTTACTATTTAAAGAGAGTCTTAGGAAATATTAAGGAGCTCTTCCTTTTCCTTTTGAAGGGCTCTTCCACTTCCATTTTGAAGAGAGTTTTTATAGTATTTTACTTTTATTTTGTGAGAGTTTTTATTAAGAGTAGGATTAGAGAGTAGAAAGGAGAAAAGGGTCGGAGTGAAGTCTTTCTCTTCCCACTTCCTTTCTTTCTTTTAGTTTAGTTTCTATTGAAGTCTGAAGTTTATTCTGAGTCATCGGAGTTGGGAGATCCTCGCTGAGGAGTAGTTTAGTGAAGAGTTAAAGTTTCAGAGAAACTTCCTGAGTCTTGTGAAGAGAATTTTCAGATAAGTGTTTACTTTTGTTCTTACATTTAGTTTTCTAATTAATACTTGTTTTTGTTTGTTGTTTCTCTTATGGTTTTTAATTTCAAATCAATGTGTTTTTGTATTTTCTCAATGCATTCTGAGTAGTTTACTTTATCTTTTTCTTTCTTAAATGGAGAAGTAATTAATTTATGGAGAATTGTTGTGGAAAGTATCAGTGTTTAAAGTTGGAAGAAGTTGTGAAGATTGATTCAGAAAACATTATTTACTTCTTAATTTGGCTCGTTAAGTTGTAGAATTTCTTGAGATTATGTAAGATCCAATGCGGTATTGTCTCATAAAAGTTAGTAAGAATCACATGCAATTATATGGGTGAGAATTGTAGTCCATATAATTGAATGTAATATTAGAAGATCTTTTTATGGAAAGGGAGCAAAATTAGAGGATTTTAGAGTGACGGGCTAAAGCCCCCTAATTTGGTTTGAAGTTTTGAGTTTTGTTATGAGAAGTTAGCCCCGAGTTGGTGGGAATCGAGGGAACTCTAGAGTGAGAGATTGGTATCTTCCCTGCCTAACCATGTTCAAAATGATAAAAATTTCAAATTAACTATGTTCTTTATAGAACCAAGTAAGGGTAAAGAACACATTCTCTTCTATCTGTCACAACAAATTTAAATTCTTCCACAATAATACTTTAATAATTATTACTTCATAAAAGGAAAAAAAAAGATATTCTACTTAATAGTGTTTTACATACAGTGTTATTAGTTGTTATAATTTTAATTTATTCTTTAACATTTTATTAAGGAAATTTCAAAAGACAAATCAACTTTCAAAATTTTTTAAAATCAAGACATACTTTGAAAAGCCATAAAAAAAGTACAAAGATAATTTTCCAATTCCTTTAAAGATTTTTAAATTTTCCCTATGGGTTCGATATCTCTGGGCTTAATCAGAAAGTTCTATATTACTTGATAAACGATACGTATACTTGCGTTGTATCCCATATTATAATATCATAATTTTCATATCTAAATCTTCGGCACATATATATATTTGGTGTTGAGTCAAGTTTTTGGTGCACATATATTTATCGGGGATCAACCTTTAAGAGATTATGCTAACCCAACAGCATATGAAATTCATATAACTATTCAAAATCTGATGTTACTGCTAATTCATTTGAACTTAAACCTGCTATTATCCAAATGGTACAAAATAATCAATTTGCTGGAACACCTAATGAGGATCCAAATTTACATCTTGCTAGTTTTTTAGAACTCTGTGCTACTTTTAAATATGATGGAGTGTCTAGTGACACTATCAGACTTAGTCTTTTTCCTTTTTCATTAAGGGATAAGGCTAAGGCGTGATTAAATTCGTTGGTACCTGGATCTATTAGAACTTGGGGAGAATTATCTCAAAAGTTTCTATCAAAATATTTCCCTCCATCAAAGGCTGTTAAACTAAGAAATGATATTACATCTTTTTTGTAGTTTGAAGGAGAGTCAATATATGAAGCTTGGGAGAGATTTAATGTTCTTCTTAGGAAGTGCCCACATCACGCTTTACCAGATTAGTTAATAATTCAAACATTATATAATGGATTAGTGGGATCATTGAGATCTATTATAGATGTCGTCATCTAGTGGATCATTAATGTCAAAACCTTTTGATGAAGCATATGCATTAATTGAAGAAATGACTACTAAGAATTTTTAATGGCCCTCTGAACGGGTAAATCCTAAGAGAGTAGGTAGTGTTCATGACTCAGATATGATGACTATGGTAGTTTCTCAAATTGCAGCCCTTTCAAAGAAAATATATCAATATGGAATGAATTATTCTCAACCATCTCCAGTGTTAGAGGAAAATTCATTTGGACAGATAACAAAATCTCAAACACCTTACGAGACCTTAAATGCTATTAATAGACCTAACAATCCTTATTCGAATTATTATAATCCTAGTTGGAAGAATCACCCAAACTTCAATTGGAATAACAGTAATGCTAATGTTAACCCACATTGGGCTAACAATTCTATGAATCCAATTAGAAATTCGAACATTCATGGAAATTCTAATTTTAGACCATCTTATCCCCCTAGATTTAATAGTAACCCACAATTTAAGGATAAGAAGCTGTCTACTGATGAAATGATTCTGAATATCGGAAATCAATTACAAGCTCAAGGTATTGCTATGAAGAATATTGAAAATCAATTAGGACATATTTTCACTGCACTTAATAATAGACCTTTGGGAACACTTCCAAGTAATGTGGAGATCAATCCAAAAGTCAAAACAAGGAACAACTTAAGGCTATTCAATTAAGGAGTGGAAAATAATAGGAAACTAGAGTTCAAAAAGAAGTTGAAATAGAAAAGGAGAATGTGGAAAGTGAAAAAGGTTCAAACAATATTTATCTAGACTTGGATTATCCTCTTGAACCAATGAAGATAACTGTTTAAAAGCTACCACCTCCATTTCCTCAAAGATTAAAGAAACAAAACAGGGATAATAGATTTGGAAAATTTTTGGAGATCCTTAAGAAATTAATAATTAACATTCCTTTTGTTGAAGCATTAAAATAGATGCCTGACTATGCTAAGTTTATGAAGGATATTCTAAGAAAGAAAAGAAAGTTTACAGACCATGAAACTGCTGCACTTAGCGGAGAGTGTAGTACAATTATTCAGAAGAAGCTTCCGGAAAAACATAAAGATCCGGGTAGTTTCACTATTCTGTGTGCTATAGGTGAAAATTTTTTCGGAAAAGCTTTATGTGATCTAGGAGTGAGTATTAATCTTATGCCTTTATAAACTTTCAAAAGGTTGGGAATACGAGAAATTTCTCTTACATCTGTAACTCTTCAGTTGGCTGATCGTTCCATTACTTATCCTAAAGGAGTGGTGGAAGATGTGTTAGTGAAAGTGGATAAATTTTTCTTTCTTGTGGATTTTATTATACTTGATATGAAGGAAGATAAAGAAATTCCAATCATTTTGGGAAGACCATACCTTGCTACTGAAAGAGCAGTAATTGATGTTCAAAAAGGAGAATTAACTATGAGAGTTAATGATCAAGAGGTGACCTTTAATATTTTAAAATCTATGAAGTATCCCTCAATAGAAAAAGATAATGAATGTTTTAGAATGGAGGTCTATGATTACTTGGAAAATGATCATTTTGAAGATATATTTGAAAAAGAAAAAGAATATAAAAATATGTTTAAAGAAGAAAGTGAAGATGAAGAAAATTCAGATAATGAGGAGAATGAAGATTTGGAGTATGTTCGGGAGAGATTCCAAATATTAGACACTATGGAAGGTGGAGATAAAAGCTTAATTCCATCTATCATAAAATCTCCTGAACTTGAAATGAAAATTCTGCCTAATCATTTAAAGTATATGTTCTTAGGAGAATCATCTACATTGCTTGTTATTGTATCTTCGGAGCTAAACGAATACCAAGAACATAAGTTGTTGGAAACTTTAAAAAAATACAAGTAAGCTTTTGGATGGACTTTGGTAGATATTAAATGAGTTAGTCCTTCGATTTGTATGCACAAAATTTTATTAGATGAAGAGCATAAACCGAGAGTTGATCCGCAAAGGAGACTGAATCCTAAAAATGAAAGAAGTAGTTAAGAAAGAGATTTTGAAATGGCTGGATGCTGGAATTATTTATCCTATTTCAGATAGTGCATGGGTAAGTCCAATACATTGTGTACCGAAAAAGGGAGGAGTGACTGCTGAAGTGAATGAATGTAATGAAATTATACCCACGAAACAAATTAATGGATGGCAAATTTGTATTGACTATAGAAAATTAAATGCCGCCACCAGAAAATATCACTTCCCTCTTCCTTTTCTTGATCAAATGCTAGATAGTCTTGCTGGACACAAGTACTACTGTTTTCTGGATGGATATACTGGTTACCATCAAATACCTATTGCTCTTAAAGATTAAGAAAAGACAACATTTACTAGCCCTTATGGAACCTTTAATTTTTGAAGAATTCCTTATGGACTGTGTAACGCACCTGCAACATTTCAGAGACGTATGATGTCTATCTTCAGTAGTATGATAGATAATGGAATATAAGTTTTTATGGATGATTTCTCTGTATTTGGGACTTCAATTGAAATTTTCCTGGAAAACTTAGTAAAAGCTTTGGAGCTTTGTGAGAAACAAATCTAGTTCTGAATTGGGAGAAATGTCAATTTATGGTTGCTGAAGGAATTATGCTTGAGCAAAAAATTTCTGAACATTGTATGGAGGTCGACCCTGCTAAAATTAGAGTTATTGAGAGATTACCGCCACCCACTACTGTGAGAGGGTTAGGAGTTTCTTAGGACACACTGGATTTTACAGGCGATATATTAAAGATTTTTCTAAAATTATTAAACCTTTGTGGGACTTTTAGAAAATGATAGAAAGTTTAATTTTAATGATGAATGCTTAAGAGCTTTCGAATTATTAAAAGAAAAATTAATCACTGCGCCTATAATTGTTTCACCCGATTGGGAGAAACCATTTGAACTTATGTGTGATGCTAGTGATTACGCAATCGGAGTAGCATTGGGGCAAAGGCATGATAAAGTATTCAAAGTCCTTTACTATGCTAGTAAAACTCTTAATGAGGCTCAAATTAATTATACCACAAATAAAAGAGAATTATTAGCTATAGTGTTTGCTTTTGAAAAATTTAAACCTTATTTAATTGGAGCTAAAAGTATTGTGCATACAAACCATTCGACTATTAAATATCTAATGCAAAAGAGGGATGCTAAACCTAGACTCTTTAGATGGATACTTCTTCTGCAAGAATTTGATTTCATGATAGTTGATAGGAAGGGAGATGATAATAAAATAGCTGATCATCTATCCAGAATAGACTATGATAAATTATCTGAATTTGGAAAAGAAATTACTGAAATTTTCCCTGATGAGCAACTCTATACTATTATGGGAAATAATTTGCCTTAGTATGCTGATATTGTGAATTATATTGTAAGTGATATTGTACCACCTGATTTAACAAGGTAACACAAAAAGAAGTTTAAATATGATGCAAAATTCTATTTTTGGGATGAGCCCTATCTATATAAACAGTGTAAGGATATGATAATTAGGAAATGTGTGCCACAAGAAGAAAACAAATTTGATTATTCAACAATATCACGATTCTGAATTTGGAGGTCATTTTGGTGTTGATAAAACTGCTTTTAAGGTTTTACAATCTGGATTTTATTGGCCTACTCTTTTTAGAGACATTTATAGATATATTAAATCATGTGATTGGTGTCAGAGAGTAGGTAATATCTCTAGAAGAAATGAAATACCTCTAAACTATAATTTGGAAGTTGAAATTTTTGATGTATGGGGATTAGATTTTATGGGACCATTTACTCTTTCATTCAGAAATCTATATATTTTGGTTGTTGTTGATTATGTCTCGAAATGGATTAAAGTTGTTGCTTTACCCAGATGTGATGCTCGGAGTGTTTCAAAATTTTTAAAGAAAAACATATTTACAAGATATAGAATGTTGAGAGTAATCATAACTGATGGTGGATCCCATTTTAGGAATAATCGAATAAAGAGATTAATTGAGAAATATAATATCATTTATAGAATCTCTACTGCTTATCATCCCCAGACTTGTGGTTTAGCAGAAGTGTCTAATCGTGAAATTAAAAGAATTTTGGAGAAAACTGTGGATAATCATAAATTAGATTGATCTACTCGATTATATACTGCTTTATGGGCTTATAGAACTGTTTTTAAAACCCCTATTAGAATGTCTCCTTATAGAGTAGTGTTTGGTAAGACTTGCCATTTACCACTTGAATTGGAGCATAAAACATATTGGGCGATAAAAGAGTTAAATTTTAATTTGAAACATGCTGGAGTGAAAAGATTTATGCAATTGAATGAATTGGAAGAGATTAGAAATGCATCTTATCACAATGATATGATCTATAAAGAGAAAATGAAATTATGGCATGATCGGAAGATATTGAAAAAGAACTTGGGAAAATGGACAAAAAATTTTATTATACAACGCAAGATTGAAGTTATTTCCTGGAAAGCTAGTCAAGATGGTTAGGACCTTTTATAGTTGTAAAAGTTCATTCTTTTGGAGCTGTTGATATTAAAGATCCTAATACTGGAAACATTTTCAAAGTTAATGGGCATCGATTAAAGCCTTACTTTGACGGGTTTCAACCTGACTTCAAAGAGGTTTTAATGTTGAGTCATCTTGATTAACTGAATGGTTTGTCGGGCTAACGACGTTAAACCAAGCGCTTTATGTGAGGCAACCCATATGTATCTTTGTGATGTGTTTGCTTGTTTGTGCTTTTTAGATAGTTGTTTTTGAATCCTAATTACTCTTAAATACTTTAAAAATTGATAAATGATGGATCGAATCGAAATATTGGAATATTTTGGACCAAACAAAGTTCGGTGAGAATTTTTGACCACTGGCGCCGCCGGCGCTCTATCATTTTCCTACACTGAACTTGACTATTTGAGCACCGCTGGCACCCTATCGAGCGCCGCTGGTGCCTAAAATCTGCTTGACGATTCAAAATGCGAGTTTTGGCAGTTTTTGGCGGGATCTTCGTCCTTATAACTCCCTAAACTCCATTTTTGACTTCTTAACTCCAGAAAAACGAAAACCACCTATCCTAATTCATATCCTATGGATTCCTTTCTCATTGGAACCCCTCGATTTCATGTTTTCAACCGAAGGAAGTTCATAAGTTTTGAAGCACAACATTTGTTCAACAAAGTGATGATAAAAAGAAGGATTATCAAGGAAAGAGGCTTCATAAATCAAGGTATGGATAATCCTACTACTAGAATTGAAGAAATTATTAAAGAGAGACGTTGGGAAGTGCTTTGCTATACTACCGTTGCCGCCGTTGTTCCCGTCATGAAAGAGTTTTATGCAAATCTTCACGGGATCAACCAAGGGTTCATATTTGTGCGTGGTAGATTTGTTCAATTCCTCTTGCACGAATCAACGATCTCTTTATGATCGAGAATGTACTTATTTGCCATTATTCTAATTTCAATGCCACGAGGGATAATATGAATGATGTATATCGATATCTAATGGATGAGAATGAAGAATGGGAAGTTAGAGAGAAACGATACATGAGTTTCCCATCTAATCTCTCAATCCAGTATCGAAGCAGCGGCATTACTTTATTTCGACAAATTTATTTTCGACATTGAAGATTAGCAAGGTAAACAAAAAAAGTGCCATTTTAAATTTCTGTATTCAAACTGGGAGGCTAGTTGATATTGGTAATATTATTGTGAAATCAGTACTTGGATTAATTGTGCATGGCTCTAAATTTGGGCTTGGTCACCCGTCCATCATATTTCTGTTATGTATTCAGTCACATGTTCCTTATGAATGTTGGGAAAATGTTCTTCTTCCATGGAGGCCTATTGATCCAACTAATCCCTACGACTGCCAGACAGTTGGAAATGAAGATGACATGAATTTTCTTGCAGATCAACCAACACAGACTTCACAGCCGATTTAACCCTATTTTCCTGAAAGTTCCAGAATGATATTGAAGAGGATCAAACAATCAGAAAAAGAGGTACAGAACGTTATGAATGAGATCAATAACATTTTTGATTTTTTCGATCATATATATTGGAGAATGAAAGAGCAATTCGATCACACTGGTCAAATTGAGATGGGCTTGGTCAATCTTATGAAGAAGAATGCGGTGATTGCTGAAGAATCATCTGACGAATTTCCATTTCATCCATTTTATAACTTATTTGTGCATCAGCAATCAATTAGAGACATTAGAGGAGAGGATAGTTTTGAAACTAATGTGGAGTAATTGATGGATTCTACTTATGTTGGTTGTGTGTTTAGTTTGCTTTGCTTAGTTATGTTTGGTTTGTGTAGTATTTGCTTTAAGATTTGAACTTGGATTTGGATGTGTTTACTTTCATTGTGTGCTTAGATCTTAGTGCTTGCTTATTGTAGAGTACTTGCTGCACTAAACATCTAAGAATAGCTGGTTTGAATGAACACATTTAGTGTCAATGATGTAACTTGGATTATATATATATATATATATATATATATATATATATATATAAGATTGTTGTGTATTGTTTGTGTAAAAAATTGTGTTAATTATTGCTTATAGGATGATGCAAATGCCTATTGATGTGTTTAACATCATTGTGGAAGTCGAAACGATCGAAATTACGAAAAAATTTTTGGACCCAGAAAATATTTTGGACTGGCGCCACTGGCGCCTGAATGGGCGCCGCCCGCGCCCAAATCGAGAGAGTTGGACAATATTTTTAAATAGAGTGCCGTTGGCACCATATTGAGCGCCGCCAGCGTTTGAACCCAGAAAAGACCTAAAACCCTCGATTTCATGATTTTTACCCTGAGACCCGCAAAATTTTCCATTTCCTTCATCTTCCTCATCCATTTTCATGATTTTGAAGATCTAGGGCTTGCTAGATCTCAGATTTAAGGAGATTTCAAGGCTTTTCGACACCAGATTTGCTCTTCTCTTGGTAAAATTTTTGGATTTTTACCATGGAAATCTCTCACATTGCTTATGGTGGAATTTTTTGGAGTTTTAAAGAGATTTTGAGATTTCCATAATGAAATTTGCTCTTACTTGTTTTAATTAGTGTTTGGAGTTTGTTACATTGTGAATTTAGGATTTATTAGAATTTTCTTACAAATTTTAGAAATTCACATGGGTACAAGAGGGAAGAGGAAATTGAATTTTGATGAGGAGAGGTTTGTTAACGTCAAAGCCCAATTTCGCTATAACTCTATCCTTCACAATAACAAGTGTATCCAGGATCGAGCTTTTGATAGTCCTGGCGGATCTGTAGAACAATTAATTGCAGAGCAAAACTGGGAGCAATTTTGTTATTCATTGTGAATGTTATTGTGGGAGTTGTTAGAGAATTCTATTCTAACATACCCTTGACTGAGACTGAGTATGTGTTTGTTAGAGGGAAGATGGTTGAGTTTACTCCTCAGCGTATCAATGCTTTTTATCAGACTCGAGAACCATTCGTGTGTGAATATGAAAACTTTGACACTGGGAGGGAGAATATGAGAGAAGTTATTGCTTTTCTGACTGACGAGCAAGGAGAATGGAAAGTAAGTCAAAAATAGTTAATAAATTTCCCCGCCTCCACTTTGAATGTTGCTTCAAAAGTTTGGCATTATTTCATTTTTGTAAGACTATTACCATCTTATCACCATAGCAAAGTTACTAGAGATAGAGCGATTCTGAACTACTGTATTAAAAAGATGAAAAAGATTGATATTGGAGCTATTATTTAAAAGAATTTTCAGACGATTGCTAGAGGCGAGACCACTGGAGGATTAGGAGATCCTGATTTAGTTCATGCCCTCTATGTTCAGTCTGGACTGGAGTTCAGTAGTTCTGAGGAAGTGGCTATACCATTGAGACCTATTACAAAGAATATTATCCGTACTTATGAGTCTCATGTTGGAGACAGAGTTGAGCACAAGAGTACTGATATTCCTACTACTAGTTATGATGTTCCATCTACTTCTGAGCCGCCTACCTTATCTGATATTATGGAGCAGCTGAGACTACAGAGTTCTAGTATGGATAGACTCCATGGTCGGATGGATGTATTTGAGGCGAGAAGGGATGTGAATGAAGATTATCTGCAGAGGAGAGTTGAGTTCGATATTGCTTATTATGATGCTCAGGTCATATTTATGAGGGGGGAGTCCGATGTGATATTTCCTACTTGCCCCAGCTATACACCATATAATCCTGACCCTGCTGATGACCCTGTTGCTTATCCTGGTGATGGAGACTGGTAGATTGTTTGTTTTATTTCTGTTGTTCTTAGTCTGTTGTCTTTTACTGATGTGATGTATTAGATATTTACTTTTCATATGATGTGTAACCCTGTGTTGTACTGATGTGATGTAGTTATTTATTTTTCATATGTTGTGTAACTCTATTGGTGTATTGTTATGATGTACTGAAACATTAAAACTGTTAGTTGTACTGTTAGTAGTATGATAGTTTGTTTCATTTTATAGGGTTCCGTTGGATGTTTAGATGTTTAATGTTAATTTCTCTTTACCCATGCAAATATTTAAAAATTTGATATCACCGCTACTAATTGTTTCATGCCTGCTAGTTATAAATTTTGATTAATACCATATAGCTGTTGAATATTTCAAGATCCCAGCATAGAAAGGTTAGTTTTCTTCTACTCTGAACTGTTTCAAATTTACTGAAAAATTTAAGTTTGGGGGAGGGTAGAGAAATACTAAGTTTTATTTGTTCTCAATTATTATATTTTCAAAAATTTTTAGCATAACTTCTAGCAGTTAAACCTCATTATGAGATAACTAAAACTTTTTATTTCAATTGAATATTAAGGAAGGATAGGATGAAAATTTTTAGTGATAAAGATTGATTTTATAGAAGTAAGATAATTGGTATAAAGGGATTTGATTATAGTCAACTATTTAAAGTAAAGAAAACTTTATTTTTGAAATGTTAAGGGACTTAAAGTATTGTGTGTTAAGAAGAGATTGTAACTTTGTGAGAAATAATAAAGCTTATACTTAACTATAAAGTAAGGGTATATTTCAAGTTTGAACTTTAGAAAGAGGAGAGTGAAGTTCAAAATCATTAAAGGGCTATCCAGATATAGTAATCCTCACTAAAAAAAAGGATTGAAAAACAATCCCTAAAAAAAAGAGAAAAAGAAAAGAAAAGAAAAAGAAAGAAAAATATTTATGAGGAGAAGCTTGAGGAGATGCCTAATAAAAAAGTGACTTCACTTGAATCACCCTAAAGGGAGAGCTAGATTTCATTTCTGAATTATGTTTTAAGTATTAGCCTACATTCTAATGAAGTTTACATGAACTCCTTTTTCACATAATCTTTTGAGGCACTCTTAAGTTGACCAATTATGGTTCATCTTTAAATAAATAGAAGACTAGAACTCCTAGACTTGATTGCTGAATATTCTTATACCTGTAGTGTTGACCTGAGTTACTAAATTTCTTTCTGAAAATCTAACCAATATATTCTTCTGAATGAAAAATTTTAGTGTCTTACAGTTGAAAAGTACATTACCTAGAGTTATATTTTATGTAGTAAAATGATTACTTGAGGACAAGTAATAGTTAAAGTTTGGGGGATTCTAATGCACTGAAAATATATAAGGTTTTAACTATCTAATTATACTCATTTTTGGTGATATTGAACTTTAAAGAAAGGTATTTTTCATGATTTCCTGCAAGTATGATGATTTTAGGAGGCTGGAGTAAAAAGAAGCAAAAAGGATTGAATCCGGAGCAAAAAGGAGCAAAAAGGAGCAAAAAGGAGCAAAATGGTGAAAAAGTGTTATGGCACCACCGGCACCAGAGTGGGCACCGCCGGCGCCTAAATCCACGAAGCACAGTAATTAAATGGCACGATAGAGCGCCGCCGGCGCCCGAAGTCGGTGGAGTTCAAATTTGAATAGTTTTGGCGACTTTTTGAAGGGATGCCTATGGAAACTCTTGGGATTTCTTTCCTATCATATAAGTAATTTCTTTTGAAAGAAAAGTGTGTGTAGAAGAGTGTATAGAGAGTGTCTTGTGTCTTCTAGAGTAGTTTTTAGTGAGTGTCGAGTGTTAGAGTTTAGGAGTAGAGAGTGTAGAGTGAAGATTTGAGAGGGATTCTTCTCTAAGGAGGGGAGGAGAAGAGGTAAAGTGAGAGATTGCTTCTTCCTTTCCATTCTAAAGAGAGAATCTAGTGTTGTAAAGAAGAGAGAAGAGGATTCAGAGGAACTTCAAGGGAATTACATTGGGGAAGAGAGAGAGAGAAGTTGTATTTTCTTTTGTGATTTGTATGACTTTTCTTTTATATATAAAATCTATGTTTTATTGTATTTTCTCCATGAATTCTGAGTAGCCTCCCTTGTCTTTCTTCTTGCATACAAAGGTGATGATGGATTGATGTGGATTTGATGTGCTTTTAATGTAATGAAGAAACTGTGACGGTTTTTCTTTTAGAACTTAATTTACTTTCAAATTGGCTAATTGAAATGTTAAAATATGTTTTTGAACATTAAGTTTGAAAGGATTTAATGTCCTACAACAATAATGAAAGATCCATTCAATTTCTATGGATGAATTGCATAGTTCATGGGAATTAAGTGCAAATAAATAGGGAAATATGTTTTGATGGACTTAAATGTGGAGATTTCAGGGTGACAGACTGAAATCCCTAAATTGGTTCTAAGATTAGTAATTAATACCAAAGGTTAGCCTTCGGGTGAAGGGTGAGTGGGAGCTCCGAAGTGAGAGCCGGTATCCTCCTAGCCTTGCCTTAGAGTTAGTGACTAAACTTAGAATATATCAATGTTCTTTTCTTACTCAGAGGAGGAGGTACTCTTTTAAGGGTAAAGAATCATTTATGCTCCTATTTGACACAATAATACAGATAATTATTCTATATCAATCCACATATCATATTCTCATTGCAAGAGGAAAGATAATTTTCTCATATATCAAAAACCTTTCAAATACTTAGTTTACTGTGTATGTAGTTAATCCTATTCTTAAAGTTATTAGAAGTAATTCTAGTTAGTTAATTTTAACTGTTTTGTTGTTCTTACTGCTTCCTGCATAGTAGTAGTAAGTAGTAAACCTTATCTTTAATGTTTATTACACATTGTCTAACATTTTCTTATAACTTCAATATTTCCCTGTGGGATCGATATCCAGGACTCCATTAGAACTCTGTATTACTTGATACGATACATATACTTATATTGAATGCTTGGACTTAACAAAATTATTATAAATCTATAAATCTAAGTTCATAAATTCTTACAAAATATAAAGTCGAGCATCACTCTCCCCCAAACTTAAAATTTTGAATATCAATAAGATTAGTATAGGTAGAAAGAAAAGATCTAAACATATATGTAATTCATACCTCAATATGTTGGGTTTTTCATACCTTTGAGTTTAAGTAGGTCTTATTCTTAAATTAGAACAGTAAACCTAAAATAATTAAGAGCATTTCTACATATAAATATAGGTTAAAAATTTGCAAGGGGAAGTAGTTTGAAATCCTAAAACATAAAACATTAACTAAACACATAACACATTAACAACCAACTATTGCAATCACAGATTAAACTAATAGACTAAATACAATTACATCACATCAATCACAATTCAACATAAAGTTCATAGCAAATACATCTAAATGTAAATTACATCACAAATACAAATCACAGTCTCAGGTACATCACAAATACATGAACAAATACAAAATGCAATGAAAATAAAAATACTAAACTACCAATCATCATCTGCAAGAGCTCCACCATCATCAGGTTCATCAGGCTGGTATGGAGTGTACTCAGGATATGTAGGAAATACAACACTAGTGTCTCGCATGAGGAATCTCATCTATGCTTCATGATAAGCAATATCATATTCTCGCCATCGCACTTGATAATCAACCTCGATTCACGAAGCCTCACTCCTTAATCAACCTCTTCTTTGAGATATTCTTGTTGAGAAGATGTTGTGCTTCAAAATTGACAAACTTTCTACGGTTAAAAACTTGAAATCTTGAAATTTTGATTTAGTTGGAATCCATTTGGATGAGATTTGGGATCTTCCTTTTCGTTTCTCTAGTAGTTTGCCGTCTAGAGGCAGTTTTTTGGGAGTTTAAATGGAAGAATTGCCACCTAGAATAGCCAAAATACGTTTTTAAGGATGAAAAACTATTTTCTGAACAGTAACGCAGTTCGACATTGATACGCTGTCCAGTGCTAGTTTAGTTTTTGCCAAACTTCATTTTGTCCAAATTCTTTCCAAAGTTTGATTTGATTCATTTCTTTAATGTTATTAATCATATTTAAGAAAGGGTAGGACTTAATTAAGTAATAAAAAAACACAAATAACACATCAAACAAGCAAACACTTAATAACTGTGGTTTAACTCCCACAAAGTGCTTGGTTTAACGTCGTCAGCCCGAAATAACCTTAAGTTATTCAGGTTGATCCAACATTAAATCCTATTTATAATTAAATATATTGCCTTCAAAATATGGTTTTAATATTTATCCATTAACTTTGAATATACTTCCAGATTTAGGGTCTTCGATAATCACAGTTCCAAATTGATAGAATTTTACGATAATGAAAGGTCCATTCCATCTAGATTTCAGTTTCCCAAAAAATAATTTCAATCTTGTATTGTATAGTAAAACTTTTTGTCATGGTTAAATTTTTTTTTTAACAATCTTCTGATCATGCGATTTTTTCTTCTCTCCTTGTATATTCTATCATTATCATATGATTCGTTTCTGACTTCTTCCAACTCAATCAATTGCAACAATCTTTTCTCACCCACATCTTTCAAATTAAAGTTTAATTCTTTTATCTCCCAATAAGCTTTATATTCTAATTCAACTGGCAAGTGACAAGTCTTTCCAAAGATTAATCTATAAGGGGACATTCCTATAGGAGTTTTATAAGCAGTTCTGTATGCCCATAAAGTGGTGTCTAATCTAGCAGACCAATCTAATTTCTCAGGATTTATGACTTTTTCCAAAATTCATTCAATTTCATGATTAAATACCTCAGCTAAGCCATTAGTTTGGGGATGATAAGCTATAGAGATTCTATGCATAATATTATATTTTTCTACCAATCTCTGAATCATATTATTCTTAAAATGGAATCCTCCATCAGTGATGATTACTCTACGCATTCCATATCTTGTAAAAATATTTTTCATTAAAAATTTTGAAACACTCATAGCATCACACTTAGGTAAAGCTATTTCCTCAATCCATTTTGATACATAATCAACAAAAATTAAGATATATAAATTTCAAAATGAAGGTATAAATAGTCCCATAAAATCTAATCCCAAAGTATAAAAAATTTCATCTTCCAAAGTAAAATTAAGAGGCATTTCATTTCTTCTAGATATATTTCCTATTCTGTGACATCGATCATGGGTTTTGATAAAACTTTAAACATCTCTAAAAGTGGTAGGCCAATAAAATCCAGATTGTAAATCCTATGTGTTGTTCTATCAATTCTGAAATGTTATCCAAATTCAGAATCATAACATTCTCAAATAATTCATTCAGTTTCTTCATAAGGCACACATATCCTAATAATAAGATCTTTACATTGCTTATAAAGATAAAGATCGTCCCAAAAATATAATTTAACATCTTTAAATTTCTTCCGCTGTTGCATTGTTAATTTTGTTGGTAAAATATTACTAACGATGTAGTTTACAATATCAGCATACAACGGTACATTTCCTTCTGTAATATTATATAGCTGCTCATCAGTGAAAGTTTCAATTATTTCCTTTTCAAATTCAGCCAATTTAGGTTGTTCACGTCTAGATAAATGATCAGCTATTTGATTATCGACCCCTTTTCTATTAATGATCTCAAAATCGAATTCTTGCATTATAAGTATCCATCAAATCAATCTTGGTTTAGCATCCTTCTTTTGTATTAAATATTTAATAGTGGAATGATCAATATGCACTATATATTGAGCTCCAATTAAGTGAGATCTAAAATTTTAAAGGCCAAAATGATAGCTAATAACTCTCTTTCTGTAGTAGTGTGATTAATTGAGCATCAGTAAGAGTTTTGCTAGCGCAGTATATAATTTTAAATATTTTCTCGTGCCTTTGCCCTAAAACCAATCCAATAGCATAATCACTCTCATCGCACATTAATTCAAATGGTTTCTCCCAGTCAGTTGAAACTATTATAGGAGCAGTGATTAATTTTTCTTTAATAAATCGAAAGTTTTTAAGCGTTCTTCATTAAAATCAAACTTCTTATTTTTTTTCCTAAAAGTTGGCATAGAGGTTTAGTTATTTTTTAAAAATCTTTAATATATCGCCTCTAGAATCCTAAATGTCCCAAAAAAGCTTGTTACCCCTCTCACAGTTGTTGGAGGTGGTAATTTTTCTATAATTTGAATCTTCGCAGGATCTGCTTCCATGCTATATTCATATATTTTGACAATTTCTCCTGCAACCATAAATTCCTCCTGCAATTCCTCCTGTAACCATAAATTGACTCTTTTCCCAGTTTAGGACTAAATTTGTTCTTTCGCACACCCAAACACTATCAGAAATATGACATATAATTCCAGCATCTAACCACTTTAAAATATTTTTTTAACCAAATCTTTCATCAGTGGGTTCAGTCTCCTTTGCGGATAAACTCTAGGTTTATGTTGTTCATTCAACAAAATTCAGTGCATACAGATCGAAGGACTAATTCCTTTAATATTGCTAAGGACCAACCAAAAGCCTTTTTGTATCTTTTCAAGGTCTCCAGTAATTTTTGTTTTTGATATTAATTTAAATCTTAATATAGAATGACTGATAAGGTAGATGATTCTCCTAAAAACATATACTTCAAATGATTAGGGAGAATTTTCATCTCAAGTTCAGGGGGTTTTATGATAGATGAAATTAAAATTTTATCTCCATTTCCCATAGTCTCCAATCTTTCAAATCTTTCCTGAACAAATTCTAACTTTTCATTCTTCATATCATCCAAATCATCTTCACTTTCATTTTCATCCGCACATTCCAAATTCTCTTCAAACACTTTTTTAAGATGATCTTCTCTCAAATAATCGTAGACTTGCATTCGAAAGCACTCATCATCTGTTTCAGCTGAAGGGTATTTCATAAATTTTAGAATATTGAAAGTTACCTCTTGATCTTTAACTCTCATAGGTAATTCTTCTTTTTGTACATCGATTATAGCTCTCCCAGTAGCAAGGAATGTTCTTCCCAAAATAATTAGAATTTATTTATCTTCCTTCATATCTAATTCAATAAATTCCACATTAAAGATAAATTTATCCACCTTCACTAATACATCTTCCACAACTCCTTTAGGATAAGTGATAGAACGATCAGCCAATTGAAGAGTCACAGATGTAGGTGAAATTTCTCCTATTCCCAATCTTTTGAAAGTTGATAAGGGTGTAAGATTAATACTAGCTCCCACATCACATAAATCTCTTCTAAAAAATTTCCAACCTATAGCACACGGGATAGTGAAACTACCAGGGTCTTTAAGTTTTTCAGGAAGCTTCTTCTGAATAATTGCACTACACTCAATGCTAATTGCAACAGTCTCGTGGTCTTTGAACTTTCTTTTCTTTTTAAGAATAACCTTCATAAACTTTGCATAATCAGGCATCTGCTCTAATTTATCAACAAAGGGAATATTATTTGTTAATTTCTTAAGGATTTCCAATAACTTTGCAAATCTATTATCCCTGCTCTATTTTTTTGGTTCAATCGGATATTCTAAGTCTGGATATATCTTATTACAACCTTTTTCAATGTTCACTTCCTCTTTTTCAACTTCAAATTCTTTTTATACTCTTGTTTCCAATTCTTTTCCACTCCTTAATTGAATAGCCTTAATTTGCTCCTTATTTGATCTTTTGGGTTGATCTTAACATTGCTAGGAAGGTTTCCAGAAGGTCAATTATTAAGCGCAGTGAAAATATGTTTCAATTGATTCTCAATGTTCTTTATTGCAACATTTTGAGCTTGAATTTGATTACTCATATTCAGAATTATTTCTTCAGTAGAAAACTTCTTTTCCTTATATTGTGGGTTACTATTAAAATCAGAATGATAAGAAGGTCTATAATTGGTATTTCCTTGGTTGTTCGGATTTCATTGAATTGTTTCCCCATTGCGGGTTAACACCAACATTGTTATTATTTCATATGAAGTTTGGGTGATTCTTCCAACCAGGATTATAATAGTTTGAATAAGGATTGTTGACTTTATTATTTATAGCATTCAAGTTTTCATAAGGTGTTTGAGATTCTATCATCTATCTTGATGAATTTTCTTCTAACACTGGGGGTGTTTGAGAATAATTCATTCCATATTGATCTTTTTTCTCTGAAAGTGCATCAATTTGAGAGACTTTATCTCATCAGAGTCATGAATACTAGCTACTCTTTAAAGATTTACCTGCTCAGAGGACCATTGAAAATTATTTGTAGTCATCTCTTCAATTAACGAATATGCTTCATCAAAAAATTTTAACATTTATGATCCATCGACGTGACATCTATAATCGATCTCAAAGATCCCACTAATTCATTATAAAATGTTTGAATTGTTAACCAATTTGGTAAAGCATGATGTGGATACTTTTGTAGATGATCTTTAAATCTTTTTCAAGCTTCATATCTAGATTCTCCATCAAACTGACTAAAAGATGTGATATCATTCCTCAGCTTAGCTGTTTTTGAAGGAGGGAAATATTTTGACAAAATTTTTTGTGAATGTTCTCCCCAAGTTCTGATAGATCCAGGTGCTAACGAATTTAACCATGCCTTAGCCTTATCCCTTATTGAAAAAGGAAAAAGTCTAAGCCTAACAACTTTGTTCGACACTTCATCGTATTTAAAGGCAGCACACAATTTTAGAAAACTAGCGAGATGTAAGTTAGGATCTTCATGAGATGTTATTCTAAATTGATTATTCTTTACCATTTGAATAATAGCAGGTTTAAGCTCAAATGAATTAGCAGCAACATCAGGGTTTTGGGTAGTTTAGTGAATTTCATCTGCTGTTGGATTAACATAATCTCTTAAAGGTCTTGGTAAATTTTCATTTTGATTATTTTGGTTGTTCAAGTTATTCGCCAATCTGTAAGGATTTTTAGATTGCTTTTGTTGTTTTCAAAATTTTCTAATAGTACACTCTAATTCAGAATTGCAAGGCACTAAACCTATAAATCTGATACTACGCATACAATCATAATAAGCACACCAACAATAAACAAACACACACAATTATGACTTGTAATTCAAATATAAGCTTTCAAATACTACAAAATAAATTTTTGCAGTTACCTCCCTAGCAATGGCGCAAAAAACTTGGTGCGACTATTTTAAATTGCCAAAATTTATGAATTCAGATTTATATATATTGATTAGTTTTCTATTAAGTCACACAATTAAACGCAAATATACGTATCGCTCAAGTAATACAGGACTCTAATGGAGTCCTGGTTATCGATCCCATGAGGATGCAATTAATTTTATAATGTAGCATAGAAATCACTTCACGAATCACAACACAATTGCAAGTAATTACTAATAATAAAAGAGGATCAAACAGTTGCAGTTACTAATTCTACCAAAGTACATTCTAACTTTCTAGCAAAGTTAACTAACACAAGACTAAATTTATAACAAAAGTTCAATTGTAAGAAAGAATCCTCCTCCCCTCCAATAATAATGTGATGATTTAGTGACATAGATTAGTGATGCAAATGTATTGTGTAAAATAGGAGAATTTCTATTCTTTACCCTCTTATAAGTGCATAAAGAACATTGGATAATCCTAAGTTCTGTCCCCAAATCTGTGGTTAAGCTTGGAGGATACTAGCTCTCACTCCATAGCTACCACCTCCCTTCCTCTGAAGGCTAACTCTCGTTTTGGTTTCCAAACCCTAGGACTAAATTAGGTATTTTAGTCTGTCACTCTAAAATCTCCAATTATACGCCCATCAAAATATATTTTCCTATTTATTTGCACTCAATCCCCTTGAACTACGTCAGTCATTCATGGACATTGAATGTGACATTCACTTTTGTTATGGAACTCATAATCCTTTCGGAACATATGTTTTCCAACAAGTTTTAACAATTCAATTGTCCAGATCAAAAAGTAAATGAAGTACGAAGTTAAAAGGTCATCACAAATTCTCCATAATAAACCGACACATCATTTCCATATCACAAAATCACACATCACATGAAAAGGAGGAAGAGAAAGAAATCTACTCAAGACTCATGATGAAATATGACAAAATATTGATTTTATATATAAAAGGAACGTCATACAAACAGAGTAAAGAAAAGACAATTTATCTCAAACTCTTCCCCAAGCGAATCTCAAGGAATTCCTTTGACTCCTCTTCTTTCTTCACCACAACACACAATTATCTCTTTAGATAAGTAAGAAAAAAGAAATCTCTCACTTTTCCTTTCCTCCTACACTCCTTAGAAGAGAACAAACACAAACCTTAGATGGACTCCCTACACTAAAACTATGAAAAGACACACTCACTCTTCACTCTCTCACACAAAAGAATCTCTCCCCCTCTCTAAACTTGGCTCCAAAATTGTTTGCATTCGGCCATAACTGATTTCTCAAGAGTTTCCTTAAGCATCCCTAAAAAATTGGCCAGATATATTGAATCTAGTTTAAAATCGGGACAAGGCGCGGTTCGGCGCAGGATAGGGCCCCGTCCAGCGCTATTTTCTACCTTATGATCAAAACTCTCTATAAATTAGCACAGTCCGGCGCTAGTGATAGCGCTGTTCAGGCTAAATTAAAAAAATTCATTTTTCTTCATTTTGCTCGAAATTTGCTCTTTTTGCTTCCTTTTGCTCCAAAGGCCTAAAATCATTGTACTTGCATGAAATCATGAAAAATACCTTTCTTTAAAGTGCAATATCTTCAAAAATAGGTATGAAATGAACATTAAAAGTTATCAAATTTTCAGTGGATCAAGCCATAAAACTATAATCAAAAATCAAAATTAAAACAAAACAAGATAAAATTCAACACCACAACAATTAAAATATAAAACAACTCAAAATTTAGTCACAAACAAAACAAAACTACAATTACAACTAAAATTAAAACATCTCTATCCGATGATTGAGAATACCTCAGAGCTTGCAATCTACAGCTGCTAACGCGATTTCCTACGGTCTAAATGAAAGTATGGAACTCATTTAGTTGAGTTTAGTAAATTCAATTTGGACTAAGTGAATCTGAAGAAAATAGTAGTGCTGGAATGAGGGAACTGTGGGATTCTAACCAGTGTCGCTATAATCAACTTAAGTATTCCCCTAAATAAGATATTAACACCTCGACTTAAACATTTCCAAAACATGATACTTCTTTTTTCTCTTCAACTGACACTTCTTTAAATTAAACCTGTCACGACGAGAAGCTTGGAGCATGCACAGTGGGCAGCACGGCCATCTTCAACAGCAAAACTCCTTAGAATTAAATAAGTCATAGAACTTTGGGGTAGCTTGCTTAGTGCAGCATATATCCTCACTTTATATCCCTTTAGGCCATGACCCTTTGTGCAATATAAGCCCTCACTCATCCTAAGATTCTGAGGTCGTCATCGGATGTGACATAATTCCTCCAATCTTCTAGGCTATTCACTTGAATGGTATCAAATGAATGTAAGCCCTAAATAATTTATAATTGGCAGGATGAAACAATAAAATATCTCAAATTGAAGCGAAACATAGGATAATTTGGGAAGACATTTAGATTTTTCTCAGATCCTTGACTCTCCCCTAGTCTTCTTTTCCTTGGATTCCCATAATAACTGTTATGAAATTTGAGCCACTAACCTATTGAATTTCCTACTTTCATATTCTCTTGAAGAACCTTACCTTTTGGAAGTCATGAATATAATATTTCCTGATTTATATCAAGAGTTTTCTTAGGAGACCTCAGTTGTCTAAGATGTAATTAACTATAAGGGCTTGCCCTTATAGGAAACTTAAAGACCTCAGATTAATATAAACCCTATTTAATTCCTTCATATTGGATAGGGGAAACTATTGGTCAACATAAATGGTTTGCAGACCAAACCGATGTCATATATCTTTAGTTTATTTGATCTAGCCTTACCACTAAGCAATGTATCCATTCTTCGGGATATATACGTGGCCCCTGGTGACATGCTTAGTTATTTAAACTAATGTTCATATGAGATTGGTTTGATCTCATGTATTTAAATTAAAAAGGATATTTTCTAATATTATATATATATATATTAAATTTAATCTTTATTCCTAAACCCCTTTTACTGCCGACAATTTTTTGGCGACTCTGCTGGGGATTAGTTTCTCTCTTCATTAAGATTAGGAAATGTTATATTTATACATCAGTAATGAGTTCATGTCCCTCATGAACCAGATTACCATTCTTTCATTAAAACACTTTACCTATTTCTTTCTTGGAAAACTATGATTAACTTTTCTCCATTTCAGCACGATCTATTTAACCATCCTTAAACAGAGAGGTTCACGAGTCTTTAAGTTTCTTCTAAATTTTTATGGGGTCAAACCCCCGCTATGTGTGTTGGTGAATAAGTTTCGGCAAGGCAATGTGCGTTGTGAAGAGGATTCTGGACGGGGTCCCACACTTCACTTTCTCTTTGTGCCTCCCTGGTTTGAGTTTGCTATCGATAATCAAACCAGTCCCTTTTAAATTTTAAACTCCTTTTAACAAATATATGAATATCTAAAACAAGATAAAATACCAAAATTCAAAATGAAGTGAAATTGTTCCCAATTCACAGAGTAACCTTTGTCGTAGTGTTTCCAATATGATTAAAGGGTTTAAGCCTTCGCTAACTTTTAGAATTCTTTTTTTCCTTCTTCAGTCAAAATGACGATCCCATGCTCACCTTCTCTTGCAACTTGCCCTCCTCCCATGAGGCCCATGTTGCAGCGTCAATGATTTAGTTTGGGACTCGCTTCAATGAATTCGAAGTCGTACTTGGAAAGGTCCCGTTCATTGTCATGAAAGTTGCTACCTCGAGGTTAAGAACTACCTACTGAGTTTTACCTAAAATCCCAACAGGATTTCCCTTCTGCTAAGAAGGTGAAGGTTGATACTGCCTCCGTCAATTCAGTCGTCTCCATTCCTAGGAGAGTTGTTACCCATACAACTACCAATTTTTCTGTCACTGCACCTACTTTTCCATATGACAAGGGAAAGGAAATTCTGCATTAAGAAGATTATAATAATGACTTTCTCACCCTAGCGTCAGTCTTTGAGATTGGTTCTAGTTCCAGAATTACCCTGCCAACTATGTCACAAAGGAGGAACCGCAATCGTAGGATTCTCAAGGTCGCCAGGGCACAAGTTACAAGTCTGCCAGTGATTAATGAAATTCCTCAATAGGAGGAACTCAGTTTACTAGAGACCTCTCCTCTCCTTCTAAGGAGTATATTCCACCCATTGATTGATACTACCATAGATGAAAGCCTCCATGAGATTGCTGCCATGTTGCCGTAACCACAAGGTCATGATAAGGTGAGGGAGAGGCTCGCACCCATCACCCGAGCTCACACCCTTTTCTAGAGATTGGCTAAGAAAGAAGGATGTTCCGTGGTGAAGCTCCTCAAGAGGATGAGATGTGCAATATTCCCCGAAATAAAGAATGAAATTCTGAGGATTGAGAGACCTGTCTGAGTGTCCGTTAAGCACCATTTGAGGAGGCATGTTGATGCCACTACTATGGATGTTATTACTGCCATTTCAACACCCGCAGTGTGCAGATAAGTTTAATCCTAGCTAGGTCCAATAGTACGTCTGTCGATGATTATGAGAAATTCTGGAAGAAAAGAATGAGAGAGGTCTCTAGATGAGACACCCATCTCAAGGCATCAACTCTTAAGAGGAAAATGTGGTTATCGAAGGCCAATGCATCAGTACATTTCGAGTAGTTTGTGGATCCCAAAATGGAACATGAGTCTGATATTCTTGTTGCCACTACCGCCTTTGCTTCCGAGTTAGTTGCTGAAAGAAGTGACAGTCAAGGAAAGCTTACAGATCTGAGGTTAATCAAAGAGAAAATAGTCGATGATAAAGTTTAAAAGTTCCGAGCAGAGATTATAGATTTTGCTAGACAACGAGGGTTGGATATTATGACGATGCAGATGTTAGGAATTGTCGGTCACCGGAATAGATATCCTGAAACCTGTTTTAAAATCGATTTAATTTAAGATATATGCATATTTTAGAAAATATCATTTTTAATTATGAAAAATATGAAATCAAACTGATCTTATATAATCAATTGTTTAAATAATCGAGTACTTCACCACAAGACATATATCTATCCCGCTGAATAGATACATTGCTTGATGGTGAGACTTGATCAAATAAACTAAATAATTCATGACAACCATTTGGTATGCAAATCATTCATCTTGACCGACAATTTCCCTAATATAATATGAAAGAATTAGATAGATTTTATATTAATCCGGGGTCTTTAAGTTTCTATAAGGGTAAGCCCCTATAGTTAATTAAATTCTAGATAACTGAAGTCACCTAAAAAAAATCTTGTTAAAGATCAGGAAACATTATATTCATGACTTCTAAAGGTAGGATCTTCAAGAAAACGTGATGGTAGAAATTCAATAGGTGAGTGGCTCAAATTTTGGAACATTTATCATGGGAATCCAGAGAAAGAGAAAGCTAAGGGAAGGGCATGGATCCAAGAGGAAACTTGGTGCTTTCCCAAACTATCTTATTGTTGTGCTTTGATTTAAAGTGATTATTTGATGTTTCATCCTGCCAATTTTATTATTTAGAGCTTACATTCGCTTGATATAAATTTTATGAATAGTCTGAAAGATCGAAGTATTTATGTCATATCTGATGACAACCTTGGAACTTAAGAAGAGTTAGGGCTTATATTGCACGAGGTGAAAAGGCCTAAAGATATAAAGTGAGAGTTTATGCTGCACTAGGCAAGCTACCTCGAAGTCCTATGGCTTGTTGTTTTAGTTATAAGGAGTTTTGTTGTTAAAGATGGTCGTGCTGCCCACTATACATGCTTCAAGCTCTTTATCGTAGCAGGTTTAATTTAAGAAAGTGTCAATTGAAGAGAAAAGAGAAATATCGTGTTTTGGAAATATTTAAATTGAGGTGTCTTAATGTCTTATTAGGGGAATATTTATATTGATTATAGAGACACCAGTTAAGATCCCAAAGTTCCCTCATTCCGACACCACTATTTTCTTTGGATTCACTTAGTCCATATGAATTTACTAAATTCAACTTAATGAGTTCCATACTTTCATTTAAACTATGAGAAATCTCGTTAGCAGCCGTATGTTGCATTCTCCGAGGTATTCTCGATCATCCGATAGAGATATTTTAATCTAGTTGTAATTGTGATTTTTGTTTTGTTTGTGATTAAATTTTGAATTTTGTTATATTTTGAATGTTGTGGCAGTGAATTTTATCTTGTTTCGTTTTAATTTTAATTTTGGTTTTGATTTTGTGGCTATTCTAAAAGTTTTAGTTTTCATGCAGGGTGGCATTATTGTTTAACATGTGAGCTCGTAAGCAAGAAAAGTACAATAAGGGAAAAGTACTAAAAAATTATAAAAGCGTACCTGACGAGTCTTTTAGTTCCTTCACCTGAAACTTTAGTGTCTTTTCAATAAACATTTATAGTTTGCAGGAAAGTAAAGCCTATAGATAGGTTTGTCACAAGCCTACAAATTCCTATGTCACAATTGGTGGGTCCTATTCATTAATTTAAGAGATCTCTTCATTTAACAAATATGATAGGTTCATTTGTCCTACAAGGTGTCCAGAAAATTTGTGAGAAGGTTTAGGAAATACCTAGATATTTCACAATAATTATGAACTTCCTTGAGTTCATTTTAAACTTATCATAATTATTAAATGATTCATTTATTTCGTACTGTTATGCTTAGTGAACTAATGTTTTAATTATCCCAAAAGCTGGGGTAAATATCACTTGGTATTTCATTTATGAGTTATGTAAGTGGGGGCCGTTAGAGACAATTTAATTTATGAGAGAATTTAACCAATTTTGGTGGGCTTGCAGTGTTTCAAAAGTGTTTAAGATTAATTTTGTTTTCTTTTCTAACCTTTATTAATCAAATTTGATTAGGCTTAGTCTCACTACCAAGCCCCTTAAGACTTAGGTGGGCATGTTCATAATTTTTAGAAAGGTTTAGTTATATAATTATGGTTATCGTCAAATTAATGAAACATTAAGTAGGGGTTCTTAATTGATAATTATTAACCTTCAAAACCAAACCCTTAACCTTAAGAATCTTTTAATCTTAATTTTCATCAAAATTAATGTAATTTAAAGAAATTACAAATTTACCTGTTAATATGTCAAAAATGAGATTGGTTTCTACTATTTATCTCTTTATGTTTCAGTCATTCAAACATGTTAATTAAGATCATCTATTGCTCATTTCCCATTTTAATTAAGCTAAATTTTGATTAAGGCTAAATTATTTAAAATTGTATTTTACCCCTAAAGGCCTCATCACCTCATAATTCATTAAATTCAATTCAATTGACTTCAAAATTTTTATGTTACCTTACCCATGGGTCAATTAAAGCAATAAAGGAGAAAATACGATTTTTCTGGATTTAATTTATTTTATATAATTATTTTAATGCAAAAATAAGGATTTTCAAGGGAAATTCAATAACTTAGTCAAAACAAAGTTTTTGTCCTTAAGAAAATTATTGGAGGTTGACATAAACTAGAGAATTACTTAGACCAAATTTCATAATTTTTTAAATTTTAATTTAATTATTATAATTATTTTAATTTTTGGAGTTTTAATTAAAAATAAAATATTATTTAAGTTGAAAATTAAATTTAATATTTTTCTTAAATCTCACCGAGGTTAGGGAACCTAGAGGACCAAATTTTATATTTTTGTGATTTATATTTCAGTTATTAGAATTATTTTAGTGAGAAATTAAGGAAATTATATTTTTAACCTTTAAACATAGTTTTAACCCTTTAAAATTTAATATATTTATTTATAGAGATAGGAAATTATTCGAATTATTCTTAAATGATTAGGAGATAATTTAGAACATTTCTATCAATTTTATTAATTTTGTGAATTTTTTTACTTTTAAATTATTTAAATATTAAAATAATTCTTAAAAATGAAAAAGAATATTTTAATTAAAATTTTATTTTTCAGAGACTTCTCTGGTCACATAGAACTCTCAAAATTAATTTGGTATTTCTTGAAGTGTATTTTAAGTGTTATAATTATTTTAGTGCCAAAAGTGTGATTTAACTTAGAAAATTCATTTAGGTGATTAAATCAACTCCAATTTACTTGAAATTTTTATGGGGAGTTCCCCTGGCCTTAAATTATAGTAGAGAACAAAAATCAAGTTATTTTCATTTATATTTAATCTAATTTGTTTTTATTTAAGTTTTAGGTCTTAATTACCAATAGGGTTATACTTAATGAGTTAAACCAATTTTACAATTTTCCTATGGTCCTTTGGTCACAGGGAACCTACCAAAATTTACTTTATATTTTTTCATCATTATTTTAATTATTATAATTTTTATACGAAAAGAGACACATACAACTTAAAAAATAGGGTTCTTTTCATAGAGATCTCCCTTGACACTGGAAAAATCAGGGAAGATCCCCCATGACAAAGAAAATAAGATTCCTAAAGATCAAGCCATGGTAAGGTGTCTATGCAAATGGAAACTAAAAAAACTCCATACCATATTTAATTAATTAAAAATAAAATATTCATCAAATTAACTTTAAACCAATTCCGCGTTGTTTTCCTCTGTTCACTGAGCAAGAACGTATTTTTTATTTTTCTGTTTTTTTCTACATCAAGTTATGAATTTTTAAAGTTTCCCTGATTTGAATAAATCAAAATAACCATATTTTCTTACATAAGTGATGCGACACCATGACATCATATGCAGCTCCGAAAGACCACGCGGCGTGCTCCTATTCGACGGCACTATTTGATTGGACGTCCACGCGGTTGTGCTTTATGCACCTAATCTCCATCTGACTTTATCTTGGCCGTCTATGCATTACACGCACGATCGAACGATCCTCCTTCATCAACTTCGACTAGTTCATCCTGAGAGCCGTCCACCTTTTAGCCTTAAAAAGTCGAGCTAAACTTAACCAAATCACTTCGGGTTTGTTTCTACGGACTCATCTAACTTATAAGAACCTATCTATACGTCTTATATGGTATAAAATACATTATACATGTATGGAGGATGAAGAATAGCTCGTGAGGAAGGTGAAGTTCATTACCTTTGTTTGAGAGGGGAGGCCTCAATCACATGGCTGTAGTAGTTTTGATTGGTCGCAGCGAACCTCCAGATGAAGTCTTCTGCCCTGGTAAAATGTCTAGACTTGAATTCGACCAACGCTGATTTTAGGTGTTGATCAAAGTCTAGTGCAGAGGTTCTCTGTGATGGGGCATTGATGGGGGAACTGTTTCTCTCAGTGCTGCGAAGGTGTTGGCACAATTAATTGAAAAGTTTCATAGTTTTGGCTGAAATTTTAGTGATGAAATTAGCTCATGACCGTGGGATTCAATGGCTGAAGATGGTGGGCTTACACTCAGGAGGTCTCAAGGAAGCTCTGGGAGCAATTTGACAGGGTTTCCTTGAGAAATTTTCAACACTCCTATTTGGCTGTGGAGAGCTCCATTTATGGCCATGGCAACAGGGCTGAGCTCAAGAGCTGCTGATGGGTGGAATCAACTGCCTAGGTGGAGCGCAGAAGAGCTCCAGTGAGCAATCAGGGCTGGACAGATCAGTGGGTGAGTTTGGGTTTAATTCGACTTGGGCTGGTTCTCCATTTGGGCTCCTCCGGCTACTAGGCTAGCCAGCCAGGCCAAGAGAGGGTGGCCAAGGGTCAGGTAGTCAGGTGGGCAGGCCATCATGGGGTGAGCTTAAGTGGTTAATGCATTATGGCAAATCTCCCCTAGGTTTAGTCATAAATGAGGTGAAATCCCATAATTTAGGAGACCTTTGGTCAATGGCTCCACTATGGTGGGCTAGATGGATCTAGCCCAGTCCTTAGGGTCCCAAGGCTGGCTTTGGTGAGCTTGGTTTGATCAAATTTGGTTTAATGTGGCTACATTGGGTCATGATTTCAATTTGGCAATTTGGGTCACTTAGGTTCAAATTGGGCTAGGTTGGGTTCAAGCTTGGGTTAGGTTCAATTGATTGTTCAACATGATGTGTATGATTGTCATAAAGTGTTTAAAAGAGAATTGGAGTGGTTTTGAATAGTTTTGGGGGATCAATTTGGCTTGGTTTGGGTATTTGGTCAATTTTTAGCATGTTGGTTTAGCTTGGGTTTAGGTTAGGCTACGATTAGGTCCAAGGCCAATTGATGGTTTAAAATAGTCCATGGGGATGTTAGGAAGTGTTGTCAAAATTAATTGGGTGGAAACGTTAGGGCTAGGGCATTCACTTTGGTGGATTTTGGGCATGTGACACATTTGGGGAAAATTTGGGGATTATGGACTTGGTTGGAGTTAGGTGGAAATTTGGTTCAATTGGTGGTTAAATTTAGTTTAGGGGAATGTTATGAAGATTTTAGGATTCAAAGTAGGGGGAAATTGATTGACATTGGGTTCAATTTTGGGGAATTGGGTCATAAGGTCAAAATTGGGTCCTTTTGTTTTGGGATGAAATTGAGATCAAATGTGGGTTTGATTGGGCTTGGCTTTTGTTTGGGATGAGATTAGACATTGTGAATTTGATTTTAGAATTGAAATTGTGGGGAATTGATGGACATTGGGGGTGATTTGAACATTTTGAGCCTTAAAGGGCAATTTCGGGCTTTTAATTAAATTGGGCATTTTGTCAAATTGGGTCAAATAAAGTGGTTTAAATTGAAAATGTAAATATTTTGAGGGATTTGGGAATTTTTGGGAATTTTTGGAATTTTTGAAAATTTTGGCTAGGAGGGGCATTTTGGTGATTTGGGTATTTTTGGGATCATTTTGGGAATTTTGGTAGATTTGGGGTGACTTGGGTATTTTTGAGTGGGGATGAATGTTTTGAGATGATCTTTGGGAGTTTTTGGTAGTTTTGGTTGATTTTGGGAATTTGGGGCAAAATTAGGGTTTTGGGGGCAACTTGGTAATTTGGTAGACTTTAGGGTTAAAAGGGTCAAAAGTTGAGATATTGGTAAAAATTTGGAGTTAAGAGAGATTGATAACCCATTTGAGCCATGGACCAAGGGAATCCCCATTTGGATCCTCCATGTTTTAATACTAATCGAGCCACAGCACTGGGCTAAGAGCTTAGGAAACCACCCACATGAGTTTCCAAAGGAGTAGGGGTTCAAGTGTGGAGAAGTTTTGTTTAGGGTTGTGAGGTAGTATGTGAGAGTGCAATGTGTAAGTGTGTGTGAAAGCCTCCCCCAGGCTACCTAGGGTAAGTCCTAAAGCTTGACCATCCTATAGGGGACTTCCCTTGAGCTTCCTAATGCCTGGTCTCATCCTTCTAAGCATTTCAGGGGATATTGTACATCCCATCATCTTAAGGAGCTTGGCCACAGAAAATCCTTCTTTCTCAGCCAACCTTTGAAAACAGTGTGAGCTCGGGTGATGGATACAAGCCTCTCCCTCACCTCATCACGACCACGTGGTGATGGAAGCATAGCAGCAATCTTGTGGAGGCTTTCATCTTCAACAGTATCAATCAACAGGTGGAACCTACTCCCTTGAAGGAGAGGAGAGATATCCAATAAACCGAGTTCCTCCTGTTGAGGAATCTTATCAATCATTGGTAGACTTGTAGCTTGTGCCTTGGCAGCTTTGAGAATTTTACGATTGCGGTTCCTCCTTTGAGACATGGTTGACGGGGGAACTTTAGAACTAGAGCCAATCTCAAAGATTGGCAGAGAGGCAAGAAAGGTATTATCAAAATATTCTTCATGCAAAATTTCCTTTCCCTTGGCAGATGGGAAAGTAGGTGAGGTGACGAAAAAATCAAGAGCAGTAGGGGTAATAACTCTCCTAGGCACGGAGACGACTGACTTGATGGGCGCAGTAGAAACCTTCACCTTCTTAGCAGAAGGGGTTGCGAGTTCAGGTCGAACTCGGCAGACGGTTGTTGAACTTCCGGGTAGAAACTTTCACGATAATGAACGGGTCTTTTCTAAGTACAACTTCGAACTCACTGAAGCCGGTCCCAAACTGGATCATTGGAGCAGCAAGACGGGCCTCATGAGAAGTGGGCATGTTGTAGAAGAAAGTCAGTGTAATGGCCGACATCGTGACTGTCGAAGGAAAAAAAGAATTCTGAAAGTTAGCAAAGACTTAAACCCTTTAATCATAGTGTAAACACTACGAAAAAGGTTGCTCTGTGAACTGGGTACAATTACTTCATTTTGTATTTTAGTAGTTTTATCTTGTTTTTTATTTTCATATATTCGTTAAAAGGAGTTTAAGATTTAAGCGGGATTGGTTCGATTTGCAGATAGCAAGCTCGTACCTGGGAGGCACATAGGGAAAGTGAAGTGTGGGACCCTGTCCGGGATCTTCTTTACAACGCACATGTCCTTGGCGAAACTTGTTCACCAACACACTATTGGGGGTCCGACTTCACAAAATTCAAGAAGAAACCTAAAGACTCCTGAACCCCTCTGTTTAATGATGGTTAAACAGATGGTCCTGGAATCGAAGAGAATTGATCATACTTTCCCAAGAAAGAAATGGGTAAAGTATGTCAACGGAAGAATGGTAATCTGGTCCATGAATAACATGAACACATTACCGATGTATGAATATAGTATTTCCTGATCTTAATGAAGAGAGAAAATGATTCCCTAGCGAAGTTGCCAGAAAATTGTCAGCCACATTTTGAGGTGTTTTTTAATTTAGGAAGATATATATATATATATATATATATATATATATATATATAAGGTGTTTGGGAGGGTTGCCAAGTTACTAAAGTTATAGCAGTGGGGGGTCTTTTCTCTGCTGTATTTAAGGGGCATATTTGAGGGAAGCCTTTCCATTTACTCAGCTTCCAGATAAAACTGATGCAATTGTGTGCCACTTTGATTGCACAAGGTTTGTGATCATCGAAAGCCGAGTGGTTTCTACATTTTCAAATGAACCAAGCAAGAATTAATGGAATTTGCCCCATCTTGGCCCTCTCGCAGGTCATACCAACGTCCCGAAATTAAGCCAAGGCAGGGTTAGCAGATTTACCATGAAATACTTTATGCATAGAGTCCAAACTTGCTGAGAAAAGCTGCAATGGAAGAAGAGATGCCTAGCAGACTCCTCACCCTTTCTACACAGTCTGCAGATGGAGGGTCCCCTCAGGCCTTTAAGTTTAAGCAGGTCATCAGTTGGTACAATATGGTGGAGCATTTTCCAGTCGAAGAATGACATTGATGGGGTGAGGTATTTATTCCGGATAAGTGAACATCCAGGGAATACCTGCGGTTAACAACTTTATCATAAATTGCTTTAGACAAACTTTGGTTTTTGTGAGCGGCCCATATGATTCGTATCGGCTTGTGGGTGATTATAGGAATTGAAGTAATATGCTTGAGCCGAAGAAGTTTGGACCAGTGAGTATAGTTTTGTCAGAGACCAAGAACCATTATCCCAGCAATCAGGAACACTCAGATTAGGATCCTTCAGAACATTGGGAGCAGGAGATAGCCACTCCTCAGGACACCATCTGTCCAACCAAAAGGATAGTTTACCTTGGGGGCTGGGGTGGGTGGGGTTTTTAGAAATCCCATGGGAAGGTCCATTCTTTTCTTCCAAATTCCGAGTGGTTGCTAAGGATGCTCTTGAGGCTGAATTCATAGTCTGTATCTTGGGCTTTCAATCTTGCATCATACTTTCATTGGAAATCTCTTATAGTGGAAGTAGACTCATCCACTATCATCACTTCTATGGATGCGAAGAAGCCCTCCCTTGGCATCTTCAATTGTGGCTCAATAAAATCAGCAACCTTAAAGACCAATGTATGCACCAATTTCAGTTCATATTCAGGGAAAGTAACAGACCAGCAAACTGGTCGGCAAGAAATGCCTTGGCTACTGGCATCAGTGACATCTCAGCCTCCATCCCCACTCCCCTAAATTATTTGCTGAATGGAGATCTGTTAGCAATTCCCAATATTAGATCCAACCCCCATACCTGTTGATTTACTGGTTTTATGGCACCATGGCTGGTTCTCTTTATCTCCTAGGTTTTTTTGTATTCCCTTTATAGGAGTGTTTTGTTGGCTAGAGCTTGTTGGCTTGTTGCCATGAGGGTATGTTATTTTTTGGATCCTTATGAGAGGAAGGTCAAGATGTATCGTGTAAGAACTATCTTTATTAACATGTAGGGAGCCTGCTGACTCCTTTCCCCATATATATATATATATATATATATATATATATATATATATATATATATATATATATATATATATATATATATATATATATATATATATATATAAGATGGCAGCTGAGGAGGGAATTGCTCTGCTTGGGTTTCCATGGACTCACTGGTGGCGGTACTAGCTCAGGCGACTTCTACAGGCACAGGTGAGCGGTATCTGGTGGTGGAGGCAGGTGTTGGAACTTCTCTGTGGTGGTTTGGTTTCTTTGGATCTTTTCGGACTCTTCTTCATTTGAATTTTTGGTGTTGGTTTACTGTTACATTGAATTTCTTTGTTGAGTGGTGGTTTCTTCTTTGCTTACTGCTGACATTTACTACCTTGTGAGCTTGGAGTGTACAGTTTTCTATTGGATTGTGAGATTTCCCTAGTCTTTCCTGGGGTTTCTCTTCTCTTAGCTGTTTTTTTGTTCTACTGGCTTCTTCCCTACCTGGTTTGTAAGCTGTGTGGCCATTTATCTGCATTTTTGTTGGCTATTGGGTGGGAGACTCTATGGATTTCCCAACCCCCATTGATGTCATAACAATGCTAAGTGGGCCAAGGCCACCTATGCTGGTGTGTTTGTCAAAGGAAAAGAATAACCCTTGCATTTGGACCAGTTGATTTTCTCCAAGGAATTACATGAAGCTGCTCACAGCAAGGGCTCATGCCCTTACATTAAGCCTATTAGTGAGAAGGATGGTTTCCCTGCTATTTTTTATACTGAGGAGGAGATAGCTTCTATGGTGGAGGCTTGCAAATTCATTTTGGTTGGCAAATTCCAAGTTGGACATCCCAAAATGGACTCTGCGAGGAAAACTTTCTATGAATTGAACTTCAAGGGAGCTTGGCATTTAGGCCTTATAGATGGCAGACACTTAATGATAAAACTATCCTTAGAGGAGGATTACATTAAGTTACTTGCTAAATAAGCAATCACCATTGATAATACAATCATGAAAATCATTAAGTGGACTCCTGACTTTGACCCCAGCAAGGAGCCACCAATACTTCCTATTTGGTACAGACTCTCTGACTTCAATTCCAGTGCTTCAATCAGAAAAATGTAATATTTAATATTGGAAAAGCTCTAGGCAAACCTCTGAAATTGGACATGCCCACTTATAACTTCTCTAGACTTGCTGTGGCTAGAATCCTAGTAGAAAGGGATATAACTCTTCCTGATGTGGAAAAGATTTGGATTAGACCTACTCAGAGAGGCTTCTGACAGAAATTAGAAGTACAATCCAAATCTTACTACTGCCCCCATTGTAGGATGTTTGGACATACACAGAAAGATGCTTTAGGTTACACCCTCCATCCAAGAATAAATCTGCAGTTCCCCCTCCCACCCAAACAGTGGTTGAAGTCATTGATTGTGAGAAATGCATGGAACTAGTCTAGGAGAAACCTACCTCTCACAAACCCTCTCCCAATGTCAATAAAGAACTGACACTTCCCATACTCCTTTCTGTAGTTGAAGAGCAACCAGAAACAATCACAAAACCGTATTCAACTAAAGCTAGAACTGCCACATCTTCATCAGAGACATCAACACAAGTTGAGGCTGAAATGATCTCTCCTAGACCTGGTGATGTCCAAATTCCACCTGCAAAATTGTTCCAGCTGTTGGAGACAGACTGGCACTTTTAGAAAAGAAAAAGAAGAAACACACCATAGAGACCCAAAAATTGATGTTTAATTCTAATACCACAAAAGCCAGCCCTCCCTCATTTTCTAGAGTAGGGAGAATGAGATCTAGCTCTCAACCACAAAGGGGGCCCTCCCCCATCATGATAAATCTGCTTTGTTGGAATATAAGGGGGATTGCTCACCCCCTTTCAATAAAAATATTGCTTCATCTTACTAAGAAACACAAACTATGGTGTTTTGCAATTTTAGTACCTTTAGTCCATAAGATCCTCTCAAACTCATCAATAGGTTTGAGGGTTTTTCTCACTTTACCAATATCAACAAAAAAATTTGGCTATTCTGCAGTAAGGAGATTGTTTGGAATGTAATTACTAATCACTCTCAATTTGTGCATATTCATTATAATATGAATGAAAGAGAAGGTTTTGCAACATTCATCTATTCTGGGTGCAGGAAAGCAGATAGGGCTACACTGTGATCTGAGTTGCATTTGATTAGCACTTCCATGGCTTCCTGCTAGATGGTGGCAAGAGATTTTCACTGCATCTCTACACTTGCTGGGAGGATAGGTGGGAGTTCTCCCAACATGTTCACTCTCACTTTATTTAATGATAACATCCAAAATGCTGGATTGTTTGATCTTGGCTTCAAGGGCCCTGAGTTCACTTGGAAGAGGGGCCACACTTTTGAGAGACTGGATAGAGTGTTAGTCAATAATATTTGGCTCCAAATGTACCTCCACACCTTTGTTACACACCTGAACCTAGCTAGATTTGACCATAGACCACTTCTCATTTCTATTACTGCTCCTTCTGTCACTGAAGGATCCCCCCTTTAAAATACTTAAACTTCTGGTCCTCTCAAACTTCCTTCAAGGAGCTGGTATCCAGTAAATGGTGTAGCATCAACCATCCCAACCCCCTACATAAATTTTGGCTTATGCATACTAAAATGGAAAAGGCCTTCAGGTCTTGGAGCTGGAATCAAATAGGGGATGTTTTTAAAATTGGGGAAGAAGCTGGCAAATTAGTGGAGGAACTGAAAAATCCAGGTAAAGAGAATTAATTGCTGCTCATGAAAGGTTACTGACTGTTTTAGATTTTCAAGACAATTTATTGGGCAAAAGGCTGCTGTGACAAAGTTTATGGAGGGTGATAAAAATACTAAGTTCTACCATGCTTTCATTAAATACAGGAAGAAGTGTAACACTATACACAACATTATTAACTTCTAGGGGTGGAGCTCCAGAAAAAATACCGATATTGTATTAGATGTAGTGCACTTCTTTCACAATTTGATATCCCAAACTTTGACTGAAATTGTACATATCAGTCACCACATCAGAAGCTTCACGAGTTTCTTTTTGTGTCATAACAAGTGCTCGCGGTAGAATCATCCATCTGGGTTCACGAGTTTCTTTTTGTGTCAGAACAAATGCTCGCGGTAGAATCATCCATCTGGGTTGCTTCGGAGCTTGATCTCGCTGAGACTACTACTACACCATTGCGGGTTAGTGATACATCAGTGGCAGTTGTTGGGGTTGTTGATACTATTGTTACTGTTGTGCAGGAGGGCATGACTGATATGGTTGAGACACCACCATTTGTTGTTGTTTTTTTAGGCTAAAATAATAGCTCACTACCCTACTTGATGAAAATGAAATCTGGACTGCCTTACAAACCATTGATAACAACAAGACTGCAGGCCCTGATGGCTTCACTACATACTTTTATAAGAATGCCTGGGAAATCATCAAGGCTGATCTCATTGATGTAGTGCAAAGTTTTTTCTAGGCAATGATCTTCCCCAATACTTCAGCTCATCTACAATGGTTCTCATCCCCGAGACCACTACTGCAACTACATGGCATCAGTATAGACCTATCAGTCTCACCACAGTCCTCAGCAAGCTAATTAGTAAAACTCTAGTCAGAAGACTCCAAACTTACTTACACTCCTTGATAAGCCTCAATCAGTCTGCCTTTGTAAAAGGTAGAACTATTGCTGATAATGTGTTAACTAGCACAAAATTTATTTCTCGATTTGGATAGGACCTACATAGAGGGAAATATTATTTATAAGTTAGATCTTCAAAAAACTTATGACACTACTCATCGGACTTCATATTGGAGGGACTTTCTATGAGAGAATTTGATCCAGCATTTTGCAAACTGATCTCAAGTTGGCTAAAAGGGAACCTACACTCCATCCTCATCAATGGGCATTGCTGGGGCAGTTTCACTGCTTCTAGAGGACTTCAATAAGGAGAACCATGATGCACCTAAAATAGATAGTGTTTTTAAGCAAAATTTTATACCTATTTTTTATGATATTGCTCTTTAATGAAAGGTATTTTCTTGTTTTTGCTTGCAGGTATAATTAAAATGAGTGATTTTGATGAAAGGTGGAAAAAATGATCAAATTTGGAGCAGAAATTAAAAGGAGTGCAAAATTAGCCTTTGGCATCTAAGCACTGATGACTAGCGCATAGGCGCCACAGTTAAAGTGATGAATTTAAATTAACTTTGACCCAAATTTGAATGGGTTTTTAAAAAACCCTTTGGTTTAAACTTTATTAACTTTTGATTGGTTACAAAATTCATTTAAAATTCGAAATGATGGATGCAACTCTTGGTAACTTCATTGAATCTGGGCATAATTTGAAAAGATACCAAAGCACCTTTTGGAGAATTTTTAAAATGAAGACTTAAAGATCAGAAAAGGAGAAGAGTTTTGAAAGCAAATTTTGGTGGGAGAAGTTGGAGAAAAGCTTGAAGTGGTTGAAGGGAAAGAGGAAGAAAGAGAGCCTTCTTCTAGCCATATTTTCTTTACTTTTCCACTTTACTTTAACATAGTTTGTATTAGAATTTAGGAGAGTAAAGCCTTAGAGTTAGGCGCCAACCTCTAAGGAGTTATTTAGTGGAAAGCAAAAGTTTCAGAGGAACTTCAAGAGTCTTGTGGAGAGGATTTTCAGATAAGTTATTATCTTTGTTTTTACATTTGGTTTTAAAGTAAAACTTGTTGTGTTTTCACTATGATTTCTACTTTCAAATCAAATTGTGTGTGTGTTTTCTCCATGAGTTCTGAGTAGTTTTCTTTATCTTTTTCCTTTCAAATGATGAAGTAATTAAATTATGCAAGGAAGTTGTGTGAAATATAGATTTTTATTGTTGGAACAAGTTGTGATGATTCTACTACCTCGCACTTCATTTACCTTTTAATTTAGCTAATTGAGATGTTAAAATTTGTTGATAGAACATGTAAGAACTAATGTGTTATTGTCTCAATCAACAATTGGAGTGAATCACATGCATTTATATGGGTGATAATTGTAGTCCATATATTTGAGTGCCAATAAATAGGGAGATATGCTTTTTAATGGGGAGAAAAATTAGAGGATTTTAGAGTGACAGGCTAAAGCCCCTAATTTGGTTTGATGTTTTATATTTTATTATGAGATGTTAGCCCCTAGGTGGAGGGAGAAGCGGAAACTCTAGAGTGAGAGCTAATAACTTTCCTGCCTAACCCATCTACAAGATTTCAAAACTTCATATTAACCAATGTTCTTTATAGAACCAAGTAAGGGTAAAGAATATAACTACTCCTATTTGGCACAACACATTTAGATACTTCCACAACGAAATTCCATAATTATTATTGATTCATTGAAGAAGGAAAAAATATTTTATTCTCATTTTCTCTTAAATATATAGTTTTTATAGTCTTGTTAATTTTAGTTGCTTGCTTTACTTTTTCTTAAAAGAAACTATCAAAAATAAATTTAAAACTTTCTATCTTAAAACATACTTTATGATCTATAAAAAAAATACCTATTTCTTTATGTCTTAATTCTTATTAATTTCTAAGGATATTATGCTTTAATGAAAGGTATTTTTTGTGTTTTTGGATGTAGGTAATGTAAAACGGTCTAAGAAGGAAAAAGGAGCAAAAAGGAGCAAAAATGGAGCAAAATACCAAAAGTACAAAAAAAAATATGGCCTAAGCGCCAGACTCGATACGAAAGCTATCAAGTTTTTTACAACGTTTAATCAGTTATTTTGACAGAGTGAGCGGTTATTGGATATTCTAGAATGCTGACAGTTGTTCCTTGATAATAGGACATGTGATACATTGCATTTGGATGCTCCAAAACAGTTTTAATCGCGAAGAGGTGCAAGCCAAAGTGAAGAGGTGCGAAGAACTGAACGAGGTGTCCGACGCCTAGGCGCCAGACCGACCTTCTAGAAGATTCATTGAATGTGGACATGTTTTGAAGAGGTGCCTCAAGGTAACTCTTGAAGCCTATAAATAGAGGTCCAGTTTTTCAGAAAACGTGCCCTCCCATTGTACCCTTTCTCTTATCTACTTTAGGATCTCTCATCCTTAGAGAGAGAACTGGAGAGAGAAATTTAGGGCCACTTTTGTTTAGTTTAGTGAGTTTATTTTCAAGTTATTGCATCTGGAGTTCATTACACTGTGGAGTCAGTAGGAATCAGAAGATCTGTAGAAGAAATATTTGAGATAAGTATATTTTTATATTTGATTCAAAGTTTATTTATCATGTTTTGTTATTTATTTTCAATGTGTTCTGAGTAGTTAGTTACTTTCTTACTTCAATTATGAAGAGATAGATAAGATAATATAAGGATTTGATGGAGAATTAAAATTCAAAATATTTTCAAAATATTGTGATGACATTAATACCTGATCTTACTTTACTTTTTAAATTGGTCGTTTGAATTGTTAAAACTTGTTGATGAGTTTTAAGACCTTGAAGGAGAAGAACCCTTAACTTGTAAATGTCACATGAATCCTTGGGTAGTTGAAGGCCATGTGCGGGCTATTCATGGTGAAGTGCAAATAATTATGAAGATAATATTTAAAGGGCGTAGAGTTGATAAGTTTTTAGAGTGACAGACTAAATGCTTATAATTTGATTTATAGACTAGGAAAGGGTCACTCGAAGGGCCGAACATAGCCACCCTTGGACATTTAGAAGTGTGAGCCTAGATTAACCATTCTACTAACAATACATACAGACCTATTCTATAAATTAGTCAATGTTCTTTGCGCCTGGATTAAAGGGTAAAGAATAGGAATGCTTCTATTTGGCACAATACCATAAATCAAATTCTCTAACAAATATTAAATTATCTTAAAAATCTTAGATTAATTGAAGGAAAGAAAGTTGTTTATTTTATATAAAATTCATAAAATCATTATCTTATTATTGTTTTCTTTATTTGCATCTAGTAAATTAATAGTAATTTATAATCAAATTAAAAGATAAAATAAAAATATTTTTACTATTTTATTTCGCTTTTACTTCATAGAAAATTTATTTCTATAAATCTTCCCTGTGGGATCGATACTGGGGTCTTCGTTTAAAAACCCTATATTACTTGAAACGATACATATACTTGCGTAGTACCCCTAGTGTGTAAAAATATTTACTAAATAATATAAATATTAATTTTATACATTAGCCGCTATTTATAAATTAAGTCAAAGTTTTTGGCTATCTTTTGGAAGCAAACATTACTGCGTTAAGCACGGCTCGGGTCAAGTTTTTGGCGCCGTTGCCGGGGAAGGAAAGGAAGTAAGGAAGAAAGAAATAGAATAGTTAAATTTTATATTTATTGCTTGTTTTATGCGAAGATTTGGTTCTGAAGGATTAATACCTTTAGATTCTGAATTGGAAAGAATAGTTAGAAAAATTAAAAAGGGAAAATAAATTCAAAAATTTAAAGAAATGGCTACTTTACAAAATTTAATTGAACTTAATGATCAAAATGTTTATAAACCATTAAGGGATTATGCTAACCCTACAGTTGATAAACTTCATAGTAGTATTCAAATACCCACCTGTAGATGCTTAATTCTTTTGAACTTAAACGCGTCTATTATTCGAATGGTGCAAAACAATCAATTTGGTGGATCACCAAATCAGGATCCAAATTTACATCTTGTTAGTTTTTTAGAACTTCATGCTACCTTTAACTATAATAATGTTTCTGATGATGCTATTAGACTTAGACTCTTTCATTTTTCTTTAAGAGATAAATCAAAGATGTTATTAAACTCATTAACGACTGGTTCTATTAAAACATGGGTTGAAATGGCTCAAAAATTCCTTGCTAAATATTTTCCTCCTTCTAAAACTCGCTAAATTAAGAAATGATATTACTTCATTTAGTCGATTTGACTGGGGAGACAATATATGAAACTTGGGAAAGATTTAAAGAACTATTAAGAAAGTGTCCTCATCATGCTTTACCTGATTGGTTGATTATTCAAACATGTTATAATGGATTAATTGGATCTTTAAAATCAATTATTGATGCTGCTGGTGGAGGTTCTTTAATGTCTAAATCATTTGAAGAAGCATACATTTTAATTGAAGAAATGACCAATAATAATTTTCAGTGGCCTTCGGAAAGGATTAACTCTAAAAAGATGGCCATTATTCAAGATAATGAAGCCTTTTCTATCTTAGCTTCACAAGTTGCAGCAATGTCTAAGAAATTAGATAATTTTGCAATTAATATTTCGCAGAATAACTCTGCTAATATTGAAGATTCTCAAACAATTAAAACTTTATAAGCTATTGCAAGTAAAAATAATCCTTATTCAAATTATTATAATCCTGGGTGAAAAAATCATCCTAATTTTAACTGGAATAATTCACAACAACAATGTGGTAATAATCAATCTCATCCCACTGGAAATTGAAATAATCAAGTTAATTCAAATTATAAACCTCCTAGATTTAATAATCAACAAAAAAAGTTATCAATAAAAGAATTAATTATGGAAATGAATAATCAATTAAAAAATCAAAATACTACTATTCGTAATATAGAAAATCAAATGGTGGCAAATTGCTAGTTTAATTAATAACAGACCTGTAGGAACACTTCCTAGTAATGTTGAAATCAATCCAAAGGAAACTGGAAAAGAACATGAACAAGTTAAAGGCGTGACAACTTAGAAGTGGAAAGGAATTAAAAGAAAAATTGCAGAATGAAATTGAAAAAGAGATTGAGGTTGAAGAGATTGAAAAACCTAAAGAAACTCTCTCTCCTAGTAAAGATGAGACTGTTATACCTGTTAATGTGGAAGTTGAAAAACCACCACCACCTTTTCCTCAAAGACTTAAACAACAGAAACATGATCATCAATTTTTTAAGTTCTTTGAAATTTTTAAGGAACTTACTATTAACATACCTTTTGCTGAAGCTTTGGAACAAATGCCAACTTACGCAAAATTTATGAAGGATATTTTAAGCAAAATATAAAAATTTGAAGCTTTTGAAACTGTTGCATTAAGTGAAGAATGCAGTGAAATAATTCAAAAGAAATTACCTGAAAAGCTTAAGGATCCTGGAAGTTTCACTATACCCTGTGCTATTGGAGAAAAATTTTGCGGAAAAGCCTTATGTGATTTAGGAGCAAGTATTAATCTCATGCCATTTTCTATCTTTCGAAGATTAGATTTAGGAGATATTATTCCCTCCACTGTAACTCTTCAGTTAGCTGATAGATCTATCACGTATCCTAAAGGAGTTATAGAGGATGTCCTTGTTAAAGTGGATAACTTTATCTTCCCTGTAGATTTCATAGTACTTGACATGGAAGAACATAAAGATATACCTATTATTTTAGGAAGACCTTTTCTAGCTACCAGACGAGCTATGATTGATGTGCAAAAAGGAGTATTAACCATGAGAATCAATGATCAAGAAATTAAATTCAATGTTCTTAAATCAATGAAGTACCCTGATAAAGAGAAATGTTATCAAATGGATATAATTGATTATTTGATTGAAAAACATTATCAAGAAAAATGTAAAGTTATTTCTGAAGAAAAATTTGAATTTTCAACTGATGAAGAGGAAGTAGTTGAAGAAAAAGAGACTCATTTTATTAAAGATAATTAGGAAACTTTAGACATAACTTAAAATGATATACTTTTACCCTCAATTAAAAAAGCACCTGAACTGGAATTAAAAATGTTACCTTCACATTTAAAATATGCGTTTCTTGGAAATTCGTTAACTTTCCTGTTATTATTTCATCTGAACTGAGTAAAGATCAAGAAGAAAAATTACTAGGTGTGTTAAAGAATTATAAGAAAGCTTTTGGTTGGACTATTGCTGATATAAGAGGAATAAGCCCTTCCATTTACATGCATAGAATTTTAATGGAAGAAATTTTAAACCTACTATAGAATCGCAAAGAAGATTAAATCCTATCATGAAATAAGTTGTTAAAAAGAAATTATTAAGTGATTAGATGCTAGTATTATTTATTCTATTTCGGATAGTCAATGGGTAAGTCATATTCATTGTGTTCCGAAGAAAGGAGGTGTAACTGTCATTGTTAATGATAAAAATGAACTTATTCCTACAAGACAAGATTACTGGATGGCGAATTTGTATTGAATATAGGAAATTAAATAAAGCCACTAGAAAGGATTATTTTCCTTTACCTTTCTTGGATCAAATGCTCGATAAATTAGCTGGACACTCATATTTCTGTTTTCTGGATGGATATTCTAGTTATCACCAATTACTTATTGCTCCTGAGGACCAAGAAAAGACAACTTTTACAAGTCCTTATGGAACATTTGCTTTTAGAAGAATGCCTTTTGGTTTATGTAATGCACCTACAATTTTTCAAAGATGTATGATGTCAATATTTTGTGATTTGATTGACAAAGGAATTGAAATATTCATGGTCGTTTTTTCAGTCTTTAGAACTTCTTTTGAATCTTATTTGGAAAACATAGCCAAAGTTTTGAAAAGATGCGAAGAAACAAATTTAGTTCTTAACTGTGAAAAATGTCAATTCTTGGTCACAGAAGGCTTTGTACTTGGACACAAAGTATTACAAAAAGGGATGGAAGTAGTTCAAGCAAAAGTGAAAATTATTGCTGAATTGCAACCACCTACTATGTTACTGATGTGAGAAGTTTTCTAGGTCATGCTGGATTTTATAGAAGATATATAAAGGATTTTTCTAAAATTGCTAAACCTCTTTGTCATTTATTATAAAAAGATGCACAATTTGAATTTAATGAAGAATGTATTAATGCTTTTAATATTCTAAAAGAAAAATTAATAATTGCACCTATTATTGTTGCACCTGACTGGAATAAATCTTTTGAATTAATGTGTGAAGCAAGTGATTTTGCAATTGGAGCTGTGTTAGGACAAAAATATGAGAAAATTTTCAAAGTTGTATATTATGCTAGTAAAACTCTCACTGAAACACAAAGAAATTACACTACCACTGAGAAAGAGCTTCTAGCTATAGTATATGCCTTTGATAAATTTAGACCTTATCTTCTTGGTACTAAATGCATAGTTCATATCGATCATTCTGCTATTAAATATTTAATATCTAAGAAGGATTCTAAACTCTAGACTTATAAGATGGGTTTTACTTCTACAAGAACTTGATTTTCAAATAGTAGATAGAAAAGGAACCGAAAACCAAATTGTTGATCATTTGTCTAGAATTAAAAATGGTATTATTTCGAAGAAAATATAAATGAGAAATTCCACGATGAATCTTTATATGTTATTCAAAGATACAAAACACCGTGGTATGCTTGACATTGTTAATTATTTAGTTAGCAATATTTTGCCTTATGACTTGGATAACAAATTTATTAAGAAATTTAAATATGATGCTAAATCTTATATTTGGGAAGAACCTCATTTATTTAAAATTGGTAAAGATTCTATGATTCGAAGATGTGTACCTTATGAGGAAACTTTTGCTATTATTCAAAAATCTCATGATTCTGATTTTGGAGGACACTTTGGCATAGATAAAACTGCATTTAAAATTTTAAATTCTGGATTTTATTGGCCTACCTTATTTAAAGATGTGAGACAATTTGTGAAAACATGTGATCGATGTCAAAGGATGTGAAATATATCTAGGAAAGATCAAAATGGCTTTAAACTATATATTAGAAGTTGAAATTTTTGATATATGTGGATTAGACTTTATGGGACCATTTGTTCCATCATCTGGAAAAATTTATATTTTATTAGCAGTTGATTATGTTTCAAAGTGGATTAAAGCTATTGCTTTACCAAACTCTGATTCCAAAAGTGTTTCAAAATTTTTAAAGAAAATGATATTTTCAAGATTTGGAATGCCTAAGATAATTATCACTGATGGTGGAAGTCATTTCAGGAATATAAGAATTCAATCATTACTACAAAAATTTGGAATCAAACATAGAATTGCAACTACTTATCACCCTCAAACTAGTGGAATCGCTGAAGCATCAAACTGAGAAATTAAAAGAATTTTAGAAAAGACTCTTAATCCTAGAAGAACTGATTGGTTTGATAGACTTGATTCTACATTATGGGCTTATAGAACAGCTTATAAGACACCAATCGGAATGTCAATGTCGGCAACTATTTTCAGGTTAAGTGTTGTGTTTTGAAGAGGGGTCGCCTACAGAAATTGTCGGCGAATTTTAATTTAATTTAAATAAATAATTTGAAAAAATAATATTTGATTTTGAAAATAATTTTAAATTTGAAGGTTTTAAGATATGAGATTAAACCGATCTCACATCCCAAATAGTTTATATAAACGAGCACCACATCACAAACCGTGTATCTATCCCGAAGAATAGACACACTGCTTGACGATGGGGCTCGATTAAATAAACTAGAAGATTTGTGACATCCGTTTGGTCCGCGAACCAATTTTATAAGCCGACAAATTCCCTCGCTTAATATGAAAGCATTAAACGGGGTTTATATTACTCTGGGTTCTTTAAAATTCCCTATAAGGGCAAGCCCCTATAGTTAATTACATCTTAAGTGACGGGAATCACCTAAGAAAACTCTCGATAATAATCAATAATTCCGCTCTCAAGAATTTCAAGGTTTAAGTTCTCGAAAGGATTGAAGTTTGGAATTTCAATAGGGAATGGATCAAATTTGGAACATTTTTGTTTTGGGAATCCAAAGGAAGAAAATTAGGAGAAATCACGGATTCGAAGCGAACTTCGGTAATTTCCCGACTATCCTATTGTTTGGCTTCGAGTTTAGGAAAGTCCTAATATTTATTTAAATGTTTTGATCTTGCCAATTTTAATTAATTAGGGCTTATATTTGTATGATAAAATCAAACAAATAGCCTCGAAGATGTGAGGGTTTATTGTCGTACGGGACGACTACCTCGGAATCCTAAGACCGGTTAGGGCTTAATTTGCAATGCAAGTGCCTAACGAAGAGTTGAGGATTTATGTTGCACTAGGCAAACTACCTCGAAGTCCTATGGCTTTGTTATTTAATTCTAGGACAGTTTTACTGAATTAGACTCAGGTTTTGCTGATGACGATGGTCGTGCTGCCCACCATGCTCCGAGCTCCTTGTTGTTGCAGAGGTTTAGTTTTAGAAATCATAAATCAGGGGATGAGAAAAGTGTTTTGGTTTAGAGAAAATCTTAATTTCCAGGTGTTTTCAATATTTTAATTAAAACAAATCTTAAAGTTGATTATAACGACACCGGTTAAGATCCCACGGTTCCATCCTTCCGGCATCATTATTTTTATCGGATTCACTTAGTCCAGATGAATTTGCTAAACTCAATCGAATGAGTTCCACACTTTCATTTAGACCGTGGGAAATCCCGTTAGCAACACGTAGGTTACATCATCCGAGGTATTCTCGATCATCCAACAGGACGTTTTAATTTAATTGTAATTGTAGTTTTGTGTTCTTTTTGTTATTAAATTTTGAGTTGTTTTATATTTTGAAATGTTGTGGCGGTGAATTTTATCTTGCAATGACTTTTAACTTAGTTTTGGTTTCAGTTTTAGGGTCTATCCTAAAGGTGTGGGTTTTCATGCAACAGTTGTTTATCATGCAAGAAAAAGTAAGTGCAATGCAGTTAAATAAATTGCAAGAAGGTAAATTGCAAGAAAGTAGATTGCAATAAAATAAAAGCGTACCTGGAGGGTCTTCCCGTCATCCCAAGCTGCACTTAAAACACAATTAGAATATTTAAGCAAGTTCCTAGATAAAGCTAAGGGAAGGGTTATGGTTTTCTACCAAATTCCTAATCCTATGGCTAGTCATCTCCTATGACGTCTAGGTTCTTTGTGTTTTGGTTTAAGGACGATTTTCTTCATCAAAGAACAATTAAATCCAATTGTTCTTATAAATGTCCTATCATATCGAGGAAGTGCTTAAGAATAATCTTAAACATCTTTTCAATATTTCTAGGATTGTTTTAAGTCCAAATGAGTTTAATTATACAAATGAATTAATCGTCCGAGAATTCAAATTTTGTTGTTATCTTACTCAGTGAACTAGGACATTTGAATATCCTATAGGTGAGGTAACATTTCATTTAATGTTCTGTTTAGGAGTTATAATAACCGAAGCTTTCGAGGGTAAATTGGTATTCAAATGATTTGATTTAAGTTAATGGGTTTAAATTTGGAATAGTGTTCAAGTTGCTTTATATTTAATTTCTTTCTGTTTTAGGTGATGTTATTTAATTCAATTTAATTTAATTTAATTTAATTTAATTGAGTTTTAATTTAATTTAATTCAGTTTAATTCAATTTAGTTTGATTTGATGTTACATTAAATTAATTTAATTTAATTTAGTTTTAATTTAATTTGATTTAATTTGATTTAATTTAATTTAATTTAATTTGTTTATTTAATTTAATTTAATTCATTTAATTTGATTTAATTTAGTTTAATTTAATTTGATTTAATTTAATTTGATTTAATTTAATTTAATTTATGTTATTTAATTTAATTTAATTTGTTTATTTAATTTAATTTTATTTAATCTTTAATTTAATTTTTAATTTAATTCAACTTTTAATTTCAATTTAATTTAATTTAATTTAATTTAATTTAATTTAATTAATTTAATTTAATTAATTTAATTTATATTTTAGTTTAATTCTATTTTTAATTTAATTGAATTTTTTTTTAAAAGAGTTTAATGATTTAATTTTAGTTTAATGATTAAGTCTTTTAATGTTTTGAATTTGAGTTATCATTTTAATTAAGAATTGAATATTAATGAGATAATTAATTTAGGGATTTTTAAATTAAAGAATAAATCTCCTCCTAATAATATCCCTATTTTAATAATTCCAATTTTATTATTCTTCCAAATTTAATCAATTATTTAATTAAAGTTTAATCATTTTAAATTGCTTAATGGGTTTCTACCCTTTAATTATTTAAATTTCAATCATCCAAATCAGATTAGGATCAAATATTTTACTTGTTAATTTTTTTATTAAACCTAAAGTTTTAATTAAGGATTAAAAATTTTAATTACCACTTTACCCTTTAAGCTTAATAATTTCATAACTCACTAAATTGAACTCAAATGAACTTGAAATTTTTATGTGACTTCACTCATATGTCAATAAAGACATGAGAGGAGAAAATGTGATTTTTCTATATTTAATTTATTTATATAATTATTTTTGGTAGAAAATAGAGATTTTCAAGGAAAATTTAATAACATGACCAAGGGAAAGTTTCTGTCCTTAAGAAAATTAGGGGACATTCCTAATGACCAGAGGACCACTTGGACTAATTTTGGTGATTTTTTGAATTATATTATTTTTATTATAATTATTTTAAGTTTTGGAGTGTTAATTAATTTAAAAATAAAATAAATGTTGAAAAATGAATTTTATATTTTTCAAAAATCTCTCTGATATCAAGGAAATCAGAGAAGCAAATTTTGTAATTTTCTGATTTTTCTATGATTTATTATAATTATTTTAATGAAAAAGCTAGAAAATATATTTTTTTATTTTAAAATTACCTTAAAGCTTTAAAATTTAATATCTCACTAAATGGACCTAAGAAAAATATGGGGTTTGTTCCTAAGTGATTAAAATTCAAAATTTGACATTTTAGTGAATTTTATTATTTTTGTGATTTTTATTATTTTTTAATTATTAAAAATATTAAAATAATATTAAAAATCAACTTTTTTAGAAAATTGAAATTTTAATTTTCTTAGATTCCCCTAATATCAGAGAGGCTCCAAAACTAATTTGGTGAATTTTTGAAAGATATTTTGAAAGTTATGAATTTTTAAAGTTTAAAATGACTAAGTGGCTTAATCAACCCAATTAGTGGGGCTAACCAAGTCCAATTGACCTCAAATCTTTATGGTGGGTTCCTCTGATCCTAAAGGTCAGTGGAGAATTGATTTCAAGTCAATTTGATGTATGGTTAACTCTAATTAATTAGAGACCTATTTTGAGTGTTTAAGCCAATTAGGGTTGTTTTAAATGAACTAACTCAAAACCTATTTTTCCTAGGGTTCTCTCGGTCATAAGGAATATCATCAAATTTTCCTAGAATTTATTTCACAACATGCTATTTATTGGAATTAAAATACTCAAAACAGTAACATGAACTTGAAAAATCAATAACTCTTCATAGGGATGGCCTCTGACTTTGGAAAATTAAGGGAATGTTCCCAAATTCGGAGGCTTCAAAAGCTCCTATGGTCTCATGCCATGGTGAATTGTATACATGCATGGAGAATTAAAAGTATGCAGAGAGTAAATAAATTATAAAAAATAAAATACTTGATGAAATTAAATGATTTCTTTTCCACATTATTCTCCTCTGTTCACTGAGCAAGAGGGTATTTTAATTTTATTTTTCTGATTTTTCTACACAAAGTTATGAATTTTTGAAGTTTAGGGAATTAAATAAATAGAAAATACCCCTAATTTTCTATTTATCCACGCGGCGCCAACTCATCCTCGCATCTCCGAACGCACACGCGTCGCGCTCCCATTCGACGCCGCCATCCGACTCGGCGCTCCGGGCCCCGCGGTTCTTGTACCGTCTCCCCGGTCCGACGCCATCTGAGCCGTCCGTCCACGCGTGTATTGAATGGACGGCATCCGTTCATCGTCCCCGAGCGTCCTCACCCGAGAGCCGTCCACACTAAATCCCTAAGATCTCACTCGATACTCAATGGATTTTTATGTTCTTATGCTCTATGGATTCGTCTTGAAGAGACGAACACATCTATACGGTTATCATGCATTGAAATTAAAGCATTTGAAATGGGAATCTCCGAAGCTCGGGATGAAGAATTAGCTCATACCTTTGCTCGCAGAAGTGTGGCTTCGATACGAGGTTTGTTGCACCTTCGATTGGATCCCGCAAGCTCCGCGATGAAGTCTCCCGGTCGCAGTGAATTGTCTAGATGTGATTTCGACCAAGCCCGATCACAAAGCTTGGAGGCCGGAGCAACCGGGTGGCCTCGGAGATGGGGCTTTCTGTCGGTGAACACCTTCCCTTGGTCCGGTGAAGGTGTAGGACCAATCAATTTGAGGATTGGTCCACCGTGGAGAAGTGTCCCGGTTTTGGGTGGAATTTCAACTCGAAATCGAGCTCGCGCAGAAGAAATGGCAGGGGGATCTCACCGGGGATCAAGTGCTCGTGTATGGGGAGGAGTCCGGAACAATTTTGGCGCAGTTTCCGTAAGGTTTGTTTCAGACACCTCTCATGGCCGAGAGGGGTGTTGTTTAAATAGGAGAGGGTGGAGGGCCTCCCGGGGAGAGTTAGGGCTTGGGATCGACCTGCTTCGGCAAGAGAAGAACGAGCTCCAATGGCCACTGGGGATGAGGCGACTCAGCAGGTGAGAATTCCAAGTCGGGCTCACATGCGAGCTTTCGGCCATGGTGTTTTCCGGTGGCTTGGTGGTCGGCCGGCCGAGCATTGGTCACCCTCAAGGTCAGGTGGGTCGTGGTCGGGACTTGGTGCAAGCAATTGGCAAATGCCATGTGTAAAGAGCTTGGATTGAAATGGAATGGGGGAAGGCCATTTTGGGTTCAAATGAGTCAACCCATGGTTTTGGGCTAGGTTCACCACCCAAGGCCTGGTCTTGAGCTGAAAAGGGTCACTTGGGTCGCCAAGAGAGAATGGTGTGGTCTCCATCCATGATGAGGTGGCTAAGCATGGTTTAGTGTGTGACATGCTTAAGGTAAAAAAGGGTTTAAGGAGGATTAGGAAAGGGGCCCCTCCTTTTGCCATTAATGGCTTGATCACATGTCAAGCCTTCCATGGCTTCATGTGGCTTGTCCATGGCTTGCATGGCTCACCTTTGGCTTGGGAAAAGGTTTGGTCAATTTCATGAAAATGGATTTTAGGAATTTTTGGTAATTTGATGGAAATTTGTATGAAACTTGATTTGGAATAATTTGATGGTGAATTTAGGACTTAGGTAATGGCTTTAATTAAGTGGATGGCAAATGGAGATGTCATGTGGGCTTTAGGGTAGATTTTGGGCTTTTGAATTTGAAGGAAGTGGGCTCTTAGGAAAGTTTAAGGGAAATGGGCTTTTTGATTTTAGGATGGGCATTTGGATAAAGATTTTGTGAAGAACTTTGTCAAATAAATGTCATAATTGGTTTAGGGATGTTCTATGAAGGGCTTGGAGTCAATTTGGTGTGATTTGGAGTTGAATTGGGTGAGTTTGGGTTAGGTTTGGGTCATGGGTTAAAATTGGGCTTTAAGGCCAAAAGTGAAATTGGATCCAAATGTCAATCAAATTGGACTTGGATTTGATCTAGATTGGTATTGGGGATGTTGCATTGAAGTTTAGAATTGAATTGGACCAAAATTGGGGTCAATTGGGTAGGTTTGGTTTAACATTGGGTTCACTTTGGGTTAAAATGGGCCAAATTGGGGGTTTTGACAAAATTAGGGTAAATTGACAAAATTGGCCCATGGTGTAGTTGGACAAAATGAAATTGGGAATATTTGGGCGATAAAGGAGTTTAATTTTAATTTGAATAATGCAGGAGAAAAACAATTATTGCAACTAAATGAGATGAAAGAAATTAGAAACAAATCGTATGACAATGCAAGAATTTATAAAGAGAAAATGAAGATGTTGCATGATAAGAAAATTTCAGGAAAAATTTTTGAGCCTGGACAAAAAGTATTACTGTTTAATTCTCGTTTAAGACTTTTTCCTGGAAAATTAAGATCTAAATGGATTGGACCTTATTTAGTTGAGAAAGCATACCATTATGGAGCTGTGGATATTAAAGATCTCAAAACTGGAAAATTTTTTAAAGTAAATGGATTAAGATTGAAGCATTATTTGGGAGATATTAAGAAGATTTATAAAGAGGCTTATGAATTGAGTCAACCTGATTAAAGATTTACTTAAGTCTGGCTGACGACGTTAAACCAAGCGCTTTGTGGGAGGCAACCCATAATTATCTTGTGTTTTTGTGTTTTGATGAAAGGTTATGCCTCGATCTTGATTAATTTTTTATTACTTTAGAAAAATTTGATGCTCATAAGTCTTGGTTGACTTAGGTTGAAAATTATTTTGAAGTATGTAGAAATTAAAAATAGGATCACTCTATTTTGAATATGAGTAAAAAGAAGATCAAGTTAACCTTCATTATGATAGTTTACAATGTGAGTTATCGAGTCTAAATTACTCTTATCAGTATAATTTACCTATCTTGGAGAACAAAATTTTGAAAATTTGACGATTAGGCGAAACGGAGTTGAACATAGTTCCGGCGCCTAGGCACCAGAATTCGGCGCTTAAGCGCCAGAATCAACTATGTGTCAATAGGTTCGGCGCCTAGGTGCCAGATTCAGCGCTTAAGCACCACGGTTACTGGGTCGTGCAAAAATAAAAAATTTTCAGTTTTTCACACGATTTTCCCCTTTAAATCAACCCATCTTCTTCCCTAACTATCAAGAAATCAAAATTACGTCCCATACACTTTCTTCTTGAGTGATTTGAGAAATTTTTAAAGAAATGGAAAGGAGAAATGATGGAGAAGAGGCTAGGGATAAGGTCTCAAGGGATCCTCAACCCTACTTCAATAGTTTCATCGCTGTAAGTTTAGAGAAAATTTATAGTCGTTTGGATAAGTTTGAAGAAGATTTTAAAAGGATTGGAGATTGCCTTCATGAGATGTTTCATCTAGTTGAACATCCAGAATGGCAAATGAAACTTCAATTTGATCATTTTGCGGCTGATCAAGATGCTCAAGTTGAAATGTATGCGAAGAACAAGTGGATTGATGAAAAGACGTCTACGGATTTCCCGAGACCGTTAGTGTTCTTTCCAAGTGGAATACACAATTTCCCTTGTGAAGATTAGAATATTCTGGTAATGAGATAGTTATTATGGTTTGTTGAGTCGTTGTATCGATTTAGAGAATCGATTGTGTTTGTTTGTGTATTTGTTTTCATCTTCAATGTGTGTTGTTTTTGCTTTGAAATTGTTATGATTGAGTGTGTATTAGGAACTTGTATCAAATGTAGTACTTATCTGGAATGTATTGAGTCAAAATTGAAGATTTTAAATGGAAATTAGTGAGTTTGATTGAAAACCTTATGTTTGATTGGTGGATTTAATATTTAATTTTTATAAATTTTTGAAAAATATTGTGGAAGTTAGAAACTGAAGCTCTACTCTAATATGAGTAATTGGAAGTTGAATTTATGAATTTTGGTGGAAAAATAAATTTTAAAATTTTTTTGTGAAAGGCGAGTTTGGCGCCTAGGCGCCAGACTCGGCGCCTAAGCGCCGTTCGGCTCGGTACCCAAAATTACCATTTATAACCCCCAAAAGCCATTTTTGACGCCTAAGCTTCATCTTCTTCCCCATTTTCAGGAAAATACATCCTCTAGATCCATTTTGAGGTCAAAACATCAAGAATTTGAGCGCGAACCACTCGATTTCTTCATCTCAAGGTCAGATCTACACTTTAAACCATTTATTTTCGAATTTCACCATAGATTTCCCTAAGATTTGCTAAGAACCAAAAATTTGAAAAAATATTCAATTTTTAGTGATTTCTTTAGATTTCTACACTTATTTTAAGTTTTATAAACTTAAAAAGAGTTTAAATCTTTGATTCCTAAATTAGTTCTTGTTTTCTTTCACGTTTAGATGGCTCCAAAATCTAAGTGCGGAAGGGACGAGAAAATTTTGATAACGACAGAATTTCCAACTGCGGCTGCGCATTTTCGCTTCCACGAACTTGCGTCATCGAGAAAGTTCATCTCGGAATGAAGTTTTTATCATTCTGGGGAGATGATCGAAAATACTATCGTTGCGCACAACTGGCAACGATTTTGTTACTTCACTGCTATTGCTGTTATCCCGATTGTTCGAGAATTTTATGCAAATTTTCTGGATGCCGAGGATTATGAAGTCTTTGTCGGAGGTATTGGAGTAGGATTTAGTCCAGAAAGAATCAACATATTTTATGGCCTTCCACCAACTATTGAGTGTTATTATTCTGAATTATCACCATCTGAGGGAGATTTGGATATGATTATTTCTTATCTGACTAACGGTGCTGGATCTTGGAAGATCAGGAACGGGAAGAGGGTAAACTTCAAATCCTCTGAATTAAATGGTGTATCTAAAGCATGACATTATTTTATTTCTGCAAGATTGTTACCTTCCAACCACCTGAGTGAAGTGACTAGAGATCAAGTGATCTTAAATTACTGCATTCAGGAGAGGAAGCCTATTGATGTCGGGAGCATTATTTATGATTCTGTGGAGTCTACTACGAGGTCCAGCACTTCTGTTGGATTAGGATTTCCATCTCTGATCTACTCACTATGTGTTAGTAATGGAGTCACTGCTGATATTTCTGAGGAGAAGCTGAAGTCTACTAAGCCAATTGGGTAGGAGAGTGTTAGTATTTATGATCTTCTTCGAGGGAAGAGATCAACCGCTCCTTCTACTTCTGCACATAGTTCAGGTAGACCTTCTACTTCTAGATCCTCTACTTCTGCTAAGCCACCATCAGATTTCTGGGAATCAATGCATGATCAATTTTTAGAGCAACAATAGGTGTTATTTCAAACTCACTGCAGGATTGATACTATTGATAGAAAACTAGATCATTTATCTGATTATACCAAGAGGAAGAGTAATTACGATGCTGAGTATGATGAAGCCCTAGTCAGATTTCTGAAGGGTGAATGTGATGTTAGTTTTCCTACTTTTCCTAGTTTCACACCATTTGTAGATCCTAAGGACGTAGAATTTTCCTTTGGTGATGAAGATGATGATGAGGCTACAACTAGTGATTAGTAGTTATCGATTTCTTTGATGTGTTACTTTGATAGTTTGTTTTATTTGGATTGTTTGTTAGTTTTGTATTTCATGTATGTTGACTGTTTTGTTAGGATTCTGTTGTGTTGAGACTGAATTTAGAATTAATTTATATGTTTTTTTAGTTTAATGTTTAGTAATAAATTATTTTGCTCTGTTTTAATTCTGTTTCAAATTTAATATCATCATCAATTAGCTGCTTACCCTTCTATATACATGCTTCAATTTTATCTTAATTATTCATAAAAGCATGATTAGAAGTTAATTTTTCTTTTTAAGATTGTTATTACATACTTATTAAAAATTCTGATGATTTTCTTTCTCTCATACTTTCAAATTATCATAGTATACTAAAACTTAAGTTTGGGGGAAGGGAAAATCCATTCAAAATTAAATTTTATTTGTCCTTAAAGAACTAATATTTTCTTAAAATAAAAAAACTTTTTAACATAGCTTAAGGAATGAAGAATTTATTTGAGATCACTTTTATTTTTGAAATTATAAACAATTTAGTGAAATTAACCAAAATTTTACTAACTTTGATTAATTTTAAGAATAGAATTATTTAACTTAAAGTAGAATGAGATAAATAATTTTTCTATTCATGGTAGAAATAATAGAATTTTAAAATTATTAAGTAATAAAAAATTATCACTTGAAAAAGAAAAGATTGGAATTCTTTTTGAATTTTTATTTATGTTATAATAATTAAGTGGAAATGTATAAGTTTTGAAAATATAAGTTAAGGATAGTGAAGTTCAAAACCATTAACAGGCTATCCAGATATAGTAATCCTCTATATATATATATATATATAAGATAGAGAGGAGAAGCTTAAGGAAATGCCTAATCAAAAATTGACTTCACTTGAATTATCTTATAGGAAGAAAACTAGTTATATATTTTACTTCATTTGTATACATAAATATTTATTTGGAAAAGATTTTTCATGAAGATCTTTTTCTTGTAAATAATCTACGAAAGCTTAATATAATAGACTTCTATTATTTTTGAAGTGAATGAAAAGTTTGAAATCTTATGATTTTGGAGTTAAATATTCTTTAAATTCTTAAAATTAAACCTAGTTAGTGAAATTGGGTTAATAATTTACTAAAGACTTTATAAAAAAAAATTATAAGGAATCTTAAATATTTATCTTTTATTTCCAAAAGTTATATTTTATGTAGTAAAATGAGTTACTTGAGGACAAGTAACATTTAAATTTGGGGGATTTTGATCTATAAAAAAATACCTATTGCTTTATGTCTTAATTCTTATTAATTTTTAAGGATATGATGCTTTAATGAAAGGTATTATTTGTGTTTTTGGATGTAGGTAATGTAAAACGGTCTAAGAAGGAAAAAGGAGCAAAAAGGAGCAAAAATGGAGCAAAATACCAAAAGTAAAAAAAAATATGGCCTGGTGCCTAGGCGCCAGAAACTAGCGCCTAAGCACCAGACTCGATACGAAAACTGTCAAGTTTTTGACAACATTTGATCAGTTATTTTGACGGAGTGAGCGGTTATTGGACATTCTAGAAGGTTGGCAGTTGTTTCTTGATAATAGGACATGTGATACATTGCATTTGGAGGCTCCAAAACGGTTTTAATCGCGAAGATGTGCGAGCCAAAGTGAAGAGGTGCAAAGAACTGGATGCGGTGTCCAGCGCCTAGGCGCCAGATTCCGACGACTAGGCGCCAGACTGACCTTCTAGAAGATTCATTGAATGTGGACATGTTTTGAAGAGGTGCCTCAAGGCAACTCTTGAAGCCTATAAATAGAGGTCCATTTCTTCAGAAAACATGCCCCTCCCATCGTACCCCTTTCTCTTATCTACTTTAGGATCTTTCATCCTTAGAGAGAGAATTAGAGAGAGAAATTTAGGGCCACTTTTGTTTAGTTTAGTGAGTTTATTTTCAAGTTATCATTACACTGTGGAGTCAGTAGGAATCAGAAGATCTGTAGAAGAAATATTCGAGATAAGTATATTTTTATATTTGATTCAAAGTTTAATTATCATGTTTTGTTATTTATTTTCAATGTGTTCTGAGTAGTTAGTTACTTTCTTACTTCAATTATGAAGAGATAGATAAGATAATATAAAGATTCAATGGAGAATTAAAATTCAAAATATTTTCAAAATATTGTGTTGACATCAATACCTGATCTTACTTTACTTTTTAAATTGGCTGTTTGAATTGTTAAAACCTGTTGACGAGTTTTGAGACCTTGAAGGAGAAGAACTCTTAACTTGTAAATGTCTCATGAATCCTTGGGTAGTCGAAGTCCATGTGCGGGCTATTCATGCTGAAGTGCAAATAAATATGAAGATAATATTTAAAGGGCGTAGAGTTGATAAGTTTTTAGAGTGACAGACTAAATTCTTATAATTTGATTTATAGACTAGGAAAGGGTCACTAGTAGGGCCGACCATAGCCACCCTTGGACATCTAGTAGTGTGAGCCTAGATTAACCCATTCTACTAACAATACATCCGGACCTATTCTGTAAATTAGTCAATGTTCTTTGCGCCTGGATCAAAGGATAAAGAATAGGAATGCTTCTATTTGGCACAATACCATAAATAATATTCTCCAACGAATATTAAATTATCTTAAAAATCTTAGATTAATTGAAGGAAAGAAAGTTGTTTATTTTATATAGAATTCATAAAATCATTATCTTATTATTGTTTTCTTTATTGCATCTAGTAAATTAATATTAATTTATAATCAAATTAAAAGATAAAATAAAAATATTTTTACTATTTTATTTTGCTTTCACTTCATAGAAAATTTATTTCTATAAATCTTCCCTGTGGGATCGATACTGGGGTCTTTGTTTAAAAACCTTATATTACTTGAAACGATACGTATACTTGCGTAGTACCCGTATTGTGTAAAAATATTTACTAAATTATATAATATTAGTTTTAGACATTAGCCGTTATTTATAAATTAAGTCAAAGTTTTGTGCTATCTTTTGGAAGCAAACATTACTGCGGCTCGGGTCAAGTTTTTGGCGTCGTTGCCGGGGAAGGAAAGGAAGTAAGGAAGAAAGAAATAGAATAGTTAAATTTTATATTTATTGCTTGTTTTATGCAAAGATTTGGTTTTGAAGGATTAATACCTTTAGATTTTGAATTAGAAAGAACAATTAGAAAAATTAAAAAGGGAAAACAAATTCAAAAATTTCAAGAAATGGCTACTTTACAAAATCTAATTGAACTTAATGATCAAAATGTTTATCAACCGTTAAGGGGTTGTGCTAACCCTACAGTTGATGAACTTCATAGTAGTATTCAAATACCCACTATAGATGCTAATTCTTTTGAACTTAAACCGTCTATTATTCAAATGGTGCAAAACAATCAATTTGGTGGATCACCAAATGAGGATCCAAATTTACATCTTGTTAGTTTTTTAGAACTTTGTGCTACCTTTAAATATAACAATGTTTTGTTGACCTCATTTTTGATGAGGTCTTTTCTCTTCTCTCTCCTTAGTGCTTAGGATCTAGCCATAGGCTTTTCCTTTGACTAATCTTAGAGGACTAGAAGTGGAACCCACCCCTTTAGAAATTCAAACACCTCTTGACTCCCTGTAAACCCCACAAGCCTGATTGTAGACCCCTAATCACCTAGAGGGTTGAAATCAAATGTGGAGGTTTAAATGATGAGTTCCTTATAGGACTTCTTGGCCTTAGAAATACCCTGGATGGCCTGGTCTGGTGAGGGTTGACTTGCACATACACTACACTCTCACATACATTCCAGTCCCAAAACCACACTTTCACCCAACTTGACTTCCTGACTCATGTAGGTAATTCATATGGATGGTCCTTAACCCCTAAGCCCCTGGCTAAGAGGGTTAGGAACAACATAATGAATGCCCCAAATGAGTCCTCTCATGGCTCATATGGGCTTAATATGGCTTCATGGATCAACCAAAGTGATTCCATTTTGCTCAAATTTGATCAATCTTCATTTTTCCAAAATTTCAATTTTTGACCCCCGGGGCCCTACACCCACCAAACCAACCAAATGCCCTTGAAATTGCCCAAATTTGGCAAAATTATCTAAATTCCTCAAAATCAATCCTAAACATTTCCCCCCACTCAAATGGATCATCCATAGCCAAAAATACCAAAAATTCCAAAAGTACCCCCCAATACCCTCCAAATACCCAAAATGCCCTTCTTAGCCCAAAAATCCAAAAACTCAGAAAATTCCCAAAAAATTCCAGAAAATCTCAAATATTTCCAATTTCATTTTGTGAAACTACACCATGGGCTAATTTTGTCAATTTACCCCAATTTTACCAAAACCCCCAATTTGGCTCATTTTAAGCCCAAGTGAACCCAATGTCAAACCAAACCACCCCAATTGACCTCAATTCTGGTCCAATTCAATTCTAAACTTCAAATAAACATCCCAAATATAAATTTAAACCAAATCAAAGTCCAATTTGATTGAAATTTGGATCCAATTTCAATTTGAAGCTTAAGGCCCAATTTTGGCTGATGACCTAAACTTAGTCCAAACCCATCCAATTCAACTCCAATTGGCCCCAAATCTTTTCTAAAACCTTCCTAACACCCCCATAAACAAAACACTAACTTTATTTTCCCAAAATTTGAACCTAAACGCCACCCAAACCTAACCCAAAAACCAAAATCCCTTAAATTGACCTAAGCCCAAACCTAACCCAAATGGGCCCAAATCCCAAAATTAGAGCCCAACCAAAATTGAAAACTCCTTGTGACACCTCTATAAATATTTCTCAATATTAATTTTACATCAAATCCAACTTTAGCCCAACCTTAACCCAAGTTAACCTAATTTGGCCCACTTTGGCCCCTTTACCAAAAGTCCCAAATTAAACCCAATTCAACTCCAAATTATTCCAAACCAATTCCAAATCATTCATGACACATCCCTAAACTAAACCCAACACTTTTTTGGCCCAAGCCTTTACCAAACTTTCATCCTAAAATCCATTTTAAAATCCAAAAGCCCACTTCCCTAAACCATTTTAAAAGCCCATCTTCACTAAATTTCAAAGGCCCAAACTTCATGCTAAAACCCATAAGACATTCCTTTCATCACCCCATTAATTGATATCATCCCTTAAGTCCTGAATCAATCATCAAATAGTCCTAAATTAGGCCTCATGCCAAAATCACCCATAAGTCCCAAAAATTCAAAAACCTTCTTTCATGTAAATGACCAAGCTTTGTCCCAAGCCACATGGAGCCATGAGCAAGCCATTTACAAGCCATATGAAGCCATGGAAAGTTTGACATGTGTCCAAACCATTAATGGCAAAAGGAGGGCCCCCTTTCTTAATCCTTCATTAAGCCTTTTTAACCATAACCATGTCACACACTAAACCAAGTTTAGCCACCTCACCATGGATGGAGACTTCACCACTCCATGGCAGCTGACCCAACTGATCCCCCTGGCCCAAAATTAGACCATGGGAAGGTGAACCAAGCCCAAATACATGGGTTGACCAAATTGAACCAAAAATGAGCCTCTCCCCATTCCATTTCAATTCAGCCCCTTTACACATGTCAAACTCCAATTGACTGCACCATTGCCACCCCTGACCCCACTGGTCAAGATGGTGACCAATGCCTGGCCGGCCAGCCACCAGGCGGAAAACACCATGGCCGAGAGCTCCATGTGAGCCAAAAATTCAATTCTCCCTCGTCGACTCGTCTCAACCCAAATGGACAAGCATAGCTCTTCTTCTCCTCACTCGCAGCAGCTCGATCCCAGCCTTTAAACCCCCTTGGGAAGCCCTCTAGCCATGCCTATTTAAACACCACCTCCTCTCGGCCATGAGAAGTGCTGAACAGAAACTTAACAAAACTCTGCCAAAATTGCTCCAAAACTTTCTCCCAACCTGAGCAATTGATCCCCATTGTTCATTTGCCCTAATCCCCATTAACAGAGCCCAATTTCTCAGTAAAAAATCCACCCAAAAACCAGGACACTTCACCACAAGTGAGCCAATCCCGAAATCGATCGACTCTACACCTTCACTCGTACCAAGAGGAGAAGTTCCCAAATAAAGCCCCCTCACTGATGCCAGCCATTGCTTCCAGCCTACAAGCTTTGTGATCGGCCTTGGTCACTTTTGTACCTAGGCATTTCCTTAGAGCAAGAGACTTCATATGGAGCTTGCTTGGACTCAATCGAAGGTGCCACAACCCTCAGATTGAAGCTTCACTTCTCTGAGCAAAGGTATGAACTTACTCTTCCTCCCGAGCTTCTGGAGATTCTCCATTTTGTTTGAGTCGATTTCAATGCATGTTTACCGTATGGATGTGTTCGTCTCTTCAAGACTAATCCGTAGAGCATAAGAACAAAAAAATCCGTTGAGAATCGAGTGAGATCTTAGTGGTTTTACCGTGGACGATCACGGGTGCACACCCGGCCGTGACGATGACCGGGAGCCGTTGGATCGCGCGTGTATCGAGCGGACGGTTCAGATTGCGCCGGACCAGGGAATGTTACATGAACCGCGGGCCCCCGGAGCGCTGAGTCGGATGGCGGCATCGAATGGGAATGCGCCGCGTGGGCCTTTGGAGCTGCCGAGGATTGCGTGGCGCCGCGTGAATAAGTAGAAAAATAGGGTTATTTTCTATTTATTTAAATTCTAGAACTTCAAATATTCATATCTTTGCATAGAAAAATCACAAAAATAAAATAATAATACCCTCTTGCTCAGTGAACAGAGGAGAATAATGTGGAAAAGAAATCAAATTAATTGGATGAGAATTTTATTTTTAATAATTTATTTACTGATTTCAGTATTTTGATTCTTCATTTGCATAGATAATTCACCATGGCATGAGACCATAGGGCTTTTGAAGCCTCTGATCTTGTGAACATTCCCTGAATTTTTCAAGGTCAGAGGCCATCTCTGTGAAAAGTTATTGAATTTTCAATTTCATGTCACTGTTTTAGGTATTTTAGTTTCAATAATTAGCATGTTGTGAAATAAATTCTAGGAAAATTTGGTGATGATCCTTAGGACCAGAGGACCCTATCAAAAATATATTTTGATTTAATTCATTCATAATAACCTTAATTGGCCAAAACCCCTAAAATTTAATTTGAATTAATTAAGGTTAACCACACATCAAATTGATTTCAAAACAATTCTCCACTGATCTTTAGGGTCAGAGAGACCTCACATAAAAATTTGAAATCAATTGGACTTGATTAACCCTATCAAATGGATTAATTAAGCCTCATAAGTAAAATGGAACTTTAAAAATTCATACTCTAAAAATACTTTTCAAAAATTCACAAAAATGGTTTTGGTGCTTCTCTGATATCAGGGGAGTTTAGGAAAATTAAAATTGGAATTTTCTAAAAAAGTTGATTTTTCATAGCATTTTAATATTTTAAAAATTAAAAAATAATAAAAATCATAAAAATATTAAAAATCATAAAAATGTCACATTTTGATTCTTAATCACTTAGGAACAAACCAAAGATTTTTCCTAAGTCCCTAGGGTAAGATATTGAATTTTAAAGGCTTAATGTAATTTTTAATATTAAAAAAAGAGTTTTTAACCTTTTTCACTAAAATAATTCCAATAAATCAAAGAAAAATTAGAAAATTATAAAATTTATTTCTCTGAACTCCTTGAGGTTAGAGAGATTTAAGAAAAATATAAAATCTATTTTTCAACTTTAATTTTATTTTATAATTAATTAATACTCAAAAATCAAAATATTTATAATAAACAAAATATAATTCAAAAAATAACCAAAATTGGTCCAAGTGGTCCTCTGGTCATTAGGAACATTCCATAATGTTCTTAAGGATAGAAACTTTTCCTTGGTTATGTTGTTGAATTTTCTTTGAAAAACCCCTATTTTCTACTAAAAATAATTATATAAATAAATTAAATTCAGAAAAATCACATTTTCTCCTCTAATGTCTTAATAGACATGTGAGTGAGGTGACATAAAAATTTTAAATTCATTTGAGCTCAATTTAGTGAATTATAAAATAAATAAGCTTAAAAGGGCATAAATGTAATTAAAAACTTTAAGCCTTAATTAAAACTTTAGGTTTAATCAAAATGGGGGGGGGGTAAAATATTTGATTTTAACTTTTTCTTGGATGATTGAAACTTAAGAAAATTAAGGGATAGAAACCCACTAAACATTTTGAAAATATCAAAAATGAAACTCTAATTAATTAAATAATTTGAATTTTGGAAAGAATATATTTAAATTTGGATTATTAAAATAGGGATATTATTAAGAGGATATTTATTCTTTAATTTAAAAATCCCTAAATAAGTCACTTTAACAATACTTAATTCTTAATTAAAAATTAAAGTAATAATCCAAATTGATAATTAAAATTAACAATTAAATTAAATTAAATTAAATTAAATTAAATTAAATTAAAAATTAAATTAAATTAAATTAAATTAAATTAAATTAAATTAAATTAAATTAAATTAAATTAAATTAAATTAAATTAAATTAAAATTAAATTAAATTAAATTAAATTAAAATTAAATTGAATTAAAAAATTAAATAAATTTAAATTAAATTAAATTAAATTAAATTAAATTAAAGTTAAACTAAATTAAAATTAAATTAAAATCAAATTGAATTAAAATCGTTTAACAACAAACCTAAATAAAATCATTAAGAATTAAATCCAAAATAATTTCAACACCATTCCAAACTTAAAATTATTAATTAAAACCTCATAATTAAATTAAAACACTTTAAACCATTAATTCAAACTTTTAATTAAGAATGATTAAAATTCTCGATAAACCAACTTACCCTTAAAGGCTTTAATTATTATAACTCTTAAATAGAGTATTAAGTGAGATGCCACCTCATTCATCAGGTAATCAAACACCTAAGTTCACTGAGCAAGAAACAAAGTTTAACTAAACTTCTGGATGATTAATTCATATGTGCCACTAAGTTTACTTGGACTCAAAACAATCCCATAAATATTGAAAATATGTTTAGGATTCGTCCTAAGCACTTACTCAATATGACGGGGTGTTTTAGAAGAACAACTAAATTTAATTGTTCTTTGATGAATAAAATCATCCTTAAACAAAACACAAGAACCTAGACGTCATAGGAGATGACTAGTTATAGGATTAGGAATTTGGTAGACAACCAAAACCCTTCCCTTAGCTTTACCTAGGTACTTGTTGAAATATTTAAATGCCTTAACATGTGTCTTAAGTGCAGCTTGGGAAGATGGAAAGACCCTCCAGGTACGATTTTATTTTATTAAAATTTACTTTATTGCAATTTACTTACATGCACTGTAGTTTACTTTTCTTGCATGTTAAACAAGACTGTTGCATGAAAACCAAAACCTTTAGGATAGTCCCTAAACTGAAACCAAAACTAAATTAAAAGTCATTGCAAGATAAAATTCACCACCACAACATTTCAAAATATAAAACAACTCAAAATTTAATCAAAAATAGAACAACAAAACTACAATTGCAACTAAATTAAAACGCTCGTCGAATGATCGTGAATACCTCGGATGATGTAACCCACGTGTTGCTAACGGATTTCCCACTGTCTAAATGAAAGTGTGGAACTCATTTAGTTGAGTTTAGCAAATTCATCCTGGACTAAGTGAATTCAATGAAAATAACGGTGCCGGGATGACGAAATCGTGGGATCTTAATCGATTCTGTTTAATCAACTTTAAGATTTGTTTAATTAAAATATTAAAAAAAACTTGGAATTTAAGATTTCTAAACCAAAACACTTTTCTCTTCTCTTGATTTTCACCTTCTACAACTAAACCTCTGCAACAACAAGGAGCTCGGAGCATGGTGGGCAGCACAGCCATCGTCATCAGCAAAACTCGAATCTACTCCAGCTAAACTATTCTTTAGTTTTAAATAACTAAGCCATAGGACTTTGAGGTAGTTTGCCTAGTGCAACGTAAATCTTCAACCCTTTTGTTAGGCATTTGCATAATCATGTTATGTAATTTAAGCCCTAACTGGTCTTAGGACTCCGAGATAGTCGTTTGGCACGAAATAAACCCTCACATCTTCGAAGCTATTTGCATGACTGCGTCATACAAATATAAGTCCTAATTAAATAAAATTGGCAGGATTGGAACATTAAATAATTTTCTCAAACTCGAAGCCAAACAATAGGATAGTTTGAGAAGTTGCCAAGATTCTTCTTGGATACTCAGCTTCTCCTACTTCTCTTTCTTTGGACTCTTAAAATAAATTGTTCCAAATTTGATCCATTTTCCATTGAAATTTCCAAAACTTTGAAAACCCTATACTTTGAAATTCTTGAGAGCAAAACCACTGATCATTATCGAGAGTTTTCTTAAGTGTCTTCGGACATTTGAGATGTAATTAACTATAGAGGCTTGCCCTTATAGGGAACTTTAAGAACCCAGGTAATATAAACCTTGCTTAATTTCTTTGTATTAAGCAGGGGAACTTGTCGGCTTATAAAATTGGTTCACAGACCAAATGGATGTCACAAATCTTCTAGTTTATTTAATCGAGCCCTATTATCGAGCAAAGGTGTCTATTCTTCGGGATAGATACACGGTTTGTGATGCGGTGCTCATTTATATAAACTATTCGGGATGTGAGATTGGTTTGATTTCATATCTTAAAACTTTCAAATTTAAAAATCATTTTCAAAATAAAATACTACTTTCTAAATTATATATATATATATATATATATTTAAATTAAATTTAAAATCTAAAAATTCACCGACAATTTCTGTTAGGCAACCCCCTTTTCAAAATACAACACATAACCTAAAAATGATGCCGACTTGTTTCTGATGATGCTATTAGACTTAGACTCTTTCCTTTTTCTTTAAGAGATAAAGCAAAGATGCGGTTAAACTCATTAGCAACTGGTTCTATTAAAACATGGGCTGAAATGGCACAAAAATTCTTGCTAAATATTTTCTTCCTTCTAAAACTGCTAAATTAAGAAATTATATTACTTCATTTAGTCAATTTGACAGGGAGACAATATATGAAACTTGGGAAAGATTTAAAGAACTATTAATAAAATGTCCTCATCATGCTTTACCTGATTGGTTGATTATTCAAACATTTTATAATGGATTAATTGGATCTTTAAAATCAATTATTGATGCTGCTGCTGGAGGTTCTTTAATGTCTAAATCATTTGAAGAAGTTTACACTTTAATTGAAGAAATGACTAATAATAATTTTCAATGGCCTTCCGAAAAGGATTAACCCTAAAAAGATGGCCAGTATTCAACATAATGAAGCCTTTTCTATCTTAGCTTCACAAGTTGCAATAATGTCTAATAAATTAGATAATTTTGCAATTAATATTTCGCATAATAACTCTGCTAATATTGAAGATTCTTAAACTATTGAAGCTTTACAAGCTATTGCAAGTAAAAATAATCCTTATTCAAATTTTTATAATCCTGGGTAGAAAAGTCATCCTAATTTTAACTGGAATAATTCACAACAACAATGGGGTAATAATCAATCTCATCCCACTGGAAATTGGAATAACCAAGTTAATTCAAATTATAAACCTCCTGGATTTAATAATTAACGAAAAAGTTATCAATGAAGAATTAATTATGCAAATGAATAATCAATTACAAAATCAAAATACTGTTATTCGTAATATTAAAAATCAAATGGGGCAAATTGCTACTTTAATTAATAACATACCTGTAGGAACACTTCCTAGTAATGTTGAAATCAATTCAAAGGAAACTTGAAAAGAACATGAACAAGTTAACATACCTTTTGCTGAAGTGGAAAGGAATTAAAAGAAAAATTGCAGAATGAAATTGAAAAAGAGATTGAGGTTGAAGAGATTGAAAAACCTAAAGAAACTCTCTCTCCTAGTCAAGATCGACCGTTATACCCGTTAATGTGGAAGTTGAAAAACCACCACCATCTTTTCCTCAAAGACTTAAATAGCGTAAACTTGATCATCAATTTTCTAAGTTCTTTGAAATTTTTAAGAAACTTACTATTAACATACCTTTTGCTGAAGCTTTGGAACAAATGCCAACTTACGCAAAATTTATGAAGGATATTTTAAGCAAAAAATGAAAATTTGAAGCTTTTGAAACCGTTGCATTAAGTGAAGAATGCAATGTAATAATTCAAAAGAAATTACCCGAAAAGCTTAAGGATCCTGGAAGTTTCACTATACCCTGTGCTATTGGAGAAAAATTTTGTGGAAAAGCTTTATGTGATTTAGGAGCAAGTATTAATGTCAAGCCATTTTCTATCTTTCGAAGATTGGATTTAGGAAATATTACTCCCACCACTGTAACTCTTCAGTTAGCTGATAGATCTATCACTTATCCTAAAGGAGTTATATAGGATGTCCTTGTTAAAGTGGATAAATTTATCTTCCCTGTAGATTTCATAGTACTTGACATGGAAGAACATAAAGGGATACCTATTATTTTAGGAAGACCTTTTCTAGCTACCGGATGAGCTATGATTGATGTGCAAAAAGGAGTATTAACCATGAGAATCAATGATCAAGAAATTAAATTCACTATTCTTAAATCAATGAAGTTCCCTGATAAAGAGAAATGTTATCGAATGGATATAATTGATTATTTGATTGAAAAACATTATCAAGAAAAATGTAAAGTTATTTCTCAAGAAAAATTTGAGTTTTCAACTGATGAAGAAGAAGTAGTAGAAGAAGAAGAGACTCATTTTATTAAAGATAAATGGGAAACTTTGGACATAACTCAAAATGATATACTTTTACCCTCAATTAAAGAAGCACCTGAACTGGAATTAAAAATGTTACCTTCACATTTAAAATATGCATTTCTTGGAAATTCATTAACTTTACCTATTATTATTTCTTCTGAACTGAGTAAAGATCAAGAAGAAAAATTACTAGGTGTGTTAAAGAATTATAAGGAAGCTTTTGGTTGGACTATTGTCGATATAAGAGGAATAAGCCCTTCCATTTCGCATGCATAGAACTTTAATGGAGGAAAATTTTAAACCTACTATAGAATCGCAAAGAAGATTAAATCCTATCATGAAAGAGGTTGTTAAAAAAGAAATTATTAAGTGGTTAGATGCTGGTATTATTTATCCTATTTCAGATAGTCAATGGGTAAGTCCTGTTCATTGTGTTCCAAAGAAAGGAGGTGTAACTGTCATTGTTAATGATAAAAATGAACTTAATCCTGCAAGATAAGTTACTGGATGGCGAATTTGTATTGACTATAGGATATTAAATAAAGCCACTAGGAAGGATGGATATTCTGGTTATCATGAATTACTTATTGCCCCTGAGTACCAAGAAAAGATATCTTTTACAAGTCCTTATGGAACATTTGCTTTTAGAAGAATGCCTTTTGGTTTATGTAATGCACCTGCAACTTTTCAAAGATGTATGATGTCAATATTTTGTGATTTGATTGACAAAGGAATTGAAATTTTCATGGACGATTTTTCAGTCTTTGGAACTTCTTTTGAATCTTGTTTGGAAAACATAGCCAAAGTTCTGAAAAGATCCGAAGAAACAAATTTAATTCTTAACTGGGATAAATGTCAATTCATGGTCACATAAGGCATTGTGCTTGGACACAAAGTATCACGAAAAGGGATGGAAGTAGATCAAGCAAAAGTGAAAATTATTGCTGAATTGCAACCACCTACTATCATTATCGATGCGAGAAGTTTTCTAGGTCATGCTGGATTTTATAGAAGATATATAAAGGATTTTTCTAAAATTGCTAAACCTCTTTGTCATTTATTATAAAAAGATGCAAAATTTGAATTTAATGAAGAATGTATTAATGCTTTTAATATTCTAAAAGAAAAATTAATAACTGCACTTATTATTGTTGCACCTGACTTGAATAAATCTTTTGAATTAATGTGTGATGCAAGTGATTTTGCAATTGGAGCTATATTAGGGCAAAAATATGAGAAAATTTTCAAAGTTATATATTATGCTAGTAAAACTCTCACTGAAACACAAAGAAATTACACTACCACTGAGAAAGAACTTCTAACTATAGTATATGCCTTCGATAAATTTAGACCTTATCTTCTTGGTACTAAATGCATAGTTCATACCGATCATTCCGTTATTAAATATCTAATATCTAAGAAGGATTCTAAACCTAGACTTATAAGATGGGTTTTACTTCTACAAGAATTTGATTTTCAAATAAGTAGATAGAAGAGGAACCGAAAACCAAATTGCCGATCATTCGTCTAGAATTAAAAATGATATTATTTCAGAAGAAAATATAAATGAGAAATTCCCTCATGAATCTTTATATGTTATTCAAAGATACAAAACACCGTGGTATGCTGATATTGTTAATTATTTAGTTAGCAATATTTTGCCTTATGACTTGGATAAAAAATTTATTAAGAAATTTAAATATGATGCTAAATCTTATATTTAGGAAGAACCTCATTTATTTAAAATTGGTAAAGATTCTATGATTCGAAGATGTGTACCTTATGAGGAAACTTTTGCTATTATTCAAAAATGTCATGATTCTGATTTTGGAGGACACTTTGGCATAGATAAAACCGCATTTAAAATTTTAAATTCTGGATTTTATTGGCCTACCTTATTTAAAGATGTGAGACAATATGTGAAAACATGTGATCGATGTCAAAGGATGGGAAATATATCTAGGAAAGATGAAATGCCTTTAAACTATATATTGGAAGTTGAAATTTTTGATATTTGGGGATTAGACTTTATAGGACCATTTGTTCCATCATCTGGAAAAATTTATATTTTATTAGTAGTTGATTATGTTTCAAAGTGGATTTAAGCTATTGCTTTACCAAACTGTGATTCCAAAAGTGTTTCAAAATTTTTAAAGAAAATGATATTTTCAAGATTTGGAATGCCTAAGATAATTATCACTGATGGTGGAAGTCATTTCAGGAATATAAGAATTCAATCATTACTACAAAAATTTGGAATCAAACATATAATTGCAACTACTTATCACCCTCAAACTAGTGGAATCGCTGAAGTATCAAACAGAGAAATTAAAAGAATTTTAGAAAAGACTCTTAATCCTAAAAGAACTGATTGCTTTGATAGACTTGATTCTGCATTATGGGCTTATAGAACAGCTTATAAGACACCAATCGGAATGTCACCTTACCAGTTATTTTATGGTAAACATTGTCACTTACCTGTAGAACTTGAACATAAAGCTTATTGGGCGATAAAGGAGTTTAATTTTAATTTGAATAATGCAGGAGAAAAACAATTATTGCAACTAAATGAGATGAAAGAAATTAGAAACAAATCGTATGACAATGCAAGAATTTATAAAGAGAAAATGAAGATGTTGCATGATAAGAAAATTTCAGGAAAAATTTTTGAGCCTGGACAAAAAGTATTACCGTTTAATTCTCGTTTAAGACTTTTTCCTGGAAAATTAAGATCTAAATGGATTGGACCTTATTTAGTTGAGAAAGCATACCATTATGGAGTCGTGGATATTAAAGATCTCAAAACTGGAAAATTTTTTAAAGTAAATGGATTAAGATTGAAGCCTTATTTGGGGGATATTAAGAAGATTTATAAAGAGGCTTATGAATTGAGTCAATCTGATTAAAGACTTACTTAAGTCTGGCTGACGATGTTAAACTAAGCGCTTTGTGGGAGACAACCTATAATTATCTTGTGTTTTTTTTTGTTTTTAATGAAAGGTAATGCCTCAATCTTGATTAATTTTATATTACTTTAGAAAAATTTGATGCTCATAAATCTTGGTTGACTTAGGTTGAAAATTATTTTCAAGCATGTAGAAATTAAAAATAGGATCACTCTATTTTGAATATGAGTAAAAAGGAGATCAACTTAACCTTCATTATGATAGTTTAAAATGTGAGTTTTCGAGTCTAAATTACTCTTATCAGTACAATTTACTTATCTTGGAGAACAAAACTTTGAAAATTTGACGATTAAGCAAAACAGAGTTGAACATAGCACCGGGGGCCAGAATTCGGCGCCTAGGCACCTGAATCAACTATGTGTCAATAGGTCCGGCGCCTAGGCACCAGATTCGGCACCTAAGCGCCACAGTTACTAGGTCGTGCAAAAACTGACAATTTTTAGTTTTTCACACGATTTTCTCCTTTAAATCAACCCATCTTCTTCCCTAACCATCAAGCAATCAAAATTACGTCTCATACACTTTCTTCTTGAGAGATTTGAGAATATTTTAAAGAAATGGAAAGGAGAAATCATGGAGAAGAGGCTAGGGACAAGGTCTCAAGGGATCCTCAACCCTACTTCAATGGTTTCATCGCTGTAAGTTTAGAGAAAATTTATAGTTGTTTGGATAAGTTTGAAGAAGATTTTAGAAGGATTGGAGATCGCCTTCATGAGATGTTTCATCAAGTTGAACATCTAGAATGGCTAATGAAACTTCAATTTGATCATTTTGCGGCTTATCAAGATGCTCAAGTTGAAATGTATGCGAAGAACAAGTGGATTGATGAAAAGATGACTACGGATTTCCCGAGAGCGTTAGTATTCTTTCCAAGTGGAATACACAATTTCTCTTGTGAAGATTAGAATATTCTGGCAATGAGATAGTTATTATGGTTTGTTGATCATTGTATCTATTTAGATAATCGATTGTGTTTGTTTGTGTATTTGCTTTCATGTTCAATGTGTGTTGTTTTTGGTTTGAAATTGTTATGATTGAGTGTGTATTAGGAACTTGAATCAAATGTAGTACTTATCTGGAATGTATTGAGTCAAAATTGAAGATTTTAAATGGAAATTAGTGAGTTTGATTGAAAACCTTATGTTTGATAGGTGGATTTAATATTTAATTTTTATAAATTTTTGAAAAATGTTGTGGAAGTTAGAAACTGAAGCTCTACTCTGATATGAGTAATTGGAAGTTGAATTTATGAATTTTGGTGGAAAATTAAATTTAAAAATAATTTTTTGTGGAAGGCGAGTCTGGCGCCTAGGCGCCAGAATTCGGCGCCTAAGCGCCAGTTCGGCCTGCCACCCGAAAATTACCATTTAAACCCCCAAAAGCCATTTTTGACGTCTAAGCTTCATCTTCTTCCCCATTTTCACGAAAATACATCCTCTAGACCCATTTTGAGGTCAATACATCGAGGATTTGAGTGCGAAACCACTCGATTTCTTCGTCTCAAGGTCAGATCTACACTTTAAACCATTTATTTTTGAATTTCACCATAGATTTTCCTAGTTTTTGCTAAGAACCGAAATTTTGAAATTTTTTTTGATTTTTAGTGATTTCTTTGGATTTTTAAACTTATTTTAAGTTTTATAAACTTAAAAAGAGTTTAAATTTTTGATTCCTAAATTAGTTCTTGTTTTCTTTCACGTTTAGATGGCTCCAAAATCTAAACGTGGGAAGGGACGAGAAAATATTGATAGCAGCAAATTTCCTACTGCGGCTGCGCATTTTCGTTTCCTTGAATTTGCGACGTTCAGAAAGTTCATCTCTGAACAAAGTTTTTATCATCCTGGGGAGATGATCGAAAACACTATCACTGCGCACAACTGGCAACGAGTTTGTTACTTTACTGCTATTACTGTTATCCTGGTTGTTCGAGAATTTTATGTAAATTTTCTAGATGCCGAGGATTATGAAGTAATTGTTAGAGGAATCGGAGTAGGATTTACTCCATAAAGAATCAACAAATTCTATGGCCTGCCCCCGACGATTGAGTGCTATTATTCTGGATTATCACCATCTGAGGTTGATTTGGATATGATTATTGCCTATTTGATCGACAAGCATCGGATCTTAGAAGATCGAGAACGACAAAAGGGTAAATTTCAAATCTTCCAAGCTGAATGGTGTATCTAAAGCATGACACTACTTTATTTCTGCAAGATTGTTACCTTTCAACCACCTGAGTGAAGTGACTAGAGATCGAGCAATCTTAAATTATCGCATTCGTGGAGAGGAAGACTATTGATGTCGGGAGCATTATTTATGATTCTCGTGGAGTCTACCGCGAGGTCCAAGCACTTCGTTGGATTAGGATTTCCATCTCCGATCTACTCACTATGTGTTAGTAATGGAGTCACCGCCGATATTTCGAGGAGAAGCTAAAGTCTACTAAGCCAATCGCGGTGAGAGTATTAGTATCTATGATCGTCTTCGAGGGAAGAGATCAACCGCTCCTTCTACTTCGCACATACTTCGGTAGACCTTCTACTTCTAGACCCTCTACTTCGCCGAGCCACCATCGTATTTCGGGAATCAATGCATGATCGCTTTTAGAGCAACAACAGGAGTTATTTCAAACTCACTGCAGGATTGATACTATTGATAGAAAACAAGATCATTTATCTGATTATACCAAGAGGAAGAGTAATTACGATGCTGAGTATGATGAAGCCCTAGTCAGATTTCTGAAGGGTGAACATAATGTTAGCTTTCCTACTTTTCCTAGTTTCACACCATTTGTAGATCCTAAGGATGTAGAATTTTCCTTTGGTAATGAAGATGATGATGAGGCTACAACTAGTGATTAGTAGTAGAGAGATCATTATGTAGTGCTACTCTGTTGTTAGTTTGTTTTATTTGGATTGTTTGTTAGTTTTGTATTTGATGTATGTTGACTGTTTAGTGTTAGGATTCTGTTGTGTTGAGACTGAATTTAGAATTAATTTATATGTTTGTTTTAGTCTACTGTTTAATACATAGTAATTTTGCTATGCTTTAATTTTGTTTAAAATTTAGTATAATAAAAAATTAGCCTGCTTACTTTTTTATACATGCTTCAATTTAATCTTAATTATTCATAAAACCATGTTTAGAAAGTTAATTTTTCTTTTTAAGATTGTTTTTATATACTTATTAAAAATTCTGATGATTTTCTTTCTCTCATACCTTCAAATTATCATAGTATACTAAAACTTAAGTTTGGGGGAAGGGAAAATCCATTCAAAATTAAATTTTATTTGTCCTTAAAGAATTAATATTTTCTTAAAAATAAAAAAACTTTTTAACATAACTTAAGGAATGAAGAATTTATTTGAAATCACTTTTATTTTTGAAATTATAAACAATTTAGTGAAATTAACCAAAATTTTACTAACTTTGATTATTATTAAGAATAGAATTATTTAACTTAAAGAAGAATGAGATAAAGAATTTTTCTATTCATGGTAGAAATAATAGAATTTTAAAATTATTAAGTAATAAAAAATTATCACTTGAAAAAGAAAAGATTGGAAATCTTTTTGAATTTTTATTTATGTTATAATAATTAAGTGGAAATGTATAAGTTTTGAAAGTATAAGTTAAGGATAGTGAAGTTCAAAACCATTAACAGGCTATCCAGATATAGTAATCCTCTCTATATATTAAAAAAAAAAGAGATAGAGAGGAGAAGCTTGAGGAAATGCCTAATCAAAAATTGGCATCACTTGAATTATCTTATAGGAAGAAAACTAGTTACATATTTTACTTGATTTTTATACATAAATATTTATTTGAAAAGATTTTTCAAGAAGATCTTTTTCTTGTAAATAATCTATGAAAGCTTAACATAATAGACTTCTATTATTTTCAAAATGAATGAAAAATTTGAAATCTTATGATTTGGAAGTTAAATATTCTTTAAATTCTTAAAATTAAACCTAGTTAGTGAAATTAGGTTAATAATTTACTAAAGACTTTATAAAATAAAAAATTATAAGGAATCTTAAATATTTATCTTTTATTTCCAAAAGTTATATTTTATGTAGTAAAAAGAGTTACTTAAGGACAAGTAACATTTAAGTTTGGGGGATTTTGATCTATAAAAAAATATCTATTTCTTTATGTCTTAATTCTTATCAATTTCTAAGGTTATTATGCTTTAATGAAAGGTATTTTTTGTGTTTTTGGATGTAGGTAATGTAAAAATGTCTAAGAAGGAAAAAGGAGCAAAAAAGAGCAAAAATAGAGCAAAATACCAAAAGTATAAAAAAAATATGGCCTGGCGCCTAGGCGCCAGAAACTAGCGCCTAAGCGCCAGACTCGATACAAAAACTGTCAAGTTTTTGACAACGTTTGATCAGTTATTTTGACGGAGTGAGCGGTTATTGGACATTCTAGAAGGCTGGCAGTTGTTCCTTGATAATAAGACATGTGATACATTGCATTTGGATGCTCCAAAACAGTTTTAATCGTGAAGAGGTACGAGCCAAAGTGAAGTGGTACGAAGAACTAGACGCGGTGTCCGACGCCTAGGCGCCAGATTCCGGCGCCAAGGCGCCAGACCGACCTTCTAGAAGATTCATTGAATGTGGACATGTTTTGAAGAGGTGCCTCAAGGCAACTCTTGAAGCCTATAAATAGAGGTCCATTTCTTCAGAAAACGTGCCCCTCCCATTGTACCCCTTTCTCTTATCTACTTTAGGATCTCTCATCCTTAGAGAGAGAATTAGAGAGAGAAATTTAGGGCCACTTTTATTTTGTTTAGTGTGTTTATTTTAAAGTTATTGCATCTGGAGTTCATTACACTGTGGAATCAGTAGGAATCAGAAGATCTGTAGAAGAAATATTTGAGATAAGTATATTTTTATATTTGATTCAAGGTTTAATTATCATGTTTTGTTATTTATTTTCAATGTGTTATGAGTAGTTAGTTACTTTCTTACTTCAGTTATGAAGAGATAGATAAGATAATATAAAGATTTGATGGAGAATTAAAATTCAAAATATTTTCAAAATATTATGATGACATTAATACCTGATCTTACTTTACTTTTTAAATTGGCCATTTGAATTGCTAAAACCTGTTGAAGAGTTTTGAGACCTTGAAGGAGAAGAACTCTTAACATGTAAATGTCACATGAATCCTTGGGTTGTCGAAGGCCATGTACGGGCTATTCATGGTGAAGTGCAAATAAATAGGAAGATAATATTTAAAGGGCGTAGAATTGATAAGTTTTTAGAGTGACAGACTAAATTCTTATAATTTGATTTATAGACTAGGAAAGGGTCACTAGTAGGGCTGACCACAACCACCCTTAGACATCTAGAAGTGTGAGCCTAGATTAACCCATTCTACTAACAATACATCCGGACCTATTCTGTAAATTAGTCAATATTCTTTGCACCTGGATCAAAGGGTAAAGAATAGGAACGCTTCTATTTTGCACAATACCATAAATAATACTCTCCAACGAATATTAAATTATCTTAAAAATCTTAGATTAATTGAAGGAAAGAAACTTGTTTATTTTATATAGAATTCATTAAATCATTTTCTTATTATTGTTTTCTTTATTGCATCTAGTAAATTAATAATAATTTATAATCAAATTAAAAGATAAAATAAAAAAATTTTTACTATTTTATTTCTCTTTCACTTCATAGAAAATTTATTTATATAAATCTTCCTTGTGGGATCGATACTGGGGTCTTTGTTTAGAACCCTATATTACTTGAAACGATACGTATACTTGCGTAGTACCCCTAGTGTGTAAAAATATTTACTAATTTATATAATATTAATTTTAGACACTGGCCACTATTTATAAATTAAGTCAAAGTTTTTTGCTATCTTTTGGAAGCAAACATTACTGCGTTAAGCGCGGCTCGGGTCAAGAAACTGAACTGATCATTCAAAAATGTCATGATTCTAAACTTGGAGGACATTTTGGAACTGATAAAACTACTTATAAAATTTTACAATCTGGATTTTATTGGCCTACTCTTTTTTAAAGATGTTTGTAGATATATCAAAACTTGTGTTAAATGCCAAAGAGTAGGTAATATATCTAGAAGAAATTAAATGCCTCTGAATTTTATATTAGAAGTTGAAATTTTTTATGTTTGGGGATTAGATTTCATGGGACCATTTATTCCTTCATTTGGAACTCATATATATTAGTTGTTGTTGATTATGGTTCTAAATGGATTGAAGCACAAACCTTACCTCGTTCTGATGCTAGAGTGTTTCAAAATTTTTAATGAAAAATATTTTTACAAGATACAGAATGTCGAGAGTGATTATCACTTACGGAGGATCCCATTTTAGGAATAAATATATTCACAGATTGGTAGAAAAATTTAATATTATTCATAAAATATCGACTGCTTATCATCCATAGACTAGTAGATTAGCTGAAGTTTCTAATCGAGAAATTAAACAAATTTTAGAAAAGACTGTAAACCCTAGTAGATTAGATTGGTCTACAAGACTAGACACTGTATTTTGGGCATACAGGACTGCTTATAAAACTCCGATTGGAATGAGTCCTTACTAGTTGAATTATAGCATAAAGCGTATTGGGCGATTAAAGAATTCAATTATAATTTAAAAGATGCTGGTGAGAAGAGATTGTTGCAGATGAATGAATTAGAAGAATTAAGGAATGAATCCTATAATAACGATAGCATTTATAAGGAGAAGATGAAATTATGGCATGATCGGAAGATTAAAAAATTTTTTTTGAACCAGGACAAGAAGTTTTGCTTTATAATACAAGATTGAAATTATTTCCTGGGAAATTGAAATCCCGATGGTTAGGACATTTCACTATAACTCAAATATTTACATACGGAGCTGTAAAAATTTAAGATCAAAAGACTAGACACTGATTTAAAGTAAATGGACACAGATTAAAACCATATTTTGAAGGAAAAAGACCAAATTTTAAATAGGTTTAAATTCTCAGTCAACCTAATTAATAACTAGAATAGGTCAGGTTGACAACATTAAACCAAGCGCTTTATGGGAGGCAACCCATAGTTATCTTTATTTATGTGTAATGATTGTATATTTATTTGCTTTATTATTAATTATTATATAAAATGAATTCTACTACTCATATTTATCTTTATAATCATCACGATATTGGATCCATAGAAAAAAGTTGGAAAGCATTTGGACCAGAGCGAAACTGGGCAAATTTTGTCTTAGCCACCGACGGCGAGATTGACACCACTGACAGCGAGTTCTGCCCGCCAAAATTCAGTTTATATTATTTAAAGAATCTCGCTGACGGTGAGATCGTTTCTTCCGATGGTGAGATCGGTGAATGAATGGCTTAGGGAGTTATTTTGACGGTTTTTGACAATTCTAAGTGTTTTAACTCTTTAAAAACCTCTAGAACTCGAATTCTAAATCATTTACTTCCAAAAAACGATTTGAAACTCGACAAAACTCATCATTATGGCATCCAATCACCTTGAAATCACTAGATCTCGAGTGTTCAATTGAAGAAAATTTGTCAGTTATAAGGCCCAGCGAATCTTCAACAAAGTAATGATGAAAAAGAGATTGATCAAAGAAAGAGGATTCGTGAATAGAGGAGTGGAGAATTTGACAATGTGCGGCTTATTTTTTAGATTTTAAATTTGGTTTAAATATATATATATATATATATATATATATATATATATATATATATATATATATATAAAATTTAGAAAGTAGCATTTGATTTTGAAAATAATTTTGAATTTGAAAATTTTAAGATATGAAATCAAACCGATCTCACAACCCAAATAGTTTATATAAATGAGCGCCACATCACAAGTCTGTGTATCTATCCCAAAGAATAGACACACTACTTGATGATGGGGCTCGATTAAATAAACTAGAAGATTTGTGACATCCGTTTCGTCCGCGAACCAATTTTATAAGCCGACAAGTTCCCTCGCTTAATACGAAGAAATTAAGCGGTGGTTTATATTACCTGGGTTCTTAAAATTCCCTATAAGGGTAATCCCCTATAGTTAATTACATCTTAAATGACGGGAATCACTTAAGAAAACTCTCGATAATAATCAATAATTCTGCTCTCAAGAATCTCAAAGTTTAAGTTTTCAAGAGATTGAATTTTGGAATTTCAATAGGGAATGGATCAAGTTTGGAACATTTTGTTTTGGGAATTCAAGGGAAGAAAGGTAGGAGAAATTACGGATTCGAAGCGAACTTCGGTAATTTCCCGACTATCCTATTGTTTGGCTTAAATTTAGGAAAGTCCTAATGTTTATTTAATGTTTTGATCTTGCCAATTTTAATTAATTAGGACTTATATTTGTATGACTCAGTCATGCAAACAGCCTCGAAGATGTGTGGGTTTATGTCGTACCGAACGATCACCTCGAAGTCCTAAGACCGGTTAGGGCTTAATTTGCAATGCAAATGCCTAACAAAAGGTTGAGGATTTATGTTGCACTAGGTAAACTACCTCGAGGTTCTATGGTTTGGTTATTTAATTTTAAGAAAGTTTTGCTGAAGTAGACTCGGGTTTTGCTGATGACGATGGCCTTGCTGCCCACCATGCTCCGAGCTCCTCGTTGTTGCAGAGGGTTTAGTTTTAGAAATCATAAATCAAGAGATGAGAGACGTGTTCTGGTTTGGAGAAGGTCTTAATTTCCAAGTGTTTTTTAGTGTTTTAGTTAAATCAAATCTTAAAGTTGATTATAACAACACCGGTTAAGATCCCACGGTTCCATCCTTCGGGCATCATTATTTTTATCGGATTCACTTAGTCCAGATGAATTTGCTAAACTCAACTAAATGAGTTCCACACTTTCATTTAGACCGTGGGAAATCCCGTTAGCAACACGTAGGTTACATCATCCGAGGTATTCCCGATCATCCAACAAGAGGTTTTTATTTAGTTAGTAGTTGTAGTTTTGTTGTTCGTTTGTGATTAAATTTTGAGTTATTTTATATTTTGAAATGTTGTGATGGTGAATTTTATCTTAGTAATGACTTTTAATTTAGTTTAGGTTTCAGCTTTAGGGACTATCCCGTAGGTGTGGGTTTTCATGCAACAGCTTGTTTATCATGCAAGAAAAGTAAAGTGCATTTGCAATAAAGTAAATTGCAAGGAGGTAAATTGCAATAAAACAAAAGCGTACCTGGAGGGTCTTCTCGTCATCCCAAGCTGCACTTAAACACAATTTAGAATATTTAATCATTTAAAGGAAGTTCCTAGGTAAAGCTAAGGGAAGGGTTATTGTTTTCTACCAAGGTCTTACTCCTATAGCTAGTCATCTCCTATGACGTCTAGGTTCTTATGTTTTGGTTTGAGGACGATTTTCTTCATCAAAGAACAATTAAGTTAAATTGTTCTTATAAATATCCTATCATATTAAGGAAGTGCTTAAGATGAATCTTAAACATCTTTTCAATACCTCTAGGATTGTTTTAAGTCCAAGAGAATTTAATTATACAAATGAATTAATCATCCAGGAGTTCAAGTTTTGTTATCTTGCTCGATGAACTATGACATTCGAATATCTTATGAGTGAAGTAATACTTCACTTAACACTCTGTTTAGGAGTTATGACAACAAGAGCTTTTGAGGGAAAATTAATGTTCAAGTGATTTGTGATTTAATTTAATTTCTATTAATGGGTTTAAGTTTGGAATAGTGTTCAAGTTGTTCAAGATTTATTTTGAATTCTTTGTCTTTGGTGATGTTATATTTAATTTAATTTAATTTAATTTAATTTTAGTTTAATTTAATTTGGTTTAGTTTTACTTTCAATTTAATTTAATTTAATTTAATTTAATTTTAATTTTATTTTAACTTCGATTTTATTTTTTTTATTTAATCTAATATGTTTTAATTTAATTTAATTTATATTTAATTTAATATGTTTTAATTTAATTTAATTTAATTTATTTATTTAATTTAATTTAAATTTAATTTAAATTTTATTTAATTTAATATTTTATATTTTTTTTATGTTTTAAAGATGATTTAATTTAATTGTTAAAGTATTAATTTAATTAAAATTTTAGAAGGATTTAATTTAAATGTTTTAACTTTAATTTAATTTAATGATTAAGTCTTTTAGCATTTTAAATATTGAATTTGGATTATCATTTTAATTAGGAATTAAATGTTATTGAGGTGATTAATTTAGGTATTTTTAAATTAAAGAATAAATCTCTTCCTAATAATATCCCTATTTTAATAATTCCAATTTTTTATTATTCTTCCAAGTTTAATCAATTATTTAATTAAGGTTTATTTTAATTATTTTCAAATTGTTAGGTAGGTTTCCACCCTTTAACTACCTAAGTTTCAAACATCCAAAATCAACTTAGTATCAAATATTTTACCCACCCTTTTAATTAAACCTAAAATTTTTAATTATAGGTTAAAATTTTAATTACCATTTTGCCCTTTAAACTTACTAATTCCATAACTCACTAAATCGAGCTTAAATGAATTTAAAATTTTTATGTGACTTCACTCATATGTCAATCAAGACATTAGAGGAGAAAATGTGATTTTTCTGTATTTAATTTATTTATGTAATTATTTTTGGTGGAAAATAGGGATTTTAGAGGAAAATTTAATAATATGACCAAGGGAAAGTTTCTGTCCTTAAGAAAATTATGAGACATTCCTAATGACGAGAGGACCACTTGGACCAATTTTGGTGATTTTTTGAATTATATTATTTTTAATATAATTATTTTGAGTTTTGGAGTATTAATTAATTTAAAAATAAAATAAAGGTTGAAAAATGAATTTTATATTTTTCAAAAATGTCTCTGATATCAAGGAAACCAGAGAACCAATTTTTATAATTTTCTGATTTTTCTTTGATTTATTAGAATTATTTTAGTGGAAATGCTAGAAAATACATTTTTTTTATTTTAAAATTACCTTAGGGCTTTAAAATTTAATATCTCATCATAGAGACTTAAGAAAAATATGGGGTTCATTCCTAAATGTTTAAAATTAAAAATGTCACATTTTGGTGAATTTTATTATTTTTTTGATTTTTTTGATTTTTTAAATTTTTAAAAATATTAAAATAATGCAAAAAAAATCAACTTTTTTTTTTAAAATTACAATTTTAATTTTCTTAGATTCCCCTGATATCAGAGAGGCTTCAAAACCAATTTGATGAATTTTTGAAAAGTATTTTGAAAGTTATGAATTTTTAAAGTTTACGTTTGGCTAAATGGCTTAATCAACCCATTTGATAGGGCTAACCAAGTCCAATTGACTTCAAACTTTTATGGTGGGTTCTCCTGATCCTAAAGGTCAGTGAAGAATTGATTTCAAGTCAATTTGATGTATGATTAGCTCTAATTAATTAAAACTCCATTTTGGGTGTTTAAGCCAATTAGGATTATTCCAAGCGAGTTAACTCAAAACCTATTTTCCCTAGGGTCCTCTCGGTCATAAGAAACATCACCAAATTTTCCTAGAATTTATTTCACAACATGCTAATTATTGGAATTAAAATACTCTGAATAATGGCCTAGAATTGAAAAATCAATAACTCTTCATAGGGATGGCCTCTAACTTTGGAAAATTCAGGGAATGACCCCAAATTCAGAGGCTTCAAAAGCCCTATGGTCTCATGCCATGGTGAATTGTGTACATGCATGGAGAATTGAAAATGTGCAGAGAGTAAATAAATCATTAAAAATCAAATATTAATGAAATTAAATGATTTCTCTTCCACATTATTCTCCTCTGTTCACTGAGCAAGAGGGTATTTTTATTTTATTTTTAGGATTTTCCTACACAAAGTTATGGATTTTATAAGTTCCGGTAATTTAATAAATAAGAAAATTGCCTATTTTCCTACTTATCCACGCGACGCCACGCCATCCTCTGCGACTCCGAACGGCCACGCGTCGTATCCCGATTCGGTGCCGCCATCCGATCTCGGCGCTCAGGGACCCACGGCTCATGTACCATCGCGCTCGTCCGGCTCGATCCGGACCGTCCGCCCGATACACGCTCGATCCGACGGCTCCCGGTCATCGTCTACGACCGGTGTGCACCCGTGATCCGTCAACCTTCTAACCCTAATTTCTCACTCGATTCTCAACGTATTTTTGTGTTCTTATGCTCTACGGATTCATCTCGAACGAGACGAACACATCCATACTGTGAACATGCATCGAAATCGATTCAAATTAAATGGAGAATCTCCGTAAGCTCGGGAAGAAGAGTGAGTCCATACCTTTGCTCAGCAGAAGTGAAGCTTCGATCCGAGAGTCGTGTCACCTTCGATCGGGTCCAAGCAAGCTCCGCATGAAGTCCCTCGGCTCCGTGAATTGTCCGAGCATGATTTCGACCACAACCGATTACAAAGCTTGGAGTCCGGAATAGATGGGTGGCCCGGAGGAGGGGCTTTTGCTGGTAAACTTCTTCACTCGGTCCGGTGAAGGTGTAGGACCAATCAATTTGGGGATCGGCTCACCGCGGACAAGTGTCCCGGTTTTGCGGCTCGGATTTCAACTCCGAAATCGAGCTCACAGAGAGGAAATGGCAGGGGGATTTCAGCGGGGATCAAGTTCTCTATGTGTGGGGAGTAGTCCGGAATGATTTTGCGCAGTTTCCTTAAGGTTGGTTCAACACCTCTTCCATGGCCGAGAGAGGTGGTGTTTAAATCAGAGAGGCCGGAGGGCCTCCTGGGGGACTTAGGATCGGGATCACCTGCTCTCGGCAAGGGAAGAACAACCGCAATGGCCACCGGGCATGGGGCAACTCAACAAGGGAGAATTTCAATGCTTCGGCTCCTTCCAATGTCTCGCCATGGCGTTTTCCAGCGACCCGGTGCAGCTGGCCGGCAGTCATGGGTCACCCTCAGTGGTCGGAGGTCCGTGGCTCGGGTTTAGTGTAGTGAATCTGGCAATGGCCATGTGTAAAGTGGTCGAATTGAAATGGAATGGGGTGAGGCTCATTTTGGCTCGATTTTGGTCAACTCATGTAATTGGGCTTGGTGCACCTCCCCAAGGACTCGATTCGGGCCGAGAGAAGTCGGATGAGTCGCCTAGATAATGGTGGAGAAGTCACCATCCAAGTAATATTCGGATTAATCATGGATTAAGGTGAAGCATTAAAAGGGTTAATAACCTTTTTAAGGGAGTTTAGAAAGAGGCTCCTCCTTTTCAATCTAATGGTTTGATGATGTGTAAAGTGAATCCCATGGCTTCATGTGGCTTCATGCATGGCTTCATGGCTCGCTCATGGCTTCGGGAATAGCTTAGCTTAACTTTGCATGAGAAAGGGATTTTGGGATTTTTGGCATTTAGGGCAGATTTGTCATGAGGCTTGATTTGGAATCATTTGATGATGGGATTTTGGAACTTAGGAAGTGTTTTAAATTAATGGGTATGATGAGAGAAATTTCATGTGGGCTTTTGGAATAAGTTTTCGGGCTTTTAAATTTGTTTTGGGTGGGTTCTTTAGGAAGGTTTAAGAAAATGGGCTTTTAAGCTTGGAAATAAATTGGTGGATGGGAAATTTGTAGAATTTTGGGCCAAATAATTGTCGGGTTTGGTTTAGGAATGTGCCATGAGTAATTTGAAAGAAATTCGAGGTGGTTCGGGCTCGAATCGGGTCGACTTTGGCTTTTTGGTAAAGTGGCCAATGGTAGGCCAAATTGGGTTAACTTGTGCTAATGTTGAGCTAATGTTGAAATTGGTGTAAAATTATTGTTGAGAAATGTTTGTAGGTCTGTTTCAAAGAGGTTTCAACTTTTGTCGGGGTCGGATTTCGGGGTTTCGGCCTATTCGGGTTAAGTTCGGGCTTAGGTCAAAATTGGGCTTTTTGGTTTCTGGGTTGAAATTGAGTGGGGTTTGGGTCCAAATTTTGGGCAAATTATGTTAGTGTTTTGTTTGTGGGGATGTTAGGGAAGGTTTAGAAAAGATTTGGGGTTAATCGGAGTCGAATTGGGTTAGTTCGGCTAAGTTTCGGTCATGGGTCCAAATTAGGCTTTAAGGTCAAAAGTGAAATTGGATTCAAATGTCAATCAAATTGACTTGGATTTGGTCTAGATTGATATTGTGGATGTTAAATTGAAGTTTAGAATTGAATCGACCAAAATTGGGTCAATCGGGTAGTTTGGCTTCGACATCGGGTTCACTTCGGGTTAAGATGGGTCAAATCGGGGATTTTGGCAAAAGTGGGTAAATTGACAAAATTGGCCCATGGTGTAGTTGGACAAAATAGAATTGGGAATATTTGGGATGTTTTGGAATTTTCTGGGAATTTTCTGAATTTTTGGATTTTTTGGTTAAGAGGTGCATTTTGGGTATTTGGAGGGTATTGGGGGTATTTTTGGAATTTTTGGTATTTTTGGCTATGGATGATCAATTTGAGTGGAGGGAAATGTTTAGGAATGATTTTGGGGAATTTTGGGTAATTTAGGTGATTTTGCAAATTTTGGGTAGTTTCAAGGCATTTTGTAAGTTTAGGTGGCTCGGGGTCCCGTGGTCAAAAATCGAAAATTTAGAAAATCAAGATCGGGTAAATGTAAGTGGAATGAAATCATTTTGGTTGAGCCATGAAGCCATATCAAGCCCACATGAGCCATGAAGGGACTCATTCGAGGCATTCACTATGTTGTTCCTAACCCTCTAACTAAGGGCTTGAGGTTAAGGACCATCCATGTGAATCACCTTCATGAGTCGTGAGGTCAAGTCGGGTATGGGTGTGGTTTTAGGAGGTGTGTGAAAGTGTAGTGTGTGTAAGTGCGTGTCACCGCTCACTGCACTGTGCCACCTGTGGCGACTCCTAAGGCCAAAGAGTCCCATATGAACTCATCCTTTAAACTTCCACATTCGATTTCAACCCTCTAGGTGATTAGGGGTCTACAATCAAGTTTCAGGAGTTTGCAGAGAGTTTAAGAAGTGGTTTGAAATTCTAAAGGGTGGGTTCCACTTCTAGTCCTCTAAGATAGTCAAAGGAAAAGCCTAAGGCTAGATCCTAAGTACTAAAGAGAGAAGAGAAGACCTCATCAAAAATGAGGTCAACAAATGGACCCTCAATAGTGTGGTGTGCTATCCAAGCACACCGCGCGTATCGGCGTTGACCGAAGCGATCAACAAAATCAACACAAAAGTCCAAGTGACAAACTCGGGGACGAAGTAGAAGAATTTCCGCCGGGGAGTGTCAAGTATATCTCCGAGACCGGAGATTCCCGAACTCTCGCCGGGAAAGGAAAAGGAGGTGAATCCCAAATCGCATGATCTCGGGTGAATTTCGATTTAGATTTCATTTTGTTTCAGCTTAAGTTTTGATGTGTGAGCTCGCATTTTAGTTCGAGTTTCAATTTAGATCGAAGTTTGTTAAAATTAATTTGAAGGATTTGAACTCGAAATGAAAATTCGAATTTTGTGGTTTTAGATGTAACATCTTCAACCTCAAAAGAAAACTGAATCGATTGGATCGAACCATTACAATGAGGAGAGATCTCGCAGCAATGCGGCATTGGATTTAAAATCCTTAACCTCAAGAGTTCGATTTTGATGTATTTCATCGCAATAGGAAAGAACCTAAAGAAATGCAAGTATCGGATGTAAAATCCCCAACCCCAAGAATTTGATTTTGATGTATTTCATTGCGATAGGAAAGAATCCTAAAGCAATGCAAAGATCGTATGTAAAATCCTCAACCCCAAGAATTCGATTTTGATGTATTTCATTGCGATAGTGGAAAGAACCTAAAGCAATGCAAAGATCGATGTAAAATCCTCAACCCCAAGAATTCGATTTTGATGTATTTCATCGCGATAGTGGAAAGAACCTAAAGCAATGCAAGATCGGATGTAAAATCCTCAACCCCAAAAGTTTGATTTTGATGTATTTCATTGCGATAGTGGAAAGAACCTAAAGCAATGCAAAGCATCGAATGTAAAATCCTCAACCCCAAGAATTCGATTTTGATGTATTTCATTGCGATAGGAAAGAACCTAAAGCAATGCAAGACGTCGATGTAAAATCCTCAACCCCAAAAGTTCGATTTTGATGTATTTCATTGCGATAGTGGAAAGAACTTAAAGCAATGCAAAGTATCTGATGTAAAATCCTCAACCCCAAGAATTTGATTTTGATGTATTTCATCGATGATAGTGAAAGATCCTAAAGCAATGCAAGTATCGGATGTAAAATCCTCAACCCCAAGAATTTGATTTTCGAATGGTAATTCGATTTTGTAAAGATTTGTAGTGTTGATTTGAAAAGTGTGGAATTTTGGTGTTTCGAGGATTTCATGAAAGTTGTAAAAGATTTTTGTGGAAAGAAATAGATTAGGAGGGAATACGTAGATGCTACATATCCCACTCAAAAGAGTTGATCGAAAGTTGCTGGTTTGGATTGGATACAATTCCTCGCCATCAGATCCGAATCGAAAACCTCGTGGCTCCGTGTCAATGGAATCGACCGCTTCCATCCCGTACAAGGGAGAGAGTAGAACGGATTGGATTTCGCATTTGGAATGTCGAGTTCGAATCGATCGAGATTTGATTTGAAATCCGGAAGGTTGAATTTGAATTTAATTGAGATTTGATTTAAAATTTGTGTTTATTTTGTTTGTCCTTTAACGATTCAAATTTGATTTATCGTTCATTTAATGTTCATGTGGATTTGGTGTTCATCCTTTTTTTTAGATCTTTAAGGAAAGTTTTCTTTTATTCTTTTTGTTTCTTTTCTGTTCTTCGTTCGAAGTTCATTTAACTTTAATGGCGTTTCCTAGTCAACTTGCACAAAAGAGGTGAAGACCAAAAATGTGACATGGTCACTTTCATTCCAATCATGTTGAAGATACATCATACAACTCGATCTGGAATACATCTCATACAATCCATGTAGACTTAAAACGACTATGTATGATCTTTGTCGATCCATCCAAAAAGGCATCTCGTCAAAAATCCATGTCCGAATAATGAGGTACATGGTCAATAACATCACCTTCCAAGCCATCCTCGGCAAGGATGTCGTATGGATATACGTCGGAGGTGTGATATTTTCCATGTAACTCACAGACTCGTAAGGCCGGAAGCTCTCCAGCTCGGGTCTGGCCGGAAGTGGTAAGGTGCTTTCCCGTCATCCATCCTTCTAAAAGTAACCGAGATCCGCTTCATCGGTACTCCCGTATGCAATGTTTAGCGACATCCGCTCCGTTGCCCTTTAGTATCATGACGGAACCTACCGGTAATGGTATCTTTACCGGCCCTCGAACTCACCTGGGCCCGCTATCCGGAGGTCGTATCCGAACATGATATTACACTCGTTCGTAAAAGAAACCGTGCAGTAAAGGTCCGACAAAGTCGTGGTGATCTATGTGCGGGGGTATGCAACACCCTTCTTGTAAATGTTAATGATGCAACCGTTGGGTATGCAACCGCCGGCAGTACCCTCCATGTTATCATTCTCTTTACCATCCTTTTCGATGAATAATGGCATCGGATCTACCTCGCCATGACGGAGTATCCCGTGGGTTTCCCTTCCCGTCTTCTTCGAAGTCAGAAGCAAGCATCCACATCGTATCAGTAATTCTCCCTTTCCCTCGCCATCCATCTCCGGGTTCCGAGTAGGTGTTTTCTCTAAGCGGCCTCGCTCGACCCATTCTTTTCAAATCCCGGATGCAATCCACGATTTGTTGTTGTTCGTATTCCGAGAACACGTTTCGTATGTAGCTCGAGGCCTTCTAGCATATTGATCCTCCCCGCCTCTAATTCTCTCGAAGTATTCAAAAGTTTGCTTCTCGACATTCTCGCATTCTTTCTAGCTCGTATTCCGGAATAATCTGCAAATGGCGAGGCTCGGTGACGCATCGTGGGATATATGGCTCAATCCCTTCGCATTCTCCCCGCATACCTCGGCTCCTCGGGATGGTCTCCGTCGGACATCCTCCGGGTCGCTTCGCAACAAGGTCATGCATTACCGGTGGCTTTATCCGGTGGCGTGGTAGCCTTCCTTCTTCCGATCTTCTCGAGATTTCCCCGGTCTCTTCTGTTATCCTCGAGCCGGCCTCCTTTCTTCGAGTTCCCGGCGAACCGGCATCCTCGAAGTATATGCACCGGCAGAAGCGATCGCCTCGTCGCGCCGGTCCGCCGCTAGTTTAGTTAACATCTCGCTGATACGGCGATTTTTATTTCTTCGCCGAGTTGCCGTGAGAGTAGCTCTTCGTACTTCCCGAATCTCGCGGGCGCTGGCGCCGACAAGCCCGCCCTCCGCCGTAGCGACTACGTACTCGATTCTCTTGTCCTCCTCGTTGTTTGTTTTCCTTTTCGTCGCCGGGTCGGTGGCTCGGGCCACCCACTTTCATTATCGTCCGATCGGCGGTCCTCTCGTCAACTCGGGACCCGACCACCTTCCTCGTATCGTAGGCCCGCCGGTGCGAAGTTCGAGTCAATCTCTATTATCGCTCCATCTTTCACCCTCTTTTCGTCGAGTGCAAGGCTTACGCCATTTCTAAAGTTCGTGACCAACCGCCCGTTCGACATTTCCCTGCGAAAAGACAAGGAAAAGGATCGTGGGTCGTACTAAGAACAAGAACATTAAGAAAATGTTTATTGGAGACGAGTTTTCTTTTTCTCTTTTTTTATTATTCCTTTTGTATTTTTAAATTCAACAGAAATGAAGTGGGAAAAGATCGGGAAAAGATTTCGATTTGGAAGAGAGAACAAGGAAAACTTTATTATCATGATTTTATTTATTTTAGCACATTTTTTATTATTTTTGGGTTCGGACCTACCATAAGTAATTACTTCGCCCGTGCTTCTAGGGATGAAGAATTCATTCCTTCGAAACATCAGTAGCAGTAATACTTCTTCAAGTATCGTCCGTTGATCGAAGCATATGTCGTTCTCCTCGGCAATTCACTACCGGTAGGAGCCTCCCGAGTAGAGTCGCCTCAACCACAAACGGCCCTTCCCAAGTGGGTTCAAATTTTCCTCCTATCTCGTGGTGTACAAGGATAGTCTCTCGAGAACGAGAACTAAGTCACCAACTTTCAAGGTTCTTCGGCGAACTCACTCGTCATGGGCTCGAACCATCTTAGCTTGGTATAGTTCTAAATTTTGTCGCGCCGCAAGTCTTTTCCCTTCCAAGCTTTCCAATTCCTCTGAGCCGTAATTTGGCATTCTCTTTCGTCGTGATTTTGTTTGCAACTCGCAACTCGAGTGATGGAAGCCGGACCTCTAAGGGTAACACTCGCCTCGGACCCATACACTGTGAGCGTAAGGTGTAGCTTCGAGTAGAGTTCTGAAGGTTGTCCAGTAGGCCCATAAGGCTTCTAATAACTTCTCGTGCCAATTTCTCTTATTATCGTCCAAAGTTTTCTTTAAAATTCGAACGAGAGTTTTATTAAAAGCCTCACTGAGCCGTTTGCTCTCGGATAGTAAATCGTTGAATACCGCTAGCCGATTCCGTGTCTCCCGACAAAATTATCGATTTGCGTGCTTCGAATGCCGACCCATTATCCGAGATGATCCCGCGCGCATCACTCCGAAACTGGTAGACAACTTGGTTCTCGAAAATCAGTAAGACGTGGTGTGCTTTCACTTCTCCGAGTGGAACCGCCTCCGCCCACTCGGAAAAGTAATCCGTAGCCGCAAGAATGAAGCGATGTCCTTTTCAAGATGGTGGTTCTATCGGACCCACTATATCCGTGCCCCAACATTCAAATGGCCACGACGCAATTGTCGGATGTAACACATTTGGAGGTCAGTGCAGACCACTCCGTGCACTCGGCATCGGTGACGCCTCGGCAATTTTCATGCGTCGGTCATCATCGAGGGCCAGCAGTACCCTAGTCTTTGAATTTTCATTTTCATCTTCGGACCCGACCGGTGAGCGCCACAGCAGTCCCGAATGCACCTCTTTAACAATTTCACGGGCCTCGGACCCGCTTAGGCACCTTAGCCACATTCGATCGAAAGACCTTCCGTATAACGTGTTGTTTATTAATGCGTAGACGCAGTTCTTTCTCGATCCGATGGGCTAACGACCTATCGTCCGGTAGTTTTCCTGTTTGCGTAGTAGTCTATTAATGGCCGTCGCCAATCTTCTCGTGTTTTCTCGTCACCGCCGCAACCGATTCTTCTTCTTTTCTGATTTGTGTATTGTGTCTATGTCGAGCTGTGATAGGACCTGACGTCCGTGAACCGACACTTCCACTGATTCATCTTGCAAGCAGGCAAATTCTTTTGCGAGGCGGGCTAACGCATCTGCTAAAGCGTTTTCTTTTCTGGGAATTTTGTAGATCGTCACATTCGAATCTGTTCTAACAACCGTATGACATACCGGAAGTATTGCTCGAGTCTTCGCTTTAAAATTTTGTACTCGTCCGGCGATCTCGTCGAATGATTAACCGCGAATCCCCGTAGATGTCGATGTTTGTTATCCCCATTCGAATAGTTAATTCCAGCTCCGTTACGAGAGCTTCGTATTCCGCTTCGTTGTTCGTACACGGCTCGTTAAGTGGTAAGAGTATCTTAACATCCCCCGCTCCGTGTTATAAAGATTAGTCCGATTCCTCGCCTTACGGACACTATCACTTGCGATTCTTCATCTTTGTGTGCCGAAGATGCTCCGTCGAAATATAATTCCCAACGTCGATCATCGTGGTCTTCTAAGCTCATTATTTGTTCATCCGGCAAGTCGTCATCGAGAGGAGATTCTGCCGCAGAAGGGTGTGTCGCGAGGAAGTCCGCTAGGACTTGTCCCTTTACGGCACGAAGAGGCACGAAAGTTATATCGAATTGCAATAATATCATCGACCAACTCGGCAAGTCCGCCGTAAAGCGTTGGACGGGTCATCAAGTATCGCAATGGATTAAATTTCGAGATCAGTCGACCTTATGAGAAAGCATGTAGTGCCCGAGCTTTCGAGCGGCGAAGATCGTGGCCAAACAAGTGCTTTTCAATCGTGGGATACTTTATTTCCGTCGGAAGTAAACGACGCGCTTAGGTAGTAAAGAGCATTTTCTTTACCCTCATCATCGACCCGGCTAACAGTGGCTCCGAGAGAGTCGTCTAAAGCCGCGATATAAAGTATCAACTGCCTACCCGAGACTGGGGTCGCTAAGACAGGAGGTGTCATTAAATATTGTTTAATGTCCTCGAAGGCCCTCTCGGCATTTCTCTTCCCAAATAAATTTGGCGTCCTTTTTAACTAATGCCGAGAAAGGCCGACACCTACCCGACAAGTTCGAGATAAAGTGTCGAAGATATGCCGCCTTCCTCGAAAGGATCGTAGTTGTTTTAAGGTTTTGGGAGGCGGCATTTCTAAGATAGCTTTTAATCTTTTCCGGATCGATTTCAATTCCACGATGTCGGACAACGAATCCTAAGAATTATCCTGGAGGTGATGCCGAAAGCGCATTTTAAGGGATTCATCTTAAGGTTAAATTGTCTTAATCGTTCGAAAACAATTCTCAAATCATACAGTGGTTTTCCTTTACTTTGCTTTGATGACCACATCATCTACGTAGCATTCGACTTGATCGTGGATAAGATCATCAAAAATTCTTGTCATCGCTCTTCGGTAGGTCGCTTCTGCGTTCTTCGGTCCGAATGGCATCACCGTGTAGCAATATACTCCGATCGGCGTTCCGAATGTCGTAAGTTTTTCATCTTCTCGGAGCCATTTTTATCCGGTTGTATCCCGAAGATCCATCCATGAATGAGAATATTTCATGTGTTGAAGCAATGTCGATCATTAATTCCGGGATCGGCAGAGGAATTCATCTTTTGGACATGCCTTGTTTAAATCTCTCGAAATCCACACAAATTCTCGATCCGACCATTCTTCTTCCCGACCGGTACCACATCAGGCTAACCAAGTCGGGTATTGTTCTTCACGGACAAATTTGGCGTCTATTAGCTTTTTAACTTCACCTATGACTTGTTGTTCAATTTCCGGACGCATTCTTCTGGGACCTTGTCTAACCGGAATGTAAGTAGGATCCACTCCAAGCTTACGGATCGCGACCTCCGGAGCTAATCCCGGCATCTCATCGTAGCTCCAAGCAAAACAAGTCTTTAAATTCCATTAATAACTCGATTATTTCTTCTGAGTCTTCTTTATCGAGTAAGGAGCTAACAAAGGTAGGTTTAGGCTCTTCGTAAGTACCTAAGTTAACTTCCGTTAACTCATCTATCAGAGATTCGATCTCTTCTTCGAACTCGGTGGAGCGTTTCCAATTTGTAAATCTTCAAGTTCTTCTCGTAGTTTCCATGCAGCTTTCATTAGACTCGCAAGTGACAACCAAGCAAAATTCAGCATCGTCAACCGATCCTACCGTGCCGAATCCGAGACCATGCTTTCGAATCGGGTGGACGACCGGAGTTATTCCATAATTTTTCAAAATGTTGTGATTGACCTTTTGTCCATTGTCGAGGTAAGAAACCACGCCGAATTAAATTTCGAACACAGTGGAGAGTACCACTCAAAAGGCAATTCCATTAATTCGGAAGAAGTGACATCTTCAAATTGTACATTGTTTTCGCTTTGGAGGAAGGAGCACCACGATAGAATTTGATGGCTTTCGCACCGCCGCTACGTACCTCTTTCGACCACCATACCCTCGATCTTATTAGAATGGATCGGGGTCGTGGTCATAGTATGTACATAGTGGTTAATCTTCTCGTACATCGATTTATATTCCTCGTTCTTTTCATCTTCGAGAGAGATCCCGAATCGCGTCTTCTTCCGACTTATTGTCGCCGCTTCTTGCTTCGATCTCTTTTTCTTTTTCGTAACTATCTTCCCAATCAACATTGATGGTCGGTTTCCTCCGTCCAACCGTCTTAACGTCTCCGCCACGACCTCGTCCCCGACCTCGACCTCGGATGCGAGTCGTGGAGAAACCTTCACCATCTCGCCGTAAGGGAGTGCGTGAGTGACCGTCGGACAAGAACTTCGTGTTCTTCGTCGTCCCGAACTTCCTTTCGCTTCATTCATTATGGTATCTCCGGAGAAGATTGTTTTCTTCGGAGGTGCGTAATAAGCCGCATCTTCATGGATTCCAATTTCATGTACGGAGAATGGTCGTAAGTCACCTTTCGATGCACTCGTTCCCCTCCATCGTAGTATTCGATGCACCGATGTAGGGATGATGGTACCATCCGGTTTTCATGTATCCATGGTCGGCCCGAGAGCGTTGAATGACGTTTCCGAATCAATTATGTGAAATTTCGCGGTTGTCTTTGCTAAGTCACCGCGTCTTCATTAGCAGTGTTATTGATCTGAGGGCTCTTTCTCCTTTCTGGTTGAATCCTCTTAACAACATTTTGTCCGCTTCGAGCTCGCGAGCATCAATTTCCAAGTATGCTAGTGTTCGAAGATTCATTATATTTATTGATGCTCCTGGATCCACCAATACTCTAGAGAGTGTAAACTTCCCAATTGTAACTAAAATGTACAACGGTCCGTCGTGGTCCGTCGTCCCAAGTAGTAGGTCATTGTCCGTGAAGGTAACACCTCGATCGTTCCTTTAACGAGCAAACCTCATCTAAGGAATCTCCGGTCATTCGAGCTAAGCAAATTTCCGGATCAAGCAAGGCTCGATACGAGCTTCTCTCATCTCCTTCGATAAGATGAGAGCGTCGTAGATGCTCAGCCTGGTCGGTAGTTTCCTAAGATGGGCTAGCACGTTGTAGTCCACTTTATTTCCATGTGTCTCGATTTCTTCCCGAATGGGTATTTCTTCTACCGGGTTGGTTCTTCCCGAACAACCACCGCTTTCCTTTGTCCTTCGGACCCATTCTCGGAGGTAGAACTCTTCCACTTCTTAAGTCGACTTCGTAATTTCTTCCGAATCTAGTATCGAGTTTGCCAGTGTCTCCTCCCGAATCGGAATGACAGGTTCTTCTGGATTAGCCTGCAGAGTCCGAAGGCTCTAACTCTATCGTGACCGGAGCTCCTCGAAACTCGCAAATAGATTAATTGCTTGTCGAACTCTCGTAGCCTCCTTGGTGGATGTCTTCTTCGTCATTGTGATCGTCGAGATTGTGTATGATTCGAGAATTGTTACTTGTATCGGAATCGATGTCCGGACTAGTCGGTTGTCGCTAGTTACGTAATCGTTAGAAATAGTCAAAACGTAGCCAACGTCATAACCCTCATCATTATAAGATCCCACCGGAGTGAGTAAATAATCATACGTAGTCGAGGTTCGAGGGATTTCTCCCCCGAATCGAAACAACCATCCTAGGATAAGCAGCCCCTAGTCTAGCCTTAAGAGGCTCTGCCTTTTCTTCTTCATCAATTTTCTTCTTTTCTTCAATCGTCTCTTGTCGAGGTGGTTCTTCTATCGCAAGTGATAGTGCCGACTCGACAGTGTCTCGAACTCCGAATCGAGGCTCGCACCGAAGTGGCTTGGATGCGATCCAAAATCTTCTTCGAAGACTTTGTCCAGTGCGTAGTCCATCCATCATCGGGCCGCATAGGATCTATCGAACAATGAGATCCGTCGAGATAACATCGATGAAACCTCCTTTCGGGGTTCCTTCATGTATTCCTTCGGATCGTTATGTTCCCTTTTCGGAGATTGTCGTCGAGCCAACTTTTCAAGGTAATACAATCTTCTATCTTGTGTCCAAGCATCCGTGGTAAGGGCAAAAGTCGGGATCACCTTTCTGTCGACTTCTTCCGGTTTCTTAGGCTCGGCAGCTGGAAATCCGGAGTCTTCATCGACCGCGGAACATTTTTGGCACCGCCTCATTCTCGAACGGATACTCCCCGCTCGAAGCTCCCTTAACGTACGTCGTGGACGAGGCGGTTGTTCATACCGTCGAGATGACCGATAGCCGGGTCGGGCTCGCCGGCAATTCGTTGAATTTGCCGCAGCCGTTCGGTGGTATTCGTATCGGACGCTCGCCTTTATCGATCGTCGCGATGATCCCGTACTTCTTTTCAAAAGTTTTCACGGCTTCTGTTCGTCTCGTTTTGCTCGGTGAAACTTAATTGCTTCGCCTCCTCTTGCAAGCTTCCGGCCTCGCTTAACAACTTCTCGAAAGTCTTAATAGTAAATTCCTCGAGGAGAAGTGCTATCGGCCATGAATGCTCTTAAGTAAAATGCCGATCGCATGTCGTTCTCGTAGCCGTGGCTCACACTTCATACTTAGATTCCTCCATCGAAGTATGTAGTCCACCAAAGTTTCGTTCGGCTTCCGCATCTCTACCACTAAATCACCTATAGTGATGTGGTGCCGAGCTCCGACAAATCATTCGATGAAGAGGTTCTCTAATTCCGAAAATGTCTTCACCGAACCGTTCGGTAATTCCGCATACCAATCAAAGGCGATTCCCGACGATGCCGCCGACAAATTGTCGAAGAGTAAAGCATCACTTCCGCCGACATTGCAACAATCGGCACGAAAATGTGCAACATGCCGCCGAGGGTTTCTGCTCCATCAAAGGTCTTCGAACGCAGGTGGTACGAAGCCTTTCGGATATCGGACGTCGTCGAATTCTTCGGGGTAAGGTCTACCCATCCGAATGGATGTCCCGCTCTTCGATTGTGCCAAGGCTTCTCGCACTCGCCGTTCCACCATGCTCTTGATATCCTTTTCCGAATCATGCTTTGTATTGCATCCTTTTTTAACCGATCATCCCCGTCGACGGATGTAATCTCCTTTCCTCCATCTACAATGTGAATAACTTCGGGGGTGTTTCTCTTGGGGTCGAACCCGACTCCGGAGAGCGGCTAGGGCCGCAGCCCATCTCTTCTATCCTCTTTGCCATTCGGGAGATCATATCATCTTTCTCTCGAAGCCGCATCCTCATCACTTCCGGCTCCTCTCTTCGCTGGCCGCAGAGCACCTCGTGAAGCCGACGAAGCTCGCGTTTCAACCATGTTAATTTCTCGCATATTCATCATCCATGAACTCGACGAGTCGACTTCATCTCCGAATTTTTCTTCTCTCTCTGCTAATCGCCGAATATCGCTCTTAGCTTTTCCATAAGCATCTTCTAATGGTCTCTTCTCGTACATCCTTGCAGCTTGTCATGCGATAATCGTCGGTTTCCTTCTCATGAGTCCCCTTCATCACGGTAGCACTTTCTTCGGACTTAAGTCTCCCGACGAGACTTTCCTTCTCGTGTCGTTGTTTTAATCTTAATTGTCCAAGTAGTGAGACGCCATACCATCCTTCTTGCAGCAGAAGGTCTCAGGACCGGATGGTCCGTCGCACCAAATGCCGGAAGGTGGTATCCTCCCTAATTTGTAGTCCCGAAACAACGACAGTGTGGACTAGCTTTCATTCTCTTATTCGGCTTTTCCGTAGCGATAACGAGTTCTACTCGCGGCCCATGACGGGATTTGGCCGCACCCGCCCTATCCTTCTTAAAATCTCTCGATACATGGCATTTTTCTTTCTTTGCTAACTTTTCTATCAGGTTTTGCAGTCGAGCAAATGGCGTAATACTAGCCCTTTTCTTACGTACCGTCATTGTAATATGCAGGCTGAGGTAATGCAAAAGCAATATTGCGGACATTTTCATCGTCCTCTGCGGTGGAGAGGGGATGGAACCTACTTCCTCCCAAAAGTGGTATGTATTCAGGCAGCGGTGTATACTCGGTAGCTTCGGGATTTCTTCCAGAAAGCAACTTCAGCGAGCTTCCGGCTTCTCTAGCAATCCTTCTACTTCTGTTCCTCCTTTCGAGTCCGTGTAAGTGGTGGAATTCTCGAGCCGGACCCGATCTCAAAAACGAATGTCTCACAGAAGATCCGTACCCTCCACGAGTTCATCACAGCTTCGAATTTCCTTCCCCTTTAGTTTCGCGTAGCCGGGTAGGTGCAGAGACAACTAGACCAAATGGGAGTAGCAACAACAGCTTCTTCTACGAACAACAATACTCCTCTCGCTGAATCTTTGTAGAGGAGGAAATTCATGAGTCGACTCGAGGTTAAACTCAATCAACGGCTTCTCGCTTTCGGTACTTTCGCTTGCGAGTGAAAAGAGAGCGACGTCGGGGATTTTGATGTCGGTGTCCCCGAATCCTCGTCCGAATCGAACGATTCCATTATCAGCGCATCATCCTCGAACACAACTAGTGTCCAGCTCCGTTGACGAAGGAGAAGATCGCTTGGGCTTCCATTTCAGCAGGTGCATTCCAAGTGTTAGTCCCCGTATCGTGCTTCTTCTTGTCGTAAAACTTATAACGAAAAAGAAAGAGTCTGAACACATTTCTGTTTATCTTAGTGTATTTGTGGTATTAAAAGAAAATTTATTTACATAATTGTTTTTCTAAAAGATTTGTTCGTTAGGACGAAGAATTATTAAAAGAAGGAGAGTTGTAGGAAGGGTAAAGGAATTGATTAGGAACTGGAAAAGGAAGAGAAAGTCTTGTAGAAACTTCTCGACCCGCAAGATCGCTCCTAAACTAATACCTATCGGGGCCCACCCCACCTCGTAAATGAGGTAAAAGGATCTCGAACCCTCTCGTTTAGTGGGTGCTCTAAACAAGTGGCTCCTAAATCCGAGAGAATGTTGGCTATACTTGTTCAAGGTAGAAATGAACATAGTATTCCAACGGGAAGAAGGGTAGTTCGATCCACTCGAGACATAGATATACTACCGATTTTTTTGAAAGCAGTAATTATTCGATTAAAAATGGAGAGAGGAATCTTCTCCAGCTGAGTCGCGTAGAAATTGTGCGGCTTATTTTTTAGATTTTAAATTTGGTTTAAATATATATACATATAATTTAGAAAGTAGCATTTGATTTTGAAAATAATTTTGAATTTGAAAATTTTAAGATATGAAATCAAACCGATCTCACATCCCAAATAGTTTATATAAATGAGCGCCACATCACAAGCCGTGTATCTATCCCGAAGAATAGACACACTACTTCGATGATGGGGCTCGATTAAATAAACTAGAAGATTTGTGACATCCGTTTGGTCCGCGAACCAATTTTATAAGCCGACAAGTTCCCCCGCTTAATACAAAGAAAATTAAGCGTGGTTTATATTACTCGGGTTTTTAAAATTTCCTATAAGGGCAAGCCCCTATAGTTAATTACATCTTAAATGACGGGAATCACTTAAGAAAACTCTCGATAATAATCAATAATTCTGCTCTCAAGAATCTCAAAGTTTAAGTTTTCAAGGGATTGAATTTTGGAATTCAATAGTGGAATGGATCAAGTTCGGAACATTTTGTTTTCGGAATTCAAAGGAAGAAAGGTAGGAGAAATTACGGATTCGAAGCGAACTTCGGTAATTTCCCGACTATCCTATTGTTTCGCTTGAATTTAGGAAAGTCCTAATGTTTATTTAATGTTTTGATCTTGCTAATTTTAATTAATTAGGACTTATATTCGTATGACACGATCATACAAACAAATTCTCGAAGATGCGAGGGTTTATGTCGTACCGAACGATCACCTCGAGTCCTAAGACCGAGTTAGGCTTAATTTGTAATGCAAATGCCTAACAAAAGGTCGAGGATTTATGTTGCACTAGGCAAAACTACCTCGAGGTTCTATGGCTCGTTATTTAATTCTAAGAAAGTTTTGTCGAAGTAGACTCGAGTTTTGCCGACGACGATGGCCGTGCCGCCCACCATGCTCCGAGCTCCTCGTTGTCGCAGAGGATTTAGTTTTAGAAATCATAAATCAAGAGATGAGAGACGTGTTCGGGTTTGGAGAAGGTCTTAATTTCCAAGTGTTTTTTAGTGTTTTAGTTAAATCAAATCTTAAAGTTGATTATAACAACACCTGCTAAGATCCCACCTGCTCCATCCTTCCGGCATCGTTATTTTTATCGGATTCACTTAGTCCAGATGAATTTGCTAAACTTAACTATATGAGTTCCACACTTTCATTTAGACCGTGGGAAATCCCACTAGCAACACGTAGGTTACATCATCCGAGGTATTCCCGATCATCCAACAAGACGTTTTTATTTAGTTGTAGTTGTAATTTTGTTGTTCTGTTTGTGATTAAATTTTGAGTTGTTTTATATTTTGAAATGTTGTGATCGGTGAATTTTATCTTGTAATGACTTTTAATTTAGTTTTGGTTTCAGCTTTAGTGGACTATCCTAGAGGTGTGGGTTTTCATGCAACATGCTTGCTTATCATGCAAGAAAAGTAAAGTGCATTCGCAATAAAGTAAATTGCAAGGAGGTAAATTGCAATAAAACAAAAGCGTACCCTGAGGGTCTTCTCGTCATCCCAAGCTGCACTTAAACACAATTTAGAATATTTAATCATTTAAAGCATGTTCCTAGTAAAGCTAAGGGAAGGGTTATGGTTTTCTACCAAGGTCCTACTCCTATAGCTAGTCATCTCCTATGACGTCTAGGTTCTTGTGTTTTGGTTTGAGGACGATTTTCTTCATCAAAGAACAATTAAGTTCAATTGTTCATATAAATATCCTACCATATTGAGGAAGTGCTTAAGATGAATTAAAATTCAAAATGTGACATTTTTGTGAATTTCATTATTTTTGTGATTATTATTATTTTTTTAATTATTAAAAATATTAAAATAATGTAAAAAATCAATTTTTTTTTAAAAATTGTAATTTTAATTTTATTAGATTCCCCTGATATCAGAGAGGCTTCAAAACTAATTTGGTAAATTTTTGAAAAGTATTTTGAAAGTTATGAATTTTTAAAGTTTAAGTTTGGCTAAATGGCTTAATCAACCCATTTGATAGGGCAAACCAAGTCCAATTGACTTCAAACATTTATGTTGGGTTCTCCTGATCCTAAAGGTCAGTGGAGAATTGATTTCAAGTCAATTTGATGTATGATTAGCTCCAATTAATTAAAACTCCATTTTGGGTGTTTAAGCCAATTAGGGTTATTCCAAGTGAGTTAACTTAAAACCTATTTTCCCTAGGGTCCTCTGGTCATAAGAAACATCACCAAATTTTCCTAGAATTTATTTCACAACATGCTAATTATTGGAATTAAAATACTCAGAATAATGACCTAGAATTGAAAAATCAATAACTCTTCATAGGATGGCCTCTGACTTTGGAAAATTCAAGGAATGTCCCCAAATTCAGAGGCTTCAAAAGCCCTATGGTCTCATGCCATGGTGAATTGTATACATGCATGGAGAATTGAAAATGTGCAGAGTAAATAAATCATTAAAAATCAAATATTCAATGAAATTAAATGATTTCTTTTCCACATTATTCTCATCTGTTCACTGAGCAAGAGTGTATTTTTATTTTATTTTTAGGATTTTCCTACACAAAGTTATGAATTTTCTAAGTTCTGGTAATTAAATAAATAGAAAATAGTCCTAATTTCCTACTTATCCAAGCGGCGCCACGCCATCCTCGGCAGCTCCGAAAGGCCACGCGTCGTCTCCTGATTTGGCGCCGCCATCCGACTCAGCGCTCCAGGGACCCGCGGTTCATGTACCATCGCGCTGTCCAGCTCTATCCAGACCGTCCTCCCGATACACGCTCGATCTGATGGCTCCCAGTCATCGTCTATGACTGGTGTGCACCCATGATCGTTAACCTTCTAACCCTAATTTCTCACTCGATTCTCAACGGATTTTTGTGTTCTTATGCTCTATGGATTCGTCTTGAAGAGACAAACACATCCATACGGTAAACATGTATTGAAATTGATTCAAATTAAATGGAGAATCTCTGTAAGCTCGGGAACAAGAGTGAGTCCATACCTTTGCTCGCAGAAGTAAAGCTTCGATCCGAGAGTTGTGTCACCTTCGATTGGGTCCAAGCAAGCTCCAGATGAAGTCCCTTGGCCTGGTGAATTGTCTAGGTATGATTTCAACCACAGCCGATTACAAAGCTTAGAGTCTGGAACATATGGGTGGCCTGGAGAAGGGGCTTTTGCTGGTAAACTTCTTCTCTTGGTCTGGTGAAGGTGTAGGACCAATCAATTTGGGGATTGGCTCACTGTGGAGAAGTGTCCTCGGTTTTGGGCTTGGATTTCAACTCCGAAATCGAGCTCACAGAGAGGAAATGGCAGGGGGATTTCAGTGGGGATCAAGTTCTCTATGTGTGGGGAGTAGTCTGGAATGATTTTGGCAGAGTTTCCTTAAGGTTGGTTCAACACCTCTTCCTTAGCCGAGAGAGGTGGTGTTTAAATAGGAGAGGCTGGAGGGCCTCCTAGGGGGACTTAGGGACTGGGATCAGCTGCTCTTGTAAAGGGAAGAACAACTGCAATGGCCACTGGGCATGGGGCAACTCAAGTAAGGAGAATTTCAATGCTTCGGCTCCTTCCAATGTCTCGGCCATGGCGTTTTCCGGCGACCTGTGCAGCTCGGCCGGCAGGCATGGGTCACCCTCGGGGTCGGGAGGTCCAGTGGCCGGGTTTAGTGTGGGGAATCGGCAATGGCCATGTGTAAAGTGGTTGAATTGAAATGGAATGGGGTGAGGCTCATTTTGGGTTGATTTTGGTCAACTCATGTAATTGGGCTTGGTGCACCCACCAAGGGACTGATTTGGGCTGAGAGAGGTCAGATGAGTCAGCTAGGAAATGGTAGTGAAGTCACCATCCATGAATATTTGGATTAATCATGGATTAAGGTGAAGCATTAAAAGGGTTAAAACCTTTTTAAGGGGGTTTAAAAAGAGGCTCCTCCTTTTTCAATTAATGGTTTGATGATGTGTAAAGTGAATCCCATGGCTTCATGTGGCTTGTGCATGGCTTCAAGGCTTGCTCATGGCTTGGGAATGGCTTGGCTTACTTGCATGAGAAAGGTATTTTGGGATTTTTGGCATTTAGGGCTGATTTGTCATGAGGCTTGATTTGGAATCATTTGATGATGGGATTGGAACTTAGGAAGTGTTTTAAATTATGGGTATGATGAGAGAAATTTCATGTGGGCTTTTGGAATAAGTTTTGGGCTTTTAAATTTGTTTTGGGTGGGTTCTTTAGGAAGGTTTAAGAAAATGGGCTTTTTAAGCTTGGAAATAAATTGGTGGATGGGAAATTTGTAAAAGTTTGGGCCAAATAATTGTTGGGTTTGGTTTAGGAATGCGCCATGAGTAATTTGAAAGAAATTTGAGGTGGTTTGGGTTTGAATTGGGTTGAATTTGGGCTTTTTGGTAAAGTGGCCAATGGTAGGCCAAATTGGGTTAACTTGTGCTAATGTTGAGCTAATGTTGAAATTGGTGTAAAATTATTGTTGAGAAATGTTTGTAGGGCTGTTTTAAAGAGGTTTCAACTTTTGTTGGGGTTGGATTTTGGGGTTTGGGCCTATTTGGGTTAAGTTTGGGTTTAGGTCAAAATTGGGTTTTTTGGTTTTGGGTTGAAATTGAGTGGGGTTTGGGTCCAAATTTTGGGCAAATTATGTTAGTGTTTCGTTTGTGGGGATGTTAGGGAAGGTTTAGAAAAGATTTGGGGTTAATTGGAGTTGAATTGGGTTAGTTTGGGCTAAGTTTGGGTCATGGGTCCAAATTAGGCTTTAAGGTTAAAAGTGAAATTGGATTCAAATGTCAATCAAATTGGACTTGGATTTGGTATAGATTGATATTGTGGATGTTAAATTGAAGTTTAGAATTGAATTGGGCATAAATTGGGGTCAATTAGGTAGATTTGGTTTGACATTGGGTTCACTTGGGTTAAGAAAGGGCTAAATTGCGGTTTTGGTAAAAGTGGGGTAAATTGACAAAACTGGCCCATGGTGTAGTAGGACAAAATAAAATTGGGAATATTTGGGATTTTTTGGAATTTTCTGTGAATTTTCTGAATTTTTGGATTTTTTGGCTAAGAGGGGCATTTTGGGTATTTGGAGGGTATTGGGGGTATTTTTGGAATTTTTGGTATTTTTGGCTATGGATGATCAATTTGAGTGGAGGGAAATGTTTAGGAATGATTTTGGGGAATTTTGAGTAATTTAGGTGATTTTGCAAATTTTGGGTAGTTTCAGGGCATTTGGTAGGTTCGATGGGTCCGGGGTCACGGGGTCAAAAATCGAAAATTTAGAAAATTGAAGATTGGGTAAATGTAAGTGGAATGAAATCATTTTGGTTGGGCCATGAAGCCATATCAAGCCCACATGAGCCATGAAGGGACTCATTTGTGGCAATCACTATGTTGTTCCTAACCCTCTTAGCCAAGGGCTTAGGGGTTAAGGACCATCCATGTGAATCACCTTCGTGAGTCAGGAGGTCAAGTTGGGTATGGGTGTGGTTTTAGGAGGGGTGTGAAATTGTAGTGTATAAGTGTAGTGTGTGTGTAAGTCACTCACTGCACCGGAGCCACCCAGTAAGCGGTCCTAAGGCCAAAGAGTCCTATAGGAACTCATCCTTTAAACTTCCACATTTGATTTCAACCCTCTAGGTGATTAGGGGTCTACAATCAAGTTTGTAGAGTTTGCAGGGAGTTTAAGAAGTGGTTTGAAATTCTAAAGGGTGGGTTCCACTTCTAGTCCTCTAAGATAGTCAATGGAAAAGCCTAAGGCTAGGTCCTAAGTACTAAAGAGAGAAGAGAATACCTCATCAAAAATGAGGTCAACAGACAACACCTATTAAGGAGATGAATGTACGATGACGTTGGGAGGTATTATGCTATACAACTTCTGCAGTAGTCATCCCTGTAGTAAAAGAATTCTACTCAAATCATCACAGAATCAACAACGGAAACGTCTATATGTGAGGAGATGGGTAACTTTCACTCCTTCTAGAATTAATGAGTTATATTCAATTGAGAATACACCTGTTTGCCACTATTCTAACTTTGTTCCTATAAGAAATAATATGAATGAGATCTATCGATATTTGACCGATGAAGCAGAAGATTGGGAAACAAGAGAAGACAGGTATGTTATCTTTTCTACATCACTTCTAAACCTCATCTCTAAACACTGGCACTTCTTTATTTCTTCAAATTTATTACCCACTATGAGGGTAAATAAAGTTTCTAAGGAGTGTGTGATTCTGAATTATTGTATTCAAGCAGGATTACCTATCGATATTGGTTCAATTATTGTGAAGTCCGCTTCAGTGCTCGATTATTCATGGATCGATTTATGGGCTAGGACATCCTTCAACAATTTTTGCACTATGCAGTCAGTACCAAGTTTCATATGAAGCTTGGGAAAAGGTACATTTGCCTTGGAAACCCTTAGATCCAACTGATATGTTTCCTACTCTGGATAACGATAATAAAACAAGCATTTTTACAGATCAAGCATCTCAAAATTCTCTTTCAATCAGGCCATTTACTAATAAAACTAATCTGATTTTACAGAAATTCAACAGATTGCAAAAAGAGGTACAAAACATGATGAATTAAATTAATAAGATCTCTGATTTATTTGATCATACTGATTGGAGGAAGAAGAAACACTTCGATCATTCTAGACATCTTGAGGCAAGTTTCATACAGCCTTTGAGAAAGAAAGGATGGATTGAAGTAGATTCTATAGAAGAATTTCCTTACAGGCCTTTCTACAATCTATTCGTTCATTTACGTTACATCGAAGATATCAGAGATGAGTTTAGTACAGACCCTGACGAGTATAAGACATTCGTATTTGTTTATGTGATGAGTTAGTTTGAATTTAATTTTTATGTAATTTGTACTTTTGATAATTTAGATTTTAAGATTTGATCTCAGTATATATGAGATTATATGTTGTTTGTTTATATTCAGCATTTTGAGTATTGTGGTTTAGATTGTGATGCTCAATTAGGTGTGTTAAGGTTGTAAAAATACCTTGTTAGTAATGTGGTGTACGAATATTGTAAACACTTGGATTTTATATAAAATTTGTGATGTTTTTTGTTGTGTGAATTTAATTGAGTTAAAATAGTATCTAATCACAGTAAAATATATTTAATTGATTGATCGGACATTAACGAGGTTTAAAATGAATTGAAAACATTATAAAATATTAAACATATTAGTTTATGAAAAATCCCACCGACAGCGAGATCGACGCCGCCGACGGTGACTTTTTCCAGAGACTTTAAGCCTATTTGAATTAATTAGCTCGCCGATGGCGAGATTTTTCCTACTGACGGCGAGATTCTGAAAAACACTTTTATTTGACTAGTCAACCGTCACTATTCATCGTCCCCTTCCTCAAAACTTTGAAAAAACCGACTTAAGGCTTGAGAGATCTTGGATTAGGAGCAATTTCAACAAATTTTTGACACCAGATTTTATCTTCCCTTGGTAAGAGCTTCACTCCCATGCAAAAATCTTTTATTTTCACCATGCATTTCTTCCACAATTGGCGATTTAAAAAAAAATTGAATTATAGAGAAAATAGTTTAAAGAAATCCATGGAATTCATTTTAGATTATTTTAAGTCACCTTTGGAAGCCATTCTAGTATTATTTTGGAATTTAGTTGAGATTTTTATAAATTTGATAGATCGAGAAATGGCTCCACGATAGAAGAGGTGACCAGATTTTGATGAGACACGATTCGTGAATGCTAAAGCTCAATCAAGATACAACTTTAATATCAAAGCAAGAAAATACATTCACGATAAAGTTTTTAAGAATCCGGAAGGAGAAGTGGAACAAACGATCAAAGAGAGAAGATGGGAAACTTTCTGTTATAAGATAAATAAAGCTGCAATTGAAGTTGTAAAAGAGTTTTATGCCAATTTGACCCAGATAGAGGATGAGCCTTCAAAGGTTAGAGGATTTTTAGTCGATTTTAATGCTGCACGAATAAATTCTTTCTATGAAGTACAAGATCTTCATACGAGTGAGTATGATACATTTGAAACAATGGATGGACCGCTGGAGGAGGTGATTAACTTTCTCACTGATGGGAAAGGGACTTGGAAAATTAAGCAGCATGGACGGGTAAACTTCCCCCTTTCTATGTTAAATGCAACCTCTAAGGCTTGGCATTATTTTATTTGCTCTACTTTTTTACCCACTTATCACCATAGTGAAGTCACAAGAAATAGAGCAGTTCTGAATTTTTTTATTCAAAACCACAGAAGTATTAATGTGGGGAGTATTATTTATAAAAATATATTAGCCATTGGAAAAAGTGAAAGTGGAGGAGGACTAAGACATCCTGGTTTAAGTTATGCACTCTGCCAATTGTCTGGAGTAGAGGTGAGAGATGATGAGGAATGGGTTGAACCTATGAAACCCATTACCCAGGCTAATATAAAGACTTATGAATCCCACGAAGGATGGAGATCTGGGACTAGGAGCTATGCACCTTCAACTAGTAGGGATATTCCCTCTACCAGTTATGACCCTCCTACCTATAGTTCTTCCACCCTTTATGATTTGTTGAATGAACGGACTCTGCAGCGGAAAAGTTTTAAAAGGATTGAAGAAAAATTGGAGCATATTGATCAGAGAATTTGAGGATTATAGCGTAGGCATGATTATGACAGTGATTATCTCCAGAGGCATTCTGAATTTGAGATAACCTACTATGATGCCGAGAATCGTTATCGGAGAGGAGAGCTTGATGTTATATTTCCTGAGTGCCCCTGTTATACTCACTACCAGCCTACTCCACCTGCTGAACAAGGAGATGAGGATATAGTTTGGGATTTTAATGTTGATGATTAGATTCCATGATTAGATATTTATGTTGTATGTTTGTTTAGTTGTTTAGTTTATGTATTTTGATTATTATGTTGTGTAAGACATTTAAACTTTGTTGTATAAGTTAAATTTTTGTAGTTTTAAATTTTAATATTTCGAATTGTGATTGTAACTCTGAAACTAGATTAGTGAAATGTATGTGGATGTTGTGTTAAATTGTGCTTGGTATTATAATAGGTATAAATTGTGTTAGTATTTTGTACTTATTTCAAAACTTCTTTAACCAGCAATTTATTTAATATTATATATGTGTAGAAAATTATTAACAGTACATGTTAATTAAGTGATGAAAAGAACCTGCAGAACTTCAAAAGGAGAAATACCTAAAGCACCAAGGTATGATTTAAATTTACAATTTGTTTTCTTTTCACCCTATATAAATAGATAGAAAATTTTAAGTTTGGGGGGAGGGAAAAAAAACAAAAATTTAATTATTAAATTGTTCTCAATTTATATTTTCAAAAATTTTTATATAAATGATTTTCTGTAGTAAATTTAATTCAGTAAACTAGAATTAATTTATTTAATTTATTATAGAAAGTTAAAAGAAATACTTTTAGTGATTAAACAAATTTTATAGATTAAGATATTTTGAATAAAGGATAAGAATATAGTTAACTATTTAAAGTATGGAAAATTATATTTTTAAAATATTAAATTCTGAGGTATTTAGAGGAGAAAGAAAAGATTGAAACTCAATGAAGTGAAAACTATGAAATACATATAAGATAAAGAAATATTTCAAGTTTCAAATTTAGGAAGAGGAAAATGAAGTACAAAATTATTAACAGGCTATCCAGATACAGTAATTCTCACTTGAAAAAAAAAGAAAAAAATATTAAAAGAAAAAGAAAAAGGATTGAAAATCAATCCAAAATGAAAAGAAAAGAAAAAGTAAGTGAGGAGAAGCTTGAGGAGATTCCTTATCAAAAATTGGCTTCATTTGAATCAACCTAAAAGGTAAAACTTAGTTATATTTCTAAACTTATATATATATGGATTAGTATTTTACTAAATAGTGTTTGCATGAATTTCTATCATCTGAATATCCTAAGTAATCTAATATTGCAAATATAGTCATTCTTAAAATGAATAGAATACTAAAACTCTTAAACTTGATAACCAAATAGCCTTATATCTATAGAATTAATTTAATTATCTAAAATTTTTTCTAATAAACTTTACTATAATACTTATTTAAATTAAATTCATAGTATTTCTCAATTAAAACTTTACTACAAATAATCATTACTTTTATGTAGTATCAAGATTACTTGAGGACAAGTAATAGTTAAATTTGGGAGATTTAGATCACAGAAAAATATATTGAGAATTTCATACCAATTTTATATGAAATTGCACTTTAAAGAAAGGTATTTTCTATGTTTTATTGCAGGTATGAAGAATTATAGGTAATGGGAGCAAAAAGATTGAAAAGAAGCGAATCTGGAACAAAAAGAACTAAAAGAGATGAAAATTAAACTATCCCTCCGACGGCGTGATTTTCCCGAAAGTTTTTGAATATATTATAAAGGAGCCCACCGACGGCGAGATCGAGCCCGCCGACAGTGAGCCTTAGCAGTTGGCCAATGTTCTAGAAGCCTGCTGATGGCGTCATTGAGCCAACCGACGGCGAGAAAGGTCGGTTCAAGCAAATGTTGAATGAATCTGGACACTTTTTGAAGAGGTGCTTAAGCAACCTTTGGAAATATTTCTCCCTCTTTAAATAGAGATAGATTTAGGCCGAAAAAGTGTGTGTTCTTTTAGTGTGTGTGTCTTAATATGAGTCTGGAGAGTCTGTAGTGTGTGAGTGTGTTCTAGAGAGTTCATTAGCAAGTTTAATTGAGTGTGTTGTACAAGAAGGAAGAGTTAGAGGAACTTCAAGGAGTCTGCTTGGGGAGAAGATTTTAGATAAGTTTTTATTTATTGTTTTATAGCTTTAAATGAAATCCAAGTTTTGTGTTATTCTTCCTATGCATTCTGAGTAGTTTTCTTTGTCTTTCTCCTTGTTGTTGAGATTTTGTGAAATGAAAAATTAAAATAGTTGTGCCTTAAATATTAAATAAAAATTACGATAATCTTTTACTTAAATCTTAATTTACTTTCAATTTGACCAATTAAACTGTTAAAATATGTTGAATTATCAACTATAGTAAAGATTACATCCAAAATTCAGGGAAATCAAAAGCCTTGAAAGGAGGGTGCAAATAAATAGAGAAATATTATTTATCGGGCGTAGAATTGGATATTTTAGTGTGACAGACTAAAATCTTCAAATTTAATCCTATCGTTTGGGAGCTGAAGAGTAGATGTTAGCCCTCAGGCGAGCGGAACATGGGAGCTCTGAAGTGGCAACCGGTATCCTCCCAGCCTAGTGACCCGACCCGCAATAACGCAGTAATGTTTGCTTCCAAAAGATGGCCAAAAATTTGACCCAATTTATAAATAGCGTCTAGTGTATAAAATTAAAAGATTAAAAAAATTTAGAAAATATTTTACACACTAGGGGTACTATGCAAGTATACGTATCGTTTCAAGTAATATAGGGTTTTCTTTTATAACCCCGAGTATCGATCCCACAAAGAAGTGAGGTAAGAAATTCTTTAAAGTTAATTCCGATCTTTTTCTATAAGGCCTAAATTTGGAATGTTGATTAAAATGGGTTTTCTAATAACTAATCCTAAATAAAGTTCTTAAATAAAAAGATAACTTATGGATAAATTGTTTTGGAGATTTTCGAGATATTAAAAACTACCTTTCTCTTGCAATTACATAAATAATGTGTAGGAAAGATATGCTTAGAATTTAATGTAGTAGTGCCAAATAGAAGCATTCTTATTCTTTACCCTTTGGTCCAGGCATAAAGAACATTGGCTAATTTATAGATCGGATCAGGATGTTTTATTAGTAGAATGTGTTAATCTAGACTCACACTTCTAGATGTCCAAGGGAGGCTATGGTCGGCCCTACCAGTGTCCCGTTCCCTTTCTATAAACCAAATTATTAGAATTTAGTCTCTCACTCTAAAAACTAATTAATTCTACTCCTAATAAACAATATCTCCCTATTTATTTGCACTTTACCTTAAATAACCCTCGTATAGCCTGCGATTACCTAAGGCATATCTACTAGTTAAGAATTAATCTCCTGGTAGGTCTCAGAATTCTTCAACAGATTTTAACAATACAAGTGATCAATTTGTAAAGTAAATGAAGATCCGATATGAATATCATCACCATACTTTAATAAGAGAATATCTAAGAAAATCTTAATTCCTAAACATGCATATATTTCATTACAAAACAAAAGTAAATGAAAATAATGGCATAAGTAGAAAAAGGGTTGATAGAATTATGTAATAATTTAAGTGCCAACAAGGAACTTATTTCATTAGTATTCTATTATATTTATGCAACTATCTGCCACCTAGAAGTATCTAATAGATAATTCTAGCATAAAAACGATTTTCCTATACATGCCACTACTTCATATTAAAATAAAGAGTAAAGAAAATCACTTACGAAGCATGGATAAATCACGACAGAAAACTCGGTTTAAAACAAAGAAAATCCACTAGAAAGTGTTTACAATAATTAAAAGAGAATGAAGAACACAATACTTAGCTTTTTCCCTCTGAAGGAAAGAATAAGATCTCTCCGCCAAAGTCTCCCATTGATCCATGCACCGCTCGTACACCCCTTACATAAATATCTCAAAATCCCTCACCAATCTGTCCATAAGATGTAGAAATCTACATCTTCATGACTCTAAATGACTAAAGGGAAAGAAAAGGAGAGAGAGAGAGAGAGAGAGAGAGAGAGAGAGAGAGAAAGAAGAGACACCCACTTGCTGTAGAATTGGTCCCTATTTATAGAGCTTTAAAAATGACCAAGGGTTGCTTTAGGCACCTCTTCAAAATTCGGTCTAGATGCATTGAATCTTCTAGAAACAATTCTGGCACCTAGGCGCCAGACTCCGTGCCCAAAACAATCGCACCCCTTCACTTTGGTTCGCACCTCTTCGTGATTTAAACCACTCCAATGTGTCTAGATTCATTGTATCACATGTCCTATATATTAGGAATAACTTCCAGTCTTCTAGAAGATCTAGAAAATACTTAACACCGTCAAAATAACTCTCAAAGTTGTAAAAAATCCATCCAATAAGCATTTCTGGATGATTCTGGCTCCTAGGCCTTGATTCTGGCGGCTAGGCACCGTTTTCTCGTCGTCACTGGCGCTTGGGCTTCGGGTTTGGCACCTAGGCGCCACCCTGTGCGCAGCTCCACTATTTTGCTCCGTTTGGCTCCGTTTCAACTCTGTTTCACCCCATTTCAGTTGCGTTGAGTTCCTTTCACCTACAAGATAGACATAAAAATAACCTTTCTTAAAAGTATAATTTCATTTAAAAACATGTGAGAAGTATAAAAAATATTAAGCATAAAAAGACATATCAATATGTGCAAAGTTAGAATTTTCTTCCTTGCTTATTTTGGCTCAAAATTACATAGTTTTTGCTTGATTTTCTCTAAAATCATATTTTTATACTTGACGACAAAACTATGCAAAATTCCTTCCTTTAAAGTGTAATATCTTTAAAAATGTGCATAAAGTGGGCATGAAATGAACACTAAAAACATGTAATTTTTAAGTGGATCAAATTCCCCCAAACATAAACGTTACTTGTCCTCAAGTAACACTGTAATCATGTAAAACCACATAAGCAAATCATTTGTATGAGTTTCTTTAGGAGTTTCTAAAATTTTGCTCTAGAAATGTACTAGTCCAATTTAGAAAAAATATTAGTAAATGAGACCAACCTGAAGTTTAGAAATCTCTTAGATCAAAGAGTATGAAAATATGAGTTGTCATCTAATTCAGAAATGCTTGTAAATTTTTTAAAATATAAGGGTTGGGCATTTTATTTTCTTTATTTAATAACCTTTATTAAAAATAATTATACTAACTATATTATATTTTTAAGCTTAAGATTTTCTCAAATCTTATACTTTAAAAGCTCAAGTGTGGAACCAATTTTTTATTAGCCCCTTTAATCCTCAAGTTTCTCCTTCCTGTTTCACATACTTTACTTTTCTTTTCTTTTCTTTTTTTTTCTTTTTTTTAGGCAAGGATTACTATATCTGGATAGGCCTTTAATAATTTTGAATTCCACCATTCCTTTCCTAAAGCATAAGGTAGATATATATCTTTTACTTAGAAATATAATAACAGTTGTGAAAATTATTTTTCAATAAAATTAATTTAATTATTGAAAACAAAAGTCTAATCCTTTTATTTTTCTAAAAATACAAATTTTCTTACTAAAGTTGGTTACACAATATTTATCATTTCTTCACTAAGAAAAATTTAACTTTAAATTTTTCATCACTACTATAAATTTTAACTAAATTTTCTTACTCATTTCTATATTCAAAATTTTATTTCCCTAATATAACTTCATACACATAATTATTTTTCAATCAAAATCAAATTTATAACATTTTTTTAGGACAAATAAAATTTATGTTTTTGAAAATTATTTTTCATTCCACCCAAACTTGAATTTTAAAATATTTTGCAATTAATTCCATAAAATGTAGGAGGAAAAAAAAAGTTAGATCTACTAACTACTACACCATCCTATCAAATTTATATACATGCATAATCAGGATAGAATGACTGCACGAGAAAGTAAATCTAGCCTAAAACATGTTTGTTATAATATTAAACTTAAAGGAAGTATATTAGCTTTAAAATATATTTTTCCTCCTACCCCAAAACTTGAATTTGAACATGTATAACATTCAGCATAGAAAATATAAGCAGGAAGAGAAATAGTTCAGAAATTCTATCTACCACAAATGTTTGTAAAAACGTCTACAAATATTCATCAGGACATAACAATTTGCAATAGAAAGTAAATCTAAACTAAACATGATAGAATAAAATTAAACTAAAGAAAGGTTAAATAAACAGGACATGTATCGGCATGGGAATATATATTTAAGTGTTATTCAAATCTCTAAATTGTTGTAACACAAATACAAACACACAAACTAAAATACCTAAACTCGCAGATTCATAAACAAATATCGATTGAGGTTAATTTGATCTCCTTTCTACTCACATTTTCCCTCCTTACTTTCAATTTCTAACGAAAGAAACTAGACTAGTAATGATAATCTGATAAATAAAAATAGTGCAGTTCATTCATATGTTGTTCATTAAGCAATTTCATGACCTTAGTGAAAACAAAGTTAGATAAAGAAAGTAATAGAGTTGACATGGAGTGGTCCAAGTCCAAACTCTACATGCTTCAAGGTAATGTTCAGATTTGGTTGGAACTGAGTTATAACAGACTCGTCAGCCTACTACTACCAGAAGTCATATACAAATTTAGTCAAGACCAAGGCATAACCTCACAACAATAATCTAATCTGCACTAAAGCAAACACAAAACATAAACATAAACAATCATGACTCTCAAGCACACTAAATCAAAACACACTGAAAACTATGGGTTGCCTCCCATAAAGCACCTGGTTTTAACATCGTGGGCCCGAGAAATGATTCCTCCTGGATAAAAATTCCAATTAAGTAATCCTAGATCAATCGCCCAGTCCTTTTTAGATCCAGGAATTCCTACAAAATTCTTAAATTTTAATTTTTCATTCAGCTCTTCCTTTTTAGATGGATTTATATCATTGTTTCTAAAGTTTCTTTCTAGATCCAATATCCTTCTATTGATTTTCTCAATTTGCATATTAATATCATCCTTGAAATTTCTAGGAAATGGATCTTTATAAGATACTTCAAGCTCTCCCAAATTTTGGATCAGATTCTCTTTAGATAATTCAGATTCATGATCAAATTCTTCTATGTCACTCTTCTGATTCAAGTTATCCTCTAATTCTTCCCCTTTATAATTAATAAATGATGGAGGATCTATCTTAGTTGAGGAAATAGGTTTTTCTTATTCCTTAGGAATTTCTTCCAATGATTTTTCAATATCCTTATCCTCTTTTCTCAACTCAAAGTTCTTTTGAAATTTATCCTCAAATTCTCTTCCAAGTCTTAGTTCAATAATTTTATCATGTTCATCAATTAATTCAGGTTTTTCTTGTGATTGAGTCGCATCTAAAGATATAAAGACTGGTTGTGTTGAAGAATTCCTTAAATAGGTAGGCTTTAAAATTGTATGGGGTACATCCATCTTATGTTCATGAGACTTTTCAACAAATGGAATTAAAAGTTTACTATTTTGGTAGCGTCCATCATTTCACACCTCTCTTGAACATACATACAGTCTTCATTAAATAACGTTTTTTTAATCATCATGAAAATCCATTTCAATCTCATCTGTTAACTTACTCTCAAATATTTCTTGGAAATGATTTTTACTTAGATAATCAATTTCATCTATCCAAAAACAATCATCATCTTTTCTCTCAGCCAGATATTTCATAGTCTTTAATACATCAAAAGTGACTTTCTAGTCATTAATATTCATAATCAACTCTCCTTTTTGCACATCTATCATAGCTTGTCCAGTAATGAGAAAGGTCTCCCTAAAATAATTGGAATTTCTTTATCTTCCTCTATATCTAATACAATAAAGTCCAAAGGAAAGATAAATTTATCCACTTTAACAAGCACGTCTTCTATAACTCCTTTTGGATAAATGATAGATTGATCAGCTAACATAAGGGTTACAGTAGTGGGAGAAATATTGACTAAACCTAACCTTCTAAATATAGATAAAGGCATCACATTAATGCTCACTCCTAAATCACATAAATCTTTTCCACATAATCTTTTTCCAATTGCATAAGGAATTGTAAAGCTACAAGGATCTTTAAATTTCGGAGGAAAATTTTTCTGAAGTAAAGCGCTGCACTCTTCACTTAGTGCAACTGTCTCGTAATCCCCGAATTTCCTTTTATTGTTTAATATCTCCTTCATAAACTTTGCATAACTTGGCATCTATTCCAAAGCTTTAGTTAAAGGAATATTTATCGTTAACTTCTTAAGTACTTTCATGAATTTTAAAAATTTCTTATCCAAATCAAGCTGTCTAAGTCTTTGAGGAAATGGAGGTGGTGGTCTTTCCAAACTGATTTTAGTTGGATAAATTAATTTTTCCAAACTCTTAAAAACATGTTTTACAGGTCTTTTAGTTTCCTTTGTTTCTCTCACAACATCTTTCTCTTTTCTAACCACATCGTCTATCTCTCTTCCACTTTTTAATTGGACAGCTTCTACTTGTTCATTAGTGTTCTCTTTAGGGTTGATCTCAATGTTACTAGGAAGTGTTCCTTGGGGTCTATTGCTAAGTGAATTAGCAATTTGTTCCAGTTGATTCTCTATATTTTTAATCACAGCATTTTGACTTTGCAACTAGTTTCCCATTTACAATACCACTTCTTCCATAGACAACTTCTTATCCTCAAATTGTTCATCATTATAAGAGTCCGGTGGATATGAAGGTCTATATTTTGTGTTCCCCTGATTATTCTAACTTCCATTAGGATTCACATGATTATTTTCCTATTTTTGGTTTCCACCATCACTAGTATGATTCCAGTTAAATTTAGGATGGTTCTCCCAAAATGGGTTATAAAAGTTTGAATATGGGTTGTTTATGGTATTTAAAGCGTCATATGATAAGTTAGAATCAATTATACGCCCTAATGAACTTTCCTCACTTACAGAAGTAAATTGAGGCTGGTTCATTCCAAATTGGTCCAACATCCTTGATATTGCGGCAACCTGAGATGCAAGAATTGTAATCACATCTGTATCATGAACACTAGCTACATTTTTATGATTTACCCTTGCAGAGGGCCATTGAAATTCATTTGTAGCCATTTTTTCAATTAATGCATACGCTTCATCAAATGATTTTGACATTAATGAACCACCAGCAGCAGCATCAATTATAGACCTAAGGGATCCTACTAACCCATTATAAAATGTTTGAATGATTAACCAATCGGGTAGAGCATGATGTTGACACTTTCTTAAGAGTTCCTTAAATCTTTCCCAAGATTCGTATATTATTTCCCCTTCATATTGACAAAATGAAATAATATCGTTTCTAAGTTTAGTAGTCCTTGAAGGTGGAAAATACTTAGCTAGGAATTTCTGAGTTAACCCTCCCGATTTTTAATAGAGCCAAGTGCTTAATGAGTATAACCATATTTTAGCCTTATCCCTTAGTGAGAAAGGAAAAAGCCTTAGCCTAACAACATCGTCTGACATGCCTTATAACGAAATGTAGCACAAAGTTCTAGAAAATTAGATAAGTGTAAATAGGGATCCTCTAAAGGAGTTCCCCAAGGCGATTGTTCGCACCAGTTGGATAATCTCGGGATTTATTTCAAACGAGTCAGCTTCTATGATAGGGTTTTGTATACTTGAGTGAATTTCATTTGTCGTAGAATTTACGTAATCCCTCAATGATTTATGATGATTTTCCAAGTTATTATCTTGAAAATTTTTCATTTCCATTTCTAGTTTTTCGAGTCCTTTCTATATTTTTATTTTTTTACTTTTTTCAAACTCGAGATCATAAGGCACAAGTCTTGCAGATGCTTTGTTTTGCATACATAACACAACAAACAATACATTAACAATTAAACAAATAATATATGAAATAAATTCAACACAACAAAACATTTTCACGAACACCTTATATTTCACACAAACAAATTTTTTTTTTCAACATTAAGTTTTCCAATTCTAAACCTAATTATTTCAACTAAAATTCTCTTAAAGTTCTTACCGAAGCATCCCTGGTAACGGCGCCAAAAACTTGACCTGACCCACAATAACACAGTAATTTTTACTTCCAAAAGATGGCCAAAAACTTGACCCAATTTATAAATAGCGACTAGTGTATAAAATTAAAATATTAAAAATTTTAGAAAATATTTTACACACTAGGGGTACTACGCAAGTATACGTATCGTTTCAAGTAAGATAGGGTTTTCTTTTATAACCCCAGTATCGATCCCACAGAGAAGTGAGGTAAGAAATTCTTTAGGCTAATTCCAGTCTTTTTCTATAAGGCCTAAATTTGGAATGTTGATTAAAAAGGCTTTTCTAATAATTAATCCTAAATAAAGTTCTTAAATAAAAAGATAACTTATGGATAAATTGGTTTGGAGAATTTCGAAATATTTAAAACTACCTTTCTCTTGCAATTACATAGATAATGTGTAGGAAAGATATGCTTAGAATTTAATGTAGTAGTGCCAAATAGAAGCATTCTTATTCTTTACCCTTTGGTCCAGGCATATAGAACATTGGCTAATTTATAGATCGGCTCAGGACGTTTTATTAGTAGAATGGGTTAATCTAGACTCACACTTCTAGATGTCCAAGGGTGGCTATGGTAGGCCCTACCAGTGACCTGTTCCCTTTCTATAAACCAAATTATTACAAGTTAGTCTGTCACTCTAAAATCTAATTAATTCTACGCCCAATAAACAATATCTCCCTATTTATTTGCACTTCACCTTAAATAACCCGCGTATAGCATGCGATTACCTAAGGATTCATGTGATATCTACTAGTTAAGAATTAATCTCCGGATAGGTCTCAAAATTCTTCAACAGATTTTAACAATACAAGTGATCAATTTGTAAAGTAAATGAAGATCGGGTATGAATATCATCACCATAATTTAATAAGAGAATATCTAAGCAAATCTTAATTCCTAAACATTCATCTATTTTATTACAAAACCAAAGTAAATGAAAATAATGACATAAGAAGAAAAAGGGTTGATAGAATTATGTAATAATTTAAGTGCCAACAAGGAACTTATTTCATTAGTATTCTATTATATTTATGCAACTATCTGTCACCTAGAAGCATCTAACAGATAATTCTATCATAAAAATGATTTTCCTATACATGCCACTACTTCATATTAAAAGAAAGAGTAAAAAAATCACTTACGAAGCATGGATAAATCACTACAGAAAACTCAGTTTAAAGCAAATAAAGCCAGTAGAAAGTGTTTACAATAATTACAAGAGAATGAAGAACACAATACTTAGCTTTTACCCTCTGGAGGAAAGAAGAATATCTCTCCGCCAAAGTCTCCCATCGATCCATGCGTCGCTCGTACATCCCTTACATAAATATCTCAAAATCCCTCACCAATCTCTCCATAAGATGTAGAAATCTACATCTTCATGACTCTAATTGACTAAGGGGAAAGAGAAAGAGAGAGAGAGAGAGAGAGAGAGATAAAAAGAAGAGACACCCCCTTGCTATAGAATTGTCCCTATTTATAGAGCTTTGAAAATGACTAAGGGTTGCTTTAGGCACCTCTTCAAAATTCGATCTAGATACATTGAATCTTCTAGAAACAATTCCAGCGCCTAGGCGACAGACTCCGTGCCCAAAACAGTTGCACCCCTTCACTTTGGTTCGCACTTCTTTGTGGTTTAAACTGCTCCAATGTGTCTAGATTCAATGTATCACATGTCCTATATATTAGGAATAACTTTCAGACTTCTAGAAGATCTAGAAACTACTTAACACCATCAAAATAACTCACAAAGTCATCAAAAATCCGTCCAATAACCGTTTCTAGATGATTCTGGCGCCTAGGCGCTGTTTTCTCGTCGTCACTGGCTCCTGGGCACCGTTTTTGGTGCCTGGGCGCCGTGTTTGGTGCCTAGGCGCCACACTATGTGCAGCTCCACTATTTTGCTCCGTTTGGCTTCGTTTCAACTCCGTTTCACCCCATTTCAGTTGCGTTGCATTCCTAACATCTTCACCTACAAGATAGACATAAAGACAACCTTTCTCAAATGTATAATTTCATTCAAAAATATGTGATAAATATAAGAAATATTAAACTTAGAAAGACATATCAATATGTGATAAATTAAAATTTTCTTCCTTGCTTATTTTGGCTCAAAATTGCATAATTTTTGCTTGATTTTCTCTAAAATCATATTTTTATACTTGAAAACAAAAATATGCAAAATTACTTCCTTTAAAGTGTAATATCTTTAAAAATGTGCATAAAATGGGCATGAAATTAACACTAAAAACAGACAATTTTTACGTGGATCACCTGGCCGCAGATTCAGTAACCAAGCATAGGATTAGTCAATGTTCTTTATGATTGGACCAAAAAGTAAATAATGTGAATACTCCTATTTGGCACAATATAATTCTAACTAAATTAATTATCCATTCACTTAATTCTCTTAACAAGGAGAAAGATACCTTTTTCTAAATTACAATATTTCATTAAGTAATAGAGTTTAGTATAAGCGTTCTTTATTTCCGTATACTAGATAGTAATTGCATCTACTGAAAATAGTTCTTAATTTCTAAAATTCCCTGTGGGATCAATATCTAGGACTCCATTAGAGCCCTTTATTACTTGTAAGATAGGTATACTTACGTTGATAAAAAGGGGAACATTTGTTATTTTTACTCTGTTAAACACTTATATAGTTATAAAGCTCCGCAAACATATCCACCTTGTGCATGCCACCGTTGTTGTCATAAACTACTCAGAATTCATTGAGAAAATATGAAAACATATTGATTTGAAATTAAAAACCATAAGAAAATCAACAAACACAACAAGTATTAATTAAAAACTAAATGTAAGAACAAAAGTAAACACTTATCTGAAAATCCTCTCCACAAGACTCATGAAGTTCCTCTAAAACTTTGACTCTTCACTATACTTCTCCTCAGAGAAGATCTCCCAACTCTGATTTATTAGAAACAGACTTCACACTTCAATAAAAACTAAACTAAAGGAAATAAAAGAAGTGAGAAGAAGAATGCTTCAATCCTATCCTTTTCTCTTTTCTATTCTCTACTCCTACTCCTAATGAAAACTCTTATAAAATACAATAAAAAATCTGTAAAAACTCTCTTCATAATGCAATGGAAGAGCCCCTAATCTTTCTTAAAACTCTTTTTAAAAATTAAACCAAAAGGTTCCTTGGTGTCTCTTCAAAATGTGTCCAGATTCGATATATCCACCAAAGAATGCACCCCTTCATTCAAACTTGCCGCCTAAAGGAAGTTATGGAAGTAACCACCAAGTGTTACATCTCATCCCCTTTGTGACACCAAATTCAAGTTAATCTCAATTTTTAACTGTGGCGGCTAAGCGTCGGCCCAGTGGCGCTTAGCCGCCAGTGCCCAATTTTTCATTTTTCATTTTTTTGCTCCAAATTTGATCCAATTTTTGGTTCTTTCATCATAATCACTCATTTTCATCATACCTACAAGAAAAACACAAAATACCTTCCATTAAAGTGCAATATCATCAAAAATAGGTATAAAAATGTGCATAAAAAATACTATATATTTTAGGTGTATCAAAATCCCCAAACTTAAAATGTTTCTTGTCCTCAAGTGATAGTTAATCTCATAGAAAAAGTTTAACTTGAAAATTATGTAATGAGTTTCTTAGGAAGATAAGAAAATTTTGTTCTCGAAATGGAATAGTCCAATTTAAAAATGATTTCAGTAATTAAGACCAACTTAAAGTTTAGAAAGTTCTTAAGGAAATAAAAATGACAAATATAAGTCTCTATCTAATTCAGAAATATTTGTAGATTCTTCAAAATATAGGATTCAAACATCTTATTTTTCTCACTTAAAAATCTTTATTTGAAAATAAATTTGCTTACTATATTATAACCATAAGCTTTAGATTTTCTCTGAACTTATATGTTAAACATTAGGTATGGAACTAATTTTTTATTAGGCCCTTAAATCCTCAAGCTTCTCCTCCCTTTTTACATACTATTTTTCACTTTTTATTTTTTTTTCTTTTTCATTTTTTCTTTTTCTTTTTCTATTTTTTTTCTAAGGCAAGGATTACTGTATCTGGATAGGCCTTTAATGATTTTAAATTCCACCCTTCCATTTAAAATTAAGGTCAGATATATATCTTTCACTTAAAAATCATAATAATAGTATTTGAAAATTATTCCTCAATAAAAGAAATTTAAGTTTTGAAGAATAAAAGTCAAATCTTCTATTTATCCAAAAATATAAAATTACTTACTAAAGATAGATAGTTATATTTAACATCTCTTCACTAAGAAAATTTTAACTTTAAGTTTTTCATGATTACTATAAATTTTTAACTAAATTATTTTATTCATTTATATATTCAAAATTTTTTTCCTCTAATATAACTTCATATACATATTTGCTCTCAATCAAGAAATAAGATTTATTGTAAGTATTCTTGAGAACAAATAAAATTTTAGGTTTTTGAAAAAAATTTTTGTTTTTGAAATTCCCCCCCAAAATTTTATTTTTAGTTAGGATAAAACATTTAAACATAAGAAATGATACATGGGTGAGAATTAAAGACTAACATAACATGCTTGCAGGAATTTAAATATCCCAAATATGCAAGTATAACAATTTAAAGAACAGGAGTAAAATGAAATCAAATTTTGTTTTCAAAATATTTTCATTTTATAACAAGAAAAGTAAAAATTTCAAAAGACTTCTATAGTAGTGGAGGTTTTCAAAGCAAATTCACAACAACTGAAATCACACTGATACTAGATAGCAAATGGAAGTGGTAGATTTTTGTAAAGTTTTTAAGCATGGAGTTTCCTAAATAGCAGTTTCTATAGTGTTCTCTAATCTCCTAATAGTTTTAGAATTAAATTACACCCTAAAAAAAACTCTAGTACAACATACACATTAAAACATCTACTACCACACACACTACACTCAAAGCAACATATAAAACATCAATCCAACAACAATACATCTGAATATGCATAACAAATAAATAGTACAACTACAATCTGCATACTATCAGAGTTCACTTCACAACACAATCATCAAACAAAATACTAGACAAAGTACATAATAACACATCACAACAACACAACAACTAAAACAAACAACATACATCTACTCTTCATCCTCATCATCATCATCATCCTGCTCGTTCCAATCCCTGGATGGCACGTAAGGTATGTAGAATGGATGAGGGGGCATCTCAGCACTCAGATCACCTCTAATTAGTCTATCCAAATAATGCTAATAATTCTCCTCACACTCATCATGTTTTACAATATATCTCTCCACATTATCCATCTTACCATCCTTATCTTTCATATGCTCTCGAGTAAGACTCACTTTCTTCAAAAATTTTCTTAATAAACCAGTCTATAAATCAGAAGATGATGAAGCATGTGAAGTAGTAGCATGAGAAGTAGATGCAGCAGAAGCAGTAAAAGCCCTACCAAATCCTCCTCTCTAGCCAAATTCTGAATGTACAGTGTAAGCTCCAACGTTTACACTAGGGATAGGTCTCAAAGGCTGAAGTACCTCTTCCCAGGTTTCAAATTTCACTTCAGACCGTTCACATAATGAATAAATCATGGAAGGAAATCCCATACCTGCAGTAGTGGTAGATCTGGCACAATTCACAATATAATCATAAATGATCGCTCCAATATTTATAGGCTTCCCATGCTAAATGCAATGGTTCAAAACAGCTCATTCCCTCGTTACTTCACTAGTATGACTTGAAGACAACAGTTTAGAGGAGATAAAATAATGCCATGCCTTAGAAGTGGCATTTAATTTGGAAGCAGGAAAATTCACTCATCTATCATTTGTTATTTTCCATAATCCTCTTCCATCAGTCAAAAATCCCATTATCTCATCTAACTCCCCCTCCGTAGGATGAAAATTAGAATAAAAACAAAACATAGTAGGAGGCAGTTGATAGAAAGTGTTAATTACCCCAGAATAAAATTCCACATCTTGCCCCCTAACCATCACCAAATTCTCTTCTGATGCAGGCAAATACGTATAGAATTCTCTAACAACAGAAACAACAACAACAACGGAGAAGCAATACTAGTTCTCCCAGTTCCTCCTAGAAATCATATCTTCAATTACTTCTCCTGGCTTACCGAACACTCTCTCAGGAATAAATTTACGTGACTGCAACGCATTAACGTATCGTTCCTCAGCCCTCACACTAAAAAATTTGTCGAAATCAAACTTTGTCTTTCCTCTCGCGCTCTTTGACTTTGGAGCCATCTCTAAACATTCACGAAAAATTTACCATAAATTCCAAAATCAAACTAAACTTGCTAAATTATCTTCTTAAAGATGTTTCCACTAAATCCAAACAATTTCTTATGTTTTTCCTCAAATTTTCACCAAGAATAATGATTTTAATATTTTCCAAAAAGTAATCAAAATACATGGTGAAAATCAAAAATTTTTACTGAGGAGTAGTGCTCTTACCTCAAGGAATCTAAATTTACAAATTTTTGTTGAGATCAGCTCTTAAATGGTCTAAATTAAGGATGCCCTAGACTCTCTCTCACGTGAAAACGATGGGTTGAAGATGAACAGGGGAGTTAAAATGGCGATTCACGGGTTTTTAACTGCTGGGAACCAATTTTCGCGAATTGGTGCCTAAGTACGAACCCTTCAGCGCTTAACCATGAAATCAGGTGCTTAAGGGCTGGCACTCTGGCACTTAGCCTCCAATACCCAGATTTTCACAATTAAGGTATATGCTTTAAACCACTTCGTTAATCACCCTTAATCTCTTCAAAATAATTATCTCTTCCCCATAAATCTTCCAATATTCCAATTCAAATGTTTAATATTCATCTATTCCAAACAAATTTCACACAAATACAAACTCATATTCATTAAAACAAACATAGCACTTAATACAATCGTAGAATTTCTATCCACATACATAGGATGAAATTCTCTAGATACAAGAGACTTAATCTCAAACTGATAAGTTTACATCTCTAAGATCTAACTATCACATCATAACGCATAATTAAAACTTAAACATAAACACTAAACACACCAAACAAAACACATAGGAACACTAAACATATTAAACAAAACACATAAGAACACAAAACATATAAGAACAAAGCACACTTAATTCCACTCCCCATTAGGCGGATTATATCCAGGACCACTATTATTCTCATTTGACCCTTCTGGAATATAAATCTGATAGAATGGGCGATAATTGTTTATTCTTATATCTTCTTCTTCAATCCATTTGTTCTTCAAAAACATCGCCTTATCCGTTTCTTCCACGTATCTTGAATGACTGAATTGCATCTTGAGTTGCCATCCCATTGCTCCAAATGTAAGTTAGTTTCATTGATCTTTGCTTCCATTGAAGTCACTCGGGCTTCAATTTTTGCAATCATTTCTGCAATCCCTTGAATACTAACAGTGAGAAATCCATTGAATAACTCTTTAGCACTGTCACTAATGAACTTACTCTTGTCAGAATCTTGCTTCTTCTTAATCTCATTCTCCTGGGAAGACATGATGTACTCAAAATACTCTTCTTAAGATTTAGAAATGAAAATAGGACTTGGGGCAAGTGTTTCTCTTAAATCAGGTTCTTTTTATAGACTTATAAAGTGTTAAAACTACCCCAATACGTTTTAAAACTCCAAAATAACTTCCAAAACCTCTTCCCCACGATCTAGGATTCTAGAATCTCATTTTTTCACATTTTTGTAACTCCGGCACCTAAGCGCCAACTAGGCGGTGCTTAGCCGCCAGTGCTCAATTTAGCACAGGTCTGCTAAATGTCCAAATTTTCATTCAGACTTCTCTAAGTCATCAAATAAGGTCAAATAAACTCTATTTAGTTTAAAAACTCCAAATTACTACCACTAAAACCATAAAAACAAACGAAACAAAGCACACAAAACAAACATAAAGCAAAGCACACTAATAATTATAGGTTGCCTCCCATAAAGCGCTTGGTTTAACGTCTTCAGCCCGACAAACCCAGAACTCATTATGAGTGACCCAACATCAGTTTGTCATCAGACTTAAATTGCTCGACTGAAAAATATAGTTTAAGTATATTTCCATTAAATTTAAATATTTTTCCAGTCTTAGGATCTTGAATATCCACAGCTCCATAGGAATAAATTTTCATCACAATAAAAGGACCCATCCACCTGGACATAAGTTTTCCAGAAAAAATTCTCAATATGGCATTATACAGCAGAACTTTCTGTTCTGACACAAGATTTTTAGTAATAATCTTCTGATCATGCCATAACTTCATCTTTTCCTTATAAATCTTAGCACATTCATAAGATTCATTCCTTATCTCTTCAAGATCATTTAATTGCAATAATCTCTTCTCAACAGCATCTTTCAAATTATAATTGAACTCTTTAATAGCCTAAAATGCTTTATGCTCAATTTTAATAGGTAAATGACAAGCTTTTCCAAAAATTAGCCTATATGGGGACATTCCTATAGGGGTTCTGTAGGTAGTCCTATAGGCACACAAAGCATAATCCAATTTGATTGACCAATCCTTTCTATTTGGATTCACAGACTTTTCCAATATTCTTTAATTTCACGATTGGATAATTCAACCGAACTACTTATCTGCGGATGATAAGTAGTAGCAATGCGATGATTAATATGATATTTCTTTGTTAACTTTCCAATAATCGCATTTCTAAAATGACTTCCCCTATCAGTTATGATTACTCTGGTATTCCAAATCTGCAAAATATATTCTTTATCCAAAAATTTGCAACACTTTGAGCATCACATCGAGGTAAAGTAATAGCTTCAATCCATTTGAAAACATAGTTAACTGCCATCAAAATATAAATATTTTCGAAAGATGGTGTAAATGGCCCCATAAAATCTAATCACAAAACATCAAATATTTCAACTTCCAACATATAATTGAGGGGCATCTCATTTCTCCTAGAAATATTGCCTACACACTGACATCTATCACAATTTTTAATATAAGCATTCAAATCCTTAAAAATTGTAGGCTAATAAAATCCAGATTGTAAGATTTTATATGCAGTTTTATCACTTCCAAATTGTCTCCCATAATCAGAATCATGACATTTTTGAATAATTTCACAAGTCTCTTCCAAAGGTACACTTCTTCGAATTAAAAGATCCTTTCCTTGTTTATATAAAAATAGGTCATCCCAAAAATAAGTCTTAGCATCAGATAGAAATTTCTTCTTTTCCCGATATGTCAAACCATAGGATATAATATCACTGATAATAAAATTTACTATGTCTACATACCACGGAATACGCCACTCATTAACAGTGAACAATGTTTCATCAGGAAAATGTTCATTAATTTCTTCAATATCACAGAGAGATTTTTCAATTTCAAGCCTGGACAAATGATCAGCAATTTGATTTTCAAAACCCTATCTATCTAATATCTCAAAGTCAAATTCTTGCAAAATAAGAATCCATCTTATCAGTCTTGGTTTTCCATCTTTTTCTTCATTAAGTATTTGATAGCAAAATGATCAGTATGCACAACACATTTAGTTCCAATTAAATATGATTGAAATTTATCAAAGGCAAATACTATAGCTAATAACTCTTTCTCAGTAGTGGTATAATTAATTTGAGCTTCATTAAGAGTTTTACTAGCGCAATAAATAACTTTAAAAATCTTATCATATTTCTAACACAAAACAACACCAATAGCATAATCATTAGCATCACACATTAATTCAAATGGTTTTTTCCAATTTGGTGAAATTATTACAAGTGCAGTGATTAATTTTTCTTTTAATGTTTCAAAGGCTTTGAGGCAATCATCATCAAAATTAAAAATTGCATCCTCTTCCAGTAAATGGCATAAAGGTTTTGTAATCTTTGAAAAGTCTTTGATGTAACGCCTGTAGAATCCAGCATATCCTAAAAAACTTCTAATTCCCCTTACATTAGCTGGGTAAGTAAATTAGATATAATTTGAATTTTTTCAGGATCTACCTCCAAACCTTTTTCTGAAATCTGATGTCCCAATAAAATTCCTCCTGCTACCATAAATTAGCATTTTTCCCAGTTAAGGACCAAACTAGTTTCTTCACAGCATTTTAGAAACTTAGATAAATGTTCTAAACATGATTCAAATGAAATTCCAAACACTGAAAAGTCATCCATAAAAACTTCAATCCTTTTTTCAATTAAATCACAAAAAATAGCCATCATACATCTCTGAAATGTAGCAGGGGCATTACATAAATCAAAGGGCATTCTTCTAAAAGCAAACGTATCATAAGGACTGGTAAACGTAGTTTTCTCTTGATCCTCAGGAGCAATTTGAATTTGGTGGTAACCAATATATCCATCCAGAAAATAAAAGTATTTATGCTCAGCCAGTCTATTCGACATTTGATCCAGAAATGGCAGTGGAAAGTGATCTTTCCTTGTGGCAAGATTTAATTTTCTATAATCAATGCATATTCTCCATCTTGTAACTTGTCTTGTTGGCATTATTTCATTCTTTTCATTAACAGTCACAGTCACTCCTCCTTTCTTAGGAACATAGTGAATAGGACTAACCCATGCACTATCTGAAATAGGGTAGATAATTCCAGCATCCAACTATTTTACAATTTCATTCTTAACAAAGTCTTTCATGATAAGATTTAATCTCCTTTGGGGATCAGCGTGCGGTTTGTAATTATCTTCCATAAGAATTTTGTGCATACAAATTGAAGGACTGATTCCTTTAATATCAGCAATTGTCCATCCAAAGGCTTTCTTATGCTTCTTAAAAATTTCAAGCAAACTCTCTTCTTCTTTTTCAGTTAATTGAGAGGAAATTATAATTGGCAAGGTTGAAAATTCACCTAGAAAAATTTACTTCAAATTATCAGGAAGAATTTTTAACTCCAGTTCAGAAGGTTTTTCAATTGATGGACCATAAAATTCATCTATTTCAATCAAATCCAACAATTCAAAACTTTCACGAACATACTTTAAATCTTCCTCTGAAAAATCTTCAGAATCAAGTAACTCCTCTTCTTGCTTATGTTCCAATTTCTCACTTTCAAATTTCTCTTCATAAGTTAATTTGAAATGACATTCACTTAAATATTTGATAACATCCATCCTATAACATTCATCTTCTTTACCTCTAGCAGGATATTTCATCAATTTTGAAATATTAAATGTAACAGTCTGATCATTAACCCTCATCATTAATTCCCCTTTTTGCACATCTATCATGGCTCGGCCTATAGCTAGGAAAGGTCTTCCCAAAATTATAGGTATCTCTTTATCTTCCTCCATATCTAACACAATGATATCAAAAGGAAAAATAAACTGATCCACTTTAATCAAAACATCTTCTATAACTCCTTTAGGATATGTGATCGAACAATCTGCTAATTGCAGACTTACAGTAGTTGGGGTTATTTCTCCTAGTCATAGTCTTTTAAATATTGAAAGAGGCATAAGGTTAATGCTTGCACCCAAATCACATAAAGCTTTTCTAAATAATCTATATCTAATTGCATATAGAACTGTGAAACTACCAGGATCTTTAAGCTTTTCAGGAAGCTTTTTCTTAATTATTGCACTGCACTCCTCACTAAGTGCAACAGTCTCGTTATCTTCAAACTTCCTTTTCTTGTTAAGAATATCCTTCATAAATTTTTCATAGCTTGGCATTTGTTCTAAGGCTTCATCAAATGAAATATTAATAGTAAGCTTCTTAAATATCTCCAAGAATTTTGAAAATTGCTTATCCAACTTTTGTTGACAAAGTCTCTGAGGAAATGGAGGTGGTGGTTTTTCTAAGTCAACCTTAGGTGGAGAAACAAGTCTTTCCAAACCTTTCGGAGCGTCCTCTTTTGCATCATCAATCTCTTCTTTCTCAATTCGGTTTCATTTTTAACTATATCTTCCAATTCTCTTCCACTTCTCAGTTGAATTACTTTTACTTATTCTTTATTATTTTCTCTTGGATTTACTTCAGTATTACTTGAAAGCATTCCTTGGGATCTATTACTTAAGGCATTTGCAATTTGTCGCAATTGATTTTCAATATTTCTGATGGTTGCTCCTTGAATTTGTAATTGATTTCCCATATGTGACACTGTCGGCATATTTTAGGTTGTATTGTATTTTAAAAGGGGGTCGCCTAACAGAAGTTGTCGGCGAATTTAAATTTTAAATTTGATTTAAATATATATATAATTTAGAAAGTAGTATTTGGCTTTGAAAATAATTTTTAAATTTGAAAGTTTTAAGATATGAGATTAAACCGATCTCACATCCCAAATAGTTTATATAAACGAGCACCGCACCACAAGCCGTGTATCTATCCCTAAGGATAGACACTACACTTGATGGTGGGGCTCGATCAAATAAACTAGAAGTTTTGTGACATCCGTTTGGTGCGCGAACCAATTTTATAAGCCGACAAATTCCCGCTTAATATGAAAGTATCAAACGGGGTTTATATTACACAGGTTCTTTAAAATTCCCTATAAGGGCAAGCCCCTATAGTTAATTACATCTTAAGTGACGGGAATCACCTAAGAAAACTCTCGATAATAATCAATAACTTTGCTTTCAAGAATTTCAAAGTTTAAGGTTTTCAAAGATTGAATTTTGGAATTTCAATAGGGAATGGATCAAATTTTGGAACATTTTGTTTTGTGAATCCAAAGGAAGAAAGGTAGGAGAAATCACTGATTCGAAGTGAACTTCGGTAATTTCCGACTATCCTATCGTTTGGCTTGAGTTTAGGAAAGTCCTAATACTTATTTAAATGTTTTGATCTTGCCAATTTTAATTAATTAGGGCTTATATTTGTATGATAAAATCAAACAAATAGCACTAGAAAATGTGAGGGTTTATGTCGTATCGGACGACTACCTCGGAATCCTAAGACCGGTTAGGGCTTAATTTGCAATGCAAATGCCTAACGAAAAGGTTGAGGATTTATGTTGCACTAGGCAAACTACCTCGAAGTCCTATGGCTTGGTTATTTAATTCTAGGAAAAGTTTTGCTGAAGTAGGTTCGAGTTTTCTTGACGACGATGGCCGTGTTGCCCACCATGCTCCAAGTTCCTTGTTGTTGCAGAGGTTTAGTTTTAGAAACCATAAATCGGGAGATGAGAAAAGTGTTTTGGTTTAGAGAAAATCTTAATTTCCAAGTGTTTTTTTTTTACGTTTTAATTAAAACAAATCTTAAAGTTGATTATAACGACACCGGTTAAGATCCCACGGTTCCATCCTTCCGGCATCATTATTTTTATCGGATTCACTTAGTCCAGATGAATTTGCTAAACTCAGTTGAATGAGTTCCACACTTTCATTTAGACCGTGGGAAATCCCGTTAGCAACACGTAGGTTACATCATCCGAGGTATTCCCGATCATCCAACGGGACGTTTTAATTTAGTTGTAATTGTAGTTTTGTGTTATGTTTGTGATTAAATTTTGAGTTGTTTTATATTTTGAAATGTTGTGGCGGTGAGTTTTATCTTGCAATGACTTTTAACTTAATTTGGTTTCAGTTTTAGGGACTATCCTAAAGGTGTGGGTTTTCATGCAACTGTTGTTTTATCATGCAAGAAAAATAAAGTACATTTGCAAGAAAGTAAATTGCGGGAAAGTAAATTGCAAGAGAGCAAATTGCAATAAAAAAATAAAAGCGTACTGGAGGGTCTTCCCGTCATCCCAAGCTGCACTTAAAACACAATTAGAATATTTAAGCAAGTTCCTAGGTAAAGCTAAGGGAAGGGTTATGGTTTTCTACCAAATTCCTAATCCTATAGCTAGTCAATTCCTATGACGTCTAGGTTCTTTGTGTTTTTTGTTTGAGGACGATTTTCTTCATCAAAGGACAATTAAGTCCAATTGTTCTTATAAATATCCTATCATATTGAGGAAGTGCTTAAGAAGAATCTTAAACATCTTTTCAATATTTCTAGGATTGTTTTAAGTCCAAATGAATTTAATTATATAAATGAATCGATCGTCAGAGGTTTTCAAGTCTTGTTAACTTGCTCGATGAACTAGGACATTTGAATATCCTATGAGTGAGGTAACACTTCATTTGATGTTCCATTTAGGAGTTATAATAATCAAAGCTTTCGAGGGTAAATTAGTATTCGAATGATTTGATTTAAGTTAAAGGGTTTAAATTTGGAATAGTGTTGAAGTTGCTTTACATTTATTTTGAATTCTTTATGTCTTAGGTGATGTTATATTTAATTCAACTTAATTTAATTGAGTTTTAATTTAGTTTAACATAGTTCAATTTAATTTGATTTGGTGTTTAATTAATTTGATTTGATTTAATTTAATTTAATTATTTAATTTAATTTAATTTAATTTAATTGTTTAATTTAATTTAATTTAATTTAATTGTTTAATTTAATTTAATTTAATTATTTAATTTAATTTAATTTAATTTAATTTTAATTTAGTTTAATTTAATTTAATTTGTTTTAATTTAATTTAATTTAATTTAAATTTAATTTAATTTTAATTTAATTTATCTTTAATTTACTTTATTTTTAATTTTAATTGAAATTTCAAAAGAGTTTAATAATTTAATTAAGTCTTTTAATATTTTAAATTTGAGTTATCATTTTAATTAAAAATTGAGTATTAATGATATAATTAGTTTATGGATTTTTTAAATTAAAGAATAAATCTCTTCCTAATAAATATCCCTTATTTTAATAATTCGATTTATTATTCCTCCAAATTTAATCTATTATTTAATTAAAGTTTAATCATTTTAAAATTATTTAATGGGTTTCTACCCTTTAATTATTTAAATTTCAATCATCCAAATCAGATTAAGATCAAATATTTTACTTGTTGATTTTTTATTAAACCTAAAGTTTTAATTAAGGATTAAAGATTTTAATTACCATTTTACCCTTTAAGCTTAATAATTTCATAACTCACTAAATTGAACCCAAATGAACTTGAAATTTTTATGTGACTTCACTCATATGTCAATAAAGACATGAGAGGAGAAAATGTGATTTTTCTGTATTTAATTTATTTATATAATTATTTTTGGTGGAAAATAGAGATTTTCAAGGAAAATTTAATAACATGACCAAGGGAAAGTTTCTGTCCTTAAGAAAATTAGGGGACATTTCTAATGACCAGAGAAGCACTTGGACCAATTTTGGTGATTTTTTGAATTATATTATTTTTATTATAATTATTTTAAGTTTTGGAGTGTTAATTAATTTAAAAATAAAATAAATGTTGAAAAATGGGTTTTATATTTTTCAAAAATCTCTCTGATATCAAGAAAACCAGAGAAACAAATTTTGCAATTTTCTGATTTTTCTATGATTTATTATAATTATTTTAGTGAAAATGCTAGAAAATACATTTTTTTAATTTTAAAATTACCCTAGGGTTTTAAAATTCAATATCTCACTAAATAGACCTAGGAAAAATGTGGGATTTGTTCCTAAGTGATTAAAATTCAAAATGTGACATTTTGGTGAATTTTATTATTTTTGTGATTTTTATTATTTTTTAATTATTAAAAAATATTAAAATATTATTAAAAAATCAACTTTTTTAGAAAATTGAAATTTTAATTTTCTTAGGTTCCCCTGATATCAGAGAGGCTCCAAAACCAATTTGGTGAATTTTTTAAAAGTATTTTAAAAGTTATGAATTTTTAAAGTTTAAAATGGCTAAGTGACTTAATCAACCCAATTAGTGGGGTTAGCCAAGTCCAATTGACCTCAAATTTTTATGGTGGGTTCCTCTGATCCTAAAGGTCAGTGGAGAATTGATTTCAAGTCAATTTGATACCTGGTTAACTCTAATTAATTAAAGACCTATTTTGGGTGTTTAAGTCAATTAGAGTTGTTTTGAATGAACTAAGCCAAAATCTATTTTTCCTAGGGTTCTCTGGTCATAAGGAACATCACCAAATTTTCCTAGAATTTATTTCACAACATGCTATTTACTCGGAATTAAAATACTCAAAACAGTTGACACGAACTTGAAAAATCAAGAACTCTTCATAGGGATGGCCTCCGACTTTGGAAAATTCGGGGAATGTTCCCAAATTCGGAGGCTTCAAAAGCCCTATGGTCTCATGCCATGGTGAATTGTATGCATGCATGGAGAATTAAAACAATGCGAGAGAGTAAATAAATTATAAAAAATAAAATACTTGATGAAATTAAATGATTTCTTTTCCACATTATTCTCCTCTATTCACCGAGCAAGAGGGTATTTTTATTTTATTTTTGTGATTTTTCTACACGGAGATATGAATTTTTGAAGTTTAGGGAATTAAATAAATCGAGAAAATACCCTATTTTTCTATTTATCCACGCGGCGCCAGCGCATCCTCGGCAGCTCCGAAAGGCCACGCGGCGCGCTCCCATTCGACGCCGCCACCTGAGTCAGCAGCCCGGGCCCCGCGGTTCTCGCGCCGTTTCCTGGTCCGACGCCATCTGAGCCGTTCGTCCGCGCGTGTATTGAATGGCGGCATCCGTTCATCGTCCCCAAGTGTTCTCACCCGAGAGCCGTCCACACTAAATCCCTAAGATCTCACTCGATTCTCAATGGATTTTTATGTTCTTATACTCTATGGATTTGTCTTGAAGAGACGAACGCATCTATACGGTTAACATGCATTGAAACTAAGGCATTTGAAATAGAGAATCTTCGAAGCTCGGGATGAAGAGTTAGCTCATACCTTGGCTCGGAGAAGTGTGGCTTCAATCCGAGAGTTGTTGCACCTTCGATTGGGTCCGAGCAAGCTCCGGATGAAGTCTCCGAGTCCGGTGAATTGTCCGGATATGATTTCGACCAAGCCCGATCACAAAGCTTGGAGGTTGGAGCAAGCCGGGTAGTCCGGAGATGGGGCTTTTGATGGTGGACACCTTCTCTTGGTCCGGTGAAGGTGTAGAGCCAATCAATTTGGGAATTGGCTCACCGTGGAGAAGTGTCCCGGTTTTGGGTGGAATTTCGACTCCGAAATTGAGCTTACGGAGGAGAAATGGCGGGGGATTTCACTTGGGGATCAAGTGCTCTAAGGATGGAGAAGGGTCTGGAACAATTTTGGCAGATTTTTGGCAAGGTTTGTGCTTCTCCCCTTTCATGGCCGAGAGGGGTGGAGTTTAAATAGGAGAGGGTGGAAGGCCTCCCAGGGGGAGTTAGGGCTTGGGATCAGCTGCTCTGGTGAGGAGAAGAACAGCCATGGTGACCACTAGGCAAGGGGCAGCTCAGCAAGTGAGAATTTCAATGTTGGCTCACATGTGAGCTCTCGGCCATGGTGTTTTCCGGCGGCTCGGTGGCCGGCCGGCCGAGCATGGGTCACCCTCGAGGTCGGGTGGGTCGGGGGCTGGAGGTTTGTGCAATCAATTGGCCATGGACATGTGTAAAGGCTTTGATCCAAAGTGGAATGGGGCATGGCTAGATTTGGACCTAAATGGGTCAACCCACCCATTTGGGCTAGGTGCACCACCCGAGGCCTGGTTTTGGCTGAGGGAAAAGTGATTTGGCTCGGCATAATCGGTAGGGTCAAGTCACCATCCAAGCACAATTAGGCTTAAGCATGGTTTAGTGGAATCATGGAAGTGGTTAATCACCTTTAGGAATTAAGGAAAGAGCCTCCTCCTTTTGCCCAAAATGGCATGGTGACATGTAAAGAGGCTCTCATGGCTTGCCTATGGCTTGTGCATGGCTCCATGGCTCCATTTGGCTTGGGAAAAGGTTTGGTCAATTTCATAAAAAAGGATTTTAAGGATTTTGGATAATTTGGTGGAAATTTGGATGAAGCTTCATTTAGAATTATTTGATGATTGGTTTAGGACTTAGGGATGATTTTAATTGAAAATATGATGAGGGGAAATGTCATATGGGCTTTGGAAGAATTTTTGGGGCTTTGGATTTGGTGGAAGTGGGCTTTTAAAATGGCTTAAGGAATGGGCCCTTAAGTTTAAAAATGAATTTATGGATGGAAATTTTGTAAAGAGGTTGGGCCAAATAATTGTTGGGTTTAGCTCATGGATGTGTCATGAGTGATTTGAAACAAATTGGGGGTGATTTGGATTTGAATTGGGTTGAATTTGGGTTAGGTTTGGGTTTAGGTCAAAAATGGACCTTTTGACCTTGGATTGAGTTTGAGTGGGGTTTGGGTCTAAATTTTGGGCAAATCATGTTAGGGTTTTGTTTGTGGGAATGTTAAGGAAGATTTAGAAAAGATTTGAGGTTAATTGGAGTTGAATTGGGTGAGTTTGGGTTAAGCTTGGGTCATGGGTCCAAATTGGGCTTTAAGGCCAAAAGTGAGATTGGATCCAAATGTCAATCAAATTGGACTTGGATTTGGTCTAAATTGGTATTAGGAATGTTGAATTGAAGTTTAGAATTGAATTGGACCAGAATTTGGGTCAATTGGATAGGTTTGGTTTAACATTGGGTCCACTTTGGGTTAAAATGGGTCAATTTGAGGGTTTTGACAAAAGTAGGGTAAATTGACAAAATTGGCCCATGGTGTAGTTGGACAAAATGAAATTGGGAATATTTGGGATTTTCTGGAATTTTCTGGGAATTTTCTGAATTTTTGGATTTTTAGGCAAGAAGGGTATTTTGGGTATTTGGAGGGTATTGGGGGGTATTTTTGGAATCTTTGGTATTTTTGGGTATGGATGATCAATTTGAGTGATGTGGAGATGTTTGGGATTGATTTTGGAAAATTTTGGGTAATTTGGAAATTTTGCAAAAATTTGGGTAATTTGAGGGTTTTGGGTAGGTTTAATAGGTGTAGGGTCTCGGGGGTCAAAAATTGAAAATTTGGGAAATTGGAGATTGGGTGAATTTAGGTGGAAAGAAATCATTTAGGTTGAGCCATGAAACCATTTCAAGCCCATATGAGCCATGAAAGGACTCATTTGAGGCATTCATTATGTTGTTCCTAACCCTCTTAGCCGAGGGCTTAGGGGTTAAGGACCATCCATGTGAATCACCCACATGAGTCGGGAGGTTAAGTTGGGTATGGGTGTGGTTTTAGGAAGTGTGTGGAAATGTAGTGTGTAAGTGTAGTGTAAGTCGGCCCCTTCACTGGACCGAGCCACCTGGGCGGTCCTAAGGCCAAAGAGTCCTATAGGAACTCATCCTTTAAACTTCCACATTTGATTTCAACCCTCTAGGTGATTAGGGGTCTATAGTCAAGTTTGTGGAGTTTGCAGGGAGTTTAGAAGTGGTTTAAATTTCTAAAATGTGGGTCCCAATTCTAGTCCTCTAAGATAGTCAAAAAAAAAGCCTAAGGCTAGATCCTAAGCACTAAAAAGAAGAAGGGAAGACCTCATCAAAAATGAGGTCAACAGACACCACTTCTTCAATAAACAACTTCTCCTCCTTCAATTGTAAAGCATTGTTATAACCTGAAGGATAAGTTAATCTATTATTATTATGTCCTTGGTTGTTTCAATTCCCCAAATGGTTTACTTGGTGGTTCCCCCATTGTTGATTAACACCACCCTGATTATTGGTATTCCAGTTAAAATTTAGATGATTCTTCTAACCTGGGTTATAATAATTGGAATATGGGTTGTTAGGCTTAATTATAGCATTCACAGTTTCTGGAGAAGAATAAGAATAAACCATTTGGCCTAATGAATTTTCTTCAATCATGGAATGTGGCTGAGAAAAATTCATCCCAAATTGGTATATCTTCCTTGAAACAATAGCAACTTGATTTGCTAACATTGTAAAAGCATCATTTTCAAAAACACTGGCTACCTTTTTAGGATTTAACCTTTCAGAAGGTCATTGAAAATTATTAGTAGCCATTTTTTCAAATAAAGCATAAGCATTAGAAAATGGTTTAGACATTAATGATCCACCAGCAGCAGCATCGATGATCAATCTAAGAGATCCAACTAATCCATTATAAAAAGTTTGAATTACTAACCAATCTCGTATCGAATGATGTGGACATTTTCTGAGGAGATCTTTAAATATGTCCCATGCTTCATATATTGATTCCCCTTCAAACTGACAAAAAGATGTAATATCATTTCTCAACTTAGTAGTCATAGATGGTGGAAAATATTTAGCAAGGAATTTTTATGACAGTTCACCCTAAGTTCTAATTGATCCAGGTGCTAACGAATGTAACCATATTTTAGCTTTATGCCTTAGTGAGAAAGAAAAAAGTATAAGTCTAATAACATCATCTGAAACACCATCATATTTAAAAGTAGCACACAACTCTAGAAAATTAGTAAGATGCAAATTAGGATCTCCAGTTGTTGCTCCCCCAAACTGATTATTAGAAACCATTTGGATAATAACAGGTTTAAGCTCAAAAGAATTAGCAGCTACAACAGGGTTTTGAATACTACCACGAAGTTCATCCAATGTAGGGTTAACATAATCTCTTAAAGGTCTTAATTCTTGATGGATGCCAACATTTTGATCTTGATGATTTGCCATTTCTTGAATATTTTTATCTTTTTCTATATTTTTATTTATTTTTTCTTTTTTTGATAGTTCTTTCTAATTCAAAATTGTAAGGCATAAGTTCCTCAGAACCTGAACTACGCATACAACAATAAAACAAAACAAAACACAACACACTAACAAAAACAAAAAAAAAAGTAAAAATTTAAAATTTCTTAATTTTCTTTAAAATGTAATTTTAATTAATTTCTTTCCATGGCAATGGTGCCAAAAACTTGATTTACCCGATTTTATACTTACAATTATGATATGAAAATTGGCAACGACAACAAAAACTTTTCTTCGTCGGATATATATGCTTATAATTGTGATATGAGAATTATGATTTATAATGTGGATACCACGCAAGTATACATATCATTTATCAAGTAATATAGGACCTTCTGATTAAGCCACGAGATATCGAACCCACATGAAAAGTGAAAAATCTTTAAAGAAATTAGAAAATTATCTTTTTACTTTTTAAATTGGCTTTTGAAACTATGTTTTGATTTTGAAAGTTTGATAATTGATTTCACTCTTTAAATTCTCTTGTAAAAGTCAAACAAGAAATTTAAAATGATAATAATTGTAAACATGATATGAAAAACACTATTAACTAGAATATCTTCTTCTTTCCTTTATAAAGTAGTAATAATTATGAAAGTATTGTTGTGGAAGTATTTAAATATGTTGTGATAAATAGAAGAAAATGTATTCTTTACCCTTACTTGGTTCTACAAAGAACATTGGTTAATTTGAAATTTTATCATATTAAACATGGTTAGGCAGGGAAGATACCAGATCTCACTCTAGAGTTCCCTAATTTCCCTCCACCTGGGGGCTAACTTCTCAAAAGAAAATTCAAAACTTCAAACCAAATTAGGGGCTTTTAGCCTGTCACATTAAAAATCCTCTAATTTACTCCCCTTTAAAACTTCTTCTAATATATTGCATTAAATTGTATGAACTACAATTTTCACCCATATAATTGCATGTGATTCTTACTAACTTTTATGAAAAAATACCACATTGGATCTTACATAATCTCACCACAAATTTTACATCTTAACAGGCCAAATTAAGAAGTAAATAAAGTTTATAGAATCAATCTTCACAACTTCTTCCAACTTTAAACACATATACATTCCACAACAATTCTTCATGAATTACTTACTTCTTCATTTAAGAAAGAAAAAGATAAAGTAAACTACTCAGAATGCATTGAGAAAATATAAAGACACATTGATTTGAAATTAAAAACCATAAGAAAAACAACAAACACAACAAGTATTAATTAAAAACTAAATGTAAGAACAAAAGTAAACACTTATCTGAAAATCCTCTCCATAAGACCCTTCAATAAAATACTCCTCAGAGCAGGTCTCCCAACTCTGATGACTCAGAAACAGGCTTCAGACTTCAATAAAAACTAAACTAAAGGAAAGAAAAGAAGTGGGAAGAAGAAGGCTTCAATCCTACCCTTTTCTCTTTTCTACTCTCTACTCCTACTCCTAATGAAAACTCTTATAAAATACAATAAAAACTCTGTAAGAACTCTCTTCAAAATGTAATGGAAGAACCCATAATCTTTTCAAATACTCTCTTTAAAAATTAAACCAAAATGTGCCTTGGTGTCTCTTTAAAATATGTCCAGATTTGATGTATCCATCAAAGAATGCACCCCTTCATTCAAACTTGCCGCCAAAGGAAGTTATGGAAGTTAACACCAAGAGTTGCATCCCATCCATTTGAAAATGGCGCCAAATTCAAGTTACTCGATTTTTAACTGTGGCGGCTAAGCGCCGGCCTAGCGGCGCTTAGTCGCTAGTACCCAAATTTTCATTTTTCATTTTTTTTCTCCAAATTTTATCCAATTTTTGCTCCTTTCATCATAATCACTCATTTTCATCATACCTGCAAGAAAACACAAAATATATTCCATTAAAGTGCAATATCATTAAAAATAGGTATAAAAATGTGCATAAAAAATACTATATATTTTAGTTGTATCAGGAGACCTTTCCTAGCTATAGGAAGAGCAATGATAGATGTGCATAAAGGGGAATTAACTATGTATTTCAATGATCAAACTATTACATTAAATATTTCAAAATCAATGAAATATCCTGCAAAAGATAAAGATGATGAATATTTCAGGATTGATGTAATGAGATATCTGAGTGAATGTCATTTTAAAACAACTTATGAAGAGAAATTTGAAAGAGAAAAAATGGAACACGAGCAAGAAGAGGAAGTACAATACTCTGATGATTTTAATGAGGAAGATTTAAATTATGTTCAAGAAAGTTTTGATGTTATAGACATGACAAAGAAAGATGAATCTCTTAGTCCATTAATTGAAAAACCTCCTGAACTTGAATTGAAGTTACTTCCTAAACATTTTAAATATAGCTTTTTAGGTGATTCTTCAACCTTTACGGTTATAATTTCCTCAAAATTAACTACAGAAGAAGAAAAGAGATTTCTTGAAACTTTAAAGAAATATAAGAAAGCCTTTAGATTGACCATAGTTGATATTAAAGGAATTAGTCCTTCAATTTGTATGAACATAATCCTTAAGGAAGAAAACTACAAACCCAAGTCCGATCGTCAAAGAAGATTAAATCTTATTATGAAATAAGTTGTTAAAAAAGAAATTTTAAAGTGTTTAGATGCTGGAATTATCTACCCTATTTCAGATAATGCATGGGTTAGTCCTATTTATTGTATTCCTAAGAAAGGAGGAGTAATTCTAACTATTAATGAAAAAAATGAATTAATACCAATAAGAAAAGTTACGAGATGACGAATATGTATTGATTATAGAAACCTAAATCTTGCCACTAGGAAAGATCATTTTCCTCTACCCTTTCTAAATCAAATGTTTGATAGACTAGCTGGGCAAAAATACTTTTGTTTTCTGACTGTAATTTGAGAAAAAACTTTAGAAATTACTCAGATTTATTAGTTTAAGCCTTTAGAAGTTGATTTTAGAAATTTTGAGTTGAATGTGGAATTTATGGCAATTTTTATGTAAAATTTAGAAATGGCACCAAATAGGAGCAAAGCGAGAGCCACTTTCGATTATGACAAGTTTATTAGTTCTAAAGCTCAAGATCATTATGTTCAAGCCTTACAGTCATGTAAACTGATCCAAAAGTGAGGATTTGATAAACCAGGTAGAGTGATAAAAAACATAGTTGTAAGTCGCCTTTGGGATAGATTATGTTGTTTCACTGCCGTAGTTGTTACTTATGTAGTATGGGAGTTCTATGCAAACCTCCCAGAGTCAGAGAGAACTTCGTTTTAGTACGAGGACAGCTGGTACATTTTACTTGTGAAGTAATAAACAGATTTTATTTATTGTTGCCTAATACATTTTGTTTTTATTCAAATTATAATCCTACTGAGGAAGAATTGGATGAGATTATTTCTGCTTTGACCGATGAGAGGGGATTATGGAAAATCACTAATGAGAGAAGAGTTTACTTCCTTGCATCAAAGTTGAATGCCACCTCTATGGTCAGGAATTATTTTGTATCATCTAAGTTGCTTCCCACAAATCATTTGAGCGGGGTGACTAGAGAAAGAGCTACTTTGAACTACTGTATTCAGCAAGGCAAGATGATAGCTATTGGAAAGATTATTTGTGATTCTATTTGGAATTCTACTAGAGCTGTGACCACTACAGCTATGGGATTTGCTTCCGTTATACATTCATTGTGTTAGCAGGCTGGTGTTAGATCTGAGAATTAGAATAGGTCCTTTAGCCTCTTAAGCCTATTACTAGTTCGAATGTGAAGACCTATGCTAAGCATTCACTTTTTGGTTGGAGAGGAGGAGGATTCTATAGGGCTTCCAGTGCATCTTCTTCTGCTACATCTACATCTCGTGCTCCCACATATTAGGCATCTTTAAGTCAGTCGTCTGATTCACAGACTGAGTTTTTGAATAAGAATAAAGATAATGTCAATTATAATGCAGATCGAGTGCATGATATAGAGGTGAAAGTAGATCATATTGGGGAATATCTTCAGAGACATGGTGAGTATGTGGGGAATTATCATAGTTACATGGATAGATTGATCAAAGGTGACTGTAGTGCTGTGCTACACACTCATCCACACTATAGTCCATATGTGCCTACTCGTACCTGGAACGAAGGGGATGATGAGGAGGAAGATGATAATTTGGATTTATATTTCATTTGAGTTATGTTATATTATGTGATGTTTGCGTGGAATTTTTTTATTTTTTTGTGTTGTTTATTTTCATTTGTTTTTGTTAAGTGAACTATTCTATGTCTTTCTGATTGTTGTAATGGTTGTTGAGACACTTTAGTTTATGTTTACTATAGTTGTCGATGTTGTATGTTTGTGATATGTGATGTGAATATTTTTGTGGTAGTAAATGCGTTAGTGAATTAATAATGTATTTTGTTTGTTAGTTAAGAACTTATTCCAAAAAATATTTAGGAAAGTTTAAAACACTATTAAAATCCACTAATTAAATTTCATATTTAAACTTTTCAATTTACTACCAAATATATGTCTTAGTTATGGATTTCTATTTAAGTGTGTATGAATTTTCTTTTATCTCCACTACTTTAGAAGTCTTTTGAATTTCTTTTATAAAATAAAAATTTTAAAAATTTTGGATCTAGTCATTTTCATTCATTTTCTTAAATACTTGCATATTTAGGATATTAAAAAAATTCCTGCAAGTTTAAAACTTATTAGTATTTTGTTCCTACTCATGTAACTTGTTAATATGCTTAAATGTTTCATTATAATGAAAATTTTAATGTTTGGGGGGAATGAAAAATTATTTTCAAAAACTTAAAATATTATTTATTCTTAAATGTACTAAAAATTTAATTTTGACTAAAAAATAATTTTGTGTACGAAGTTATATTAGGGAAATAAAATTTTTAATATAGAAATTAGTAAAAGAATTTAGTTAAAGTCTATAGTATGGATGAAAAATTTAAAGTTAAAATTTTTTTAGTAAAGAAATGATGAATATTTTGTCTATCTTTAGTAAGAAAAGTTGTATATTTAGAAAAATATAAGGTTTTAAAATTTTTTTTTTAATACTTAAATTTATTTTATTCAAAATCAATTTCAAACTTTTATTACATTTCTAAGTAAAAGATATATATCCACCTTGTGCATTAAGAAAGAAAAGTGGAATTCAAAATCATTAAAGGCCTATCCAGATGCAGTAATCCTTGTCCTATAAAAAAAGAAAAAGAAAAAGAAAAAGAAAAAGAAGAAAATAAGAAAAGAAGAATACATAAAAGTACAAAATAAAAGAAACGAAAAGAGAAAACAAAAATGAAAAAGATTACGTACAAAGGAAGGAGAAGCTTGAGGATTTAAGGGCTTAGTCGAAAATTGGTTCCACGCCTGATCATTTTAGATTATAAGATTTGAGAAAATCTTGAAGCTTAAAAATATAATATAATTAGTATAATTATTTTTTAGTAAAGATTTATAAGTAAAGGAAATAAAATACTTAATCCCTATATTTTGAAAAATCTACAAGTATTTCTGAATAAGATAGAAACTAATATTTCTCATTAACCTTTACCTAAGAGATTTATAAACTTTAAATTGGTCTCATTTAATAAAAAATTTTCTAAATTGGACTACTACATTTCTTGAACAAAATTTTAAAAATTCCTAAAGAAACTCATCACATAATTTACTTGTATGGTTTTTATATGATTAAAGTGTCACTTGAGGACAAGTAACATTTCATGTTTGGGGGATTTTGATACACCTAAAATATATTATGTTTTTATACACATTTTTATACCTATTTTTTTGATGATATTGCACTTTAATGGAACGTATTTTGTGTATTTTTCTTACAGATATGATTAAATAGATGAATGTGATGAGAGAAGTGAAAAAGGATCAAATTTAGAGCAAAAATGAAGAAAATTGAAAAAGTGATATGTAGCGGCTAAGCACAAGAGCCTCGTATTTATGCGTGACAGTTACTAAAGAGGAGTTATTTAAATTTTGGCACCATTTTGAAGAGGTATTTGAGGCATCTCTTGGTTGGAACGTGGGTAACTTCCTATTGGCGAAAAATTCAATTCAATATACTCTTGAATGGATGCATCTCTTGGAAGATACGTTGAACTTGGACATAATTTAAAGAGATATGAAGACACCTATTGGAAAATTATAAAAAGTGGACTTGAAGATCAGAAATATGGTTGTTGTTGGAGGGTGTGGTTTATGTTTAAGAGTGTGGTTTATGTTTAAGAGTGTGGTTTATGTTAGAGAGTTATTTAAGAAACACACACTCCACTTCACCATTTTTACTTTACTTTATCACAGTTTGTATTAGGATTAGAAGTGAGAGATAGAATCCATAGAGTTGGGCACCAACCTCTAAGGAGTATTGTAAGGGAACGCAATGTTTTCAAATGAACTTCAAGAGTTTGAAGGAGAGGATTTTCAGATAAGTCTTTAGCTTTGATATTACATTTGGTTTTTAATTAAGACTTCTTGTGTTTTCACTATGATTTCAACTTTTAAAACAAGTTGTGACTGTATTTTCTCCACAAATTCTGAGTAGTTTTCTTTATCTTTTTCTTTAAAATGATGAATTAATAAAGTTATTGAAGTATCTCGTGTGAATTATAGGATTTCAATATTGAAAGAGGTTGTGATGATTTAAAATCTTGTACTTCATTTACTTCTTGATTTGACCAATTAAGATGTTAAAATTTGTTGTGAGAACATGTAAGAACCGGTATGGTATTATCTCAACCAATAATTAGAAAGAATCACATGAGATTATATATGTGAGAATGTAATTCATGTGGTTGAGTGTAAATAAATTGGGAGATATACTTTGATGGGTGTAGAATTAGAGGACATTAGAGTGACATGCTAAAGCTCACAATTTGATTTATTATTTTATATTTTGATGCAAGATGTTAGCCCCCAGGTGGAGGAAATAGAGGAAACTCTAGAGTGAAAGCTAGTATCTTTTCTGCCTAAACTGTTTTCAAGATTTTTAAAACAGTAGATTAACCTATATTTTTTATAGCATCTCTAGTAAGCGTACATAATATAATTTCTCCTATTTGGCACAACACATTTTAGATACCTCCACAAAAATAATTTTCACGACTTGTTACCGATTCATGATAAGGATAAAGATATTTATTTTGTATCATTTTTCATCTTACAAAAGTTTAGTTAAAGTATTTACTTACTTTCATTTCAAATTATAAAAATTAACAAAAAGAATTGAATTTTATTTCCAAGAATATTAAATTTAGATCGAGTAAGATTTTTTCTAAAAAGTAAAAAGTTATTTTTCTATTTTATGTGCTAAAAATATATTTTCTTTATTTATCAATTTTCGTGTGTGATCGATATCTCGGGGCTTAATCAGAAAGTCCTATATTACTTGATAACGACACATGTATTTGCATAGTATCCACATTATAATATCATTGAAAAGGGGTGTCAATTTATATATCTAACATAAGCATAAAGATCAGTGGATCATATGACTGTAGGGAAGTCTTTGTCGATCTGAATGCCACTGAAAGTTGTGTATCACTAGAATATGAAAATACTCAAACATGAACATTTTAGAGATTCCAAACTGGAGGGTTTGGAGCCGACAGGCATCTCGAACCCCGCGGGGGAAAAAATTGACTTGAACACAAAATTTTCCAAAATATACGTGGGAGAACTTAGCGATTATCCTTGGCTTCGGAAGTCCCCAGATTGATGAAATTGGGTCCCTCATTATCAAAATGGTTGTATAACATGTATGGAGTCAAGGCTAACATTGCCTTACAGTGAATTTTCCCAGGTAGGGTTAAGTCGGTACCAGTCTTGATTTCATGCTCAGGACACGTACCAAGAGATTTGATAAGTGGTCTTGGATGATGAGAAGCTAAGCATAGTTCTGTATCTTTAGACAGATATCCCCCTCATGTGACATCAAAAATTGATTCCAACTGTCAATCGATAATAATTCTGTGTCAGAAAAATTTTTGCTAACGTAATAAATTGATCATTGAACCTTTTACTCCTCACTAATTAAAACTGAACTTATTAAATACAGAGACATCACAAGATAGAAATGAAACATCTCTCTTTGTATTGGTTTAGATAACAAAGATGTTGAGGCCAAGTATACTTTAAGTTGGTTAAAGAAATTTGACGCCCTTCTATCTACTAAAAATTAGTATTTGGAATGCCCCTCAATATCTTGAAGAATGAGAGAGACATATCTTCTGATCTCGCTAAAATATGAGATAGTGCAGCTATACTTCCATATATTCTTTACACCTCTTTTATTTTTTTGGGAGGTGACCTATCCTTGAGTGCCATGGATTCACCTCAATTCCATAATGAGTGACCATGAATTTGAGAAACATAGGTGACATGACTTCAATGAAACATTTAGTTATTTAGAATATGTTAAGAGATTTTCAAACTCTAGAACAACATGTCATTGATATATTCCTCTATAGAATATCCGATGGGGACTTTAGAAACCATATTCATGAGACACTAGTAATTGCACTGATATTATTTTTCCTGAAGGGCATCACTCTATGGTAGTACAAAACTTATCTAACTGGAAGGACGTAGCTTCATCATCAATGAGATTCATCTTTATGAAATTGTAACTAGAATAAATATCCATGAAACCGAGCATTTGATGTCTAGAGATAGTGCCAACTAATTAAACTATTAGGGGAAGAGAAGAACTATCATTTGCATAAGCTTTAATATGATCCATATACCTACCACACATCTTCCTTGCTTTAAAATTCTATTTCAATATAATGAAATTTGCTAGCTACGTGGGATGATGCACCATCATATGAAATTAACTTGAAAATCATGTAGACTTCTTCAATAAATTGTTGGTGTTCTGACATTAAATTATACTTCTTTTGGATGATCAGCTTATATGTGGGGTCAACCATCAACGAATGCTCAATTAGTTCAAGATCAACCCCTGGCATATCTATGGGACTCCAGACAAATAAGTCTTGATTTCTATAAAAAAAAGCCATGTACTCCAACTTTTGCCCACTAGATAGTCAATTTCCAAGCTGTGCAGTCCATAAGGGGTGTTACCCTAATAAGGAGTCACAAATCAAATCATTAACTAGTGAAGCTTACTGAGATATATCTTCCTCTTGAAGGTAAAAACATCCAATGCTAGGAGTCTTAGAAGAGCATGGTTGAACTTGTTTGAGATAACAAAAGTGTGCAATTTTTTTATCCACACATATAAAGTTGACTTTGGATGGTGTTCAAACTTTTATCTTGACATGTGAAATAGAAACCAAAGCCCCAAAGCATGATCGGAGAGATTTTTTGAAGAAGGAATTATATGTTGTTTCCAATTTAATAATAATTAATTGGATCATGTGATTCATCTGTCAGGGGAATACTCCCACAGCAACAGGGACAGTGACCATCTCCTAAACATTCACTAATTAATTATTAAAACCATAAATGGATTCAATAGCAGGTTGTAGTTTTTCTCTAGTCAAAACCAAACTAAGGAAATTTAATTAATATAGAACATCAGTTGAATTCCCTCTTTTATCAATATTATTTTTATGTATAACAATGGTCACTAGTTTTGGTGCTTATAGTCTTGGTGTGAAGTTGGAACCCCTCAAGATTAGATTCATCAAAAGTGACGGAGCAATTAAAATAAGGTTTCTTCAGTGAAGATTCTTCATAAGTAGTAATAAGAACATGCTTATATAGCAATGCTTCTCATGTGATTGTTTCAATTTCATTAACAGTCTAAGGATTCTCTCACTATTACTTATTGGCATTGCTGCCCCCAATAAGGGCATTATTGGTGTTGGGATCTTATTTTGAATGAAATAGGCTAAATACCATTGTTGGATCAACCTTTCAATCTCCTCATTGAATTGACAATATTGTTCCTAATTTCTCTTATTTGGCCTCAACAAAGTGGTCACGTAATAGTTTTTTTATAATAAATCCCAATTAAGATGTTGACATTTGTTGTGTTAAGCTATACATATTCCTTCTCAGGATGCCATCATGCATCTGCACGTAAGGGGTGGGAGGGGGAGGGGAACTAGAGTTTTCTCGTGGCTTGTATTTCTTTCATTAAAATGTTTGACCAGTTGTTGACCTCATTTTTGATGAGGTATTCCCTTCTTCTTTTTAGTGCTTAGGATCTAGCCTTAGGCCTTTCCTTTGACTATCTTAGAGGACTAGAATTGGGACCCACCTTTTAGAAATTCAAACCACTTCTTAACTCCCCGCAAACTCTACAAACTTGACCGTAGACCCCTAATCACCTAGAGGGTTGAAATCGAATGTGGAAGTTTAAAGGATGAGTTCCTATAGGACTCTTTGGCCTTAGGACCGCTCACAGGTGGCTGTTACAGTGAAGGGGCTGACTTACACACACACTACATTTATACGCTACATCTACACACTACATTTCCACACACTTCCTAAAACCACACCCATTCCCAACTTGACCTCCTGACTCATATAGGTGATTCACATGGATGGTCCTTAATCCCTAAACACTTGGCTAAGAGGGTTAGGAACAACATAGTGAATGCCTCAAATGAGTCCCTTCATGGCTCATACGGGCTTGATATGGCTTCATGGCTCAACCAAAATGATTTCTTTCCACCTAAATTCACCCAATCTTCAATTTCCCAAATTTTCAATTTTTGACCCAGGACCATACACCCGCTTAACCTACCCAAAACCATCGAAATTACCCAAATTTCTCAAAAATTTCCAAATTACCCAAAATTCTCCAAAATCAATCCCAAACATTTCCACATCACTCAAATTGATCATCCATACCCAAAAATACCAAAAATTCCAAAAATACCTCCCAATACCCTCCAAATACCCAAAATACCCTTCTTGGCCAAAAAATCCAAAAATTCAGAAAATTCCCAGAAAATTCCAGAAAATTCCAAATATTCCCAATTTCATTTTGTCTAACTACACCATGGGCCAATTTTGTCAATTTACCCTACTTTTGTCAAAACCCCCAATTTGACCCATTTTAACCCTAAGTGAACCCAATGTCAAACCAAACCTACCCAATTGACCCCAATTTTGGTCCAATTCAATTCTAAACTTCAATTCAATATCCCAAATACCAATCTAGACCAAATCCAAGCCCAATTTGATTGACATTTGAATCCAATCTCACTTTTAGCCTTAAAGCCCAATTTGGACCCATGACCCAAACCTAACCCAAACTCACCCAATTCAATTCCAATTAACTCCAAATCTTTTCTAAATCTTCCTTAACATTCCCAAAAACAAAACACTAACATGATTTGCCCAAAATTCAGACCCAAGTCCCACTCAAACTCAACCCGAGGTTAAAAGGCCCATTTTCGACCTAAACTCAAACCTAACCCAAATTCAACCCAATTCAAATCCAAATCACCCCCAATTTGCCTCAAGTCACTCATGACACATCCATGAGCTACAACCAAAAATTATTTGGCCCAACCTTTTACAAAAATTCTCATCCATGAACACATTCATAAACTTAAAAGCCCACTTCCCTCAAATCATCCTAAAGCCCACATGACACTTCCCCTCATCATCCATTTGATCAAAATCACCCCTAAGTTGCAAAATCATCAATTAAACCATTCCAAATCAAGCCACATGTCAAATTACCCCCTAAATGCCAAATATTTCTAAAACCCTTTTTCATGAAATAAGCCAACCTTTTCCCAAGCCAAATGGAGCTAAGCACAAAACTCTGCCAAAATTGTTCCAGACCCTTCTCCACTCTTAGAGCACTTGATCCCCAGTGAAATCCCCCTGCCATTTCTCCTCTGTAAGCTCAATTTCAGAGTTGAAATTCCACCCAAAACCAGGACACTTCTCCACAGTGAGCCAATTCTCAAATTGATTGGTTCTACACCTTCACCAAACCAAGGGAGGTGTCCACTAGCAAAAGCCCCATCTCCAGAGCCACCCGGTTGCTCCAGCCTCCAAGCTTTGTGATCGGGCTTGGTCGAAATCATATCCGGACAATTCACCGGACCGGGAGACTTCATCCGGAGCTTCGCTGGGATCCAATCGAAGGTGCAACAACTCTCGGATTGAAGCCACACTTCTCCGAGCCAAGGTATGAGCTAATTCTTCATCCCGAGCTTCGGAGATTCTCTATTTCAAATGCCTTAGTTTCAATGCATGTTAACCGTATAGATGTGTTCTTCTCTTCAAGACGAATCCATAGAGTATAAGAACATAAAAATCCATTGAGAATCGAGTGAGATCTTAGGGATTTAGTGTGGACGGCTCTCGGGTGAGAACACTTGGGGACAATGAACGGATGTCGTCCATTCAATACACGCGCGGACGAACGGCTCAGATGGCGTCGGACCAGGAAACGGTGTGAGAACCGCGGGGCCCGGGCTGCTGACTCAAGTGGCGGCGTCGAATGGGAGCGCGCCGCGTAGCCTTTCGGAGTCGCCGAGGATGCGCCGGTGCCGCGTGGATAAATAGAAAATTAGGGTATTTTATTATTTATTTAATTCCCTAAACTTCAAAATTCATATCTCCGTGTAGAAAAATCATAAAAATAAAATAAAAATACCCTCTTGCTCGGTGAACGAGAGGAGAATAATGTGGAAAAGAAATCATTTAATTTCATCAAGTATTTTATTTTTTATAATTTATTTACTCTCTGCATACATTTAATTCTCCATGCATGTATACAATTCACCATGGCATGAGACCATAGGGCTTTTGAAGCCTCTGAATTTGGGAACATTCCCTGAATTTTCCAAAGTCAGAGGCCATCCCTATGAAGAGTTGTTGATTTTTCAAGTTCATGTCACTGTTTGTGGTATTTTAATTCCAATAATTATCATGTTGTGAAATAAATTCTAAGAAAATTTAGTAATGTTCCTTAGGACCAGAGGACCCTATGAAAAATATATTTTGAGTTAACTCACTTGGAATGACCCTAATTGGCTTAAACACCCAAAATGAATCTCTAATTAATTAGAGCTAACCATACATCAAATTGACTTGAAATCAATTCTCCACTGACCTTTAGAATCAGAGGAATCCACCATAAAAATTTGAGGTCAATTGGACTTGGTTAGCCCCACTAATTGGGTTGATTAAGCCACTTAGCCATTTTAAACTTTAAAAATTCATAACTTTTAAAATATTTTTCAAAAATTCACTAAATTGGTTTTGGAGCCTCTCTGATAACAGGGGAACCTAAGAAAATTAAAATTTCAATTTTCTAAAAAAGTTGATTTTTAATATTATTTTAATATTTTAATAATTAAAAAATAATAAAAATCACAAAAATAATAAAATTCACCAAAATGTCACATTTTGAATTTTAGTCACTTAGGAACAAACCCCATATTTTTCCTAGGTCTATTTGGTGAGATATTAAATTTTAAAGCTTTAGGATATTTTTAAAATTAAAAAATGTATTTTCTAGCATTTTCACCAAAATAATTATAATAAATCATAGAAAAATCAGAAAATTGCAAAATTTGATTCTCTGATTTCCTTGATATCAGAGAGATTTTTGAAAAATATAAAATTCATTTTTCAACATTCATTTTATTTTTAAATTAATTAACACTCCAAAACTTAAAATAATTATAATAAAAATAATATAACTCAAAAAATCACCAAAATTGGTCCAAGTGGTTCTCTGGTCATTACTAATGTCGCCTAATTTTCTTAAGGACAGAAACTTTCCCTTGGTCATGTTATTAAATTTTCCTTAGAAATCTCTATTTTCTACTAAAAATAATTATATAAATAAATTAAATACAGAAAAATCACATTTTCTCCTCTCATGTCTTTATTGGCATATGAGTGAAGTCACATAAAAATTTCAAGTTCATTTGAGCTCAATTTAGTGAGTTATAAAATTATTAAGCTTAAAGGGTAAAATGGTAATTAAATTTTAACCCTTAATTAAAATTAACAAACAAAATATTTGATCCTAATCTATTTGGGTGATTGAAATTTAAATGATTAAAGGGTAGAAACCCATTAAGCAATTTTAAAATGATTAAACCTTAATTAAATAATTGATTAAATTTGGAAGAATAATAAAATTGGAATTATTAAAATAGGGATATTATTAGGAAGTGATTTATTCTTTAATTTAAAAATCCCTAAATTAATTACCTCATTAATATTCAATTCTTAATTAAAATGATAACTCAAATTTAAAATATTAAAAGACTTAATCATTAAACTAGAATTAAATTATTAAACTCTTTTAAAAATTTCAATTAAAATTAAAAATAAAATTAAATTAAGATTAAATTAAATTAAAAATTAAATTAAATTAAATTAAATTAAGATTAAATTAAATTAAATTAAATTAAATTAAATTAAATTAAATTAAATTAAATTAAGATTAAATTAAATTAAATTAAATTAAATCAAATTAAATTAAATTAAACAAATTAAATTAAGATTAAATTAAATTAAAAATTAAATTAAATTAAATTAAATTAAATTAAATCAAATTAAATTAAAATTAAATCAAATCAAATTAATTAAACATCAAATCAAATTAAATTGAACTATATTGAATTAAATTAAATTAAAACTCAATTAAATTAAATCAAATTGAATTAAATATAACATCACCTAAAACAGAAAGAAATTAAATATAAAGCAATTTGAACACTATTCCAAATTTAAACCCTTTAACTTAAATCAAATCATTTGAATACCAATTTACCCTCGAAAGCTTTGGTTATTATAATTCCTAAACAGAACATTAAATGAAATGTTACTTCACTTATAGGATATTCAAATGTCCTAGTTCATCGAGTAAGATAACAACAAAACTTGAATTCTCGGACGATTAATTCATTTGTATAATTAAACCCATTTGGACTTAAAACAATCCTAGAAATATTGAAAAGATGTTTAAGATTTTTCTTAAGCACTTCCTCAATATGATAGGACATTTATAAGAACATTTGGACTTAATTGTTCTTTGATGAAGAAAATCGTCCTTAAACCAAAACACAAGGAACCTAGACGTCATAGGAAATGACTAGCTATAGGATTAGGAATTTGGTAGAAAACCATGACCCTTACCTTAGCTTTACCTAGGAACTTGCTTTAATATTCTAATTGTGTTTTAAGTGCAGCTTGGGATGACGGGAAGATCCTTCAGGTACGCTTTTATTTTATTGCAATTTACTTTCTTGCAATTTGCAATTTATTTAACTGCATTGCACTTACTTTTCTTGCATGATAAACAATTGTTGCATGAAAACCCACACCTTTAGGATAGACCCTGAAACTGAAACCAAAACTAAGTTAAAAGTCATTGCAAGATAAAATTCACCGCCACAACATTTCAAAATATAAAACAACTCAAAATTTAATCACAAACAGAAACACAAAACTACAATTGCAACTAAATTAAAACGTCCTCGTTGGATGATCGGGAATACCTCGGATGATGTAACCTACGTGTTGCTAACGGGATTTCCCACGGTCTAAATGAAAGTGTGGAACTCATTCAAGTTGAGTTTAGCAAATTCATCCGGACTAAGTGAATCCGATAAAAATAATGATGCCGGAAGGATGGAACCGTGGGATCTTAACCGGTGTCGTTATAATCAACTTTAAGATTTGTTTTAATTAAAACATAAGAAACACTTGGAAATTAAGACTTCTCTAAACCAAAACACTTTTCTCATCCCCTGATTTATGACTTCTAAAACTAAACCTCTGCAACAATAAGGAGCTCGGAGCATGGTGGGCAGCACGGCCATCGTCATCAGCAAAGCTTTCTTAGAATTAAATAACCAAGCCATAGGACTTCGAGGTAGTTTGCCTAGTGCAACATAAATCCTCAACTCTTTGTTAGGCATTTGCATTGCAAATTAAGTCCTAACCGGTCTTAGGATTCCGAGGTAGTCGTCCGGTACGACAATAAATCCTCACATCTTTGAGGCTATTTGTTTGATTTTATCATACAAATATAAGCCCTAATTAATTAAAATTGGCAAGATCAAAACATTAAACAAACAATAGGACTTTCCTAAATCCAAGCCAAATAATAGGATAGTCGGGAAATTACCGAAGTTCGCTTCGAGTCTGTAATTTCTCCTACTTTTCTTCCTTTGAATTCTCAAAACAAAATGTTCCAAACTTGATCCATTTCCTATTGAAATTCCAAAATTCAATCCCTTGAAAACTTTAAACTTTGAAATCCTTGAGAGCAGAATTATTGATTATTATCGAGAGTTTTCTTAGGTGACACCCATCACTTAAGATGTAATTAACTATAGGGGCTTGCCCTTATAGGGAATTTTAAAGAACCTGAGTAATATAAACCTCGTTTAATGTTTTCATATTAAGCGGGGAATTTTTTCGGCTTATAAAATTGGTTCGCGGACCAAACGGATGTCACAAATCTTCTAGTTTATTTAATCGAGCCCCACCGTCGAGCGATGTGTCTATCCTTAGGGATAGATACACGGTTTGTAGTGCGGTGCTCGTTTATATAAACTATTTGGGATGTGAGATCGGTTTAATCTCATATCTTAAAACCTTCAAATTTAAAATTATTTTCAAAATCAAATACTACTTTTCAAATTATTTATTTTAATTAAATTAAAAATTTGCCGACAGCTTCTGTTAGGCGACCCCCCTTTTCAAAATACAACACTCAACCTAAAAATATGCCGACAAGATTTCTGGCGACTCCGCTGGGGAAAATTCCTCTCTCCATTATAATCAGATAATTCTGCTTTCAAAAATCGGTAGTGCATCCATGTCCTTAGTGGATCAAACTACCCTTCTTTCCGTTGGAATACTATGTTCATTTCTATCTTGAATGAGTATAGCTAACATTCTCTCGGATTTAGGAGCCACTGTTTAGACACCCCTAAACAGAGAGGTTCCGAGATCCTTTTACCTCATTTTTGAGGTGGGGTGGACCCCAATAGGTGTTAGTTTAGGAATGATCCTTCGAGTCGAGAAGTCTTGCTTAAGACTTTCTTTTCCTTTCCAACTCTGAATCGAATTCCTTACCTTCTCTACACCTTGGAACATTCCGTTCTAAATAAACAAACTCTCTAATAAGTGATTCTTTTAACAAATGATTCTTTCTTATAAATACATGAACAAGAATGAGTTCGGACTCTTTTCAATTCCTTTCTTTTCGTCCTAAAGAAAAGAAGCATAACTTGGGACTGACAACCAGAATCTACCTTGCAGAAATGGAAGCCCCGAAACCGATTTTCTCCTTCACCAACGGATCGGACTTCGCCGTCTATAAGGATGAAGTCGCCCGACAATGGGATCATCCGATTTGGACGAGGATTTGAAAACACGAACGTCGAGGTCACCGACGTCTCCCTCTTTGCACCGACAAACAAGGTATCCGAAGCCGAGGAGCCACCGCTGGAGTTCGACCTTAGGTCGACCCAAGAGTTTCCTCCCTCGCAAAGGATCCCGACTAGGAGGAGTACTCGCCGTCCGCAGGAGGACTATTCTTACTACCCCCACTCGGTCTAGTTGTTTCGCACCTACCCCGACTTCGCCAAATCAAAGGGGAAAGAAATCCGGAATTATGGTAAACCCGTTACCGTGGAGGGTACGGATCTTCTGTAAGACCTTCGTTTTTGAAATCGGGTCCAGTTCAAAGATTCCGTCATCGACAAAGACCCAAAGAAGAAACAAGTAGAAGAATCGCCGGAGAAGCCGTAGCCGCTGAAATTGCTTTCTGGAGGAAATTCCAAAGTCGCCAAGATATACACCGCTACCGAATATACACCGCCGCCCGACTACATACCACTTTTGGGAGGAAGCGAGGTTCCATCCCCTCTCCGCCGCGGAGGATGAGGAGAATGTTCGTAAGATTGCTCGCCACATTACCTCGGCCCGCATACTACAACGATAGCCGCAAGAAAAGAACTAGAACTACGCCGTTTGCTCGACCGCAAACTTTGGTAGAAAAGTTAGCAAGGAAGGAAAAGCGCCCCGTATCGGAAATTCTACAAAGGATAGGGCGGGTGCCGGTCAAATCCCGTCTTGGGCCCCGAGTAGAGCCCGCCGTCATGACGAAAAGCCAAGCAAGAGAATGAAGGCTAGCCCGCCCGTCGTAGTCTCGGGATTACGGATTAGGGAGGATACCACCTTCCGGCATTTGGCCGACGGACCATCCGGTCCTAGACCTTCCGTCGCTAGAAGGATGGTATGGCGTCCCACTACCGGGCGATTGAGATTGAAACAACGGCCCGAAAAAGAAAGTCTCGCCAGGAGGCTGGAATCTGAAGAAAGCGCTACTGCGATAAAGGGGACTCGTGAAAAAGGGACCCGGCAACTATCGCATGACAACCGCAAAGACACACAGAAAGCTCCGCTAGAAGATGCCATGGAAAAGTTGAGAACCGATATCCGACGATTGGCAAAAGAAAGAGAAGAAAAGTTCGGAGATGAAATCGATTCATCGGAGTTCATGGACGACGAATATGCAGAAATCAATATGGTTGAGACACGAGCTTCATCAGCTTCGCAAGGTGCTCCTGCAGCCGCAGAAGAGAGGAGCCGGAGCGATGAGGAGACGGCTTCGGGAAAAGGACGACACGATCGCTCAAATGGCGAAAAGGATGGAAGAGATGGCCGTAGCTCCGGCCACTCTCCGAGTCGAGTACAACCACATAGAGAGACACCCCGGAGGTCATTCACATCGTAGACGGAGGAAAGGAGATTACATCCGTCAATGGGGATGACCAGTCGAAAAGGACACAACACAAAGTATGATCCCCGAAAAGGATATCAAGAACTTGGTAGAACGACGAGTGCGAGAAGCCTTAGCACAATCGAAGAACGGGACATCCATTCGGACGGGTAGACCTTACCCGGAAGAATTCGACGCCGTCCAATACCCGAAAGGCTTCGTACCACCTCTCGTTTAAGACCTTCGACGGAACCAGGAACCCCGACAGCATGTTGCACACTTTCGTGCCAGTTGTTGCAATGCCGGCGGGAGCGATGCGTTACTCTTCCGACAGTTCGTCAGTAGTCTGTCAGGAATCGCCTTCGACTGGTATGCAGAATTACCAAACGGTTCAGTGAAGACATTCTCAGAGCTAGAGAGCCTCTTCATCAAGCGGTTCGCCGGAGCTCAGCACCACATCACTATAGGTGATTTAGTGGTAGAGAAACAAAAGCCGAATGAAACTTTAGTGGATTACATACTTCGATGGAGAAATTTAAGCATGAAGTGTGAACCACAACCGCAAGAACAACATGCGATCGGCATCTTGCTTAAAAGCATTCACGGCCCGATAGCACTTCTCCTCAAAGGATTCACTATTAAGACTTTTGAGAAGTTGTTAAGCAAGGCCGGAAGCTTGCAAGAAGAGGCGAAGCAATTAAGTTTTGCCGACAAGACGAACAAGCAGAAGCCGGTGAAGACCTTCGAAAAGAAATCCGGGATCATTGCAGCAGTTGACAAAGGCAAGCAACCGATGCAAATACCACCGTAACGGCCGCAGCATCCACAACGAATTACAAGCAACCCCGGTCCAGCCTATCAGTCGTCTCCGCAGTATGAACAACCGCCTCGTCCGCAACGTACATTAAGGGAGCTTCTGAGCAGAGAATATCCGTTCAAAAATGAAGCAGTACCAAAGATGTTCCGTAGCCTAATGAAAACTCCAGATTTCCAGCTGCCGAGCCCAAAAGACCAGAGGAAGTCAACAAGAAAGGTGATCCCAACTTTTGCCCCTACCATCGGATGCTTGGGCACAAGATAGAAGATTGTATTACCTTTAAAAGTTGGCTCAACGACAACCTTCGAAAAGGAAATATAACAATCCCGAAGGAGTACATGAAGGAACCCCAGAAAGGAGGTTCCGTCAATGTTATCTCAACCGATCCCGTCATTCCGATAGATCCCTATGCAACCGATGATGGATGGACTACCGCTCGGACGAGGTCTTCGAAGAAGATTTTAGACAACATCCGAACCGCTTCGGTGCGAGCTTCAATTCGTAGTTCGAGACCCTGTTAAGCCGGTACTATCACTTGCGATAGAAGAACCACCTCGACAGGAGACGATCAAAGAAAAGAAGAAAATCGACGAAGAAGAGAGGACCGAGACTCCTAAGGCTAGGACTAGGGGCCGCTTATCCTAGGATAGTTGTTTCCGATTCGGGGAGAAATCCCTCGAACCTCTGATTTTGTATGATTATCTGCTCACTTCGGTGGGATCATATAATGATAAGGGTGATGGCGTTGGCTACGTTTTGACTGTTTCTAACGATTACGTAACTAACGACAATCCGGACATCGACTTCGATACCAACAACAATTCTCAAATCATACACGATCTTGACAATCAAAATAACGAAGAAGATATCCATCAAGGAGGCTACGAGAGTTCAACAAGCAACGGATCTATCTGTGAGTTTCAAGGAGCTCCAATTACGATAGAGTTAGAGCCTTCAGATTTTGAAGATAATCCAGAAGAGCCGACTCATTCGATTCGGGAGGAAACACCGGCAAACTCAACACTAGATTCGAAGAAATTACGAAGTCAACTTAAGAAGTGGAAGAGTTCTACCTCCGAGAATGGGTCCAAAAGACAAAGGAAAGCGGTGGTTGTTCAAGAAGAACCAACCCCGCAGAAGAAATACCCATTCGAGAAGAAGCCGAGACGAATGAGAAAAAAGTGGACTACAACGTGCTAGCCCATCTTAGGAAACTACCGGCCAAACTGAGCATTTACGATGCTCTCATCTTATCAAAGGAGATGAGAAAAGCTCTGATCAAGGCCTTACTTGATCCAGAAATTTGCTTAGCTCAAATGGCCGGAGATTCCTTAGATGAGGTTTGCTCGTTAAAAGAACAGCGAGGTGTTACCTTCACGGACAATGACCTATTACTTGGGATGCCGGATCACAACCGACCGTTGTACATTTCGATTACTAATTGGGAAGTTTACGCTCTCCAGAGTATTGGTGGATCCAGGAGCATCAATCAATATAATGAGTCTTCGAACGCTAGCATACTTGGAAATTGATGCTCGTGAGCTCGAGGCCGATAAAATGTTATTAAGTGGATTCAACCAGAAAGGAGAAAGAGCCCTCGGGTCAATAACGCTACTGATAAAGACCGGTGACTTAGCAAAGACAACCGCAAAATTTCACATAATTGATTCGTAAACATCGTTCAACGCTCTGCTCGGGCCGACCGTGGATACATGAAAACAGGATGGTACCATCATCTCCGCATCGCGTGCATCAAATACTACGATGGAGGGGAACAAGTGCATCAAAGGCGACTTACAACCATTCTCCGTACATGAAATTGGAATCCATGAAGATGCGACTTATTATGCACCGCCAAAGAAAACAATCTTCTCCAGGAGATACCGTAACAAATGAAGCAAAGAAAGTTCGGGACAACGAAGAACCCGAAGTTCTAGTCCAACAGTCACTCACCACTCCCTTCCGGCGAGATGGTGAAGGTTTCTCCACAACTCGCATCCGAGATCGAGGCCGGGGACGAGGTCGTGGTAGAGACGCTAGGGACAATCGGACGGAGGAAACCAACCATCAATGTTGATTGGGATGATAGTTCCGAAGAAGAAAAAGAAATCAAGCAAGAAGTAGCAACAATAAGTCGAAAGAAGCCGCAATACAAGATCTCCTCGAAGATGAAAAGAACGAAGAATACAAATCAATGTACGAGAAGATTAACCACTACGTACATACTATGACCCTAACCCCGATCCATTCTAATAAGATCGAGGGTATGGTGGTCAAAGAGGTACGTAGCGACGGTGCGAAGCCAATCAAATTCTACCGTGGTGCTTCTTCCTCCAAAACTGAAAATAATGTACAATTTGAAGATGTCACTTCATCGAATTAATGGAATTGCCTTTCGAGTGGTACTCTCCCGTGTTCAAAATTTAATTCAGCGTGGTTTCTTACCTCGACAATGGACAAAAGGTCAATCACAACATTTTGAAAAATTATGGAATAACTCCGGTCGTCCACCCAATTCAAAGCATGGTCTCGGATTCGGCACAGTAGGATCAGTTGACGATACTGAATTTTGCTTGGTTGTCACTTGTGAATCCAATGAAAACTGCTTGGAAACTACGGACAAACTCGAAGATTTGCAAATTGGAGACGCTCTACCAGAATTCGAAGAAGAAATCAAATCTACAATAGATGAGTTAACGGAAGTTAACTTAGGTACTAGCGAAGAGCCTAGACCTACCTTTGTTAGCTCCTTACTCAATAAAGAAGACTCCGAAGAAATAATCAAATTATTAATGGAATATAAAGACTGCTTTGCTTGGAATTATGACGAGATGCCAGGATTAGCTCCAGAGGTTGCAGTCCATTAGCTAGGAGTGGATCCTACTTCGTCTCGCCGGACAAGGTCCCGTAAGAATGCGTCTAGAAATCGAACAACAAGTCATAGCCGAAGTTAAAAAGCTAATAGACGCTAAATTTGTCCGTGAAGAACAATACTCGACTTGGTTAGCCAATGTGGTGCCGATCGAAAGAAGAATGGTCGGATCGAATTTGTGTAGACTTCGCGAGATTTAAACAAGGCATGTCCAAAAGATGAATTCCCTCTACCGATCCCGGAATTAATGATCGACATTGCTTCGACACATGAAATATTCTCATTCATGGATGGATCTTCGGGATACAACCGGATAAAAATGGCTCAGAAGATGAAAAGCTTACGGCATTCGAACGCCGATCGGAGTATTTTGCTACACAAGTGATGCCATTCGGATCGAAGAATGCAGGAGCAACCTACCAGAGAGCAATGACAAGAATTTTTGATGATCTCATCCACAATCAAGTCGAATGCTACGTAGATGATGTGGTCATCAAAAGCAAAGTAAAGGAAAACCACCTGTATGATTTGAGAATTGTTTTCGAACGATTAAGACAATTTAACCTTAAGATGAATCCCTTAAAATGCGCCTTCGGCGTCACCTCCGGTAAATTCTTAGGATTCGTTGTCCGACATCATGGAATTGAAATCGACCCGGAAAAGATTAAAGCTATCTTAGAAATGCCACCTCCCAAAACCTTAAAACAACTACGATCTTTTCAAGGGAAGTCGGCATATCTTCGACGCTTTATCTCAAACCTGTCGAGTAGGTGTCGACCTTTCTAGGCACTAGTTAAAAAGGACGCCAAATTTATTTGGGAAGAGAAATGTCGGAAGGCCTTCGAGGACATTAAACAATATTTAATGACACCTCCCGTCTTAGCAGCCCTGGCCTCGTGTAGACCACTGATACTTTACACCGCGGCTTTAGAAGACTCTCTCGGAGCCCTGTTAGCCCAGGTTAATGATAAGGGTAAAGAAAATGCTCTTTACTACCTAAGCCGTCGTTTACTTCCGACGGAAGTAAGGTATACCGCAATTGAAAAGCATTGTTTGGCCCTGATCTTCGCCGCTCAAAAGCTCAGGCACTACATGCTTTCTCATAAGGTCGACCTGATCTCGAAGTTTAATCCATTGCAATACTTGATGACTCGTCCAACACTTTCCGGCAGACTTGCCGGATGGTCAATGATATTATTGCAATTCGATATAACTTTCGTGCCTCTGCGTGCCGTAAAGGGACAAGTCTTAGCGTACTTTCTCGCAAAGACACCCTTTGCTCGGCGAATCTCCTCTCAATGATGATTTGCCGGATGAACAAATAATGAACCTAGAAGACCCCGATGATCGACGTTGGGAATTATATTTCGACGGAGCATCTTCAAGCACACAAAGACGAAGAATCGCAAGTGATAGTGCCCGGTAAGGCGGGAATCGGGCTAATCTTTATAACACCGGAGCGGGGGATGTTAAGATACTCCTACCACTCGACGTAACCGTGTACAAACAACGAAGCGGAATACGAAGCCCTCATAACGGGACCGGAATTAGCTATTCAAATGGGGATAACGGACATCAACATCTATGGAGATTCGCAGTTAATCATTCAACGGATCGCCGGACAATACAGAATTTTAAAGCCAAGACTCGAACAATACTTTCAAGTATGCCATACAATTGTTGGAACGATTCCAAATGTGACAATCTACAAAATTCCTGTAAAAGAAAATGCTTTAGCTGATGCTTTAGCCCGTCTCGCAAAAGAATTCGCCCGTTTGCAAGATGAATCGATGGAAGTGTCGGCTCACGGACGTCAGTCCTATCACAACTCGACATGGGCACAATACACAAATCGAAAAAGAAAAAGAATCGACCGCGAAGAAGGATGTAAAACACGTAAGATCGGCGACGACCATTGATGGACTACCCGCAAACAGAAAGCTACCGGACGATAGGTCGCTAGCCCATCGCATCAAGAAAAGAACTCTGTCTTGCGCATTAATAAACAACACATTATACGAAGGTCTTTTGATCAAATGTGGCTAAGGTGCCTAAGCGGGTCCGAGGCCCGTGAAATTGTTAAAGAGGTGCATTCGGGACTCGTGGCGCTCACCGCCGGGTCCGAAGATGAAAATGAAAATTAAAAGACTAGGGTACTATCGGCCCTCGATGATGACTGATCGCATGAAAATCGCCAAGAGCCGTCATCAATGCCAAGTGCACGGAGTGGTTCTACACCAACCTCCAAATGTGCCGCACCCGACAATTGCGTCGTGGCCATTCGAATGTTGGGGCACGGATATAGTGGGTCCGATAGAACCACCATCTTCAAAAGGACATCGTTTCATTCTTGCGGCTACAGATTACTTTTCCAAGTGGGCGTAGCAGCTCCACTTAGAGAAGTGAAAGCACACCACGTGCTACGCTTTTCAAGAACCAAGTTGTCTACCGTTTCGGAGTGCCGCGCAGATCATCTCGGATAATGGGTCAGCATTAGAAGCACACAAATCAACAATTTTGTCAGGAGACACGGAATCGACTGGCGATACTCAACAATTTACTACCCAAGAGCAAACGGCCTCGCTGAGGCTTTTAATAAAACTCTCGTTCAAATTTTAAAGAAAACCTTGGACGATAATAAGAGAAATTGGCACGATAAGTTGTTAGAAGCCTTATGGGCCTACCGGACAACCTTCAGAACTCCTACTCAAGCTACACCTTACGCTCTGGTGTATGGGTCCGAGGCAATGTTACCTTTAGAGGTTCAGCTTCCTTCACTCGAATTGCGAGCTTGCAAACAAGATCACGACGGAAGAAAATGCCAAATTACGACTAGAAGAATTAGAAAGCCTAGAAGGGAAAAGACTTGCAGCCGCAACGTAACTTAGAACTATACCAAGTTAAGATGGTTCAAGCCCATGACAAACTGGTCCGCCCAAGAACCTTCAAAGTTGGTGACTTAGTTCTCGTTCTCAAGAGACCTATCCTTGCACACCGCAAGATAAGAGGAAAATTTGAACCCACTTGGGAAGGACCGTTTCGTGGTTGAAACAAGTATACTCGTGGAGGTTCCTACCAGCCTAGTGGATTGCCGGGGAGAACGACATATGCTTCCGATCAACGGACGATACTTGAAAAAGTATTACACTACTCGATGTTTCGAAGGAATGAATTCTTCATCCCTAAGAAACACGGCGAAGTAATTACTTATGATCGGGTCCGAACCCAAAAATAATAAAATGTGCTAAAATAAATAAAATCATGATAATAAAGTTTTCCTTGTTTTCCTTTCCAAATCAAAATCTCTTCCCTGATCTTATCCTACTTCATTCCTGTTAAATTTGAAAAAAAAATATATATATAAAAAAAAATGTATCTTTAATAAACATTTTCTTAATGTTCTTGTTCTTAGTACAGCCTCCCGATCCTTTTCCTTGTCTTTTCGCAGGGAAATGTCGAACGGGCGGTTGGTCCCGAACTTTAAGAATGGCGTAAGCCTTGCACTCGATGAAAAGAGGGTGAAAGATGGAGCGATAATCGAGATTGACTCGGATTTCGCACCAGCAGCCTACGAGTATGAGGAAAGTGACCGGGTCCCGCTAACCGAGAAGAATTACCCGGTAGACAAGTGATGAAAGTGGGTGGCCCAAGCCACCAATCCAACAACAAGAAAAGAAAAGCAAACACCGAAGAAGATAAGAAAATGAAGTCCGTAGTCGCTACGGGCGGAGGGCAGGCTTGTCAGCGCCGCGCCCACAGAGATTCAAGAAGTGCGGAGAGCTACTCTCACAGCCACGCAATGAAGAAATAAGAATCGCCGTATCCGTAAGATGTTAACAAAACTAGCTGCGGACCAGCGTGACGAGACAGTTGCTAATGCCAGTACATACACTTCGAGGACACCGGTTCACCGAGAACCCGAAGAAAGGAGGCCGGCTCCTAGGATAACGGAAAGAATCGGGGAAATCTCCGTAAGATCGGAAGAAAGAAGGCTACCACGCCACCGGATAGAACCACCAATAATGCATGACCTTGTTGCGAAGCAACCCCGGGGATGTCCCGACTGAGCATCATCCCCGAGGAACCGAGGTATGCGGGGGAACGTGAAGGGATCGAACCATATATCCCACAATATGTCACAAGGCCTCGCCATCTGCAGATCATTCCGGAATACGAGCCGGAGAGGATGCAAAATGTTGAAAAGAAAACTTTCGAATACTTCGAGAGAATTAAAGGAAGAAAGATCAACATACTAGAGGGCCTCGAGCTACACACCGACGTATTCTCGCAGTATGAACAACAGGAAATCGTGGATTGTATCCGAGATTTGAAAAGAATGGGCCGAGCAGGCCGCCCGAGGGAAAATACCTACTCGAACCCCGGAGATGGATGCCGTGGAAAGGAAGAATCACAATACAATGCGGATGCTCGCTACAACTTTGTCGAAGACGTAAAGGGAAATCCACCGGGATACTCCGTCATGGGCAAGTAGATCCGATGCCATTAGTCATCAAGAGAATGGTAAAGAGATTGATAACATGGAGGGTACCGCCGACAGATTGCATACCCAATAACTGCATTATCAACATTTACAAACAAGGTGACCGCATACCCTCACATATAGATCACCACGACTTCGTCGACCTTCGCACAGCCTCTTTCTTGAACGAGTGTGACATCATGTTCGGATTCGACCTCCGGATAGCAGGCCCGGTGAGTTCCGAGGGCCGCAAAGATACCTTTACCGGTGGGTTCCGTCATGATACTGCAGGGTAACGGAGCAGATATCGCTAAGCATTACATACCAGGAGTGCCAGTGGAGCGGATCTCAATTACTTTCAGGAGAATGGACGACAGCAAGATACCTTACCATTTCCAACCAGACCCAGAGCTAGAGAACCTCCGGCCTTACGAGCTGTGAGTTACATGGGAAATATCACACCTCCAACGTACATCCAACAGCATCCTTGCCAAGGATGGCTTGGAAGGTGATGTTATCGACCATGTACCCCACTATTCGTACATGGATTTTTTGACGTATGCTTCTTTTGATGGACCAACAAAGATCATACACAAATCCGTTTTGAGTCTACATGGATTGTATGAAATGTATTCCAGATCGAGTTGTACGATGTATTTTCAACATGATTGGAATGAAAGTGACCATGTCACATTTTTGGCCTTCACCTCTTTTGTGCAAATTGATTGGGAAACGCCGTTTAAGTTAAATGAACTTCGAACAAAGAAATCGAAAAGAAACAAAAAAGGGATAAAAGAAAACTTTCTAAAAAAAAATCTAAAAAATGACAAACACCAAATAAACGATAAAATAAAATTTGAACCATTAAAAGATAAACGAAATCAACACGAATCTCAAATTCCATCCTTCCAAATTTCAAATCAAATTTCAAATTCAATCTTTCCAAATTCCGAATCAAATTTCAATCCTTTCAAATCACAAATCAAATTCTCAATCAAATTTCAAATCCACTCTCGATCAAATTTCAAATTTGATCTTTCCAAATTCCAAGTCAAATTCTCAATCAAATTTCAAACCCAATCTCGATCAAGTTTCAAACTTTATCTTCCAAATTTCAAATCAAATCTTAAATCAAATATCAATCGAGTTCAAACTCATCCTTCCAAATCTCAAGTTCAATCTTTCCAGATTTCAAATCTCAATCAAAATTCAAACTTTTGGGTCGAGGATTTTACATCCAAGACTGCACTGCTTTAGGATCCTTTTCCTATTGCACTGAAATACATCAAATTCAAACTTTTGGGTCGAGGATTTTACATCCAAGACTGCACTGCTTTAGGATCCTTTCCCTATTGCACCGAAGTACATCAAATTCAAACTTTTGGGTCGAGGATTTTACATCCAAGACCGCACTCGCTTTAGGATCATTTTCCTATCGCACCGAAATACATCAAATTCAAACTTTTGGGTCGAGGATTTTACATCCAAGACCGCACCGCTTTAGGATACTTTTCCTATCGCACCGAAATACATCAAATTCAAACTTTTGGGTCGAGGATTTTACATCCAAGACCGCACTCGCTTTAGGATCTTTTTCCTATCGCACCGAAATACATCAAATTCAAACTTTTGGGTCAAGGATTTTACATCCAAGACCGCACCGCTTTAGGATCCTTTTCCTATTGCACCGAAATACATCATATTCAAACTTTTGGGTCGAGGATTTTACATCCAAGACCGCACTACTTTAGGATTCTTCCCTATCGCACCGAAATACATCAAATTCAAACTTTTGGGTCGAGGATTTTACATCCAAGACCGCACCGCTTTAGGATTCTTTCCCTATTGCACCGAAATACATCAAATTCAAACTTTTGGGTCGAGGATTTTACATCCAAGACCGCACCGCTTTAGGATTCTTTCCCTATCGCATTGAAATACATCAAATTCAAACTTTCGAGGTCGAGGATTTTACATCCAAGACCGCACTCGCTTTAGGATTCTTTCCCTATCGCACCGAAATACATCAAATTCAAACTTTTGGGTCGAGGATTTTACATCCAAGACCGCACCGCTTTAGGATTCTTTTCCTATTGCACTGAAATACATCAAATTCAAACCTTTTGGGTCAAGGATTTTACATCTAAGACTGCACTGCTTTAGGATCCTTTTCCTATTGCACTAGAGTACATCAAATTCAAACTTTTGGGTCGAGGATTTTACATCCAAGACTGCACTGCTTTAGGATTCTTTCCTATTGCACTGAAATACATCGAATTCAACCCTTTGGGTCGAGGATTTTACATCCAAGACTGCACTGCTTTAGGATTCTTTTCCTATTGCACTGAAATACATCAAAATCAAACTCTCGAGGTTAAAGATTTTACATCCAACACCGCATTACTTCCGAGATCTCTTCTCATTGCAACGATTCAATCTAATCAATTCAATTTTCTTTCGAGGTTGAAGATGTTACATCTAAAACCTCGTAATTTCAATTTTCATTTCAAATCAAATCCTTCAAATTAATTTTGACAAACTCCAATCTAAATTGAAACTCCAAATCGAAATCTAAACTCACACATTGAAACTTAAATTGAAAAAAATAAAATCTAATTTGAAATTTCCCGCATCATGTGATTTGGAATTCACCTCCTTTTCCTTTCCCGAGCGAGAGTTCAGGAATCTCCAGTTTCAGAGATATGCTTGACACTCCCCAGCGGAAACTCCTCTATTTCATCCTAAGTTTGTCACTTGGATGTTTGTGTTGGTTTTGTTGAACGCTTCGGTCAACACCAATACGCGTGGTGTGCTCCGTCGACTCACCACACCTATCGGGGTCCATTTGTTGACCTCATTTTCGATGAGGTCTTCCCTTCTTCTTTTTAGTGCTTAGGATCTAGCCTTAGGCCTTTCCTTTCGACTATCTTAGAGGACTAGAATCGGGACCCACCTTTTAGAAATTCAAACCACTTCTTAACTCCCCGCAAACTCTACAAACTCGACTGTAGACCCCTAATCACCTAGAGGGTTGAAATCAAATGTGGAAGTTTAAAGGATGAGTTCCTATAGGACTCTTTGGCCTTAGGACTGCCCTGGGTGGCCTGTTCTGGTGAAGGGGCTGACTTACACACACACTACATTTATACACTACATCTACACACTACATCTACACACTACATTTCCACACACTTCCTAAAACCACACCCATACCCAACTTGACCTCCTGACTCATATAGGTGATTCACATGGATGGTCCTTAATCCCTAAGCCCTTGGCTAAGAGGGTTAGGAACAACATAGTGAATGCCTCAAATGAGTCCCTTCATGGCTCATATGGGCTTGATATGGCTTCATAGCTCAACCAAAATGATTTCTTTCCACCTAAATTCACCCAATCTTCAATTTCCCAAATTTTCAATTTTTGACCCCCGGGACCATACACCCGCTTAGCCTACCCAAAACCCTTGAAATTACCCAAATTTCTCAAAAATTTTCAAATTACCCAAAATTCTCCAAAATCAATCCCAAACATTTCCACATCACTCAAATTGATCATCCATACCCAAAAATACCAAAAATTCCAAAAATACCTCCCAATACCCTCCAAATACCCAAAATACCCTTCTTGGCCAAAAAATCCAAAAATTCAGAAAATTCCCAGAAAATTTCAGAACATCCCAAATATTCCCAATTTCATTTTGTCCAACTACACCATGGGCCAATTTTGTCAATTTACCCTATTTTTGTCAAAACCCCCAATTTGACCCATTTTAACCCTAAGTGAACCCAATGTCAAACCAAACCTACCCAATTGACCCCAATTTTGGTCCAATTCAATTCTAAACTTCAATTCAATATCCCAAATACCAATCTAGACCAAATCCAAGCCCAATTTGATTGACATTTGGATCCAATCTCACTTTTGCCTTAAAGCCCAATTTGGACCCATGACCCAAACCTAACCCAAACTCACCCAATTCAATTCCAATTAACTCCAAATCTTTTCTAAATCTTCCTTAACATTCCCACAAACAAAACACTATCATGATTTTCCAAAATTCAGTTCCAAGTCCCACTCAAACTCAACCCAAGGTTAAAAGGCCCATTTTTGACCTAAACTCAAACCTAACCCAAATTCAACCCAATTCAAATCCAAATCACCCCCAATTTGCCTCAAGTCACTCATGACACATCCATGAGCTACAACCAACAATTATTTGGCCCAACCTTTTACAAAAATTCTCATCCATGAACACATTCATAAACTTAAAAGCCCAGTTCCCTCAAATCATCCTAAAGCCCACATGACACTTCCCCTCATCATCCATTTAATCAAAATCACCCCTAAGTTGCAAAATCATCAATTAAACCATTCCAAATCAAGCCACATGTCAAATTACCCCCTAAATGCCAAATATTTCTAAAACCCTTTTTCATGAAATAAGCCAACCTTTTCCCAAGCCAAATGGAGCTAAGCACAAACCTTGCCAAAACTCTGCCAAAATTGTTTCAGACCCTTCTCCACTCTTAGAGCACTTGATCCCCAAGGAAATCCCCCTGCCATTTCTCCTCCGTAAGCTCAATTTCGCAGTCGAAATTCCACCCAAAACCAGGACACTTCTCCACAAAGTGAGCCAATTCTCAAATTGATTGGTTCTACACCTTCACCAAACCAAGGGAAGGTGTCCACTAGCAAAAGCCCCATCTCCGAGCCACCCAGGTTGCTCCAGCCTCCAAGCTTTGTGATCGTGCTTGGTCGAAATCATATCCGGACAATTCACTGCACCGTGAGACTTCATCCGGAGATTGCTCGGGATCCAATCGAAGGTGCAACAACTCTCGGATCGAAGCCACACTTCTCCGAGCCAAGGTACGAGCTAATTCTTCATCCCGAGCTTTGGAGATTCTCTATTTCAAATGCCTTAGTTTCAATGCATGTTAACCGTATAGATGTGTTCTTCTCTTCAAGACGAATCCATAGAGTATAAGAACATAAAAATCCATTGAGAATCGAGTGAGATCTTAGGGATTTAGTGTGGACGGCTCTCGGGTGAGAACACTCGGGGACGATGAACGGATGCCGTCCATTCAATACACGTGCGGACGAACGGCTCGGATGGCGTCGGACCGGAAACGGTGTGAGAACCGCGGGGCCCGGGCTGCCGACTCAAGTGGCGGCGTCGAATGGGAGCGCGCCGCGTGGCCTTTCGGAGTCGCCGAGGATGCGCTGGCGCCGCGTGGATAAATAGAAAATTAGGGTATTTTCTTATTTATTTAATTTCCTAAACTTCAAAAATTCATATCTCTGTGTAGAAAAATCATAAAAATAAAATAAAAATACCCTCTTGCTCAGTGAACAGAGGAGAATAATGTGGAAAAGAAATCATTTAATTTCATCAAGTATTTTATTTTTTATAATTTATTTACTCTCTCGCATACATTTAATTCTCCATGCATGTATACAATTCACCATGGCATGAGACCATAGGGCTTTTGAAGCCTCCGAATTTGGGAACATTCCCCGAATTTTCCAAAGTCGAGGCCATCCCTATGAAGAGTTGTTGATTTTTCAAGTTCATGTCACTCGTTTGTGGTATTTTAATTCCAATAATTATCATGTTGTGAAATAAATTCTAAGAAATTTTAGTAATGTTCCTTAGACCAGTAGGACCCTATGAAAAATATATTTTGAGTTAACTCACTTGGAATGACCCTAATTAGCTTAAACACCCAAAATGAATCTCTAATTAATTAGAGCTAACCATACATCAAATTGACTTGAAATCAATTCTCCACTCGACCTTTAGAATCGGAGAAATCCACCATAAAAATTTGAGGTCAATTGACTTCAGTTAGCCCCACTAATTGGGTCGATTAAGCCACTTAGCCATTTTAAACTTTAAAAATTCATAACTTTTAAAATATTTTTCAAAAATTCACCAAATTGGTTTTGGAGCCTCTCTAATAACAGGGGAACCTAAGAAAATTAAAATTTCAATTTTCTAAAAAAGTTGATTTTTAATATTATTTTAATATTTTAATAATTAAAAAATAATAAAAATCACAAAAATAATAAAATTCACCAAAATGTCACATTTTGAATTTTAGTCACTTAGGAACAAACCCCATATTTTTCCTAGGTCTATTTGGTGAGATATTAAATTTTAAAGCTTTAGGATATTTTTAAAATTAAAAAATGTATTTTCTAGCATTTTCACCAAAATAATTATAATAAATCATAGAAAAATCAGAAAATTGCAAAATTTGATTCTCTGATTTTCTTGATATCAGAGAGATTTTTGAAAAATATATAATTCATTTTTCAACATACATTTTATTTTTAAATTAATTAACACTCCAAAACTTAAAATAATTATAATAAAAATAATATAACTCAAAAAATCACCAAAATTGGTCCAAGTGGTTCTCTGGTCATTAGGAATGTCCCCTAATTTTCTTAAGGACAGAAACTTTCCCTTGGTCATGTTATTAAATTTTCGTTGGAAATCTCTATTTTCTACTAAAAATAATTATATAAATAAATTAAATACAGAAAAATCACATTTTCTCCTCTCATATCTTTATTGGCATATGAGTGAAGTCACATAAAAATTTCAAGTTCATTTGAGCTCAATTTAGTGAGTTATAAAATTATTAAGCTTAAAGGGTAAAATGGTAATTAAATTTTAACCCTTAATTAAAACTTTAGGTTTAATAAAAAAATTAACAAACAAAATATTTGATCCTAATCTATTTGGATGATTGAAATTTAAATGATTAAAGGGTAGAAACCCATTAAGCAATTTTAAAATGATTAAACCTTAATTAAATAATTGATTAAATTTGGAAGAATAATAAAATTGGAATTATTAAAATAGTGGATATTATTAGGAAGAGATTTATTCTTTAATTTAAAAATCCCTAAATTAATTATCTGATTAATATTCAATTCTTAATTAAAATGATAACTCAAATTTAAAATATTAAAAGACTTAATCATTAAACTAAAATTAAATTATTAAACTCTTTTAAAAATTTCAATTAAAATTAAAAATAAAATTAAATTAAGATTAAATTAAATTAAAAATTAAATTAAATTAAATTAAATTAAGATTAAATTAAATTAAATTAAATTAAATTAAATTAAATTAAATTAAATTAAATTAAATTAAGATTAAATTAAATTAAATTAAATTAAATCAAATTAAATTAAATTAAACAAATTAAATTAAGATTAAATTAAATTAAAAATTAAATTAAATTAAATTAAATTAAATTAAATCAAATTAAATTAAAATTAAATCAAATCAAATTAATTAAACATCAAATCAAATTAAATTGAACTATATTGAATTAAATTAAATTAAAACTCAATTAAATTAAATCAAATCGAATTAAATATAATATCACCTAAAACAGAAAGAAATTAAATATAAAGCAATTTGAACACTATTCCAAATTTAAACCCTTTAACTTAAATCAAATCATTTGAATACCAATTTACCCTCGAAAGCTTTGGTTATTATAATTCCTAAATAGAACATTAAATGAAATGTTACTTCACTTATAGGATATTCAAATGTCCTAGTTCACTGAGTAAGATAACAACAAAACTCGAATTCTCTGACGATTAATTCATTTGTATAATTAAACCCATTTGGACTTAAAACAATCCTAGAAATATTGAAAAGATGTTTAAGATTATTCTTAAGCACTTCCTCAATATGATAGGACATTTATAAGAACAATTGGACTTAATTGTTCTTTGATGAAGAAAATCGTCCTTAAACTAAAACACAAGGAACCTAGACGTCATAGGAAATGACTAGCTATAGGATTAGGAATTTGGTAGAAAACCATAACCCTTACCATAGCTTTACCTAAGAACTTGCTTAAATATTCTAATTGTGTTTTAAGTGCAGCTTGGGATGACGGGAAGATCCTCCGTGTACGCTTTTATTTTATTGCAATTTACTTTCTTGCAATTTGCAATTTATTTAGCCGCATCGCACTTACTTTTCTCGTATGATAAACAACTCGTTGCATGAAAACCCACACCTTTAGGATAGACCTCGAAACTCGAAACCAAAACTAAGTTAAAAGTCATTGCAAGATAAAATTCACCGCCACAACATTTCAAAATATAAAACAACTCAAAATTTAATCACAAACGAACACAAAACTACAATTGCAACTAAATTAAAACGTCCCGTTGGATGATCGGGAATACCTCGTATGATGTAACCTACGTGTTGCTAACGGGATTTCCCACGGTCTAAATGAAAGTGTGGAACTCATTCAGCTGAGTTTAGCAAATTCATCCGGACTAAGTGAATCCGATAAAAATAATGATGCCGAAGGATGGAACCGCGGGATCTTAACCGGTGTCGTTATAATCAACTTTAAGATTTGTTTTAATTAAAACATAAGAAACACTTGGAAATTAAGACTTCTCTAAACCAAAACACTTTTCTCATCCCCCGATTTATGACTTCTAAAACTAAACCTCTGCAACAATAAGGAGCTCGGAGCATGGTAGGCAAGACGGCCATCGTCATCGCAAAGCTTTCTTAGAATTAAATAACCAAGCCATAAGACTTCGAGGTAGTTTGCCTAGTGCAACATAAATCCTCAACTCTTCGTTAGGCATTTGCATTGCAAATTAAGTCCTAACCTGGTCTTAGGATTCCGAGGTAAGTCGTCCGGTACGACAATAAATCCTCACATCTTCGAGGCTATTTGTTTGATTTTATCATACAAATATAAGCCCTAATTAATTAAAATTGGCAAGATCAAAACGTTAAACAAACAATAGGACTTTCCTAAATCCAAGCCAAACAATAGGATAGTCGGGAAATTACCGAAGTTCGCTTCGAGTCTGTAATTTCTCCTACTTTTCTTCCTTTGAATTCTCAAAACAAAATGTTCCAAACTCGATCCATTTCCTATTGAAATTCCAAAATTCAATCCCTCGAAAACTTTAAACTTTGAAATCCTTGAGAGCGAATTATTGATTATTATCGAGAGTTTTCTTAGGTGACTCCCATCACTTAAGATGTAATTAACTATAGTGGCTTGCCCTTATAGGAATTTTAAAGAACCTGAGTAATATAAACCCCGTTTAATGTTTTCATATTAAGCTGGGGAATTTTGTCGACTTATAAAATTGGTTCGTGCACCAAACGGATGTCACAAATCTTCTAGTTTATTTAATCGAGCCCCACCATCAGCAAGTGTGTCTATCCTTAGGACGTATACACGGCTTAGTAGTGCGGTGCTCGTTTATATAAACTATTTGGGATGTGAGGTCGGTTTAATCACATATCTTAAAACCTTCAAATTTAAAATTATTTTCAAAATCAAATACTACTTTTCAAATTATTTTAATTAAATTAAAAATTCGCCGACAGCTTCTGTTAGACGACCCCCCTTTTCAAAATACAACACTCAACCTAAAAATATGCCGACACCAGCTTCTATCATGTTCTTCTTATAATTTCCTGATTAAATAAATTTTTTTTTAAATTTTTTTTATTATTAATAACTTTATCAACACAAATTTGGCATTCAACATGATGGATAAGGTTAGCATATGAACAAACCATCTCTTACATAAAAGATGAGTAGAAAGAACTAGGATATATTCTCCCAATAAAATACCTCTTAGTAGTTTTGGATTTACTCTTGGGATTTGACATTCTTTAATAAAAAATCTAAAATAAAATATTTCCATGACTTCCCCTTGTTTTGATGAATTCCAAAAAGATGAGGATTCCTTGATATTCTTCAATCAACATTAAATTATTCCAAAAAAAACCTTAGTGAGCTCATCGAAGGTATGATTGTTGCATCACGGAGTGGATGAAACCATGTACTTGGCCATTAAGCCTCACATGAAAAACAAGACATAAGAGTGCATCAGTGGCTTTTTGTCTAAACATGATTTTGAAGTGATCAATGTTTTCATAAGGATCAATGCTTGGAAGCTTAAAAATGATGGAATTAGGAGTTGAAAGACAGTCTTGGTTGACCGAGAATACTTCTGAGAACAACACCGAGCTGAGAAATGAATTCTATCCCTCATAAGGAATTCTTCAAGTACTAGGCTTCATAATTTATCATAAATTACATGATGTTGAACTACATTCTCCACGCGTGTTGGAAGCTTGATTATAAGAGATGGTTGTGTAGAGCAAGAAGTTTTTAGAAGTTCATATTCTTTAAGAAAAAAATCTATGCGTGGAGGGATTGCCAACTATGTACCTTTAGTCGATGGATTTTGAGGTAGTTATGCTCGTCTACTATGCACAATTATCAATTGTTAAGCCTAAACAACATGTCATATGATCTCATTTTGATACTCCTCTATCTTCTGCACAATCTTCAAGTGGTTCCTAGGAGGTTCCTTCATCAGTAGGATGATGTGTATGATTAAGAAAAATAATAGAGGCTTAGTGTCCCAAACTTTGAAATTACATCCTAGAATAATGGGTGTTAGAGTGAGAAGCACTCGTATTGTACTTGTTAACCATTAATGAAGTGTAGATTTTTATCAACGGGGCTTCATTTCTTACGGATGGTGCTAAGCCATTGCATGCTAGAAGATTTAGTGATGTACCATAATCCAACACAACAATTAATTTAAAGTAATTAAAAAAGACACTAGAATTTTTTCCATGAAAAAACCCAAAAAGGAAAAAACCACAAGGCCTAGCCCATGAATGTAATCAACTTTAAGTGAGTAAATACAATGATACGTCATGTTCTCAAAATTGGGAGAGTAGAATTTATAAATTTACTCCAAATACATTACTTTTAAATAAACAATATACAAAAAATTTTGAGAGTCTCGAGAAAGTCGTCAAATTCTGAGTACAACTATTGTAAGTAATCAGCGCCGAGAGTTATTGACAGATCTTTAATATAATTTTATTTGTTACACTGCATTTAGAATATAATGTTAGCAAAAAGAGTTCGCGGGCAGTGGTGTGCAGGGGCAGTTAAGAGTGGTTGACAATGGTTAGAGAGCGGTGGTTAATGCTGGTTGACAGCTACAAAGCCTGAAAGTTATCATCGAGAGCTATCACTTGATCTTTAATACAATTCTATTCATTAAACCATATTTGAGATATGACATTAGCAAGCATAAATCACCGACTGTAGTGAGAAAGGGTGGTAAATGATGGTCAAGGGTAGCCGATGGTGATCAAAGGTGGCCGATAAGCGCTGAAAGATGATGGTCAGCGGCTACAAAGGTGGTCAACTGCTACGAATGTTGAAAGTTATTGTTGTCTTTGGTTTAGAGTAACATTGAAATTCGGCTCATTCTCCTCCGGCCTCAAATCCTCCAAATATGATTTAATTGCTTCATCTAAAGTTGATTGGACTTAGATTAAACCAATTTTTGTACCATTGGGTTATTGTAGAAAACTCGATTTGATTATAGACTCGTTGAAATAGGAGCATTGTCTGTTAATTAAATTCATAGATAAACAATATGACTGTTAGCTCTTAAGTTTTTTTCACATTACTTACAACCTCTACAATATCGTGGCACTGTCTATTTAGCTGTGAGGTGCCAGATTCCTAACTCTATGATGCCCAATACTTAACTTTGTGGTGCTAATAACACTTTAGTACTAAACTCTTAGGTTTCTTCTTTATTTTTTACTGCTTCAGCTTTATGGTGTTGTGAGTATAATGTCACAATGATAACTAAATACTTTTAGTAAATTTCTTTTAAATCGTTTCCTATGAAAATTATTACAAATAATAACACTATTCGAGATGATATAATAGAAAATAGATTAATTTCTTAATTTATTTAAATATATCATTTACTCTTCTCAATCAATAATTACTCCAAATCATAAATACTCCTTATACTTTATATAACTACATGTATATAATTACATCATTAAATTATTTGGTTATAATTATCTTAAAATTCAAATATCATTAAATGATTATTTTAGGAAAAATTTAATTCAGCATATTTAAATATTAATCATTAATGTTAGTCAATCAATAAGAGCATAAGTCCTTAGTTCAATTTTATTATTTTGAAAATTAGCTTCTATTAACAACATTTTTAATGAGATTAACACACTCTTTGCACTTTAGCCTAAGATTTAATCTTAGTATAAGTGTTTTTTTTAGTCAAACTATTTCTTAGGGCCCGTTTGGGGCAGCTTATTTGGTGCGGTGGCATTTTAAAAACACGCTTTGCCTGTTTGGGTAAACTACGTTTTGACAGTTTATGCGTTTTCAAAATGCTAAAAATAGCTTTTTCACGTCGCACCTATCTTAGTGCAGTGGCTGCTTTCTGTCTACGGTTCCAGAAAAATAAAAATTTGTAATAGCCACCACACCTAACTATTAAGCAGAATATTTTTAATCAGCTTATCAGTAGATTAGTTAATAAGTTGCAGTTGCCCCAAACAGACCCTTAATGATAGAGTGGAAACTAAATCAGCTGCTCAATCAAAGTCGGACCAATCTTACTCAAGCTCAGTCAATTAATGCAGTTAATCTGAACATGATCCTTAAAAGAATGTTGGGTCAAACACATTTTAAGTAAATAAAACTAAATCAAAATCAAATGAATGGAACAAAAATATAAATTAAATTCAATTTAGACAGTTATATCATAAACTAAAACCTGAAGCCTAAATCGAGCCAACAAGCCCATCGTGTTCAGTTCGTGCTCAACTCATTAAAAAATACCATTGTTCGTGTTCAACTTGTTTATATTTTGAAAACAAAAAACTTGTTCATGTTCGGCTCGTTTGCTTAGCGATCCAAATACGAGCTGCTCATATGACCAAAGAGTCGTTTTGATAAACTAGTCTGCAGCTGTAGGATGTTAAGGGTAGGGGTGAGATGTAAGTCTTATTATTTATATTCCAACATCATTTAAACATAGTTAAATATATTTTTGATCTAATTTTTAATTAATAATTATAATTGATTTTGAATCTTTGCAGCCTTATAAATTAAATCAATTATATATAGCCCCCGACCCCAGGTAACTTAGAACAAACTTTGCAAATACCAACCAAATAGTTGGGAAACGTAACACACACACACACACACACACACACACACACACACACACACACACACACACACACACACATATATATATATATATATATATATATATATATATATATATATATATATATATATATATATATTGTTGTGAAAACAACAACAATAAAGTGAAAATGAAATGAGAAAATTGCACGTAGAAAAACACCAGAGCGACACATAGATTTACGTGGTTCGACAAATTTGCTTACTTTCACAGACCTGCAGAGGATTTATTACTTAGAGAAATTACACCGTCGAGCGCCTCTACATTTACAAGAAAATCTCTATTTTCTTCTCTCCCTTCCTCTCTCTCTCATCTTCTCTCTCTTAGAGGACTTGGCTTAGCTCTTTTCTCTTAGCCAAAAGAGACTATTTATAGAAACCAAGACAGTGGTTGGTGGGAGGTAGGTGAGTGGTAGGTGGGATGTGGTGGGTGAGCGGTAAGTGGAAAGGTAGGTGAGCAGTAGGTGAGCTTCTTAATTAGGAATCTAATTAACTTAATGTGGATCAGGTCTCCACATTACACAATAATTCTCCCACATGGAGACTCGGATAGTGACTGTATCACCTACTGGTTGTATCATCTACTAATTGTACCAACCTTTTCCTCAAATATGATATTCTCCACCTCTGCAACTCAAAGCCCCTTTCTTCATGCAAGAAGACCAGCTGAAGTCGAGCACAACTTCAACTTCTCCAAGTAACACCCTCAGTTGACATTATCACCATCAACGTAGCCTTGTACCACCAAGCTCTTTCTTGGGTTACTCCTATATCTGCTTACAACTTCCACTGCATGAGCACTATCCTCCCCTTGCTGAAAGCCCTTTTCAACAAGTCTAGCCTTGTACCTCTTATTGCCACCAAGCGCAGTCTTCACCTGGTATACCCACTTGTTGTGCAATGCCTTATTCCTTGGTGAAAGTTCTGCCACTCCCAAGTCAGATTCCCTGACAGGGAATCTGTCTCCTCATTCTTGGTCAGCTCCAACTTGCTCGAATTCTCATCTTACAAGATTTCTTCATAGCTATGTAGTTCTCCACCATCTGTCTGTACAAGGTCTAGTTTTCTTGCCTTTAACACTCTGCCACTTTTCAAGAAATTGATCTTCTTTTGCTTCCCGTAATGCACCTCTGACTCATGTTTCAAAGCATGCAATACTACAGATCTCTCGTGCTCCCTGCAACTGTAGTAGCAACACTGTTGAGTAAACTAGTAGTCATATATAGTGTGTCAGTTTTCTTACCCCAAGCTAGTACTAATAATTCTTTGGAAACCTTCTAGGTGTTATCTGAGAACACTATCAAATGACCACCCTAATTGAGCTACCCAACAGAGATGAGGTTTTTCTTTAACTCAGGAATGTGGCTGACCTTTTGAAAATTCTATTTTCTCTTATTAGGGAGTGCAATATCAATGTCTCTTATCCCTACCACGTCCAGAGCTTTTCCATCAGCCAGATGTACCTTCCCAAAGTCATCTGCAACATAATTTCACATTAACTTCTGGTGGGAAGATGTATGTAAGGAAGCCTCTGAATCCAGTATCCAGTCATCAATAGAACTGTGAACTGCCAGCAATAGCGCATAATGTATTTCTTCAGTTAAAACATTAGTGCCACCATTCTCCTTTTTCTTAGGATTCCTGCATTTCTTTTTTATGTTGCTAACCTTGCCACAATTCCAGCAGGTTTCCTGTTGACCAGACATTGATTTTGATCTTCCACAATTTGAGTTTTTGTCATGTGATCTCCATCTGGAATCAACAATCAGTGCCGAACTCAAACCCGAGGTCTCGCCAGAATCTTTCCTGCGCACCTCTTCAGCCAAAATAAAATCACGAATATCTTCATTTTCCAGTTTAGATTTACCTACAGAACTGCTAACTGCTATTCTCATGGCTTCCCAGTTATTTAGTAATGAAGCCAATAATATCAGCGCACGTATCTCATAATTAAAGTCAATTTCAATAGACGGTAATTGATTTGTGATAATGTTAAATCATTCAGGTGTTGAGTAACAGACACACCTTCCGTCATCTTCAAGTTGAATAACTTTTTCATCAAGTGCACATTATTATTCGCCAATGGATTTTCATACATACCTGATAAAGCCGTTATGAGATATGTAATAGTCTTTTCCTTGATGACTTTTTGGGCAACCGATCTCGATAGGGTTAATCTTATAACCCCCAAATCTTATCAATCCAAAAGATTTCGTTCAGCCTAATCTATCTTTTCCGATCGTTTTTCCAGTAACAAAAGATGAAGCTTTTTCCCATAGAGGTAGTCCTCTATCTGCATCATCCAATAACCAAAATCTGTGTCATTGAACTTCTCGATTCCCGATACTATCATTTCGTCTACACCCATCGTTCTTTCTTAGATCTAAAATCAAATCTCTGATACCAGTTGTGAAAATGACGACAATAAAGTGAAAATGGAAAGGGAAAAATTGCATGCATAAAAACACCAGAGCGACACACAAATTTACGTGATTTGACAAATTTGCCTACATCCACGGAGCTGCAGAGGATTTTATTACTTTAAGGAATTACACTGTCGAGTGCCTCGACGTTTATAAGAAAATCTTATTTTGTTCTCTCTTTTCCTCTCTCTCTTGCTTTCTCTCTTAGAGGACTTGGCTTGACCTTGGCTTGGCTCTTTTTCTCTAAGCCAAAATAGGCTATTTATAGAAACTAAGAGAGTGGTAGATGAGAAGTAGGTGAGTGGTAGGCGGGATGTGATTGGTGAGTGAGATTTTTAATTAGAAATTTAATTAAATTAATGTGGACGTCTCCACATTACCCAACATATATATATATATATATATATATGCTGCCCACTGTGATGCTTTGGTCGGTAGTGTTTGTAAGACCTCAAGGTTCAGGGGTTTGCTCTTGTCTATGTGCGAAATGAAATTCTTAAGCACATGAAATTGCTTGGAAAGATCGTCTAATAGCCTCCGTCCAATCTTTAAGAAAAGAAAAGAAGGAATATATATATATATATATATATATATATATATATATATATATGTTTATATATATTAAGCAAAAGTGAAATATGACGGCTAGGGTTCCGCTCAAGGGTTTTCATGGCGATTCTCGGGCGATTTTCGTCGCTTTGGCGTGCTGATCCCCCCACCGGAGTTCTCCCAGGCGATTCTCATCGCCCGGGCTCGATGATCTCTTCCCCTGTTCTCCTTTCTATTTTATTGTTTTTTTTAGGTTGTGATGGAGCGTAACTACGCCAATGCCGTCACGGGGGGCTCTTTGAGTGGGTATTGTATTTTCAAAGACTCACTCCTGCTATTTCCCCCAATCTTTTCATGAGGCCTGGGAACTCGGTGGTGGTGAGTATAGTTTCATCAAGAAGCTTGGTAGGAAAAACGGTACACCAACTATGTACCTCTCCGAAGAGGAGACTAATATTCTAGCTTCATCGTGTCGTTTTGTGTTGATCGGCAAGTTTCTTTATGGGCACCCAAAGTTGGACATCATTCGTAAGGAATTTGATTCTCTGAAACTAACTGGTGCCTGGAAAGTTGGATTTATCGATTGTAGGCATATCCTTATAGATCTCACCAATGACGTTGATTATACTAATGTTTTTGCTAGGAAAGTGCTCAAAATAGACAATAGGTATATGCGTATACTAAAATGGAGCGTTGATTTTAACCCCAAAGCTGACTCTCCTGTTATTCCAGTCTGGATTAAATTTCCTGAGTATAAGTATCATCTATTTAATCATGAAATCCTTTATTCACTTGCAAAAGGTTTTGGTACACCACTGAGAGTTGATAATCCTACGGTTGACCGTATGAAACCCTCGGATGCCTGTTTTTTGGTTGAAAGAGACATCACCCAGCCCTATCCTGATGAAGTATGGATCGGTTCCTCACATACGGGGTACTGGCAACAGGTTGTTATGGGTTCCCATCCTCCTTATTGTTCTCACTGCGCCATGTTTGGCCACTCTCCCTCCATTTGTTACAGACTACATCCCCACCTGAAACCAAAAGTTCTGCCCACAGCTTCCAACCCTTCTACCCATCATCCAGACCCCCTGAACCCCCTCTTACTTTACAAAAACTTGATGCACCTATCTCCAACAACCCTGTCACCCCTCCTCCAAATCACCTTCCCCCTCCAGATATTGTCCCTCCTCCAAATGACCTTCCCTTACAAATCCATAATTCCCCCACTCTTCCAACCTTTGATGGCAATACTCACCTTACCAGCTGTGAGGATCCAATTGTAATTTCAGAAATTGTCCCTCACATCCCCCCAACCACTGAGTTGGAAGCACCTTTACCTCTACCTGCCATTTTACCAATCGAACTTTCATTCTCAGTTGAAGATGATAGTAACATACAAATTCTTCTTCCTCCAACTGTTGTTCCCATGGAGAGCATCCAGGACACAGCTAATACTGATGCACAGTATAAACCTTCCAAGCTTTCTTTAAAGCACTCCTCATCCACCGTTTCATGCCCAGCTCCCCATACTGACCCCAATTCCCCTGTTCAGAGATCTAAGCAGCTTCTCATTCACACACATACTTATGCCAATTCTGACTCTGACTCTGGAGCTAATAATAATCAGATTGTGGAGGCTACTTCTGACATGGAAGCAGAGTGGATCATTCAAAAATCTAATAGGAAAAAGAAGAAAAAGCAATACACTAATATCAATATGTCTTCTAATGATGAAAGCATAGACCCAACCTATTCATAAAATGAAATTTTGCCCCCTTCTACAAGATCCACTAGAAGGGGTAGCAGACATCATGTTTAACATCTTAGTTTGGAACATTAGGGGAGTGGCTGATCCTTCCTCCCTTAAGCATTTAAAATATGTTTGCAGGATCCATCGTTTGGAGATTTTTGCTATTCTATAGCCTTTAGTCTCCACTCATAAGGATAATATAATAGCTTGTTTTCCTCTCTATTCTCACTTTAGCAATACTAGTAACAAAATTTGGGTTTTCTTGAAAAAACATATCCAGCTTCAAGTTGTTGAGGATGATGCACAATTTGTTTTAGCACATTTTCAGGTTGATATGTTCAAAGGGTGGGTTACTTTTGTTTATGCTAGTTCTTTACTTTCTGAAAAATACCTTCTGTGGAATAAATTAAATGCCATTGGTTCTACGTTAGATGAGAGTTGGTGTGTTGATGGTGATTTTAATATGATTTTGTCTCCTGTTTAAAGGAAAGGTGGCACAAGGCCAAACTCCAAGCAGATTCAGAACTTTTGTGAACTGGTTTCACAAGCAGGTTTGTTTGACTTGGGATTTACAGGGAATCCTTTCACTTGGAGACGTGGCAGGCTTTTCCAGCAGGCTAGACAGATTTTTTGCTAATTCAAGTTTTTTAAATTACTACCATACATCTTGGGTTCAAGCATTTAAGTCATGTTTCCTCTGATCATAATCCGCTTTTTCTCTCTTTAAATTTTCATACAAAACCTGCTTTCACTCATTTTAAATTTCTAAATATTTGGTCTTCACATCATACTTTTTTGTCTCTGATTTCTGGACTTTGGAAGCCTGGTTGTGGTACTCCTTGGTTTGTTCTCTGGCATCTGCACAAAAATATAGCTGCAGGCTTAAAGAAATGGAACTTTGACGTTTTTGGAAATATACATACTAGAGTTCTCAAGTCCTAACAATTGGTTAATAATTTGGAAGCTATGGAAAGTATGAGCCCTGAGATAGCTGATGAGCTCTCACATGCTCATTCTAATCTTTTAGCTGAGATCTCACTGGAGGAAGATTTCTTACAGTAAAAATCTCATGATACTCATTTTAGACATGGTGACAGGAACACTAGTTATTTTCATGCATCTATTAAACAAAGAGTTAACTCAAATTCAATTATTAAAATAATTACTCAGGATGGGCAGGTTATTACTGATGCTGCAGGGATTGGTCTAAATGCAGTACATTACTTTTCTAATCTGTTCTCTAATGCAGGACATGTTTCATCTATTAAAAGTGAGTTTTTTTGCTTCTGAACAACATTATATTGCTTCTCTTAAGCTTTCTGATGTCCCAAATGAGGAGGAAATTTTTCAAGCATTTAAGGGGATTAATGCAAACAAGGTACCTGGTCCTGTTGGATTTTCCTCAGGGTTCTATATTACTTGCTGGGACATTATCAAGAGGGAAGTTATTCATGCAATTCAAAGTTTCTTTCAAGGAGCAGATCCATGTAAGTATTTCTCTCGTCGCTTTATCGGTACTTATCCCTAAAGGTAAGGATAACTCTCATTGGCAACACTTTAGGCCTATATCTTTAACTTCTACAATCACAAAGGTTATTAGTAAGATTATTGTTGCCGTACTTCAACCACATTTAAATGCTATCATTTCCACTCAACGATACCGCCTTTATAAAAGGTAGAGAAATCACGGATAATATTCTTTTAGCTCGGGAGCTTATTGAGGATCTTGACAGGACTTGTAGAGGGGGGAATCTCATTATTAAATTAGATATAAAAAAAGCTTTTGACACTATCAATTGGGATTTTATCCATAATGTTCTTATTGCTAGAGGATTTAAACATAAGTTCTGCAGTTTAATTAAGAGATGGTTGGCTAACAATTATTATAGTGTTTTGGTCAATGGCACCTCACATGGTTTTTTCACTGCTACTAGAGGTATCAAGCAGGGTGATCCCCTTTCACCTGTTCTTTTTATAATAGCTTTTGACTATTTATCTAGAATGCTTAATCATTTTCATGAAAGGCATAGAAATATGCATTATTATAATAAAGCTATTATAGAAATATGCATTATTGTTTTCTCTAATGCCTCCAAACTTGCTACTAGAAGAATCTTAAAGGTTTTGACTGAGTTTGAAACTATATCTGGGTTATCTTTTAATACAGAGAAATGCCAGCTATTTTTTAGTAACTCTATCACTCCCTGTAAAAAATAATGGGCCTCTATCCTCACTGGTTTTAAAAATGTTTCTTTGCCTCTTAAATACCTTAGGGTTAATCTTATAAGAGGTAGATGCAAGCAAATTCAGATGGATGAAATTATTTCTAAAATACAATGCTGAATTAATGATTGGAAGAATAGATTTCTCTCAAATGGAGGTAGATTGACTCTCATTTCTAGTGTGTTACAAGGTATTCCTTTATATGCACTCCAGGTTCTCAATGCAAAAAAAAGTTCACTGAATTTCATTGAAACACTTTTCAATCGTTTTTTATGGGAGGGGGTGGTGCCAAGAAACACTGGTGCTCTTGGAAGAAGTTATGCAAACCAAAATTTTCTGGTGGGCTTGGTTTCAAGTCTCTTCCTCACATTGTGGAGATTAATATGAGTAAGCTCTGGTATAAATTCAGGCTTTGTGACTCTCTTTGGGCTAAATTCATGCATGCCAAATACTGTAGTATTTCACACCCTTCTATTGTCTCATACAAAAAAGGAGACTCGCGTATTTGGAAAGCTATGGTGAAGGCCAGGGAATACACTAGCAATTTCATATTTTGGGAGTTGGGAGATGGTAAGGTATCTTTATGGCATGATAATTGGGGCTTACCCCAAACTGCCTACACATCTCAACACTCTTCAGATCTCTCCAATGTTGTCTCTGATCTATGGCTGAATGATCAATGGGATATTGTGAAATTGAGAACCTTATTTGGTAATGATGCTGCAATGTATATTAATCAACTTCCCATTAGTAATAGCACGAAAGATAGGCCTCACTGGAAGAAGGCCAATAACTGTTCTGCTAGCAAATTTTTGTATCAGGCTAGAAATGTTTTTCCTGCTTATCACTGGAGTGCATACAGCTGGAATACCTTGTTTACACCTTCTATGGCCTTCTTTAATTGGTGGTTTTTCTCATCTTTGCTTCCTTTAGACGATATTCTCAAACTAAAGGGTTTAAGAATGACTTCTATTTGCTCTTTATGTCTCCAAGCTGAAGAATCTTCCAATCACATTTTTTTCAATTGCTCTTTTGCTAATGACATTTGGAATGCTTTGGGTACTTTATTTAACATAAACTGGCCTAATACTTTTTGTATTGAGGATTACATTTGTGCTTGGAAAGATCTTGCCATTGGTGGGAAGTTTCTGTCCTCCTTTCCTTTGGTTGTCCTGTGATTTATATGGAATGCCCGTAATGCTGCTAAGCACACTGAGGAGCACTCTATTTCCCTTAAAACAATAGCTCATATCAAAGCTTACTATCAAAGAGCTACTAAAAATGCAGCTACCCCTTCACTTGCTATTAAAAATCCAGTTCTGGTTTGATGGAAGCCACCTGAAAGGGGTTGGATAAAAATAAATATTGATGGCTGTTGGAATGAGTTCACTGTTGGGGCTGGGGGTTTGTACAGGGACCATGGTGGCAAAACAAGGTTTTACTTTTCTTCCCCGTCATAGTCGATACCCCTTTGCATGCTCGAAATTTGGGCACTCGCTACTTGCTCTCAAAAATGCCATTTGTTTTCAATTTAATGCTTTAATTGTAGAATCTGACTCAATCTTACCGGTAAAGATGTTCCACAAGGAAATTGACATACCTTGGAATCTTATCTATCTATTTAAGAGGATATGGACTCGTCATTGTCGTTTCCTCTTTACAGGTCAAGCTGAATTTCATATATAGGGAAGCCAATAAGCCAGCTGACTGACTGGCTAAACATGCTACTAATACACCTATGGTGGGTAAAGCTCCACACAGACATCTGGCAATACTTTTACACGGTGATACAATGGATTTACCTTACATTCGACGTATTTAGTTTGTTTTGTTTCTAGCTGATCTGCAGGAGTTATATATTATCATGGTTATTTTTAACTTCCTGCCTCTATATGACCCTTTAATATTGGAAGGTCTCATATCTTGATTATGATGTTGGGTCTCTAACTTTATGTTCTATAAGAAGGTTTGGCATGGCACAGGTTCTTGATCGTTTCGTTTGGATCTTACGAATGGTTTTTCCTATATGGAGTGCAGAACATTGGGCTTTGCATATTTGTATTTGTTTTCTTTTCAGGATGGCTGTGCAGAATTTTCTCTACCCACCAGCAGTTCTGATGCAGGCTTTTTTCATGATCTTACTGCAGTGACAGATCCGTATTTGGTTTTTTGGCCACCTGTTTCTTCTTTCCTTCTCAACCTTGGTTTCTCACTGTTTTTGTTAGGCTCTTTTGCTCTTAATGTTCCTCTCTTTCTGTTAAAGTTTTTGTTTTTGACACCTCTTTTGGAGCATTTTGGCGTGAGTTGTACTAGTGGGAGGATGAACCTCTAGGGGTTGAGTGGGTATTATATTTTTTATATTTTGTGTTAGGCCGGGATCGGCCTCCCCCTTTGTACCAACTTTTCCGATTAACACGTAGGGAGCCACCGATGCTCTTTCCCCAATATATATATATATATATATATATATATATATATATATATATATATATATATATATATATATATATATATATTGGGGAAAGAGCATCGGTGGCTCCCGTGTTAATCAGAGAAATTAGTACAGGGGGGGCGATCCCCAATCTAAAACAAAACCCAAAAATACAATACCCACACAACCTCTAGGGGTTCAGCCTCCCACCATTACAACTCACACCAAAAAGCTCCAAAAAAGTTGACAAAAAGCATAACTCAAGAAGAAGAGGGAGAAATAAAACTAATAAGATCAAAAGAGCCCAAACAAAACAGTGCCAAAACCACGATTGAGACAAAACACCATATCTGCAGTAATGAAAAGAAAGCGGAAGTTGCCTGTAACAGAAGCAAAGAAGGTTGAAGAGATTCAGATCGCCATCCAGTAAAGGGAGTGAAAAACAGAGCCCGATGTCCAGCCCGCCACAGAGGGAAACTGATAGGAGAAACAAAAAGGTAAAGCCGGCTGTCCTGCACTTCACAGAGGAAAGAAGCCATCTGGAAAACTCAAAGGAAAGAAAAACTAGCAACTTGTGCCAAACCAAAACTTCTTACAGAACAAAGTTAGATATATATATATATATATATATATATATATATATATATATATATATATATATATATATTATTTTTTTGATAGTTCGCGAACAAATTAAACACGAGCTTCTTAAAGAGCCGAGTACAAACTGTTCGTAAACAACAAGCCATTTTGACAATCTTACCTATTGATACTAGGTAAATTCCATCTTCTATAAGGTTAGCATATTCTTTTAAAGGCCAGGCTACTTTGCTTTGTTTTGATTGTTTGTCGTGGTTTGAAGTTAATTTTATTTTTTTGTCCATTTTCTAACTTCCTTATTTGTTTTCTTCAATTTCAGAATAAAACAACACTAATTCTAAGTTTTCTATCCTGCGTATACAACGTACAACATACAATTAAAAGAAATAACAACAAAACATGACAATAACAATAACGATATCAACAGCTCTGCGGTGCTAATCAACACTGCAGCCCTAGAATCAAAATTACATTCAGTAGTAATTTAAATTGGTAAAGAACAAAGAAACTTCACAATAAATCACAATACAGTAAAATTTAATTAATAAAAACTAAAAGGACAATCAATACATATAACATATTAAATTCAAATAAAGGTCTGGTGGCAAGGTCTAGAACCTGAAAGAAGGCTTCACAAACCTCAAGTCAAATGCAATATTTGATGAATCTAAATGTCAATAGTGCAAAGAATGCCTTGGTCATAGATATAGTCATCTTCTAGATCTTAATTTTTATAATAATATGTCACAAGCAATATATATTGTGAAACTTAGCATTTTAACTCAACTTTTTTCTTGCCCATTCCTCTACCTCAAAATATTGTACATGTCCGCATAATGAAGAAATATATCTTCACTCGACCTCAGATCAGGGACACAAGCATCTAAGGAGTAATGAAAAGGATTTGGAGCATAGAAAGGAGCGAGAGGGAGAGAGAATAGCGGCTTCTTTGAAAGGCATGCATATGTATGTGTTTGGTCTGATTTAAATTGCTATAAACGTATTTATCTTCTCACATCCCTTTTGTGTTCTACTTGAGAGATTTGGAGCTTCCTTTCGATGTGACATTGAGGATAATTGAATGTAAGGAAGAGCACTTTTGTGTCCATTTTGTTAGCACTAAATGGCTTTAAAATGGCTTTTTAGTAGTGGAATGAAGCATCTCTATTTTTCATGAAAGCATAGACTATTTAAATAAATTACATAAATCTGTTGGATTAATTATGGGACTACAATGTAATTAATAAATGTGTTGGATCATTATTTAACAAGTCAAAATTATTGTGGTCTAATTAATTAGTAAAGTTTACGACTTTAGGCACATTTGTCATGAAATTATAAGTGTGGATACTATAAGTGCAAATTCTGATTTGATGAGGGGCAGAATTGGAATTTAGCAATTCTTGTAACCAACCATTGGTTATATTAAATAGAGGGGTAATGGTCCCTGATCTGCACGATCTAAAAATTCTCTTGTTCCCCATCAACGAGAGAAACTAAGGAAAACTCCGGAAAATCTGTAGATTGGAAGATCGTTGCTTGCAATCGATCAAATGGATTCAGGTACGCTTCTGCTATTGTATCGATTCAGTTTTTCTCATTAATTTAATTTGAACGTGAACGAAAGATTCTCGTGGCAATTTCCTAAGAGATTTTGATTCGATCAAAATCTATTTGGAAAATTCAAAAGAAAATTTCTAACAATTGGTATCAGAGCCTCCCGTTCATGTTCTTGTTGAGATTCTCCTCCTCTTTCGTGTTTTTTATCCCTTTCGTTCGCCTTTACCCGCGAAGGATTCGCCCGCAAAAGGTTGCGGCGGCGGGACTACGGAAAAAAGAATGCCGCAGCGGGACTGCGACGTCGGTGGGTGCGGTGGCGCGTCCTCCGACGGCGGTAAAATCCGGTGAAAATCGAAATGAGCGGCGAAAGGAAGGCGCCACCGGAGCGGCGCCGGAGGAGGGCGCCGGAGCCGGCACCGGGCGGCGCCTGGCGAAACTGTTTCGCGAACTGCCGCGACGGTTCGCGAACTGCCGCGACGGTTTGCGGAACCGGTCCGTGGACCAGGTCCACGGACCATTCCGTGGACCCGGTCCACGGAACTGGTTCACGGACCAGTTCAGCGGACCCGGTTCGCGGAAAATAAAAAAAAATCAGAAAAATAAAATAAAATCAATTTTCTTTTATTTTATTCTATTTTATTTAGTTTTAAATTGATTTTCTTGATTTTATTAGTTAATGAGTAAATTAAAATTTAAGTTAATTAAGTTACTCATTTTAAAATGAGTAAATTAATTGTAAAGTTTAGGATTGATTAATTTTATAAAATCAATAATTTTGTTTTGTAAATCATGGGCTTTATGGCTTATAAATTAGCTCATTATTTATAAATATAAGATTTTATAAAATTAAATTAAAGTTTAAATTAAATTCGAATAAATGGTATTTTAAAATTGTTCTTCATTTTTAATGAACTTATTGAAGCATGATGTTGCCAAAGTGACCTCTCATGTGTAGATAGTTCATGACGAATGATGGATGTTATGTGTATGTAGGTTCATGCAAGTATTAATTGGCCCAAAGGAAAATTAATACTTGGCCGAAATGCATACACACTTGTGATGATAAACATGTAACAATTATAAGGAATAATATATGAGTAATAAATCGATCCAAAGATAGATTTATTACTTGATATATGTTATTGTTAATGTTTGATCATTACAACAAGATTGCTACTAGCAGTTAATGTTACTGTCCAAAGACTTGATATTAATGTTGCATTAGGTATCTTGAGATGGGATTTACCATTAATTGAATTTAAACATTTTATTAATTAAATCTTCTGTTCATTTTTCAGTTGTTGCTAATGTATCTCGTTAATCTCAATTCGGTTCCAATCCTTAAGGGTGATAGTTTTAAGGATCGGAAAGAGAACATTCTCATTGTTCTTGGTCGCATGGATCTAGATCTAAGCATTAAGAATAGAAAAGCCCGCTCCTCTTACGGATGCAAGTTCCTCCGAGGATAGGAGGAACTTTGAGAAGTGGGACCGTTCTAATCGCTTGAGTCTAATGATCATAAAGTGCGGCATACCTGAGGCCTTTAGAGGTGCGGTGTCTACTGAGATCACTAATGCTGCAATTTTCCTTGCTAAAATTGAGAAACGCTTTGCAAAGAGTGATAAGGCTGAAACTGGTATTCTTTTAAAGAAACTGATTTCAATGAAGTTCAGAGGCAAGGAAAATATAAGGGAGTACATCATGGAGATGTCTAATATTGCTTCAAAATTAAAGAAACTAAATCTCGAGTTGACGGGTGACTTACTCTTGCATTTAGTTCTTATTTCTTTTCCTCCACAGTTTAGCCAATTTCTGGTCAGCTATAATATGCAAAAGGAGAAATGGACTCTTAATGAGCTTATTTCTCATTTTGTGCAAGAGGAAGAAAGGTCAAGCAAGGAAATACCGAAAGTGCTCATCCGGTAAACACCTCTAAGGAAAGGGGCTCTAAAAGAAAGAATGAAGTCTGCTAAGAGTAAGGGTCCTTCTCAAAAGAAACAAAATAAAGCTCAAAATTCGAAAAATATCAGCTTGTTTCTTTTGCAACAAAGAAGGACATCAGAAGAAGGAATGTGCTAAATATCATGCTTGGCGTGTAAAGAAAGGTACATTTCTAACTTTGGTCTGTTCTGAAGTAAATTTGGCTTCAGTACCTAGAAACACTTGGTGGTTAGACTCTGGTGCTACTACTAACATAAGTGTTTCAATGCAGGGTCGCTCGAGCTACCAAAAACCAAATGATGCTCGAAAGATGCATTTATGTGGGAGATGGAAAATCGGTAGAAGTGGAAGCAATTAGGCATTTTAGATTGTTATTATGTACCGGTTACTATTTGGATTTGATAGATACTTTCGTTGTACTCGTTATTTAGACGGAATTTGGTTTCGTTTCGTTGTTTGGACAAATTAGGTTATTGTTATTCATTTCAAAACAGATTGTTTCAGTTTATCTATTAATTCCAATATTGTTGAACCGGTTCTCTTGTGGTATATGACAATCTTTATTTGCTTGATACTGTTGCTTCTTATAATGAAACTCTGAATGTGGAATCATGAGGTACTAAGCGAAAAATTAATAATGAAAATTCAGGAGCATTATGACACAAGCGTTTAGGTCACATCTCTAGAAATAGAGTTGAAAGACTTGTGTCAGATGGAATTCTAAATTCCATTGATTTTACAGACTTTGATGTCTGTATTGAAGGGAAAACAGACCAAAAGGAAGAAATTAGGTGCATATAGAGCTACAGAAGTCTTAGAATTGATACATACGGATGTTTGTGGACCATTTTCTACAGCTTCTTGGAATGGTCAACAATATTTTGTATCATTCATAGATGATTATTCAAGATATGCATACATATTTCTTATTAATGAGAAGTCCCAAGTATTGGACGTGTTCAAATCTTATAAGGCTGAAGTTGAAAACCAACTAAGCAAAAGAATAAAGAAAGTCAAATCTGATCGTGGTGGTGAATACTACGGTAGATATGACGGTTCGAGTGAACAACGTCCGGGACCATTTGCTAAATTCCTAGAGGAGTGTGGAATTGTCCCACAATACACTATGCCGAGTTCACCTAGCATGAATGGTGTAGCCGAAAGACGAAATCGCACTCTTAAAGACATGGTAAGAAGTATGATCGGTCATTCTACCTTACCAAATTCACTCTGGGAGAAGCACTCAAGACGAGCAGCCTACATTCTAAATAGAGTACCAACTAAAGCAACTGCAATTACACCTTATGAGCTTTGGACGTGGTGAAAACCCGCTTTAAAGCATTTTCATGTTTGGGGTTGCTCAACTGAGGCAAGGCCTTACAAGCCACTTCGAGAAAAAGTTAGACCCTAAAACAAGAAGTGCCTACTTTGTTGGTTATTCGGAGCGATCTAGGGGTTTCAAGTTTTATGATCCAAAATTAAAGATAATTTTTGAGACGGGAACCTGCAAGTATTCTTCGAGGATATTGAATTTTGGGGGAGAAATCGAGTTAGAGACTTTGTCTTTGAGGAGGAATCGGACCATACTACTCTTGTTGAAGAGGAATTGGTTCCTATTCCTGTAATTGCTTTTCATAATGATCGGATCTTACTCCCGACATCGATCAAGTCGCAAATCAAGAACCCTCGAGGAATAAATTCAACAACCTTAAGAACAAGTTCAAGAGCATGTGCTTTTGCGACGATCCACTAGGGAAAGAAGAAATGCTATTTCAGATGATTATATTGTATTTCTTCAGGAACATGAGGAAAATATTAGTATGATGGAAGATGATCCTATCAACTTTCATCAAGCTATGCAAAGTTCCAATTCAAAAAAATGGATCAAAGCAATGAATGAGGAGTATAAGTCTATGCAAGACAATAAAGTTTGGGAACTTGTTCCATTGCCAGAAGGAAAGAAACCCATTGGTTGTAAATGGATTTTTAAAACTAAAAGGGATTCAAAAGGCAATGTGGAAAGACATAAAGCTCGTCTAGTAGCTAAAGGCTTTACTTAAAAGGAAGGGATTGACTATAAAGAGACCTTTTCTCCAGTTTCAACAAAGGACTCTTTTAGAGTAATCATGACACTTATTGCTCATTATGATATGGAGCTACATCAAATGGATGTCAAGATCGCAGTTCTCAATGGAGACATTGATGAAACGATCTATATGGTGCAACCAGAAAACTTTGTAATAGGAGACCCAAAGAATATGGTTTGCAAACTGACAAAATCCATTTATGGGCTCAAACAAGCTTCCCGTCAATGGTATCACAAATTTCATCAAGTGATTCTATCATTTGGTTTTGAAATGAATGCAGTTGATGACCGTGTGTATCATAAATTCAATGGGATAAAGCATATTTTTCCGATTTTGTATGTGGATGACATACTGCTTGCCACAAATGATATAGACATGTTGCAGGAAACCAAAAGATTTCTATCAAATAATTTTGAGATGAAAGATCTTGGCGATGCCTCATTTGTTTTAGGAATTAAAATTCACCGAGATCGTTCTCAGTGTATTCTTGGATTATCACAAAGAGGCTATATTGATAAAGTGCTTAAAAGATATGGCATGCAGAATTGTAGACCAATTGACACCCCTGTCACTAAAGGAGACAAGTTCGGCCTCAATCGGTGCCCAAAAGGAAACCTCGAGATTCGGAAATGCAAAAGATTCCCTATGCTTCAGCAATAGGGAGTCTTATGTATGCTCAAGTTTGTACGCGACCAGATATTGCGTACATTGTTGGAGTTTTAGGCAGATACTTAAGTAACCCGAGAATGGATCATTGGAAAGCAGCCAAAAGGGTTATGAGGTACTTAAGGAGAACAAAAGATTATATGCTTACATATAGGAGATCAGATCATTTGGAGATCATTGGGTATTCTGACTCCGATTTTACTGGATGCCAAGACAGCAGAAGATCCACATCAGGCTACATATTTTTGTTAAGTGGTGGAGCTATATCCTGGAGGAGTGCAAAACAAACACTAATAGCTTCATCCACTATGGTAGCAGAGTATATAGCATGTTATGAGGCATCCAACCATGGCATATGGCTGAGAAATTTTGTCACTAAGCTGCGCATTATGGAAGGAATTGAAAGACCACTAAAGTTATTTTGTGACAATAAATCAGCAGTATTGTATTCCAATAACAACAGGAGTTCATCCAAGTCAAAGCATATTGACATCAAATTTCTTGTTGTGAAGGAAAGAATACAGAGTGGACAGATTTGCATAGAGCATATTGGAACAAACTCCATGATTGCGGACCCCCTTACAAAGGGTCTGATACCCAGGGTCTTTCATGAGCATACTACTCATATGGGTGTTATAGAGCTTGAAAAAATTTAGATTCAGTGGGAGTTTGTTAGTTTGTGTTTTTAGTTATATGTTTTATTTTATGTACAAAACATATTTGGATATTTTCTGATCAGAAATATGATATTTTATTCAGTTCAGTACACTCTGTATAATTAAAGTTTGATCTCACTTAAGTAAAGTAGGACCAGTTGAAAATTGACATGAATTGACCACCTTGCATGTAATTTTCATTCCACACATTCATGATTGATCTATGTCATTTGATTATATTAATATATGTGACCATTGATGGGTTTAGTTGTGACAAATACAATGAAGACTGCTTTGATCCTATATTAATATGATTAATGGACCAGATTGTAATGTGCCTTTATAATAATGACAACAAATTTTTGAGCGCTCTAAGGTTGACACATTTATTTTTCATATATAGTCCAGTGGGAGATTGTTGGATTAATTATGGGACTACAATGTAATTAATAAATGTGTTGGATCATTATTTAACAATTCAAAATTATTGTGGTCTAATTAATTAGTAATGTTTACGACTTTAGGCACATTTGTCATGAAATTATAAGTGTGGATACTATAAGTGCAAATTCTGATTTGATGAGGGGCAGAATTGGAATTTAGCAATTCTTGTAACCAACCATTGGTTATATTAAATAGAGGGTAATGGTCCCTGATCTGCACAGTCTAAAAATTCTCTTGTTCCCCATCAACGAGAGAAACTAAGGAAAACTCCGGAAAATCTGCAGATTGGAAGATCGTTGCTTGGAATCGATCAAATGGATTCAGGTACGCTTCCGCTATTGTATCGATTTAGTTTTTCTCATTAATTTAATTTGAACGTGAACGAAAGATTCTCGTGATAATTTCCTAAGAGATTTTGATTCGATCAAAATCTATTTAAAAATTCAAAAGAAAATTTCTAACAAAATCTTGATAATATTTTATGTTATCTGCCTTTTATATTCCTAAATCTGAAAAAAATAAAAATGTAATTTTGAAACTGAAAAAAAAAAAAGTTGTCCCGGTGCCTCCTTAAAATGAACGGAGAGCAGTAAACTAGATGCATGGTGGATCAACATCCACATATACACAAATGCATGTATATTAAATGAAATTAAAAATATATTTCATGAGCACTAATGTACATCTTAATTTCCCAGAAGGATATTTGGAATATTTAGCTATTTAAGATACTTTGCAATACTTTCTTTTCAGCTCGGTGCTACCAGCTTTATCGCAATCTCAAAATCTCGTCCCTTAACCTAATCGATGGCATCAAAACAGGCTTAAAATAAATAATGATAGCCTAATTAAGCCAAATCGATCCAAATCTCCAACTAACCTCATAATATAGGTCCTTAACCTTTTTATAAGCAAACAGCTGTGGCTTAATCATCCATCTTAATTATTAGTTAACCTTTTAATTATTAATAATTATCGACACCAAAGCCTTTACTTCATAAAGGAGCAAGCGTGCACGTGCTCTGACAGCCATATGATATTCAGAAAATGCAAAGTTGGATTAAGCATTGCTAAATAATGAACAAATTTTAAATCTTTCATTATATATGAGCACAATTTTTTTGCATGGGACGTTAGCAATGCGCCTAACATAATGCATGCAAATTATATATATATATATATATATATATATATATATATATATATATATATATATATATATATATATATATATATATGAGATTGAATTCAGTTATTTGGTTCTATGGTTATCATATTTTTGGTATCCTTCCTGTCAATGGTGATTAATTTTGCATCCAGTGGTGAGAGTATGAATCAAATGATCTTGGTAGACTTAGGGCCAGATTGGAATTCTTTTTATTTTAGTCTTAGTAAATTTAATTTTAGTTTTTAAAATATCACTATTATTTTTATTTTTCTTTTTTAAAAATAAATAAGTTTATTTTTAAAAGTACTCGAATTAATGTTTTAGATATTTTTAAGAATATCAACTATCACATTTGCTTATTGTCATCAATCATCGCTGATCAACTTTGGTGCTATTCAGTGACCACCAAAATAAAATAAAATAAAATTTATTTTAAATTAAACTATAAATAAAATAAAATAGAAATAAAATACAAAAGTGATCCCTCTTTATACATATATCATTTGATCCTTTAAATTCTTTACCCACAATGGATCTCTATTTTTAATTTTTTGCTTGCATGCACTAACTGTCAGCATTCTTTGTTCATCATATATGAATATCGATGATACTTGTAACTTATTTCTAGCGCATAGTTTAGTCTGGTTCATGAGACAAATATTATTGTATGTGTGTGTATACAAATTTAGGCTAGAATATATTACACCTAATTTTGGCTAAAAAATATGCAAATATTATTGTATATGTGTGTGTACATACGTACTTTTAACCTCGCTCGCCCTAATGTAAATAACGAGCAAATAACCCAAGTAAAGAACAATGAGATATATAGTTAAGAACGATCATCACTCGAAGAATCACAAATGATAAGAAAATGAACATGCACGAAGCTAGTGAACCTGGCATTGAGCTTCTTAGATTCTATGCACATAGGAAGCACATATTTACATTAAAAACTTATAAAATATTTTTTTCATCCATTTCAACTAAAGTTGACTTATAGCTACAATCAAAGCAAGGGAGAGCACCACAACATTACTCTTTACAAAAGCTCTCGTTCATTAGTTGAATTGGCTTAAGGCTGAGTTCAACTTCTTTGCAATATCTTTCACTGTGATGAAGCAACCCACTTCAACCTTGGAATAGAAAATAAAAGCAATAGAGTTTGTTATAAACCTAGACATTAATTTATCTAAATCCATGCAAACATGCATATAAAGGTACACAAAATATTAAAGAATTTTATGCACTTTTTTAATATTATTAGCATTAATATTAAACTAATAATGTTGATTTAGAACTTATGTATAACTTGGTGATCTAATTTGATAAACTTTCCCAATTTTTATAATGTTTAATTGTTGATTAACTTTGATAAAAAAAATGATACACTTATAACTTTCCTCAATAAAACATTGTTTGACATATTTATTTGTAAATTCAATTTGTTTATATTATTCCAAATGTTATAGTGTACATGCTCAGAAAGTTATATTTAAATTCATCATTGTTACTTCATAAAACTGATGAATATTTTTATCGCACTATCTAGAAAATTTATTATGATGTTACATTTGCAAATTTATTATACAACCAAATCAATTATATATTTATGAGATTTCATATCTTAATAATTTTCATGGTGTATATAAAGGTGAATAAGTTTGATTTTTTATTTTTTATTGAGTTCTACATTTTTCAAAATAAATTAAAGATTACATGATCAATGCCACTATATATAAATAACATGCCAAAAAATGGAAAAAATATGCTGCTTTTATATTGATGACTCATTATAAAAATATGTTACTTTTATAAGTATGACTCATTACATTTTTTAACAATAATCCTAATCAAACTCACATAGTCAGCAAAAAAAATGGGGTGACATAAAATATATAACAAATCTCTCACTCATAAAATGAAGCCATCTTAAAACCAATAATAAGCATCAAGCACATAATGGCAAATACTTTTAACATGCGAAACCTAATAATTATATATATTGAAAATATGCTGACTTAGAATATATGAAAATGCTTTAACATATTTAAGAGATAGTGGTCTAATACTGTAATTTTTTAATATAATCATTATGTTAAACATGTGTTGATTTGATTTGATATTAATAAAATATTCCATTATTTTTATATACCATAAAAGAGATGTTAACAATTTCTTTGATTTAGTGGATACATATATCTTTTATCAATGATAGAATACATAAATACTCACCTATATCCAATTATATTGTTATCTAATTATCTTTTTGTATTATTAATGTGCCTATGAATCTTACAAATTAATATACTTGCCTGTGCAACCAAAGTGATATCAAGAAAGGAAGACCCGACAGAGAAAGTCACAGCGCTTAAGTTGTTGACCACGAGATGGAGCTCCTCAATGTGAGAAACCAACTTTACCAAAACTCCCTTATGATTTTCACAGTGTATATTCACAAGCACTGTCTTACCACAAATCTTAATCTTGATCTCATGAGGCTGGAGTTTTTGATGAGTTGGAATGTTATTAATTACATTGTTATTCTCCACAGAAGATATAGGGCTTTCACAGTCATCAGAGTGATCATGGCATGGCTTCATGTTCATTGTGGCAATCTCCAATATCTTCCTCTCAGTCTTATCTTCTTCAAGGAATTTCACTCTTTCCTCAAGCTCTTTGATATGCTTGACTGCATCTCCAAGAACTGAAGCTTTATCCATCTGGTGCATTAATGAGTAAGGGAAATTAATAAATGGGATAAGGGATTGGAGAGTTACTCGTAAGAGCATTCACCTCATAAAATGTTTTGATCTAAATGATTAAAGGTAGATGTTATAGAAAGTACACAACAATACTCATTTCATAAAGTCAAAAATATATTTTACTCATTCATTCATAGTATGTTAAAGTAGCAATATTTATTACTTAAAGAATTAAAACTATTTATTTATATACAATGAAGTATATAAGAATGAAGTATAAGAGGAATGTCATTATTATTTTTTAGTTATATCTAAGAGATATGCATGTTGAAAATATGCTAACATGAGGGTGAAAAAAATAATTTATTCACGAGAAATATTCTTTGTACCCAATATATTGACACACACACACACACATATGTATGAATGTATATATATATATATATATATATATATATATATATATATATATATATATATATATATATATATATATATATATATATATATATATATATATATATCAAGAACAACTATTTATTTTTGCCATAAGCCACATATTACGGTTCTCCATGACATTATTGCTATAAGAATCATGACTTTCTCACTTTTTTATACACAAGTTGAATGTATTATAAGAGTTATATATAGGCCAACACTTTACTTTTTCAGTTTCATATGAAATAAATTTATAGCATTGAGATCAAGATGAACTTGAAAATTTTTTCTTGAATAGTTGTGAAAATTATTTCAAATAGACATCAAAATATTTCATAAAGAAACAAAAAGTTAATGCCATATCAAAACAATAGGCTTTTATGTGAAATTTTAGCCAAATTTGTGATGTTGTAACTAAAATATTTATTAAATTAGAATGAAACATAATTAAAGAGTGAATTATTAACTTGCTAATTAAACACGATCTAGTTTGAGGACTAAGGGAATGTTAAGGTTAAAAGACGTTCTAACTAGTGATGAATAAATAATAAGAGGGTACTAAGAACCTTTCTCCCCCTTTCTTACAACTAAAATCTATAGCAATAAAAAACATTAAAAACACTTTTCTAATTTCAGAATAATAAATTAAAACAAAATGAAAAGTTTTCAATCACACTTTCTAAAAAATAACATATTTCTTAGGCCCACTGATTAACAACCAAAGGCTCCAATGATGATTTTGTGCCTTTTTTTGTTTATTGTATAACAAATGTGATATACAAGAGAAAGCATGTGCCATGTGAACTAAGAAGTTGTTGAGCATAAAAGCAATAAGAATAAAAAGAATTATTCTCTCTAAAAAAGTTATAGTACTTCCCAACATAATCTATTTATCTATTGATTTAAAAATAAGCCATTTATAAGAAAGACTTATAAAAAATAGCTTTTCAACAAATTCTTAACAAATGTGATTCCAAAAAGGCACATTTAAGCATTCTTATAGTGGACATTTTCAGTTAAATTATGTAAAAAGACCAAGAAAATTATAAAGCAGAAAATATTGTACAAAATCTACATCGTACAGAGACGAAAATGCACGTTGCGAAACTTATATAAATATTAGGTATTTCTATCAACTCTTTGTTTATTAGCATAATATAGGAAAGTCAACTAAATGGAGCTATAACGAGTATATGTCTAACAGCTATATATGATTACTTGGAGCTTTAAACCTATTGTTCCTTATGTTTTGGATTATTAAAATGCTACAGAAAAATAGATGAAATCCAGAATTGTTATTACAGAAAAGGTACAATTAAGAGACTTCAAAAAGGTACAATTAAGAGACTTCTATTAGATTAAGCCGTATACTTTTTATTTCTAAAATACTGATTTATTATTTGAGAGCTGATGGCCGTGGCATGAAGCAATTATCTTCCTCCTTTGATGGAGCAAATATTGGATACATTAAAAGTATCTATGTTTAACGCTGTGGATTACATGGCCTGCAGAGATCCGCATATAATATTTTTCTCTTTCATGAACCTTTCTTATTAAAATTTGGAACCGACATTAGATATATGTTATGGACTAAATTTTATTTTAAAAACAAATATTTTAAAAAATGAGAAATAAGATGAACTAATCAATTTATCTCTAATTGAAAGCTATGCTCTTAAATATTTTAGTTAAATCACCACTGGTAATGTTGATCTCATTCTTAACTTTGTAATATTGAGTTTAAGTGATAATTTTTATGTATTGTGACTAAATTTCTACTATTAGTATTCTTTTCTTAAATTGTGATCAAATTATCTTTTAATTACACCTTTCTAATTAACCATAGTTTAACCATTACAACTACAGTAAGTGATTCTATTAAATTTTTCTGAAATATAACTATGAATGAAATCAAATTTTAATTAATAGTTGAGACTAAAATAATTTATCAAACTAAATAAAAAAAAAAACAGAAAAGGTACTTATTGAAAATAATTAAGGAGAATGTTCGAAAATGGTGATAGAAAGATATTTGTTTTGAAATTTCAATTTTAACAGTAAGAAAAAAATTAACAACGCTTTCCAAGCAAAGTTTTACTAGATTTTAATATTCTTATTGAGCTTTTCTAACAGTTACGCTTCAGTCTTGAAGTAAAAAAAAAATAAAAATAAAAGAAGATCATGAATCTTTAATGAAATAGAATCCGTGAAAGACTCATTTGATTTGTTAATGGATAGAAAACAAAATAATAATTAAATCTTCATTAATTTTTATGAACCTTAAAATTCTTATTTGTGAGAAGTTTTGAAGATGTTTTCAGAGCTTAAAACCGACATTTATTTCTGATATATCCAACCAAATGAAAAAAAAATCTAAGCAGTAAAAAGATTATTTCATGTACCTTCTTAAGACCAGGAATAATAGCCGCAAGTGCTACAAACCTTTGGCTGAGCTTCTCCCTTCTCCTTCTCTCAGCAAGAATGTGATCAACGGAATAATTAGTTTGCCCTAAGCCCATCCTCATCTTCTTCCCCTCAGTTTCACCATCAACCATCCCACCTTTCCTTTTGATGCTATCTTTCGGCATATCAGCCTCATCATAAATAACATTTTCAGCTTGAGATTGGTTAAAAGACAGAAGAAGTGGGGCATCAGGCACCAAAAATAGACCATGTTGATCAGCTTTGTATATTCCATTAGAAGCTTTCATGGACTTTTCCAGAGAGCAAACAGAAGGGTACAAAGTAAAGCTTTTTGATGAAGTAATAGAATGTTGTAAATTGTTATCATATGAAGTTGATATTAATTCTTGGGGGCTGAAGTAACTCAGTTTGCTCAGTTCTTGCTGCATAGTGAAATCTGATGCATCATCCAAACCCTATAAATTATTGCACAGTATGTTCAGCTTTAGGTTAAATTTAGTAATATGTAAAGAAAAAATTGATGTTTCCCTGGCACATGAGTGCCATAAATTAAGGAAAAAAAAACAAATGATACATAACCCAAGCAAAATTTATTTGAGAGGAGAAAGAAACTTATTCTTGAACTATGAAAGAGTTATTTATTTCTCATGAGAATAATTAAACTATATGACTGTTAATTGTGCCTTACAATTAGATAGAAGTTTTTAATAGTTCAGGAAACGTTGTCTTCTATCAAGTGATGAATTTGGCTCAGTATATGCTCCGCCATTTTTATTATTCTATAAATTAACTTTGCTTCTTTATGATCTTACCGGTTCTGAAATCCAGTGCAAAGCTGATTTTGTCTCCATTCTTCAAAAAGCGCACCTTCTCAGAAAAATAACAAAAATATCATTAATAACTGGTGATCAGTAATAAAATATAACGCCAGTTTTAGTGATAGCAGAAGGTTTGCAAATATAGGAAAATTAATCATAAGCTTATACACTGCAGGAATATCAATATATAATGACAAAAACTTATCGAGACAAGCCATCCGTCGGACAGCTCTTCAGAAAACCTGCTTGAATATATATCATGATCTTCATATGAAATTATTTATTCCCATAAAAACCTAGGAGAAGAAGATGAAGAATAGAGTACATGCAGAAGTTAGTTTTCTGATTTTATGATCAGTTTCTACGAGAATTTTTTCTCCTAATTATGGTAAATATAGTTCAACCTTAAAGCTAGAATAAAAAGCCCAGGAGAAATCAAGGAAACACACATGAGACCGCTCAGAAAATTTTCTAGTTACCTGAAGAACAGAAAGAGAGCTGATGAAGGAAGCCTAACCTCAAAAACCTAAGTTTTCCCTTCTCAAGCAACAAAGCGACCAAGTCGTTCCCTGCTTTCCGTATATAAGAATTAGACTATAAATATTATAATCTATTTGGTGTGAACATATCCATCTACTTCTGTTACTGTTGATTTTGAGGCTTAGCAAAGACTTCACACCTGCAATCGCGAACACGTACTCATAATTTGACTATTTCAATAATGAAGTTGTTAGTTTGATCCATGACGGCTTCAATCCGGAATTTTTTCATTATTAAAGGAAGAGTACAGGAGAGCCAATGGCCAACCATCTCATTGATTATTTCATTCTGTAAAGTATTGTACAAGTAAAATTTACATCAGATGACCATGAAACCGATGTGTAAAAGATCAAACTGGATATTAAATAAATGGTATTGAATAAAGTATTTTCAGTAATTGTACACTCAAAAATAATTCTTAACAATAACATGAAAGTGCCCAAACATTATATGGGCTTTTTTGGGTTTAATGAATTGAGCTCATTCACCACGGAATTGATGATCTCCTCTGCTGAGCGTATCGGTGTTTAGGAGAGCTCTTCTGACTGAAATCGCTTATACTTATTATTTATGCTAGCTTCTCCAATTAATTCCATCGATGCTCCTCGAACTCGCCGACACCTAACCAAGCTCACATGCGTCCATTAAGCTAGGATTATCAAGTTCGTTGAAAAGCCCTTCACGACAAGAGGAAGGACAACTCTACTCCATCTTTCATGCTTATTTATTGATCACATGAAATCCACACTTAATAACTTATCATCATTGAATAATAATAGGCTCCATATAGCACATCCTACAACATTATTGAATCCCAATTTGTCCGGGAAACATATCCAAGGAATAGAGCGCTAGAGAGATTGGAGAGAGGGAGAGAGGGAGAGGGAGAGAGAGAGAGAGAGAGAGAGAGAGAGCAATAACACAGTATTATACAATAAATTTGCTTGTCTTTTATTTATGGGAGAGACACTCTATTTATAGGATGAGTTTAATTATAATTATACACTATACTTCTACAATATAGAAGCGGCTGGGTACCTTTGTCAGTATATAAATGAGACTCACGAGGCTCTTAAGTGGCCTATTAGTCATCAGATCAGGTGGTTTCTAGCCGGATCATCTTCAATTTGGGCGCCTTTAAGTAGGAAATCCACTAAGTTGGACTGCCATTTGGTTGGGTGGAAGCTAGGCCGGTTAGCCACTCATTTAAAGGGAGTAGGATTTCAGGGTGAATATATGATTCTTCCTCTGCCCTCGGCAATCAAGTGTCTCATTATTATCTACCTTGCTTGTTCGATCAAAGAGCAACAAACCTACCAAATTGGGTATGCTTGGCCTTGGCCACTTTTGGTGGGCCCAATGAAGCCATGCTATTCTCCTCATATTCTATGGGATATCTCTAAGAGTCATACTGGTGCATTTTTTATGTATATATTAAATTCTTTGATTTTTGGCTTCTTGATTGCGACATCTATGATAAGATAAAAAAGAATCCAAAATTTGAATCAAATTCATGGTATTCATGACTATTCAACAGACCTTAGTTTTTTACTTCTTAATTTCCATGTAGAGTCATTATAATGATGGGGGTGGATACTTATTTTTTGAGCGCCCTTCTTGTTTGCCTTATAAATCTTTAGTGACTGCTGATATGGAGGATGGAAATTGTCCGAGTCCATGATGAAGGAAGCCCAAATCTCGATAGTTTAAGCCAGGAGGAATAGAGCAAGGACAAGTATAAGGAACGAAGGACCTCAGAAACATTCCATAAATGAGAATAAAACTCTCGGCCTTGTGGAGGAGGTATGATCTTCTGATTCTGACTCTGATCGCTCCACGAGGAGTTATCTGATGGAGAGGGGTGGATTTCGAGTGAAAAAATAATCACATATTGGAAAGAGACCTTCTTAGTGATGATAGGATCGATAAAGATGTCGTTCCCCCTACTTATCAAGATATATTTTGAAATAGATAGAGTAGATAATAAGGTTAAGATAGGGCGAGAGTTGATGTTCAATCGTTGTTCCTGGCTGGGATATGTTCCGGCTGAGACAATGGTTTCAATTTTGTTTCCAGGTGAGCAATGAGTACATGTTGTCTTGTCAATCAATGCACGCATTTTATTAAAATTTTAATCAATAGTTATGTCCATATTTTACTTTTTTCCCTCACTTTAGTGTTACAAAAAGACTGTCCAATCCCTACGGTGCTTCGATTTTGTTTATATGCTATAAGTTAATTAGTCAGACTATCTAGCCTCTCACGCAATCTCTTTCCCCTTCTTTGTATGATTTTCCTCCTTCCTTTTTGTCGTCCTATGTGTCCTAGGTATTCTTCTGAGCTCTTTGGTGTGAACTCTACCAGATGTCCCCCATCGTTTCAAATAGGTTGGTTGTGGGCTATGTATGAAATGTTCACCTTCAGTCCTGAAGTCAATCTCCGTGTAGCCTCCAAAGGTGAGAGAATGGTAGGAGAATATAGTGACAGACTGGTGGTGTATGTTGAACAATTTAAACATATGCTATGAATGCCCTTTGCTAGAGAATTGAGGTCCATCTTCAATAGCTACGACATTATTCCATCTCAATGTCGGTGGAGGCCAGATTCAATGTATTTGGACGACCTTTGAAGGGATTCTTGAGGCAAATCTTTGGAAATTCATTTCTTGACAATTTTAACTTGTTTTAGACTCCATAATTAGTGGTGTTCATGGTGTGGGTGTTTATTTAGGCAAAGTAAAGTGTGTGTGAGTGGAGAAGGAAGTCTGTAGAGAGTGTTTAGAGTTTAAGGTTTGGTGTTTTATTATTGTTTTGTGAGGGATCTTCTCAAAAGATTTATAGGAGGAGAAGGAAAGTGAAAGATTGCTTCTTCCCTATTATTCCAAGAGAGAATTGTGTGTTGTTGTGAAGAGAGAAGGATATTCAAAGGAACTAATGGATTTTCTCGGGGAAGAAATTAAAATAAATTGTATTTACTTTTCATAGTTTGATGACTTTGCTTATATATATATATATAATTATTGTTTTGTTGTATCTTCTTTATGAATTCTGAGAATATTTCTTTGTCTTTCTACTTGCAATGATAAATGGTGAAGTGATGCTTTAGATTGGATGTGTCATATAAAAGATAAGATACTGTGATGATTTTTCATTTCTTTCTTCATTTACTTTTTGATCTGGCTGATTAAATTATTAAAATATGTTGTGAAACATATGATCTGGAGGAATTTTGCTTTCTACAACGAAAGTGGAGATTACATTCAATGTCCATGAATGAGTGATGTGGTTTATGGGGGTTGGGTGCAAATAAATAGTGAAATATGGTTTGTTGGGCGTATAATTAAAGATTTTAGGGTAACAGACTAAAATCCTTAATTTAGTCCTAGTGTTTGGAAACTAAAGTGAGAGTTAGCTTTTATGCGAAGGGAAGTGGGAGCTCTGGAGTGAGAGCCAGTATCATCCCAGCCTAACCACGAATTTAGGGATTAAACTTAGTATTAGTCAATGTTCTTTATAGCACTCCAAAGGGGGTAAAAAATAGACATGCTCATATTTGACACAATATAAATATTATACTAATCTATATTATTCACTCATCAAAATATCATTGTAAGGAGGAAGAAACTTTTTCTATATCTAAACCTTACATTACAAAACTTAGTGTAAAATTAATTACTTTAATTTGATGTTTACAAAGTTCTATTGTAATATTAAATTCTTTAAATGGTAGTAATTTTAGTATTTAATTTTAGTGTTTTGCAAATTTGGACATTGGATTTCTGTGCTACGCTTTAAGGTTTACTTCCTATCTGTGGGATCAATATTCAGGACTCCACTAGAGCGTTATACTTGCGTAAAGATTGGCTGATTTCTTATTAAACTGATTATACTTTATAACTGAATTGGAATTACTTTTGAAATATTACTTCATGTTAGCAAGCCAATGCATCAAGTTTTTGGCGTCATTGGCTGGAATAGGGCAATAGTAAATTTAGTAGTATCTAGAAATCTTTAATTCATATTTGTGTATGCGTAGTTTTGGATTTGAAGGTTTATTACCTTACGATTCAAAATTAGAACGTACTATTAGAAAAATTCAAATAAAAACAAAAGAATTTAAAAATGTAAGCAAAATGGAAAACAATCCAGATAGCCAAAGACATGAAAATGAACATCAATCGAGACCATTAAGAGATTATGCTAACCCTACAGCAGATGAAATTCACTTAACTAATCAAAATCTTGATGTAGCTGCTAATTCATTTGAGCTTAAACTTATTATTATCCAAATGATACAAAATAATCAATTTAGTGGAACACCAAATAAAGATCCTAACTTACATGTTGCTAGTTTACTAGAACTGTGTGCTACATTTAAATATGCTGGAGTGTCAAACGACGTTGTTAGGTTAAGAATTTTTCCTTTTTCATTAAAGGGTAGAGCTAAGGTGTGCTTAAATTTTGTAGCACCTGGATCTATCAAAATTTGGGGTCATAAAAATTTTTGTCTAAATCTTTCCCTTCATAAAAATTGCTAAACTTAGAAACAATATTACATCTTTTTCTCAGTTAGAAGGGGAATCAATTTATGAAGCTTTGGAAAAATTTAAAAATCTCCTTAGGAAGTGTCCACATCATGCTTTACCAGATTGGTCAATATTTTAAACATTTAATAGATTAGTGGGATCTCTTAGGTTGATTATTGACGTTGCTGTTGGTGGATCGTTAATGTCAAAGCCTTTTGATGAGGCCTATTCTTTATTTGAAGAGATGACTACTAATAATTTTCAATAGCCTTCTGAAAGGATAAATCCAAAAAGAGTAAATAGTTTTCATGAATGATGCAATATCAATGTTGGATTCTCAAATTGATGCAATTTCAAAGAAAATAGATCAATTCAGAATGAATTATTCTCAAAGGCCTAAGGTGTTAGAGGAAAATTCATTAGGACAAATAGTAGATTCTCAATCATCTTATGAGAATTTAAATGCTATTAATAACATAACCAATAATCCTTATGCTAATTATTATAATCCCGGTTGGAAGAACCACCCAAACTTAAACTGGAATAATAACACTGCTACTGTTAATCCTTAGTGGGGGAATAATTCTGTAAACCCTTTGAGAAATTCAAATAATCAGGGAAATAAAAATTATATAGCTTCTTATCCTTCAAGTTTCAAAAGTAACCCACAATTTAAAGAAGATAAGTTGTATATGGAAGAATTGATATTAAGCATGGGTAATCAATTGCAAAGTCAAGGGAATCAGTTGCAAGGTCAAGGGAATCTGTTCCAAAGTCAAGAAGCTTCTATTAAAAATTTTGAAAACCAATCGGTTCATATTGCTACTGCACTGAGTAACAGACCTTCTGGAACTTTCTCTAATAATGTTGAGATTAACCCAAAAGATTAAAATAAAGATCAACTTAAGGCTATACTAGAAAAGAATTGGAAGCAAGAGTGCAAAAAGACATTGAAGTTGAAACAGAGGTGGAAATTGATAAAGGACATGATAATATATATCCTGATTTAGAATATCCGCTTAAACCAATGAAAATTACTGTAAAAAGATCACCACCTCCATTTCCTCAAAGATTGAAACAACAAAAGAGATATAAATAATTTTTAAAATTCTTATAAATCCTTAAAAGATTAACAGTAAATATCCCTTTTATTGCGTACCTTAGAACAAATGCCTAACTATGTGAAGTTTATAAAGAATATACAAAATAAGAAAATGAATTTTTCAGATAATGAGACTATCACACTTAGTGAAGAGTGTAGTACAATTATCCAGAAGAAACTTTCTAAAAAACTTAAAGATCCCGGTAGCTACACTATTTATTGTCCTATTGTAGAGAAATTTTTTTGGAAAAGCCTTAGGTGATATAGGATCCTGGTAGCTTCACTATTTATTGTCCTATTGTAGAGAGGTTTTTTTGGAAAAGCCTTATGTGATATAGGAATCAAAATAAATCTTATGCCTCTATCAACTTTCAAAAGGTTGGGAATAGGAGAAATTACACCTACTTTGGTAACTCTTTAGTTAGTTTATCATTCTATTACTTATCCTAAAGGAGTTGTTGAAAATGTTTTATTAATGGTTGATAAATTTATCTTCCCTGCGGACTTTATCATTTTAGATATGGAGGAAGATAAAGAAATTCCTATTATTTTGGGAAAACCAGTCCTTGCAACTAGAAGAGCCATGATAGATGATCAAAAAGAAGAATTAACTATGAGGGTAAATGATCAAGTGGTGACATTTAATATAAGCTATGAAATACCCTGCAACAGAAAAAGATGGTGAATGCTTTCGACTGGAAATTTATGACTAATTAAAAGATGAGCATTTTAAGGAGAAGTTTGAAGAAAAAAAAAGAGTAAGAAGATGAAATGGAAGATGAATATGATGACATAGATAATGAGGTACTGGACTATGTTCAGGAAAGATTTGAGATGTTGGATATTACAGATAATGATAATAGAAGTTAAATTCCATCTATTATAAAACCTCCTGAACTTGAAATGAAAGTACTTCCAAATCATTTGAAGTATGTGTTCTTAGGAGAGTTATCTACATTACCAATTATTGTATCCTCAGATTTAAATGATTTACAAGAGCAGAAACAGCTAGAAACCTTAAGAATATATAAAAAAGCTTTTGGTTGGACTTTAGTTGATATTAAAGGAATCAGTCATTCAATCTGCATGCATAGAATTCTGTTGGATGAACAACATAAACCTAGAGCAGATCCATAAAAGGAGATTAAATCCACTGATGAAAGAAGTAGTGAAGAAAGAAAATTTAAAATGGATGGATGCCAGAATTATGTATCCTATTTCAGATAGTGCATGGGTACGTCTGATCCATTGTGTTCCTAAGAAAGGAGGAGTGACAGTTATGACTAATGAAAGAAATGAACTAATAACAATAGAAAAGTCACTGGTTGGTGAATCTGTATTGATTATAGAAAATTAAATTCTGCCACTAGGAAAGATCACTCTCCTTTACCTTTTATAGACCAAATGTTGGATAAGCTCAGTGGGCACAAATATTTTTACTTTTTAGGTGAATATAATGGCTATCATCAGATACAAATTGCTCCTAAGGATCAAGAAAAGACAATATTTACTAGTCCTTGTGGAATATTTGCTTTTCAAAGAATGCCCTTTAGATTATGTAACACACCTGTAACATTTCAATGATGTATGATGTCAATTTTTAGTAATCTAATTGACAATGGAATAGAAGTTTTTTATGGATGATTTTTCTGTATTTAGAAATTCATTTGATGTTCGATTAAATAATTTAGAAAAATTTTTGGAATTATGCGAAAAAATAAATTTAGTTCTAAATTGGGAAAAATGTTTATTTATGGTTGCAGGAGGCATTGCGAAAAAATTTTTGAATATGGCATCGAAGTAGAACCTGTAATGATTCAAATCATTCCCAAACTACCACCTCCAACTACAGCGAGAGGGGTTAGGAGTTTTTTAGGACATGCAGGATTCTACATGCGTTATATTAAAGTTTTTTTCAAAAATTACTAAACCTCTGTGCTAGCTTTTAGAAAAAGATAAGAAATTTGATTTTAATGTAGAATGATTAATTGGATTTGAATTATTGAAAGAAAAGTTAGTCACTGCCCTATATAGTTTCAATTGAATGGGAGAAACCATTTTAAACTTATGTGTGATGCTAGTGATTATGCGAGTGGAGCTGTTTTATGACAAAGCTATGATAAAATTTTCAAAGTTATATACTATGCTAGTAAAATTCTTATGAAACTCAAATTAATTACACCACAACTGAAATAGAGTTATTAGTGATTGCATATGCTTTTGAAAAATATAGGTCATACTTAATTAAAACTAAATGTATAGTGCATACAAACCACTCAGCTATTTAATGCAAAAGAAGGATGTTAAACTAAGATTAATTAGATGGGTACTTCTAATGCGAGAATTTAACTTCATAATAATATATAGAAAAGGATCTGACAACCAAATAGCTGATCATTTATCTTGGCTAAAACAATACGAACTTTCTGACTTTGAAAACAAAATCACATAAACTTTTCCTGATGAATAAATTTACAATATTAAGGAATGGAATTTTTCGTGGTATGCTGATATTGTGAACTATATCATAGTTATATTTTACCACTTGGATTACCAAAGAAACAATAGAAAAAATTTATCTATGATGCCAAATTTTATTTTTGGTTTGGCCCATATTTATATAAATAAAGCAAGGATCTAGTTATTAGGAGATGTGTACCTTATGAAAAAATTGAACCAATTACTCAAAGATGTCATGATTCTGAATTTGGGGGACATTTTGGAACTGACAAAACTGCACATAAGATTTTATAATCTGGATTCTATTGGCCTACTCTTTTTAGAGATATTAACAGATATATTAAAACATGCGATCGATGCCAGCGAGTAATTAATATTTCTAAAAGAAATGAAATGCCCCTAAATTTTACATTGGAAGTTGAAATCTTTGATGTTTGGGGATTATATTTTATGGGACAATTTGTTCCTTCATTTAGAAATATATATATATATATTGATTACTATAGATTATGTATGAAAATGGATTGAAGCAATAGCTTTACCCAAATGTGATGCTTAAAGTGTTTCAAAATTTCTAATGAAAAATAACTTTTTACAAGATATGGAATGCCAAGAATTATCATTACGAGTGGATCCCATTTTAGAAATAATCTAATTCAGAAATTGATTGGAAAATATAATATTTTGCATCGAATCTCAACTGTTTATCATCCCTAGACAAGTGATTTAGCTAAAGTATCTAATTATTGAAATTAAAAGAAATTTGGAGAAATCTGTAAATCCTCATAAATTATATTGGTATGCGATATTAGATACTGCATTATGGGTATTGATACACCTAAAATATATAGTGTTTTTATGCACATTTTTATACCTATTTTTGATGATATTGCACTTTAATGGAAGATATTTTGTGTTTTTCTTGCATGTATGATGAAAATGAGTGATTATGATGAAAGGAGCAAAATTAGATCAAATTTGGAGCAAAAAAATGAAAAAAATGAAAAATTTGACACTGGTGGCTAAGCGCCGCCTGGTCGGTGCTTAGGCGCCACAGTTAAAAATTGAATTTTCTTCATTTTTGGCGTCAATCTCAAGGGGTGTTTGAAGCAACTTTTGGTGGTGACTTCTTTAACTTGCCATGGGCAGCAAATTTAAATGAATGGATGCTTCTTTTGGTGGATACATTGAATCGGGACATAATTTGAAGAAACACCAAGGCACCTTTTGAATTTTTATTAAAATTATGTCATGAGAGTCTTTAGTCTGTGTGTGTGAGAGGGAGAGTCCTTAAAGAGCTATTAGTTAGTCTTCTTCTAGTTTTACCATTTTTCTTTTATTGTTTATAGTCTTTTAGAGTTAGTAGAGAGTAAGAAAGGAGAAAGGGGTTGGAGTGAAGCCTTCTTCTCACCAAATCTCTTCCTTCCTTTTATTTAGTTTTTATTGAAGTCTGATGTCTATTTCTGGGTCATCAGAGTTGTGTGATCCACTTTGAGGAGTATTTTAGTGGAAAGTCAAGTTTTAAAGAAACTTCTGGAGTCTTGTGGAGAGGATTTTTAGATAAGTTTTTACTTCTGTTTTTTTTTATATTTAGTTTTTGATGAAAACTTGTGTTTTCATTATGATTTCTATTTTCAAAGTAATGTATGCTGGTGTTTTCTCCATGAAATCTGAATAGTTTTCTTTATCTTTTTCTTTCTTAAATGAAGAAGTAATTAAATTATGTAGGATTGTTGTGGAATGTATAAGTGTTTAAAGTTGGAATAAGTTGTGAAGATTTAATTCCATAAACTTAATTGACTTCCTTAATTTGGCCAATTAAGATGTTAAAATTTATTTTGAGATTATGTATGATCCAATGCGGTATTGTCTCAAACAATAATTGGTAAAAACCACATGCAATTATATGGTGAGAATTGTAATCCATATAATTGAATGCAAATATATTAGGAGATTTTTTTTAATTGGGAGTAGAATTAGAGAACTTTAGAGTGACAGGATAAAGCTCCCTAATTTGGTTTGATATTTTAAGTTTTCTATGAGAAGTTAGCCCCCAGGTGGAGGGAATCGAGGGAACTCTAGAGTGAGAGCTGGTATCTTCCCTGCCTAACCACTTTCAAAATTTAAAAATTTCAAATTACCAATGTTTTTTATAGAACCAAGTAAGGGTAAAGAATAAATTTACTCTCATTTGTTACAACACATTTAAATACTTCCACAACAATACTTTCATAATTATTACTGCTTTATAAAAGAAAGAAAAAGATATTTTATTTCCTAGTATTTTATATCATGTTTTAAAGTTTTGATAATTTTCATTTCCTGCTTAGCTTTTTATCAAAAATACCAAAAATAACTTTCAAACTTTACAAATCAAAACATACTTTTAAAATTCATTTAAAAAGTAAAAATATAATTTTCTTATTTCTTTAAAAAGATTTTACATTTCTCCGTGATTCAATATCTCAGGGCTTAATCAGAAAGTCTTATATTACTTGATAAACGATAGGTATACTTGTGTAGTATCTCATATTATAAAATCATAATTTTCATATCTAAATCGTAAGCACATATATTCGGTGTGGAGTCAAGTTTTTGGCGCACATATATTTGTCGGGGATCAAGTTTTTTGCGCTGTTGCTGGGAAAATTAATTAAAACTGCATTTTTAAAAAAAATTAAGAAAAATTTAAATTTTTTACTATTCTTTTTTTTGTTAGTGTGTTGTGTTTTGTTTTATTTTATTGTTGTATGTATAGCTCTGGTTCTGAGGGACTTGTGGCTTACGATTCTGAATTAGAAAGAACTATCAGAAAAATAAAAAAAATTTAAAATATAGAAAAAGATAAAAATATTCAAGAAATGACAAATCATCAAAATTAAAATGTTGGCATCCATCAAGAATTCAGATCTTTAAGAGATTATGCTAACCCTATAGTGGATGAACTTCATGGTAGTATTCAACACCCTGCTGTAGCTGCTAATTCCTTTGAACTTATACCTGCTATTATCCAAATGGTATCTAATAATCAGTTTGGGGGAGCAACAACTGAAGATCATAATTTGTATCTTGCTAATTTTCTAGAGTTGTGTGCTACTTTTAAATATGATGGTGTTTCAGATGATGTTATTAGACTCAGACTTTTTACTTTCTCACTAAGGGATAAAGCTAAGATATGGTTAAATTCGTTAGCACCTGGATCTATCCGAACTTGAGGTGATTTAGCACAAGAATTCCTTGCTAAATATTTTCCACCATCGAAGACTACGAAGTTAAGAAATGATATTACATCCTTTTGTAAGTTTGAAGGTGAATCAATATATGAAGCATGTGAAAGATTTAATGATCTCCTCAGGAAATGTCCACATCATTCGATAGCAGATTGATTAATAATTCAAATATTTTACAACGGATTAGTTGGATCTCTTAGATCAATTATCGATGCTGCTGCTGGTGGACCATTAATGTCTAAACAGTTTTCTGATGCTTATGCTTTAATTGAAGAAATGGTAACTAATAATTTTCAATGGCCTTCTAAAAGGTTAAATCCTAAAAAGGAAGACAGTTTTCATGACAATGATGCTTTTAAAATGTTAGCAAATCATGTTGTTGCAATTTCAAGGAAGATAGACAAAATTGGGATGAATATTTCTTAGCTAAATTTCATGATTGAGGAAAATTTATTAGGCCAAATGGTTGATTCTTATTCTTCACCAGAAACTTTGAATGTTATAAGCAAGCCTAATAACCCATATTCTAATTATAATATTTTTATCTGGAATACAAATAATCAGGGTAGTATTAATCAACAATGGGGGAACCACCAAGTAAACCTATTGGAGACTCGAACAACCAACGAAATAATAATTATAGACTAACTTATTCTTCAGGTTTTAACATTTCTTTACAATTAAAGGATAAGAAGTTGTCTTATGAAGAAGTGGTGTCACATATGAGAAATCAATTGCAAATTCAAGGAGCAACCATCAAAAATATTGAAAGTCAGTTGGGGCAAATTGCATATTCATTAAGTAATTCATCCCAAGGAATGCTTCCAAGTAATACTGAAGTGAATCTAAGAAACAAAAATAATGAGCATGTAAAAGCAATTCAATTGAGAAGTGGAAAAGAGTTGGAAGTTAGAGTTCAGAAAGAAACTGAAGTAGAGAAATAAGAGATTGAAGAACCAAAAGTGGATGCTCCGAAAGGTTTGGAAAGACCAATTTCTCCACCTAAGTTTGATTTGGAAAAGCCACCACCTCCATTTCCTCAGAGGTTTAGTCAATAAAAGTTGGATAAGTAATTTTCAAAATTCTTGGAGATATTTAAGAAGCTTACCATTAATATTCCTTTTGCTGAAGCCTTAGAAAAAATGTTGAGCTATGTGAAATTAATTAATGATATTCTCAAAAGAAAGAGGAAGTTTAAAGATAATGAGACAGTTTCACTTAGTGAGGAGTGCAGTGCAATAATTCAGAAGAAGCTTCCGGAAAAGCTTAAAGATCCTGGTAGTTTGACAATTCCATGTGCAATCAGAGACAGATTCTATGTAAAAGCTTTATGTGATTTGGGTGCAAGCATTAACTTTATGCCTCTATCAATATTTAAAAGACTGGGATTAGGAGAAATAACCCCAACTACTGTAACTCTGCAATTAGCATATCGTTCGATCACATATCCAAAAGGAGTTATAGAAGACATTTTGGAAAAGGTGGATCAATTTATCTTTCCTGTTGATTTCATTGTGCTTGATATGGAGGAAGATAAAGAGATACCCATCATTTTGGGAAGACCTTTCCTAGCCATAGGCAGAGCAATGATAGATGTGCAAAAAGGGGAATTAACGATGAGGGTTAATGATCAAACTGTTACATTCAATATTTTAAAATCAATGAAATATCCTGCAAGAGGTAAAGATGATGAATGTTATAGGATGGATGTTATCAGATATTTGAGTGAATGTCATTTCAAATTAACTTATGAAGAAAAACCTGAAGGATAAGAATTGGAACATAAGTAAGATGGGGAGTTACATCATTCTAAAGATTTTCATGAGGAAGAATTAAATTATGTTCATGAAAATTTTGAATTGTTGGATATGATTGAAAAAGATGAATCTTATGGTCCATCAATTAAAAAAACTCCTGAAATTGAGTTAAAAATGCTTCCTGATCATTTGAAGTATGTTTTTCTGGGTGAGTCCTCAACTTTGCCTGTTACAATTTCATCTCAATTGACTGAAAAGAGAGTTTGCTTGAAATTTTGAAGAGTACAAGAAAGCTTTTGGATGGATAATTGCTGATATTAAAGGAATCAGTCCTTCAATTTATATGCATAGAATTCTTATGGAAGATAATTGCAAACCTAGAGCTGATCCCCAAAGGAGATTAAATTCTATCATGAATGATGTTGTTAAGAAAGAAATTTTCAAGTGGTGGGATGCTGGGATTATCTACCCTATTTCAGATAGTGCATGGGTTAGTCATATTCACTGTGTTCCTAAGAAAGGAGGAGTAACTGTGACTGTTAATGAAAAGAATGAAATGATTCCAATAAGACAAGTTACAGGGTGGCGAATATGCATTGATTATAGAAAATTAAATCTTGCCACAAGGAAAGATCATTTTTCACTCCCATTTCTGGATCAGACGTTGGATAGACTGGTTGGGCATAAATAATTTGATTTTCTGGATGGATATACTGGTTACCACCAAATTCAAATTTCTCTTGAGGATCAAGAGAAAACTATGTTTACTAGTCCTTATGGTACACTTGCTTTTAGAAGAATGCCCTTTGGTTTATGTAATGCCCCTGCTACATTTCAAAGATGTACGATGGCTATTTTCTGTGATTTAATTGAAAAAGGGATTGAAGTTTTTATGGATGATTTTTCAGTGTTTGGAATTTCATTTGAGTCATGTTTAGAACATTTGTCTAAAGTTCTAAAATGCTGTGAAGAAACTAATTTAGTCCTTAACTGAGACAAATGTTAACTTATGGTAGTAGGAGGAATTGTATTGGAACATCAGATTTTAGAAAGAGGTTTGGAGGTAGATCCTAGAAAAATTCAAGTTATCTCTAATTTATCTTGCCCGACCAATTTAAGGGAAATTAGAAGTTTTCTGGGACATGTTGGATTCTACAGGCGTTACATCAAAGACTTTTCAAAGATTACAAAACCTTTATGTCATTTATTGGAAAATAATGCAATTTTTTATTTTGATGATGATTGCCTAAAAGCTTTTGAAACATTAAAAGAAAAATTAATCACTACACCTGTTATAATTTCTCCAAATTGGGATAAACTTTTTGAATTAATGTGTGATGCTAGTGATTATGCTATTAGTGTTGTTTTGGGTCAGAGATATGATAAAATTTTCAAAGTTATTTATTATGCTAGTAAAAATCTTAATGATGCTCAAATTAATTATACCACTACTGAGAAAGAGTTATTAGCTATAGTATTTGCCTTTGATAAATTTCTATCATATTTAATTGAAACTAAATGTGTGGTGCATACTGATCATTTTGCTATCAAATATTTAATGAAGAAGAAGAATGCGAAGCCTAGACTGATTAGATGGATTCTTCTTTTGCAAGAATTTGATTTTGAGATAGTAGATAGGAAGGATTTTGATAATCAAATTGCTGATCATTTGTCCAGGCATGAAAATGTAAAATCTCTCTGTGATGCTGAAGAAATTAATGAATATTTTCCTGATAAAAAATTATTCACTATTAATGATTGGCGTGTTCCGTAGTATGCTGACATAGTAAACTTTATTGTCAGTAATATTATACCCCATGGTTTGACATACCAGGAAAAGAAGAAATTTTTGTCTGATGCTAAAATTTATTTTTGGACACCCATTTTTATATAAACAAGGAAAGGATCTTATAATTCGAAGATGTGTACCTTTGGAAGAGGCTTATGAAATTATTCAAAAATGTCATAATTCTGATTATGGGGGACATTTTGGAGTTGAAAGAACTGCATATAAAATCTTACAATCTGGATTTTACTAGTCTACATTTTTTAAGGATGTAAATGCTTATATTAAAAATTGTGATAGATGTTAGCGTGTAGGCAATAATTATAGAAGAAACGAGATGCCCCTCAATTATATGTTGGAAGTTAAAATATTTAATGTTTGGGGATTAGATTTCATGGTTCCATTTACACCATCTTTCAGAAATGTTTATATTTTGATTGCAGTAGACTATGTTTCCAAATGTATTGAAGCTATTACTTTACCTCGATGTGATGCTCGAAGTGTTACAAAGTTTTTAAGAAATAATATATTTTACAGATTTGGAATACCAAAAGTAATCATAACTGATGGGGGAAGTCATTTTAAAAATGCGATTATTGAGAAATTAGCAAAGAAATATCATATAAATCATCGCATTGCTATTGCATATCATCCTCAACAAGTGGTTTGGTTGAATTATCCAATCGTGAAATTAAAAGAATATTGGAAAAGACTGTTAATCCCAATCAAAAGGATTGGTTAATTAAACTAGATTATGCTTTGTGGGCCTATAGGACTGCCTACAGAACCCCTATAGGAAGGTCCCCAAATAGGCTGATTTTTGGAAAAACTTGTCATTTGCCTATTGAACTTTAGGATAAAGCATATTGGGCTATTAAAGAGTTCAATTATAATTTGAAAGATGCTGATGTGAAAAGATTATTACAATTAAATGAGCTTGAAGAGACAAGGAATGAATCTTATGAAAATGCTATGATTTATAAGGAAAAGATGAAGTTATGGCATGATCGGAAATTCTTACTAAAAATCTTGTGTCAGGATAGAAAGTTTTGCTGTATAATGCCAGATTGAGAATTTTTTTGTAAAACTTAAGTCCAGGTGGATGGGTCCATTTATTGTGATAAAAGCTTATTCCTATGGAGCTGTGGATATTCAAGATCCTAAGACTGGAAAAATATTTAACATTCATAGACTTAAACCTTATTTTTCAGTAGATCAACTTAATCTGATGAGAATTTGATGTTGGGACACTCAGAAAGACTTCTTGGTATGTCACATTGAAGACGTTAAACCAAGAGCTTTGTCGGAGGCAACCAATAGTTATCGGTGTGCTTTGCTTTATGTTTGTTTTGTATGCTTTGTTTGGTTTGTTTTTATGTTTTGGTGGTAGTATTTTGGAGTTATTATATTATTGTAATGTTTATTTGACCTTATTTTATGACTTAGAGGAGTCAGAAAGAAATTTTGGACATTTGGCAGATCTGTGCTAAATTGAGCACTGGCGGCTAAGCACTGCCTAGTTGGCGCTTAGGCGTCGGAGTTACAAAGCATGTGATAAATGAGGTTCTAGAAGCCAAGATAGTGGGGAAATAGTTTTGGAAGCTCTTTTGGAGTTTTAAAACGTTTAAGGGCGGTCTTATGCACTTTTAAAGTCTATAAAAAGGCCCTGGATTAATAGAAACACTTGCCCCAAGTCCTATTTTCATTCCTGAGTCTTAAGAAGAGTGTTTTGAGTGCATCATGTCTTCTTAGAAGAATGAGATCAAGAAGAAAGAGGATTCTGACAAGAGTAAGTTTATTAGTGACAGTACTAAAGAGTTATTCAATGGATTTCTTGCCGTCAGCATTCAAGGAATTGCAGAAATGATTGCAAAGATCGAAGCCCTAGTGACTTCAATCAAAGTAAAGATTAATGAAACTAACGCACGTTTGGAGCATATGGGATGACAACTCAAGATGCAATTTAGTCATACATGTCACATGGAAGAAGCGGATAAGGCGATGTTCCTGAAGAACAAGTGGTTAGAAGAAGAAAATGTAAGAGTGTTCAATCATCACCCGTTCTATCATATTTGTATTCCAGAAGGCTCAAATGGAAATAATAGCAGTTCTGGATATATTCTGCCTACTAGAGAGTGGAATTAAATGTTATTTTGATCTTGTGGTTTGTTTTATGTATTTTATGTTTTATATGTTTGATGTTTTAAGTGTTTAATGTTTTATGTTTGTATTTTGTTGCACTTTAATGTGTGATTGTTACATCTTAGTGATGTAAACCTATCTTTATGATTATTGAGTCTGTTTGTATCTAAGGAATTTCATACAAAGTGTTTGGATAAAAATTTTTAGTTTGTATTAAGTGTGGTTTGTTTTTAATGAATATAAGTTTGTGTTTGTGTGAAACTTGATTGGAATTGATGGATATTTAATTTAAAATTGGAGTATTGAGAGATTTATGGGGAAGAGAAAATTATTTTGAGAAGATTAAGGGTGATTAACTAAGTGGTTTAGTGCATTTTCTTAATTGTGAAAGTCGGGGAACTGAAGGCTAAGCACTAGAGTGCCAACGCTTAAGCTCCAGATTTCGCGACTAAGCGCCGAAGGCCTCGTGCTTAGGCGCCAGTTCACAAAAATTGATTTTCAGCAGTTAAAAACCCAAAGATCTCCATTTTTAACTACCCCTATCGTCTTCAACCTCTGATTTTCATGAAAAACGATCCTAGGGCATCAATATATTGGAACATTTGAAAGCCGATCTTAACAAAATTGTTAGATTTGGATTCCTTGAGGTATGAGCACTTATCCTAAGTAAATTTTTTTGATTTTCACCATGTATTTTGAGTACATTTTAGAAAATCCTAAAATCATTATTCATGATGAAATTTCAAGGAAAAGGATGAGAAATTTCTTATTGTTAGTGGAAATTACTTTTGGAAGTTAATTTATCAACTTTAGTTTCATTTTGGAATTTATTGTGAATTTTTTGTGAATGTTTAGAGATGGTTCAAAGTCAAAGCGCGCGAGAGAAAAGATAAGATTTGATTCTGACAAGTTTGTTAGTGCAAGGGCTGAGGAACGATACGTAGACGCACTACAGCCATGTAAATTGATTCCTGATCTTGTATTTAATAAGCCATGAGAAGTTATTGAAGAAATAATTTCTAGAAGGAATTAGGAGAATTACTGTTGCTTCTCCGCTGTTGTTGTTGCTTCTATGGTTAGAGAGTTTTATGCGAATTTACCTACAGTAGAAGATAATATCGTGATGGTTAGGAGGCAAGAAGTTGATTTTTCACCTGCAGTAATCAATACTTTTTATCGACTGCCTCCTAATATTTTTATTTTTATTCTTACTATCATCATACTGAGGGAGAGTTAGATGAGATAATGACATTTCTGACTGATGGAAGAGGATTATGGAAGATAACTAATGATAGAAGAGTCAATTTTTAGGCCTCTAAGTTAAATATCATTTCTAAAGCATGACATTATTTTATCTCATCTAAGCTGTTTCCTTCAAGTCATACTAGTGATGTTACAAGGAAGAGAGCTGTGTTGAACTATTGCATTCAACAAGAGAAGCCTATAAATATTGGAGAAATCATTTATGATTATATTTTGAATTTTGCCAGATCTACCACTACTGTAGGCATGAGATTTCCAGCCTTGATTCACTCATTATGTGAGTGGTATGGTATGAAATTTGAAACTTGGGAAGAGGTTCTTCAGCCTTTGAAACCAATTACCAGTGTAAACGTTGGAGCTTACACTGTACATTTAGAATTTATCTTGAGATGAGGATTTGGTAGGGCTTCTACTGCTTCTGCTTCTACTTCTGCTACTTCTACTTCTCGAGCTACTACTTCGCAAGCTTCATCATCTAGTGATTCACACACTGGTTTGTTAAGATAGATTTTGAAGAAGGTGAGTCTTACTCGTGAGCATGTTAGATACATGGATGGTAAGATGGATAATATGGAAAGATATATTATAAAACATGATGAATATGAGGAGAATTGTTTGCATTATTTGGATAGATTGATTAGAGGTGATCTGAGTGTTGAGATGCCCCCTCATCCATTCTATATACCTTATGTTCCATCTAGAGATTGGAACGAGCAAGATGATGATGATGATGATTAGTAGATTTGTTTTTCTTATGTGTTACTGAGTTTCTGTTGATATACTATGTATGTTGTGTCTTGTGTTTTGTTTTGATATTGTTTTTGTGGTGTGAACTCGGGTAGTATGCTGATTGTAGTTGGATTATTTTTATGCATATTCAGATGTATCTTTGTTGGATTGATATTCTATATGTTGCTTTGCATGATATATGTGTAGTAGTAAATGTTTTAATGTGTATGTTGTGTTAGAGTATTTATAGTGTGTACTTTAATTCCAAAACTGTTAGGAGAATATGAAACACTATTAAAAACTATTATTTAAAAACTACATGTTTAAAACATTTCAAAATCTACTGCTACCATTTGTTATCTAGTATTGGTGTGATTTCAGTTATTTTCAGTTGGTGTGTATTTGCTTTAAAAACCTCCACTACTATAGAAGTCTTTTGAAATTTTTACTTTTCTTTTTATAAAAATTTTTAAAAAAAAATAAAAGGAATTTGATTTCTTTTTACTTCTGTTTTTAAATTGTTATACTTGCATATTTAGATAGATATTAAGATTCCTGCAAGCATGTTATGTTAGTTTTTAATTCTCAACCATGTATCATTTCTTACGCTTAAATGTTTTATCCTAACTAAAAATTAAAGTTGGGGGGGTGATTTTAAAAATAGAAAATTTTTCAAAAACCTAATATTTTATTTGTTCTCAAGATACTTAAAATTAATTTGATTTTTGATTGAAAACATTTATGTATATGAAGTTATATTAGGGGAACAAAGTTTTGAATATAGAAATGAATAAGAGAATTTAGTTAAAATTTATAGTAATAATGAAAAGTTTAAAGTTAAAATTTTCTTAGTAAAGAAGTGTTAAATATAGTTCAACTATCTTTAGTAAGAAATGTTGTATTTTTTGATAAATAGAAGATTTGACTTTTATTTTTCAAAGCTTAAATTTCTTTTATTGAAGAGTAATTTTTAAATACTATTATTATGATTTTTAAGTGAAAGATATATATCAAACCTTTATTTTAAATGACAGGGTGGAATTTAAAATCATTAAAGGCCTATCCAGATACATTAATCCTTGCCATATAAAAAAAAAAGATAGAAAAGAAAAGAAAAGAAAAGAAAAGAACGATAAAAAGAAAAAGAAAAAAAAAGTGAAAAATAATATGTGAAAAGGGAGGAGATGCTTGAGGATTTAAGGGCCTAATCAAAAATTGATTCCATGTCTAAAGTAAAAGATATAAGTTCTGAGAAAATCTAAAGCTTAAGGTTATAATATAGTAAATAAAATTATTTTCAAATAAAGATTTTTAAGTAAGAAAAATAAGTGTGTGAATCCTATATTTTGAAGAATCTACATGTATTTCTGAATTAGATAGAAACCTATATTTTACATTATACTTTACCCAAGAACTTTCTAAACTTTAAGTTGGTCATAATTACTGAAATTTTTTCTAAATTGGACTATTTCATTTCTAGAACAAAATTTTTTTACCTTCCTAAGAAACACATTACATAGTTTGCATGCTAAAATTTTCTATGTGATTAAGAGTCACTTGAGGATAAGTAACATTTTATGTTTGGGGGATTTTGATATACCCAAAATATATAGTGTTTTTATGTACATTTTTATACCTATTTTTGATGATATTGCACTTTAATGGAAGGTATTTTGTGTTTTTCTTGCAGGTATGATGAAAATGAGTGATTATGATGAAATTAGTAAAATTGGATCAAATTTGGAGCAAAAAAATGAAAAAAATGAAAATTTTGACACTGGCGGCTAAGCACCGCCTGGTCGGCGCCTAGGCGCCACAGTTAAAAATCGAATTTTCTTCATTTTTTACGCCAATTTCAAGGGGTGTATGAAGCAACTTTTGGTGGTGACTTCCTTAACTTCCCATGGGCGGCAAATTTGAATGAAGGGATACGTATTTTGGTTGATACATTGAATCGAGACATAATTTAAAGAGACACCAAGGCACTTTTTGAATTATTATTAAAATTATGTCATGAGAATCTTTAGTGTGTGTGTGAGAGGGAGAGTCCTTAGAGAGTTATTAGTTAGTCCTCTTCTAGTTTTGGTTTTAGTCTTTTATTGTTTATAGTTTTTTAGAGTTAGTAAAGAGTAAGAAAGGAGAAAGGGGTTGGAGTGAAGCCTTCTTCTCACCAATTCTCTTCCTTCCTTTTATTTAGTTTTTATTCAAGTGTGAAGTTTGTTTCTGAGTCATCAGAGTTGGGGGACCCACTCTGAGGAGTGTTTTAGTGGACAGTTAAGTTTTAAAGGAACTTCTGGAGTTTTGTGGAGAGGATTTTCAGATAAGTTTTAACTTCTATTTTTTTTATATTTAGTTTTTAAATAAAACTTTTGTTTTCATTATGATTTCTATTTTCAAATAAATGTATGCTTGTGTTTTCTCCATGAGATCAGAGTAGTTTTCTTTATCTTTTTCTTTCTTAAATGAAGAAGTAATTAAAGTATGTAGGATTGTTGTGGAATGTATAAGTGTATAAAGTTAGAATAAATTGTGAAGATTTAATTCCATGGACTTAATTTATTTCTTAATTTGGCTTGTTAAGATGTTAAAATTTATTGTGAGATTATGTTAGATCCAATGCAGTATTGTCTCGAACAAAAATTGGTAAAAATCACATGCAATTATATGGGTGAGAATTTTAATCCATATAATTGAATGCAAATATATTAAGAGATATGTTTTTATTGGGGAGTAAAATTAGTGAAATTTAGAGTGACAGGCTAAATCTCCATAATTTGGTTTGATATTTTAAATTTTGTTATGAGAAGTTTGTCCCAAGGTGGAGGGAATTGAGGGAACTCTAGAGTGAGAGTTGGTATCTTCCCTGCCTGACCATTTTAAAATTTTAAAATTTCAAATTAACCAATATTCTTTATAAAACCAAGTAAGGGTAAAAAATAAATTTGTTGCTCTTTGTCACAACACATTTAAATACTTCCACAACAATATTTTCAGAATTATTACTGCTTTATAAGAGAATAAAAAGATATTTTATTTCCTAGTGTTTTATATCGTGTTTTAAAGTTCTGATAATTTTTATTTCCTACTTAGCTTTTTATCAAAAATACCAAAAACAACTTTCCAACTTTACAGATCAAAACATAACTTCAAAAGTCATTTAAAAAGTAAAAATATAATTTTCTTATTTCTTTAAAAAGTATTTTCATTTCCCTGTGGGTTCGATATCTCGGGGCTTACTCAGAAAGTCATATATTACTTGATAAACTAAACGAATACTTGCGTAGTATCTCATATTATAAAGTTGTAATTTTCATATCTAAATCGTAAGCACATATATTCAGCGTGGAGTCAAGTGTTTGGCGCACATATATTTGTCGGGGATCAGACATATATGACTTCTTATAAGACTTCTATAGGAATGTCACCTTATAGATTAATTTTTAAAGAGACTTGTCATTTACCAGTTGAACTGGAACATAAAGCATATTGAGCAATTAAAGTTCAATTTCAATTTAAAAGATGCTGGTGAGAGCAGGTTATTGCAACTTAATGAATTAGAAGAAATAATAAATGAATCTTATGATAATAAAAGAATTTATAAGGAGAAGATGAGGGTATGACATGATCAGAAGATTATAAGAAAGTGGTTTGAACCTGGACATGAAGTTTTGTTATACAATACAAGATTAAGATTATTTTTTTGAAAACATAAGTCTAGGTGGATAGGACCTTTCATTGTTATAAAAGTTTATGAGTTTGGAGCTATTGATATTGAAAATCCTAAAACTGGAAGAATATTTAATGTTAATGGGCATCGACTAAAATTGTATTTTGAGGGTTCACGACCTAATTATAAAGTGGTTTTAATGTTAAGTCATCCTGAATAAAACTAATATTTTTCAGGCTGACGACGTTAAACCAAACACTTTATGGAAGGAAACCCATATTTAACATTATTTTTTAATGTGCTTTGAAGTGATTTGAGTAATATTATCATTAGATACTCGTATATTTGAGTCATACTCACTCATAATTATCCTAAATGGTGCTAATTAATGGATTGAATTGAAGATTTAGAGTGTTTTTGGACGAAAAAGAAGTTGGAGCAAAATTGTAAACTCGTGCCGATGGCACCCAAAATGGCGCCCACTGCGGCATTTTCCAGAGAACAATTTTATTTTTCAGAGCTTGAACACCGACGGGGTCCTATTCAGCGCCGACGGTGCTGCTAGCCGAGAAGCAGTTTTTGGAGTTTCAAATGGTGGATTTTGGCAGTTTGAGCAGGAATTTTACCCTTATAATTTCCCAAACTCATTCAAAAACCCATTAACTCTAGGAAAACAAAGAGTTAGTTCCAAAATTTGCATTCCATAGCTTCCAACTTCTTAAAATCTCTAAGATTTAGAGTTTTCAATAGGAGAAAGTTTGTTAGTTTTGAGGCGCAGTGACTTTGTGACAAAGTCCTGATTAAGAGGAGACTTATCAAAGAGAGAGGCTTTGTCCATCGAGGTATGAATTTTTTTAGTTCTCGTATTGAAGAAATTATTATAAAAAGGTGTTGGGAAGTATTTTGTTACACTACTTCCGCAGTAGTCATTGCTGTGGTGAAGGAATTTTAAGCAAATCTTCATAGAATCAACCAAGGAGTCATCTATGTATGAGGTAGGTGGATACCATTCACTCCTTCCAAGACTAATGAACTTTACATGATAGATAATGTGCCAATCTACCATTATACCAATTTTGTCCCTATGAGAGACAATATGAATGAAATCTATCGATATCTGATGGATGAAGGCAAAGATTGGGAGATAAGAGGTGACGGGCATTTCAATTTCTCTATTACTTTATTAAATCCGTGTCAAAATGACATTTCTTTATGTCCTCAAAATTACTCCCGAATATGAAAATAAGTAAATTGACAAAAGAAAGTGCAATCTTAAACTATTGTATTCAAACTGGAAGACTAGTGGATATTGACACCATTATTGTGAAGTCTGTTTTGGGTTTGATTGTGCATGGATCAAGTTATGGCTTGGGACATCCTTCCACTATATTTCTTCTTTGCAGCCAGTCACCACTGCCATATGAGAGTTGGGAAAAAGTACTTCTCCCTTGGAAACCCATGGACCCAATTAATTTATATGACCAACCATCTTAGAGTTTACTACCTATTCAACCTCGTTTTCATGAAAATGCGCAGTTAATTCTGGGAAAGATCAAGAAACTGGAGAAATAGGTACAAAATCTTATGGATGAAATTAACAATATATGTGAATTATTTGATCACCTAGATTGGAGGATGCAGGAACAGTTTGATCATACTAGGCGTATGGAAAAAGGATTTATACGATTGATGAAGAAAAAAGATTGGATTAAAGAGAATTTTGACTGATGAATTCTCTATCAACACTTATACATTTTGTTTGTGCACCACCAATTCATGGGAGATATCAGAGAAGATAGTATTGACATTGATGACGATTAGCACTTTACTATTTTATCTGTTTTACCTAGTATTTGGACTTTATTTGCTTGAGTTTGGTTTGTATTTGGCTTGCTTATGAATTTATTTCAAACTCATTATGCTTGAGATATGAATTTGTATTATTTTTTTAGTGTTAGAGTATTGTGGTTTGATTACGACACTGAGTTAATGATGTAGTTGTATGATTGATGTATGTAAGTTTGTAACTTTTGATTTTGTATATAAAAGTGACGTTTTGTGTTGTTTGTGTAATTTTAGTATTAGTTAATCACTTAATATTGAATAAAGATGCTTAATAAGGCTAATTCGATGTTGTTACTTAGAAATGATCAAAATCATGGGATAATTTTGGAACTAGAAAAATTGGTCTGACAACGATGGTGCCCGACTCAGCACCAGCGGTGCTTGATTCAGTGCTGACAGCACCCAAAATAACGCCGATGGTGCCCGATAACCAAAAGTTCCAGATCACTTTTAAAATCACAATTTTGAATAGTAACCACCCCATTTATCACCTTCAACCTCCAGCCAAGGCCGAAAGACACCCTTAGAGCTTGCTTGCACTTACATATGAGGCAATTTTGGAGCTTTTTGAGGTTGAATCTCGTATTTCTTTTGTACGAGCTTTAATTTAAACTAAAACTTTTTGATTTTCACCATGGAAATCTCATAAATTGGAGAGATCCAAAAATTTGGGTTTATTGAAGAAAATTTTGAGAGAATCCATGGTGAAATGCTCTTACTTGCTAGATTTGACTTTGGAGTTTATAACATTGTGATTTTGTAATTTATTGGGATTTATTTGAAAATTTTATAGAGATTTTGGTATGGCTCCAAAGATGTTTAAGGGGAAGAGAAAAGTTGATTTTGATGAAAGGAAACTTGTGAATGTGAAAGGACAATACCATTTTAAATTTACACTCAGTAGCAAAAAGTGTATACAAGATCAAGGATTTAAAAATCTGGGCAGAGTTGTAGAGCAGGTGATTGCTGATCGGAACTGGGAACTTTATGTTATTTTTTGCTAATGGATTTGCTTATGTTGTCCATGATTTCTATGCTAACTTGCGGTATATTGAAAATGAGTAGCTACTGGTTCGACGACAAAAGGTAGAATTCACTCCTGAACGGATCAATTCTTTCTTCCAATTAAGTAATAATTTGTTCTGTGAGTACAGAAATTTTGGTACTGTGGATACTGCTTTGAATGAGGTAATTACATTTTTTACTGATGGAAAATGGGAGTGGAAAACTAAGCAAAGACAAAAGATAAACGTTTCTGCTGCTACTTCTAATGTAGCATCTAAGGCTTGACATTACTTTATTTCTTCAAGACTATTACCAACTTATCATCATAGCGAAGTTTCAAGGGATAAAGAAATTCTGAATTTTTGTATTTAAAATATGAGAATAATTGATATTGGAAGAGTTATTTACAATAGCAATTGTAGTATAATTGTAATGGATATTGTGGTAAGTTAAATTTTCTTTACTGTGCTGATCCCCGAATATTTATGCTTACATTTTCCACTTTATATTTTTTTTCAATGATAATATTTCTTTCTTTGCAATAGTGCAAAAAACTTGACTCTAAAGCAAATAAAAAATATATTTTAATTGTTTTATAATATGGGATTCTAAGTAAGTATACGTATCGTTTATCAAGTAATATAAGACTTTCTGATTAAGCCCCGAGATATCAAACCCACAGGGAAATTTCTAAAAATATAAAGAAATAAGAAAATTAACTTTTTTACTTTTTAAATTGATTTTATAAAGTATGTTTTAAAATAGATAATTTGAAAATTTCTTTTGATGTTTTTTTAATAAAAGGTAAGGAAGCAACTAAAATTAACAAGACTACTAAATGATATGAAAGCAATGAGAATAAAATATCTTTTTCATCTTTTAATGAATCACTAATAATTATGAAATTTTGATGTGGAAGTATTTAAATGAGTTGTGCCAAATAGAGCAATTATATTCTTTATCCTTACTTGGTTCTATAAAAAACATTGGTTAATTTGAAGCTTTGAAATTTTGTAGATGGGTTAGGCAGGGAAGATACCAGCTCTCACTCTAGAGTTTCCTCTATTCCCTCCACCTGGGGGCAAACATCTCATAACAATATTTTTCACCTCTAACCAAATTAGGGGACTTTAGCCTGTCACTCTAAAGACCTCTAATTTTACTCCCCATTAAAAACATATCTCCCTATTTATTTGCATTTAACTATATGGACTACAATTCTCATCCACACAATTGCATGTGATTCTTTCCAATTGTTAATTGAGAAAATACCACATTGGTTCTTATATAATCTCACAACAAATTTTAACATCTTAATTGGCCAAATCAAGAAGTAAATTAATTGCAAGGAAATAAATCATTACAACTTCTTCCAACATTAAACATATGTACTTCACACAACTTCCTTCCATAATTTAATTACTTCATCTTTTAAAAGGAAATAGAAAAAGAAAACTACTCAGAACTCATGGAGAAAACAAAACATAACTTGATTTGAAAGTTAAAATCATAGTGAAAACACAATAAGCTTTACTTAAAAACCAAATGTAAAAATAAAGATAAACACTTATCTGAAAATCCTCTCCACAAGATTATGGAAATTCCTATGAAAATTTGCTTTCCACTAAAAGACTCCACAGAGGTTGGCGCCCAGCTATGTTGACTCAAACTTTGACTTTAGACTCCAATACAAACTAGATAAATGGATGAAGAAAATTGGTGAGAAGAAGGCTTCACACCAACTGCTTTCTCCTTTAAAACTCTCTTAAGATAAAAAGACTTAACTAACTGACTCTAAATAGTAAAAAGAAGACTTTAAAAAGAGTAAGGACTCTCTTCTAATTATAAGATGTTATTCTTATAATTCTTCAAAAGGTGTTTTGGTGTCTCTTTAAAATATGTCCAGATTCAATATATCACCAAAGAATGCATCTCTTCAATCAAGTCTGCCGTCTAAAGTAAGTTAAGGAAGTTACCACCAAAACATGCTTCAAACACCCCTTGAAAATAGCAACAATTTTGATTTAATTCATATTTTTAAACCACCACGCCTATTCGTCAACCATGCAGCGCTTAACCGCCACAAGTCAAATTTTCACATAGCCTATTTTTGCTCCAAATTTGATCCTCTTTTGATCCTTTTTATCATATTCAGTCATTTTAATCATACCAACAATAAAAACACAAAAATACTATCCATTAAAGTGCAATATCATCAAAAATAGATATAAAAATGTTCTTAAAAATACTATATATTTTAGGTGTATCAAAATCCCCCAAACATAAATGTTATTTGTCCTCAAGTGACTCTTAATCACATAGAAAATTTTAACATGTAAATTATGTAAATGAGTTCCTTAGGAAGGTTTCAAAATTTTGTTCTAGAAATGAAGTAGTCCAATTTAGAAAAAAATTTAGTAAATATGACCAACTTACAGTTTAGAAAGTTCTTAAGTAAAGGATAATGAAAATAAAAGTTTCTACCTAATTTGGAAATACTTGTAGATTTTTCAAAATATAGGATTCAAACATCTTAGTTTTCTTAAAAATTTTTATTTGAAAATAATTCCACTCACTATATTATAATCTTAAGCTTTAGATTTTCTCAAAACTTATATATTAAACTTTAGTTATTGAACCAATTTTTGATTTGACCCTTAAATCCTCAAGCTTCTCCTCCCTTTTCTTTTCTTTCTTTTTTTTGTAAAGGAAATGATTATTATATCTGGATAGGCCTTTAAAGATTTTGAATTGCACCATTCCATTTAAAATAAAGGTTTGATATATATCTTTCACTTAAAATCATAATGATAGAGTTGAAAAATATTCTTTAATAAAAGAAATTTGTGCTGTTAAAAGTAAAAGTCAAATCTTCTATTTTTCCAAAAATACAACATTTCTTACAAAAGATAGTTTAACTATATTTAACATTTCTTTACTAAGAAAATTTTAACTTAAAAATTTTCATCATTACTATTAATTTTAACTAAATTCTCTTACTCATTTCTATATTCAAAATTTTGCTCCCCTAATATAACTTCATATATATAATTGTTTTCAATAAAAAATCAAATTTCATTATAAATATTGTTGAGAATAAATAAAATTTTAATTTTTGAAAATTTCTTTTTAAAATTCCCCCAAAATTTAAAATTTTAATTATGATTAAACATTTAAGCCTAAATAATGATATATGGGTAAAAATTTAAAACTAAAAGACCTTGCTAGCAGGAATTTTCATATCCTAAATATGCAAGTATAACTGTTTAAAAACAATGAGTAAAAAGAAATCAAATTCAGTTTTTCATTTTTTTCTTAAAATAAAAATTTTAGAAGACTTTTATAGTAGTGGAGGTTTTCAAAGCAAATACACACCAACTTTAACATGACTAAAATCACAACAACGTTAGATAATATATGGTAGTAGATTTTGAAAATTTTAAACATGTAATTTAAATAGGGGTTTCTAATAGTGTTCTAAATTTTCGTAACAGTTTTGGAATTAAATTCTACACTACTAAAAACTCTGACAATAGATACATATTTAAAACATTTACTACCATAAACATATCACAAACATACAACATAAAACATTAATTTATTATATAAACATTTGAATGTGTATAAAATAAATAGTTCCAACAATGCTCTACATAATATCAGAGTTCTTACCAAAATACATCACATAAAAATTGAATCAAAACATCACATGTGAGAACATCAAATAAAAACATCACAACAGATAAGAAAATCACATAACAACATCTCAAACTCAACACAACAATCCTAATAATCATCCTCATCATTATCATCTTCATTCCAATCTCTGGAACATAAGGTATATGAAAAGGATGAGAGGGCATCTCAGCACTGTGATCACCTCTAATCACTCTATCCATGTACTGCTGATAATTTTCCTCATACTCATCATGTTTCACAATATATCATTCAATATTTTCTTACCATCCACATCTCTAACATGTTCTTTGGTAAGACTCACTTTCTTTAAAATCTTTCTTAACAATCCAGTTTGTGAATCTCTTCAAAATGATGCATGTGAAGTAAAAGCTCGAGTAGTAGAGTGAGCAGAAACAGAAGCACTGGAAGCTCTAACAGATCCTCCTTTCCAGCCAAATACTGAATGCACAGTGTAAGTGTTTACATTTACACTCGTAATGGGTTTAAGCGGCCGAAGAACCTCTTCCCATGTTTCAAACTTCACTCAAGACTGCTTACAAATAGAATGAATCAAAGAAGGAAATCCCATACATGCAGTAGTAGCAACTCTGGCACAGTTCAAAACATAATAAAAAATAATAGCCCCTATGCCTATAGGCTTTCCTTGCTGAATACAATGGTTCAGAATAGCTCTTTCTCTCGTAACTTCACTAACATGACTTGAAGACAAAACCTTTAATGATATAAAGTAATGGCATGCTTTTGAGGTGACATTCAACTTAGAGGCTTGAAAATTTACTCTTCTTTCATTTGTTATCTTCCATAAACTTCTTCAATCAGTAAGAAAAGATATTATCTCATCTAACTCTCCCTTAGAAGGATGATAGTTGGCATAAAACCAAAACATCTCAGGAGGTAATCAATAAAAAGTACTAGTTACCAGAGGTGAAAAATGCACTTGTTGACCTCGAACCATCACCATAATTTCTTCTGCTGTTGGTAAGTTTGCATAAAAGTCTCTAAAAACATAAACAACAGAAATAGTGGAAAAGCAACAGTAATTTTCCCAATTTCTTTGAATAATCATTTCTTCAATCTCTCCCCTGGTTTACTAAAAACTCCTTCAGGTATCAATTTATGTGATAAAAATGCATCGACGTATCTATCCTCAGCTCTAGAATTGACAAATTTGTAGAAATCAAATTTTGCCTTCTCTCTCGAGTGCTTCAACTTTGGAGCCATCTCTAAAAATTCGCAAAAAAATCACCATAAATTCCAAAATCAAACTAAACTTGCTAATTTAACTTTAAAGGTAATTTCCACTAAATCAAAGTAATTTCTCATGCTTTTTCTCAAATTTTCACCATGAATAGTTATTTTCAGATTTTTCAATAATGTACTCAAAATATATGGTGAAAATAAAAAATTTTTACTTAGGAGAAGTGCTCATACCTCAAGGACATCAAATCCAACAAAATTCAGCGAAATCATCTCTTAAATGATCCAAATTAGTGATACCCTAGGCTCTTTTTTGCGACACCGAGAGGTTGAAGGTGATGGGGGGGGGGTTAAAAATGGTAAAATTTCAGGTTTTTAACTGCAGAAAACTGATTTTTTGCAAACAGATGCCTATGCAAGGAGCATACGGCGCATAGCCGCGAAATTTGGCGCTTAAGCGCCGACGGTTTGATGCTTAGCCGCCAGTGCCCAAATTTTGACAATTAATTTTAATGGCACAAAATCACTTAGTTAATCTCCCTTAATAACTTCTAATACTTATTTCTCCCCATAAACTCTTCTAACACTCAAAATTTACACTAAACTTTCATTTGATTTCAAACAAATTTGACACAAACTCAGACTTATATTTCAATAATAACAAACCACACTTAATATAAACTAAATATTTATATCAAAACATTTTGGATGAAATTCCGAAATACATGAGTTCATAACACATTTCATAAACCTAAACTTACATCATTAAGATGTAACAAGCATCAAATTAAAGTGCAACAAAACACAAACATAAATCACAAACACAAAACACTAAACACAGAAAACCAAATCATAAGACTACACTTAATTTAATTCCAATCTCCTACAAATGAATTATATCCTGAACCACCATTAGTTCCATTTGAACCATCTGGAATATAAATCTGATAAAACAGGCGATGATTAAATCTCTTACATCTTCTTCTTCTAACCATTTGTTCTTCAGATACATCGCTCTATTTGCTTCTTCCACATGACTTGTATGATTGAATTGCATTTTGAGATGCCATCCAATATGCACTAAATGAGCGTTAGTTTCATTTACCTTTGCTTCAATTGATTTCACATCGGCTTCAATCTTGACAATCCTTTTTGCAATTCCTTAAATACTAACTGCTAGGAATCCGTTGAATAACTCTTGCACACTTTCACTAATAAACTTTATCTTGTTGGCTTCCCCCTTCTTCTTAACTTCGCTTTCCTAAGAAAACATTTTTGCACTCAAAATACTCTTCCTTAGACTCAGGAATGAAAATAAGAATTGGGGCAGGTATTTCCTAAATTTAGGACCTTTTTATAGACTTGGGAAGGCTTAAAACCAACCCAAGACGTGTTAAAACTCCCGTATAACTCCCAAATTTACTTCCCCAAGACTTAGGCATCTAGAAACCATTTTTTTCACATGTTTTTTAACTCCGGCGCCTAAGCGCCAATTTGCGGCACATAGTTGCTAGTGCTCAATTTAGCACTGTTCTGCTAAACATCCAAATCTTCATTCCGACTCCTCTAATTCATTAAATAAGATCCAAATAACACCACTATAGCATATAATCTTCAAAATACTACTACATAATCATAAAAACAAGCCAAACAAAGCACACACAGTAAACATAAAGCAAAACACAATGATAACTATGAGTTGCCTCCCACAAAGTGCTTGGTTTAATGTCTTCAGCCAGACATACTAATGCCCAAATATTAATGCTTACGATTTAGAGATGAAATTTATGATTTATAATATGACATTCTACGCAAGTATATGTATCGTTTATCAAGAAATATAGAAATTTTTTATTATGTCGCGAGATATCAAACCCATAGGGAAATGCATAAAATTTTAAAGAAATAAGAAAAATAACTTTTTTACTTTTTTAATTGATTTTTGCAAGTATGTTTTAATGTTTAAATTCTGAAAATTTGTTTTTGATATTTTTAAGATATGCTTTTATTGGGGAGTAAAATTAGAGGACTTTAGAGTGACAGGCTAAAGTCCCCTAATTTGGTTTGAAGGAGAAATCTTGAGTGAGAGCTGGTATCTTCCTTGCTTAACCCATCTAAAAAATTTCAAAGCTTCAAATTAACTGATGTTCTTTATAGAACCAAGTAAGGATAAAGAATATAATTTCATCTATTTGGCATAAATATTTTGATACTTCCATAACAAAATTCCATAATTATTACTGATCCATGAAAGATGAAAAGATATTTTATTCTGATTGCTTTCATATCGTGTTTTTAGAGTCTTGTTAATTTTGATTGCTTGCTTTATCTTTTCTTAAAAGAAAATTTCAAAAATAATTTTCAAAGTTTCTATGTTAAAACATACTTTACAAAATCAATTTGAAAAGCAAAAAAGTTATTTTTCTTATTTCTTTAAATTTTTAGACATTTCTCTGTGGGTTCGATATCTCGGGGCTTAATCAGAAAGTCTTACATTACTTGATAAATGATACGTATACTTGCATAGAATCTTAGATAATAAACCAATTAAAATATATTTCTCATTTGCTTCGAAATCAATTTTTTGGTGTCGTTGCAAAGAAAGAGATATAATCATTGAAAAGAAATATAAGGTGAAAAACGTAAGAATAAATATTTGGGGATCAGATGACATTGACTCAAGTAGTAGAGTGTGTTTTCCTTTCCGTCATCATTGACTTGAGAATGTAAGGCTCCAAGAGATTCTTCTAAAGCCAAAGTATAAAGTATCAGCGGTCTACCCGGGATAGGGGCTACTAAACGGGTGGTTTCGTTAAATATCGTTTGATTTTTTTGAAAGCCCATTAGAAAAGCTCTCCCGAGATGAATTTAGCATCCTTTCGGAGAAAACTCAAAAAAGGTTGACATCATTCTGACAGATTACATATAAAGCATCTTAGGTATGCTAATTTGTCTTGAAATGAACGTAATTGCTTCAAGGCTTTCGGAGGAGGCATTTCTAGGATATCACTAGTCTTATCTGGTTCAATTTTGATTCCCCAATGATTGACAATGAATTCTAGAAATTTCTAGAAGGTAATGCTGAATGCACACATTAAGGAATTCATCTTTAGATTATATTGTCGTAATCATTCAAATACGATCCTAAAATCATATAGGTTGTTTTCCTTTACTTGTCTCTTAATGATCAAATCATCCACATAGCATTCAACCTGATTATTGATGATGTCATCGAAGATCTTCTTCATTGCTTGTTGGTAAGTCGCTCTGGCGTTCTTCAGTCCAAACATCATCATGGTGTAGTATTAAATTTCGATTGGAAGTTCTGAATGATGTAAGTGTTGTATCCTCTGGAGCCATCTTAATTTGATTGTATCCTAATGATTCATCCATGAATGAGAAGATCTTGTGTTTTGATGCAATGTCCACCATTAGTTTCGGTATTGTAATGAGAATTCATTCTTTTAACATGCTTTATTTAAATCCCTGAATTCGACACACACTCAAAATTTTCCATTCTTCTCTTTCACTGGTACAAAATTGGCTAACAAATTGAGGATTGCTCCTCCTGCACAAAGTTAGCGTCTATCAACCTCTTTACTTCGGCTGTGACTTGTTGTTCTATATTGAGGCGCATTTTTGGGAGCTGGCTTTACCGATGTTGTATTTTGATGCACTCAGAGGTGGTGAACTACAACCTCTAGAGATAATCTTGGCATTTTGTCGTAACTCCAGGCAAAGAAATCTCTGAATTCATACAATAACTTGATCAAATCTGTAGATTTCGCTTCTCAAAGTAGTTAACTTATAAAACTCAGTCGAGGCCGCTCCTTAGTCCCTAGGTTGATCTTATTTAATTCATCGACTGTTGATTTGATTTCTTCTTCAAACTCTGCGGGGCGTCATCTATCGGCTGACCTTAATAATCATCTTTATTATCAAAGTAATTTTCTTTTTACTTACGAGTAACAAAAATGCAAAATTTTGAGTCATCGACCGGTCCAATCGTACCAAACCAAAGACCTTTTGAAATGAGTTTATTTCCTTTTACATTCCATAGTTTTTCAAACAATTGTAACTTATCTCTTGGCATTTGTTTTGCCACATATCCTTGTTGAATTAAATTTTGTATACATGGCAAAAAGTAACCAAAAGGTAATTTCATTAATTCATTAAAATCATCTTCTTCAAGAATTACACAAGGTACATAAGTGGAAGGAGAAGCCTGATAAAACTTGATCGATTTAAAACCACCATTACAGACTTCCTTGACCTCCATACTCTCAATCTGTTAAGGATGGATCAGATTTATGGGCATGGCTTGAAGATAATGGTTAATCCGATTGTAAATTGACTCATATTCATTCCTTTCTGTGCTTTCAAAGAGATTTTGATCTGAGGCTTTGTTTGACTTAATATCATTTTTTATTTATCAAATTTATCTTCTTCAGAACTTACATCTACGTTAATGCTCATTGTTGGCTTCATCCGTTCAATAATCTAGTGAGTTATCCTTCGCCCGTGTCCCCAGCCCCGACCTTGTATGCGTGGGATAAAAGAACCTCCACCAACTTGTTGCAAAGGAGTGGTGGGAGATCGTTAAAGCAGAGATTAATCATCCCATTCTTGTGATATTTCTGAATCTTCTGTCTCATTTCACACAGTTTCTCTTGGAAAAATTGTTTTCTTCAAGAGACCGTAGTAGGCGGCATCTTCGTGAATGCCCACTGGTGCGAATTTTTTAATTTGTAAAAACTAATGAACTCATATTTAGATATATATATATTGATTTAGATGATAATGAGTCGCACAATTAACTCAAGTATTCATCTCGCTCAAGTAATACAGGGCTCTAGTAGAGTCCTGGTTATCGATCCCACAGGGAGGCTTTAATTTTATGGTGTATCACAGAAATCACTAATCGAATCACAGCACAATTGCAAGTGGTTTAACTCTTAAAGTAAATGCAAACAGATTAAAATACTATTTTTACCAAAGCATGTTCTAAACTCTAGCAAGTTAAACTAACACAAGACTAAATTTATATCAAGTACAGTTGCAAGAAAGAGTCTTCCTACTTTCCAATCATAATGTAATGATTATTTTGACATAGATCAATGATAAAAATATATTGTGCCAAATAGGAGCATTCCTATTCTTTACCCATATTTCAACGTATAAAGAACATTGGCTAATCCTAAGTTTAGTCCTCAAATTTGTGGTTAGGCTGGGAGGATACTGGCTCTCACTTCAGAGCTCCCACTTCCCTTCACCTGAAGGCTAACTCTCACTTCAATTTCTAAACATTAGAACCAAATTGAGGTTTTAAGTCGGTCACTCTGAAATCTCCAATTCTACGCCAATCAAAGTATATTTCCTTATTTATTTGCACTCAATCCCCTTGAACTATGTCTCTCATTCATGGACATTGAATGTGACCTTCACTTTTGTTGTGGAACTCATAATCCTCTCGAAACATATGTTTCCCAAAATGTTTTAACAATTCAACTGGCCAGATCAAAAAGTAAATGAAATTCTAAAGTGTAAAGGTTATCACAAATTCTCCATAATAAATTGACACATTATTTCCATTTCACAATATCAACACATCGCATGAAAAGAAGAAAGGCAAAGAAATCTACTCAAGACTAATTTGGAAAAGATGACAAAGCATGGATTTTATATATAAAAATAACGTCATACAAACAGAGTAAAATAAAAACAACTTATCTCAAACTCATCCCCAAGAAAATCTCAAGGAATTCTTTTGACTTCTCTTCTTTCTTCACAACAACACACAATTCTCTCTTTAGATGAGTAAGGAAGAAGAAATATCTCACTTTCCCTCTTCTCTGACACTCCTTGAAGAGAAAACACAAAAACTAACTTCTTGCACTAAATGGAAAGAAACTCTCTCTAAACTCTAAACTCTTCTCTTCATTTCCTCCCCTTTCAAATTTGGCTCCAAAAGTGTTTAAATTCGGCTAAAACTGAATTCCCGTGAGTTTCCTAATGCAACCTTTCAAAATATGTCCAAATACACTGAATCTAGTTTGAATTCAATATAGGGCAATGTTCGGCGCTGGTAGGAGCACCGTTCATCACATAATTCCATTAAAATGTTGTAACTCTCTGTAAATTGGAGCTGTCCGATGCTGGTGCCAGCGCCGTTCGGCGCTAGTTCAATAAAATGCACTTTTGTCCTTTTTTGATCCAAATTTGCTCCTTTTTGCTTCCTTTTACTACGAAGGACTAAAATCATTGTACCTACATGAAATCATGAAAAATACCTTTCTTTAAGTGCAATATCATCAAAAAATTGTATGAAATGAATAGTAAAAAGCTATCAAATTTTTAGTGGATCAAGATCCCCCAAACTTAAGTATTACTTGTCCTCAAGTAATTTTAGTTAATACATAAAATAATGATCCATTGCAAAGAACTTTCTTTCTAGAATATCATAATTTTTATTTAGATAAGTATAATAATAAAATTATCAGAAAGATCTTTGAATAATTCAAGTAAATTCTGTAGGTGTAAAAATATCTAGTAATCAAGTCAAAGAGTTCTAGCCTTCTATTCATTTCAAAAATTACTGTAGATTGTCCTCTTAAGGCACTTAAAAGGATTACATGGAAAGAAGTTTATGAGAACACAACTAGTAAAGATGCTAATCCATACATATAAGTTCAGGATAGTACTTAAGTATTTTTTCTTTAGGTAGGTCCAAGTTAAGCCAATTTTTGATTAGGTATCTCCTCAAGCTTCTCCTCGCTTTTCTTTTTTTTTCTTTTGTTTTCTTTTGATTTTTTTTCTTTTCTTTACTTCTTTTTTTCTTTTCAGTTAGGATTAATGTATCTGGATAGCCTTTAATGATTTTGAACTTCACCCTTCTCAATATAAATTTGAAACTTACCACATTCCATTACCAGATAGGCATTTCTTAAGCTTATTAATGATTCATCATAGATTCTCAATCGTTTCAAATCACATAAAATTTTAAGATTCTTAATATTTCAAACATGCAGTTTTTCTTACTTTAAATAGTTGACTATAGTTTTATTCTCTTATACCAAATATCTTACATTACAAAATTACTTTTCATTACCCAATACTTTCATTCAACTTTATAAATTACTTAAATAAAATCAAAATACAATTATCTGAAATTGAGTTCTATTACAGGAAATCATGTTATGCTCATCTTTTGATACCTTTGAGTCTAAGCAAGTTTTTCTTCATAGAGCAGAACAGTAAGCCTGAAAATTAGAAGCATTTCTATACACAAATATGCGATAGAAGTTTATGAAGACGTTGTTTAAACACATTAAACAGTGCACATAACATTAACATCCAACTGTTACTATTACAAATTAAACTAGCAATCCAAACACATAAAAACTATACTATCACATCACATACATCACAAATCAACAATAAAGTCTACTACAAGTACATCTAAATACACATATAATATCATAGGCACAAATCATAAGGTGTTTCAGGTACATCACCAATACAAAACACAAATACAAAACAAAGATTCATGAAAAATAAAAATAAAAATACACAAACTAATAATCTTTATCTTCTGCAAGAGCTCCACCATCATCAGGCTCTTCAAGCTGGTATGGAGTATGCTCAGGATAAGTAGGAAATATAGCACTAGTGTCTCCCTTGAAAAATCTCATCTGTGAGTCATGATAAGCTATCTCACATTCTCTCCACCGCACTTGATAATCAAAATTAATCATGTTCCTTATGTCTACTCCCTTTATTATGGTGTTTAACCTTTCCAACTGATCCATAAGATCATGCAACGTAGGCTCCCTAGAAGTAGATGATCAATCAGGAATAGAAGAAGGCTCATCAGCTTTCTTACTCCATTTCCATCCTACATGGGCTTCATAAGTTTTCAGATTTAGTTTAGTAATGGGCTTCATGGGATGGACTAGCTCATCATTATCTTCAACTGCTGCTCCTGGCTGAATGCAAAAGGCATGAATTAGACTAGGGTGTCTTAGTCCTCCTGTAGTCTCTTTTTTTTGAGCTTGTCAAAATACTTTTATGAATAACAACCCCAAATATTTATATTCTTCATGTTCTAAATACAGTAACTCAGAATAGTTATATCAATAATAACATCACTGTGATGGTTGGTAGGCAAAAGTCTTGCAGAAATGAAATAATGCCAAGCTTTCAACATAGAATTCAAAGTAGAAAGGGGGAATTTAACTTTTAGGTTTTGCTTAACTTTTCATTCTCCTTTTCCGTCAGTCAAAAAGTTCACAATCATATCCAATGCTTCATTTGTATTAGGAAAATTTTCATATTCACAAGAAAAAGATGCTCTTAACTAATAAAATGCAATTATGCTGGCAGGGGTGAATTCAGCCATTTGGCCTCTAACGAGAATGTATTCACTCTCAGAATAATACAGATTAGCATAAATTCTCTAACAATACCCAGCATCACACCAGCAGTGAAATAATAGAAATCTCCTATTGATAATTAGCAATAAGTTTTTCAAGCATTCCTCCATGATATTCAAAGGCTCTTACATGAATACATTTCTTATTGCTACGAAACATTCCAAAATGTGAATAGGCTTTGAAACTCACAAATTTACTTTCATCATATTCAAATTTCCTCTTCCCCTTAGCCAATCTTGGATCCATTTGTCTAAAAATACCAAAATGTTACAAATCAATTTTAAAATTGCAATGCAATCAACTCCTAGATAAATTTAAAAAGATAAGAACTTAAAATTCATGAAAAATCTCTGAAGTTTCTCCAAAAACTTCAAAATTTCAAATCTTCGTAATGCAGGAGATTTCTACGGTCAAAATCAAAAAAATTTAGGTTAAAGTGTAGCTCTTACCGAGAGAAGATGAAATCTGAACATTTTTGGCCATGAAATCGCTTCAAATCTAAATGCTAGTGAGCCTTAGGTGCAAAAATAGACCTTGGCTGGAGGTTGAAGACGATGGTTTGGGTAAAAATGGCGGGTCCCGGGGTTAAATAGCTAAAATTTGGAGTTTTGGGCATTTTCATGTTTGAGCGCTGTCCGACGCTAGAAGCAGCATCTTTTGGCACATTATTCTGTAGAAATAGCCAAAATCTTTGACTTTTGGCTCTGTTCGGTGCAGGTGACAACACGTTCAGTGCTAGTTCAATAATTGGGCTTCCGACTTTCTTTTGCAATTTCAATCTTTTCAAGCCCGCTCCAAAGTCTAATTAGTATAATTAAGAATTGAATAACACTCTAAAGCCTTGGCAAATGATATTTTTAAACATAAACAACACATAAAATTACGTTCATATATAAATTCCATGAGTCAAGCATATGCATATAATACTAAACATTACACATCATCAAGTCATATAATTTAAATTCAGCGTCGCACACAACCACAACACAATAATGCTGAAAACTAAACAAACAAGCATGTCTAAATATAAAATTCAAGCCAAATAAAGCAAAGCAAAGCAGTCTGAGACACAAACACAAAAATACAATAATCAAGTTTTCATTCTTCCTCAAAACTATCATCAATTCTAAGATCTCCCATTAATTGAGCATGAACAAATAAATTGTAGAATGGACGAAATGAAAATTCTTCAGCAGAATCCTCTTCAATCCAACCTTTTCTTCTCATCAATTGCATCAAAATTCCTTCAAGATATCCAGAATGATCAATGTGCTCCTTCATTCTCCAATCCAGATGATCAAAAAAATTAGAAATAATGTTGATTACATTCATCAAATGTTGTACTTCCTTCTCCAATTTCTTGATTTTCTTCAAGATAATCTGTGAACATTCAGGAAAATAAGGAGGAATAAGTGCTGACCATTTGAGATGGTTGAACTTCAATGTGCTCATGTCATTCATATCACCAACTGCCTTGTTACTATATGCATTTTTTGGGTCTATAGGCTTCTAAGGTAGAAGTACTCTTTCCCAGTTTTTGTATTGCACTTGTGATTGACTCCAGAGGAGAAATATGGTGGAAGGATTTCCAAGCACATATTTTGATCCATGAATGATCAATCCTGAACCAACATCAATAGGCATTGCCATTTGAATACAATAATTCAGAATAACACACTCCTTAGTTACCTTACTGATTTTCATTATTGGGAGCAATTTTGCACATATGAAATAATGTAAGTGTTTCGATGTAGGATTTAACAGTGTGGTCGAGAAACATACTTACCTGTAAACTCTTATCTCCCATTCATCACTTTCATCCATCAGATATCTGTATATATCATTCATATTGTCCTTCGTCGGGCAAAATTTGAATAATGGCAGATTGGCACATTTTCAATCATGTATAAATCATTAATTTTTGCAGGAGTAAATGTGACAAACCTCCCTTGCACATAGACTGATCCTTGGTTGATTTTATGAAGATTTGCATAAAAATCCTTCATAACCAGAACAAATATAGTGGTAGTAGTATAACACAATACTTCTCAACGTCTCTGAACAATAACTTTATCAATTTTAGTCGTAGGAGAATTCGTACCTCGATTCACAAAGACTTGCTCCTTAATTAACCTCATTTTTGTGATATTTTTGTTGAATAGCCGATGCACCTGAAAACTTATAAACTTTCTACAGTTGAACACTTGAAATCTTTGAGTTTCCATCGAGTCGAAATCCATTTTGAGAAGAATTTGGGTCTTCCTCTTCGTTCCTTTGGCAGTTCCTACGTTTAGGAGTGGTTTTTTGGAGTTCTAATGGAGAATTTACCACCTAGAACCACCAAAACTCAGATTTAAAAATGAGAAACAATTTTCTGAACAACAGCATTGTTCGACACTGATAGCAGCGCTGTCTGGCGCTGATAGTAGTGTCGTCTGACACTAGTGCAAAATTTGCCAAACTTCACTTCATACAAATTTTTTCCAAATTTTGATTTGATTCATTTCTTAAATGTTATTAATGATAATTAAGAAAAAATAAGACTTAATTAAGAAACGAACAAACACAAATTACATAAAAACAAAGCAAACACTCAATAACTGTGGGTTGCCTCCCACAAAATGCTTAGTTTAACGTCGTCAGCCCGACATAACTTTCAGTTATTCAGGTTGATCCAACATTAAAAACTTTTTAAAAGTAGGTCTATTACCTTCAAAATATGGTTTTAATCTTTAGATATTGACTTTAAATTTTTTTCCAAATTTAGGGTCTTCGATAATCACAGCTCCAAACTGATATTTTATGACAATGAAAGGTCATGTCCATCAAGATTTCAGTTTCCCAGGAAATAATTTCAATCTTGTATTGTATAATAAAACTTTTTATCTTGGTTCAAATTCCTTTTTGACAATCTTCTGATCATGCCATATTTTTCTTCTTTCCTTATATATTCTATCATATCATATGATTCATTTCTAATTTCTTCTAATTCATTCAATTGCAACAGTCTCTTCTCACCAACATCTTTCAAATTAAAATTCAATTTCTTTATCTCCCAATATGCTGTATAATCTGATTCAACTAGCAAATGACATGTTTTTCTAAAGATTAATCTGTAAGGGGACATTCTTATAGGAATTTTATAAGTAGTTTTGTATGCCCATAAAACAGTATCTAATCTAGCAGACCAATCCAATTTTTTAGGATTAATGACTTTCTCCAAAATTCATTTATTTTCATGACTAGATTCCTCTGCTAAACCATTAGTTTGAGGATGATAAGATGTAGAGATTTTATGCACAATATTATATTTTTCCACCAATCTCTGAATCAGGTTATTCTTAAAATGGGATCCTCCATCAATGATGATTACTCTAGGCATTTCATATCTTGTGAAAATATTTTTCATTAAAAATATCGAAACACTTTGCCTCAATCTATTTTGATACATAATCAACAACAATGAGTATATATATATATTTCCAAATGAAGGCATGAAAGGTCCCATAAAATTTAGTCCTCATGCATAAAAAATTTCAACTTCCATGTCGGCATATTTTAGGTTGTATTGTATTTTAAAAGGGGGGTCGCCTAACAGAAGTTGTCGGCGAATTTAAATTTTAAATTTGATTTAAATATATATATAATTTAGAAAGTAGTATTTGGCTTTGAAAATAATTTTTAAATTTGAAAGTTTTAAGATATGAGATTAAACCGATCTCACATCCCAAATAGTTTATATAAACGAGCACCGCACCACAAACCGTGTATCTATCCCTAAGGATAGACACATCGCTTGATGGTGGGGCTCGATCAAATAAACTAGAAGTTTTGTGACATCCGTTTGGTCCGCGAACCAATTTTATAAGCCGACAAATTCCCCGCTTAATATGAAAGTATCAAACGGGGTTTATATTACACAGGTTCTTTAAAATTCCATATAAGGGCAAGCCCCTATAGTTAATTACATCTTAAGTGACGGGAATCACCTAAGAAAACTCTCGATAATAATCAATAACTCTGCTTTCAAGAATTTCAAAGTTTAAGGTTTTCAAAGATTGAATTTTGGAATTTCGATAGGGAATGGATCAAATTTTGGAACATTTTGTTTTGTGAATCCAAAGGAAGAAAGGTAGGAGAAATCACTGATTCGAAGTGAACTTCGGTAATTTCCCGACTATCCTATCGTTTGGCTTGAGTTTAGGAAAGTCCTAATACTTATTTAGTATTTCAATCTTGCCAATTTTAATTAATTAGGGCTTATATTTGTATGATAAAATCAAACAAATAGCCTAGAAGATGTGAGGGTTTATTGTCGTATCGGACGACTACCTCGGAATCCTAAGACCGGTTAGGGCTTAATTTGCAATGCAAATGCACTAACGAAGAGTTGAGGATTTATGTTGCACTAGAGCAAGCTACCTCGAAATCCTATGGCTTTGTTGTTTTAATTCTAAGAAGATTTTGCTGAAGTAGACTCAGGTTTTGCTGACGACGATGGCCGTGCTGCCCACCATGCTCCAAGTTCCTTGTTGTTGCAGAGGTTTAGTTTTAGAAACCATAAATCGGGAGATGAGAAAAGTGTTTTGGTTTAGAGAAGTCTTAATTTTCCAAGTGTTCTTGTATTTTGATTAAAACAAATCTTAAAGTTGATTATAACGACACCGGTTAAGATCCGCGGTTCCATCCTTCAGGCATCATTATTTTTATCGGATTCACTTAGTCCGGATGAATTTGCTAAACTCAACTGAATGAGTTCCACACTTTCATTTAGACCGTGGGAAATCCCGTTAGCAACACGTAGGTTACATCATCCGAGGTATTCCCGATCATCCAACGGGACGTTTTAATTTAGTTGTAATTGTAGTTTTGTGTTACGTTTGTGATTAAATTTTGAGTTGTTTTATATTTTGAAATGTTGTGGCGGTGAATTTTATCTTGCAATGACTTTTAACTTAATTTGGTTTCGGTTTTAGGGACTATCCTAAAGGTGTGGGTTTTCATGCAGCTTGTTGTTTTATCATGCAAGAAAAATAAAGTACATTTGCAAGAAAGTAAATTGTAAGAAAGTAAATTGCAAGAGAGCGAATTGCGATAAAAAATAAAAGCGTACACGGAGGGTCTTCCCGTCATCCCAAGTTGCACTTAAAACACAATTAGAATATTTAAGCAAGTTCCTAGGTAAAGCTAAGGGAAGGGTTATGGTTTTCTACCAAATTCCTAATCCTATAGCTAGTCAACTCCTATGACGTCTAGGTTCTTTGTGTTTTTTGTTTTTAGGACGATTTTCTTCATCGAAGGACAATTAAGTCCGATTGTTCTTATAAATATCCTATCATATTGAGGAAGTGCTTAAGAAGAATCTTAAACATCTTTTCAATATTTTCGGGATTGTTTTAAGTCCAAATGAATTTAATTATATAAATGAATCGATCGTCCAGAGGTTTTCAAGTCTTGTTAACTTGCTCGATGAACTAGGACATTTGAATATCCTATGAGTGAGGTAACACTTCATTTGATGTTCCATTTAGGAGTTATAATAATCAAAGCTTTCGAGGGTAAATTAGTATTCAAATGATTTGATTTAAGTTAAAGGGTTTAAATTTGGAATAGTGTTGAAGTTGCTTTACATTTATTTTGAATTCTTTATGTCTTTGGTGATGTTAAATTTAATTCAACTTAATTTAATTGAGTTTTAATCTAGTTTAAAATAGTTCAATTTAATTTGATTTGGTGTTTAATTAATTTGATTTGATTTAATTTAATTTAATTTAATTTAATTGTTTAATTTAATTTAATTATTTAATTTAATTTAATTTAATTATTTAATTTAATTTAATTTAATTATTAAATTTAATTTAATTTAATTTAATTTAATTTAGTTTAATTTAATTTAATTTGTCTTAATTTAATTTAATTTAATTATTAAATTTAATTTAATTTTAATTTAATTTATCTTTAATTTACTTTTTTTTTAAATTAAATTTTAATTATTAAATTAAATTTAATTTAATTTTAATTGAAATTTCAAAAGAGTTTAATAATTTAATTAAGTCTTTTAATATTTTAAATTTGAGTTATCATTTTAATTAAAAATTGAGTATTAATGATATAATTAGTTTAGGGATTTTTAAATTAAAGAATAAATCTCTTCCTAATAAATATCCCTTATTTTAATAATTCTAATTTATTATTCCTCCAAATTTAATCCATTATTTAATTAAAGTTTAATCATTTTAAAAATTGTTTAATGAGTTTCTACCCTTTAATTATTTAAATTTCAATCATCCAAATCAGATTAAGATCAAATATTTTACTTGTTGATTTTTTATTAAACCTAAAGTTTTAATTAAGGGTTAAAAGAAAATTAATTACCATTTTACCCTTTAAGCTTAATAATTTCATAACTTACTAAATTGAACTCAAATGAACTTGAACTTTTTATGTGACTTCACTCACATGTCAATAAAGACATGAGAGGAGAAAATGTGATTTTTCTGTATTTAATTTATTTATATAATTATTTTTGTGGAAAATAGAGATTTTCAAGGAAAATTTGATAACATGACCAAAGGAAAGTTTCTGTCCTTAAGAAAATTAGGGGACATTCCTAATGACCAGAGAAGCACTTGGACCAATTTTGGTGATTTTTTGAATTATATTATTTTTATTATAATTATTTTGAGTTTTGGAGTGTTAATTAATTTAAAAATAAAATAAATGTTGAAAAATGGATTTTATATTTTTCAAAAATCTCTCTGATATCAAGGAAACCAGAGAAACAAATTTTGCAATTTTCTGATTTTTCTATGATTTATTATAATTATTTTAGTGAAAATGCTAGAAAATACATTTTTTTTAATTTTAAAATTACCCTAGGGCTTTAAAATTCAATATCTCACTAAATAGACCTAAGAAAAATGTGGGATTTGTTCCTAAGTGATTAAAATTCAAAATGTGACATTTTGGTGAATTTTATTATTTTTGTGATTTTTATTATTTTTTAATTATTAAAAATATTAAAATATTATTAAAAATCAACTTTTTTAGAAAATTGAAATTTTAATTTTCTTAGATTCCCCTGATATCAGAGAGGCTCCAAAACCAATTTGATAGATTTTTTAAAAAGTGTTTTAAAAGTTATGAATTTTTAAAGTTTAAAATGGCTAAGTGACTTAATCAACCCAATTAGTAGGGCTAACCAAGTCCAATTGACCTCAAATTTTTATGGTGGGTTCCTCTGATCCTAAAGGTCAGTGGAGAATTGATTTCAAGTCAATTTGATGCCTGGTTAACTCTAATTAATTAAAGACCTATTTTGGGTGTTTAAGCCGATTAGGGTTGTTTTAAATGAACTAAGTCAAAACCTATTTTTCCTAGGGTTCTCTGGTCATAAGGAACATCACCAAATTTTCCTAGAATTTATTTCACAACATGCTATTTACTTGGAATTAAAATACTCAAAACGGTGACACGAACTTGAAAAATCAAGAACTCTTCATAGGGATGGCCTCGACTTTGGAAAATTCAGGGAATGTTCCCAAATTCGAGAGGCTTCAAAGCTCCTATGGTCTCATGCCATGGTGAATTGTATGCATGCATGGAGAATTAAAACAATGCGAGAGAGTAAATAAATTATAAAAAATAAAATACTTGATGAAATTAAATGATTTCTTTTCCACATTATTCTCCTCTGTTCACTTGAGCGAGAGGGTATTTTTATTTTATTTTTATGATTTTTCTACACGAGAGATATGAATTTTTGAAGTTTAGGGAATTAAATAAATCGAGAAAATACCCTAATTTTCTATTTATCCACGCGGCGCCGGCGCATCCTCGGTAGCTCCGAAAGGCCACGCGGCGCGCTCCCATTCGACGCCGCCACTCGAGTCGGCGGCCCGGACCCCGCGGTTCTCGCACCGTTTCTCGGTCCGACGCCATCCGAGCCGTTCGTCCGCGCGTGTATTGAATGGACGGCATCCGTTCATCGTCCCCAAGTGTTCTCGCCCGAGAGCCGTCCACACTAAATCCCTAAGATCTCACTCGATTCTCGATGGATTTTTATGTTCTTATACTCTATGGATTCGTCTTGAAGAGACGAACACATCTATACGGTTAACATGCATTGAAACTAAGGCATTTGAAATAGAGATTCTCCGAAGCTCGGGATGAAGAATTAGCTCATACCTTGGCTCGGAGAAGTGTGGCTTCAATCGAGAGTTGTTGCACCTTCGATTGGATCCCGGCAAGCTCCGGATGAAGTCTCCTGAGTGCAGTGAATTGTACGGATATGATTTCGACCAAGCCCGATCCACAAAGCTTGGAGGTCTGGAGCAACTCGGGTGGTCCGGAGATGGGGCTTTTGCTTGGTGAACACCTTCCCTTGGTACGGTGAAGGTGTAGAGCCAATCAATTTGAGAATTGGCTCACTTGTGGAGAAGTGTCCTGGTTTTGGGTGGAATTTCAACTACGAAATTGAGCTTTCGGAGGAGAAATGGCGGGGAATTCCATCGGGGATCAAATGCTCTAAGGGTGGAGAAGGGTACGGAACAATTTTGGCGAGTTTTGGCAAGGTTTGTGCTTCTCTCTTCTCATGGCCGAGAGGGGTGGAGTTTAAATAGAGCTGGTCGGGAGGCCTCCCGGGGGAGTTAGGGCTTGGGATCAGCTGCTGCGGTGAGGAGAAGAACGGCCATGGTGACCACTAGGCGAGGGGCGGCTCGGCCAGTGAGAATTTCGATGTTGGCTCACATGTGAGCTCTCGGCCATGGTGTTTTCAATTGGCCATGGACATGTGTAAAGGCTTTGATCCAAAGTGGAATGGGGCATGGCTAGATTTGGACCTAAATGGGTCAACCCACCCATTTGGGCTAGGTGCACCACCCAAGGCCTGGTTTTGGCTGAGGGAAAAGTGATTTGGCTCGAGCATAATCGGTAGGGTCAAGTCACCATCCAAGCACGATTAGGCTTAAGCATGGTTTAGTGGAATCATGGAAGTGGTTAATCACCTTTAGGAATTAAGGAAAGAGCCTCCTCCTTTTGCCCAAAATGGCATGGTGACATGTAAAGAGGCTCTCATGGCTTGCATATGGCTTGTGCATGGCTCCATGGCTCCATTTGGCTTGGGAAAAGGTTTGGTCGATTTCATAAAAAGGATTTTAAGGATTTTGGATAATTTGGTGGAAATTTGGATGAAGCTTCATTTAGAATTATTTGATGATTGGTTTAGGACTTAGGGATGATTTTAATTGAAAATATGATGAGGGGAAATGTCATATGGGCTTTGGAAGAATTTTTGGGGTTTTGGATTTGGTGGAAGTGGGCTTTTAAAATGGTTTAAGGAATGGGCCTTTTAAGTTTTGAAAATGAATTTATGGATGGGAATTTTGTAAAGAGGTTGGGCCAAATAATTGTTGGGTTTAGCTCATGGATGTGTCATGAGTGATTTGAAACAAATTGGGGGTGATTTGGATTTGAATTGGGTTGAATTTGGGTTAGGTTTGGGTTTAGGTCGAAAATGGGCCTTTTGACCTTGGATTGAGTTTGAGTGGGGTTTGGGTCTAAATTTTGGGCAAATCATGTTAGGGTTTTGCTTGTGGGAATGTTAAGGAAGATTTAGAAAAGATTTGAGGTTAATTGGAGTTGAATTGGGTGAGTTTGGGTTAAGTTTGGGTCATGGGTCCAAATTTGGGCTTTAAGGCCAAAAGTGAGATTGGATCCAAATGTCAATCAAATTGGACTTGGATTTGGTCTAAATTGGTATTGGGAATGTTGAATTGAAGTTTAGAATTGAATTGGACCAAAATTGGGTTTAATTGGGTAGGTTTGGTTTGACATTGGGTTCACTTAGGGTTAAAATGGGTCAAATTGGGGGTTTTGACAAAAGTAGGGTAAATTGACAAAATTGGCCCATGGTGTAGTTGGACAAAATGAAATTGGGAATATTTAGGATTTTCTGGAATTTTTTGGGAATTTTCTGAATTTTTGGATTTTTAGGCCAAGAAGGGTATTTTGGGTATTTGGAGGGTATTGGGGGGTATTTTTGGAATCTTTGGTATTTTTGGGTATGGATGATCAATTTGAGTGATGTGGAGGTGTTTGGGATTGATTTTGAAAAATTTTGGGTAATTTGGAAATTTTGCAAAAATTTGGGTAATTTCAAGGGTTTTGGGTAGGTTTAATAGGTGTAGGGTTCCGGGGGTCAAAAATTGAAAATTTGGGAAATTGGAGATGTGGTGAATTTAGGTGGAAAGAAATCATTTTGGTTGAGCCATGAAACCATTTCAAGCCCATATGAGCCATGAAAGGACTCATTTGAGGCATTCATTATGTTGTTCCTAACTCTCTTAGCCGAGGGCTTAGGGGTTAAGGACCATCCATGTGAATCACCCACATGAGTCGGGAGGTTAAGTTGGGTATGGGTGTGGTTTTAGGAAGTGTGTGGAAATGTAGTGTGTAAGTGTAGTGTAAGTCGGCCCCTTCACTGAGACCGGGCCACCCGGGGTAGTCCTAAGGCCGAAGAGTCCTATAGGAACTCATCCTTTAAACTTCCGCATTTGATTTCGACCCTACAGGTGATTAGGGGTCTATAGTCAAATTTGTGCGGTTTGCGGGGAGTTTAGAAGTGGTTTGAATTTCTAAAAGGTGGGTCCCAATTCTAGTCCTCTAAGATAGTCAAAAGAAAAAGCCTAAGGCTAGATCCTAAGCACTAAAAAGAAGAAGGGAAGACCTCATCAAAAATGAGGTCAACATTCCAAAGTAAAATTTAGAGGCATTTCATTTCTTCTAGATATATTGCCTAGTCTCTGACATCGATCACAAGTTTTGATAAATCTATAAACATCTCTGAAAAGTGTAGGCCAATTAAATCCAGATTGCAAAATCTTATGTGCAGTTCTATCAATTCCAAAATGTCCTCCAAATTCAGAATCATGACATTCTCGAATAATTTTTTTAGTTTCTTCATAAGGCATACATCTCCTAATAATTAGATCTTTACATTGCTTGTACAGATAAGGATCATCCAAGAAATAAAATTTAGCATCATGCTTAAATTTTTTCTACTGTTGCATTGTTAAATTAGGTGGTAAAATATTACTAATGATGTAGTTCACAATATCAGCATATCGCGGTAAATTTCCTTCAATAATAATATATAATTGCTCATCAGGAATAGTTTCAGTGATTTCTTTCTCAAAATCATCCAAATTAGGTTGTTCAAGTCTACATAAATGATCAGCTATTTGATTATCGACCCCTTTCCTATTAACGATCTCAAAATCAAATTCTTGCATTAAAATTATCCATCAAATCAGTCTTGGTTTTGCATCCTTCTTTTGCATTAAGTATTTAATAGCAAAATGATCAGTATGCACTATACATTTAGCTGCAATTAAGTAAGATCTAAAATTTTCAAAGGCATATACAATCGTTAATAACTCTCTTTCAGTAGTAGTGTAAATAATTCAAGCATCAGTAAGAGTTTTACTAGCATAGTATATAACTTTAAACATTTTGTCATGTCTTTTCCATAAAACAACTTCAATAGCGTAATCCCTAGCATCACACATTAATTCAAATGGTTTCTACCAATCATGTGAAACTATTATATGGGCAGCAATTAGTTTTTCCTTTAATAGATCGAAAACCTTTAAACAATCATCATTAAATCAAACTTTCTATCTTTTTCCAAAAATTGGCATAGAGGCTTAGAAATTTTTAAAAAATCTTTAATATATTGCCTGTAGAATCCTACATGTCTGAAAAAACTTCTTACCCCTCTCACAATTGTTGGAGGTGGTAATTTTTCTATAACTTAAATTTTTGCAGGATCTACTTCCATGCCATATTCAGATATTTTATGCCCAAGCACAATTCCTCCTGCAACCATAAATTGACACTTTTCCCAGTTAAGAACTAAATTTGTCCTTTCACATACCTCTAATACTTTTTCTAAGTTGCATCGGCATGCATTAAATGAATCTCCAAATACTGAGAAATCATCCATAAACACTTCTATTCCTTTAACAATTAATTTGCTAAATATGGACATCATACATCTTTGAAATGTTGCAGGTGCATTACATAATCCAAAGGGCATTATTCTAAAAGCAAAAGTTCCATAAAGGCTAGTAAATGTATTCTTCTCTTTATCCTCAGGGAAAGTAGGTATTTGGCGATAACTGGATATCCATCTTGAAAGCAATAGTACTTGTGTCCAACAAGTCTGTCTAGCATTTGGTCTAAAAATGATAAAGGAAAGTGATCTTTTCTGGTGGCAACATTTAATTTTCTATAATTAATACATATTCGTCAACCAGTGACTTCTCTTGTAGGTATAATTTCATTTCGATCATTTACGTCAACAGTCACTCCTCCTTTCTTAGAAATGTAATGACTTGGGCTCACCCAAACACTATCAGAAATATGATATATAATTCCAGCATCTAACCACTTTAAAATCTCTTTTTTAACTACTTCTTTCATTATTGGGTTCAGTCTCCTTTGTGGATCAACTCTTGGTTTGTGTTGTTCATTCAACAAAATTCTGTGCATATAGATCGAAGGATTGATTCCTTTAATATCAGCTATGGACCAACCAAAAGCCTTTTTGTATCTTTTTAAAGTTTCCAATAATTTTGTTCTTGATATTCATTTAAATCTGAAAATACAATGACTGGTAAAGTAGATGATTCTCCTAAAAACATGTACTTTAGATGATTAGGAAGAATTTTTGGCTCAAGTTCAGGGGGTTTAATTAAATATGTAATTAAACTTTTATCTCCATTTTCCATAGTATCCAATCTTTCAAAATTTTCTTGAACAAATTCTAACTTTTCATTCCTCATATCATCTAAATCATCTTCATTTTTACTTTTATATCCATCCTCACATCCAAATTTTCTTCAAGTACTTGTTTAAAATGATCTTCTCTCAAATAATCGCAGACTTCCATTCGATAGCACTCATCATCTTTTTCAGTTGAAGGGTACTTCATAGATTTCAGAATGTTGAAAGTTACCTCTTGTTCATTGACTCTCATAGTTAATTCTTCTTTTTGAACATCAATCATAGCTCTCCCAATAGCAAGTAATGGTCATCCTAAAATAATTGGAATTTCTTTATCATCCTCCATATCTAATACAATAAAGTCTCTAAGAAAGATAAATTTATCCACCTTTACTAATACTCTTCCACAACTCTTTTAGGTTAAGTGATAGAACGATCAGCCAGTTGAAGAGCCACAGATGTAGGTGAAATTTCTCCTATTCCCAATCTTTTAAAAGTTGATAAAGGCATAAGATTAATACTAGCTCCAAGATCACATAAAGCTCTTCCAAAAAATTTTCAACTATAGCACACGAGATAGTGAAACTATCTGGGTTTTTCAAGAAGCTTTTTCTGAATAATTGCACTACACTCTCCGCTAAGTGCAACATTCTCATGGTCTTTAAAATTTCTATTCTTTTTAAGTATATCCTTCATAAACTTTGCATAATCAGGAATCTGCTCTAATGATTCAACAAAGAGAATATTAATCGTTAATTTCTTAAGAATTTCTAAAAATTTTACAAATATGTTATCCCTGTTATGTTTCTTTAGTCTTTGAGGAAAAGGAGGTGGTGGTTTTTCAACAGTTATCTTCATTAGTTCTGGCGGATATTTGTCAGCATATATCTTATTAGAACCTTTCTCAATGTTCACTTCCTCTCTTTCAGGTTCGACTTTTTTTTGAACTCTTGGTTTTAATTCTTTTCCACTCCTTAATTGAATAGACTTAATTTGCTCTTTGTTTTGATTTTGGGTTATCTCAACATTGCTAGGAAGATTCCCAGAAGGTCTATTATTAAGCGCAGTAAAGATATGTCCCAATTGATTTTCAATGTTCTTCATTGCAACATTTTGAGCTTGAATTTGATTACCCATATTCAGAATCATTTCTTCAGTAGACAACTTATTTTCCTTAAATTGTTGATTACTATTAAAACCAGAAGGATAAGAAGGCCTGTAATTGGTATTTCTTTAGTTGTTCGGATTTCTAACTGGATTTATAAGATTGTTTCCCCATTATGGATTAATAGGGGTATTGGTGCTATTCCAGTTGAAATTTAGGTGATTCCTCCAACTAGGATTATAATAATTTGAATAAGGATTATTGACTTTGTTATGTATAGCATTCAAGTTTCATAAGACATTTGAGAGTCTATCATCTGTCCTGATGAATTTTCTTCTAACACTGGGGGTGTTGGAGAATAATTCATTCCATATTGATCTATTTTCTTAGAAGTGCAGCAATTTGAGAAACTATCATAGTTATCGCATCAAAATCATGAATACTAGCTACTCTCTTAGGATTTACCCACTCAGAGGGCCATTAAAAATTATTAGTAGCCATCTCTTTAATTAACGAATATGCTACATCAAAAGGTTTTGACATTACTGATCCACCAGTAGCAACATCGATAATCTATCTCAAAGATCCCACTAATCCATTATAAAAGGTTTGAATTATTAACCAATCTGGTAAAGCATGGTGTGGACACTTCCTCAGAAGATCTTTAAATCTTTCACAAGCTTCATATATGGATACTCCATCAAACTGACTAAAAGATGTGATATCATTCCTCAACTTTACAGTTTTGAAAGGAGGAAAATATTTCGATAGAAATTTTTGTGAAAGCTCTCCCCAAATTCTGATAGATCCATGTGCTAACAAATTTAACCATGCCTTAGCCTTACCCCTTAATGAAAAAGAAAAAAGTCTAAGCCTAACAACATCATTTGACACTCCATCATACTTAAAAAGTAGCACATAGTTCTAGAAAACTAGCGAGATGTAAGTTAGGATCTTCATTAGGTGTTCCTCCAAATTGATTATTTTGTATCATTTGGATAATAACAGGTTTAAGCTCAAATGAATTAGCAGCAACATCAGGATTTTGAATAGTTAAGTAAATTTCATCTGCTGTTGGATTAGCATAATCTCTTAAATGTTTTAGTATATTTTTGTTTTGATTGTTTAAGTTGTTCACCATTTTGTGAGGATTTGTAGATTGTTTTTATTGTTTTCAAATTTTTCTAATAGTACACTCTAATTCAGAATCATAAGGCACTAAACCTATAGATCCGATACTACACATGCAAACATAATAAACACACTAACAATTAACAAACACACACAATTATGAATTGCAATTCAAATATAAGATTTCAAATACTAAAAAAATTAATTTTTAATAGTTACCCTTTTTTTTTACCTTGCCTCCCCAGCAACGGCGCCAAAAAACTTGGTGCAACTTTTTTAATTTGTAAAAATTAATGAACTCAGATTTAGATATATGTATTGATTTTGATGATAAAGAGTCACACAATTAACACAAGTGTGTGTATCGCTCAAGTAATACATGACTCTAGTGGAGTCTTGGATATCGATCCCACAAGGAGGCTTTAATTTTATGGTGTAACACAGAAATCACTAATCGAATCACAACATAATTTCAAGTGGTTTAATTCTTAAAGTAAAGACAAACAGATTCAAATACTAATTCTACCAAATTACGTTCTAAAATCTAGCAAGTTAAACTAACACAAGAATAAATTTATAGCAAATTACAGTTGCAAGAAAGAGTCTTCCTCCTTTCCAATCATAATGTGATGATTATTGTGACATAGATCAATGATAAAAATGTATTGTGTTAAATAGGAGCATTCCTAATCTTTACCCATGTTTCAACGTATTAAGAACATTGGCTAATCCTAAGTTTTGTCCCCAAATCCATGGTTAGGCTAGGAGTATATTTGTTCTCGCTATAGAGCACCCACTTCCCTTCACCTGAAGGCTAACTCTCGCTTCAGTTTCTAAACATTAGGACCAAATTGAGGATTTCAGCCTGTCACTTTGAAATCTCCAATTCTACGCCCATCAAAGTATATTTCCTTATTTATTTACACTTAATCCCCGTGAACTACGTCTCTCATTCATGGACATTGAATGTGACCTTAACTTTCATTGTAGAACTCATAATCCTTTCAGAACGTATGTTTCCCAACAATTTTTAACAATTCAATTGGCCAGATAAAAAGATAAATGAAGTTCTAAGTGAAAAGGTCCTCACAAATTCTCCATAATAAATCGACGCATCATTTCCATTTCACAACATCAACACGTCTCATGAAAAGGAGAAAGACAAAGAAATCTACTCGAGACTCATGAGGAAAAGATGACGAAACATGGATTTTATATATAAAAACAACGTTGTACAAATAGAGTAAAGTAAAGACAACTTATCTCAAACTCTTCCTCAAGCAAATCTCAAGGAATTCCTTTGAATCCTCTTCTTTCTTCACAACAACACACAACTCTCTCTTTAGATGAGTAAGGAAGAAGAAATCTCTCACTTTCCCTCTTCTCTCACACTCCTTAGAAGAGAAAACACAAAACCTAACTTCCTACACTAAATGGAAAGAAACACTCTCTAAAATCTATAATCTTCTCTTCCTTTCTTCCCCCCTTTCAAATTTGGCTCCAAAAGTGTTTAAATTTGGCCAAAATTGAATTTCCAAGAGTTTCCTCATGCAAACATTCATAATCCGGCCAAATACATTGAATCTAGTTTGAATTCGGTATAGTGCATTGTTCGACATTGGTAGGAACACCGTTTGGCACATTATTACACCAAAATGTCGTAACTCCATGTAAACTGGCGCTGTCCGGTGCCGTGATAGTGTCGTTCGGCGCTTGTTTAATAAAATGCGCTTTTGTCCTTTTTCACTCTAAATTTACTCATTTTCACTTCGTTTTGCTCCAAAGGCCTAAAATCATTGTGCATGCATGAAATCATGAAAAATAACTTTCTTTAAAGCACAATATAATCAAAAATAGGTATGAAATGAATAATAAAAAGCTATCAAATTTTCAGTGGATCACCCATTTCATGTTTTGAGAATGGCTGTAAGTCTCTCTTGATGCAATGTTCTTGTCTAACTTTGTAGTACTTAATGCATTAGTGAAGCAACAATGGGACCGTATTATACTCGTGAAGCCATGGTCAACTAAGTAGAGTGTTGAACGAATTATCTGCATCGATGACATGGAATTTTACATATGATACTAGATCTCTAAATTTCATATATAGGGTTATAGCCGAGGGTTCATTCTCCTTTTTGAATCCACTTAACATCATCTTATCCGTAGTGAGCTCTCATGCATCGATATTCAAGTAAGCTAATGTTCTTAGACTTATTATTTTAAGTGATGCTTCAGGATCTAGTAACACTCTAGAAAATACAAACTTGTCGATAATGACAAAAATGTAGAGCGGACAGTTGTGATCAGCAGTACCGAGTTGCAAGTCTTAATCAGTAAAAGTTACGCAGGCTGCCCCTTCAAAGTACAAACTCCATCAGAGGACGAACTAGCCAATTGAGCTAAGCAAATTTCTGGATCAAGTAAAGCCTTGACCAAATTTTCTCTCATCACTTTAGACAGCATCAGAGTGTTGTAGATGCTTAGTATGGCTAGTAACTTCCAAAGATGAGCTAGTAAATTGTAATCTACTTTAATTGAATTTCCAATGTCGTTTCAATTCTTTTCTTCTTCCATTGCTGAAGGCAATTCTTTTTGAGTTATTATCTACTTTCCTTTCCCCACAGGAGTTGTTCTTGGTGGTAGCACATTTCCACTTTTGAGATTCACTTCCATTATTTCTTCATCCTCCAGACCTAGAGATTCTCCTGACGTTGTAGCTAATTCTTCTGGTATTATTTCTGTATTCGAAAAGTCCAAGTTGATGGCAAGTAGAGTTCCCTTGCACTCAAGGACTGGCTTCTTGCTTTCCATACCGTCATAATCGGTGTTGTAAATATCTTCTTCATTTTTGTTTATGTTCTCATCAGAAAATGACATACTTTGAGGATAATTTTGGGAATCAAAATCAGGGTTAGATAGGTTGTGATTAGTTATGTCATCACTTGAGACATTAAGAAAGTAGCCAAAATTGTCACTCTTATAGTTATAAGACCTTGGAGAGGCGAAGAGGAAATTATACAGAGTTAATGGTTTAATATATTTCTCCCCCAAATCTAAGACAACCAATCTAATGGGGGTAGCCCCTATCCTAGCCTTCGTGCTATCAGTCTTTTTCTCATCCAGGACATCCTTCTTCTTTATCTTCTGTTGTAGTGATTTCTCTGGTGTAATCTCAATCTTTGGCTTGGGAGGTAGCAGACTCCATGCAGCGGCTCATTCCAAAGCGTTCCGTACCTTGGAAGACTTCGTCCAGATCGTTCACCATTTGTCTTTACCGGTATATGGATCTATCAGATAGAATGGCTCGGCCGAAATCATATTTATAAAACCTTATTCATGTTCTTTTAAATATTCTTTCGGGAATGTAATATTTCCATCTTTATAGTTCTTCGCAAGCCAATCCTTAAAGCTGAAACATCCTTTTATGGTGTGTCCAAGCAATCTGTGGTATGAACAGAATTTGGGATGATCCTTCTTTCTCATCTCTTTCAGCTTCTTCGGCTCAGGAAATATAAACTCAAGCTTCTTCATCAAGTTTCAGAACATCTTTGCTATGTCATCACCTTTGAAGGAATAGTTCCTGTGTAGCTATTATGAAATCATTGGACCCTATCGTATATCTATCCTATACTACCTTTGCTGCTGACTAACCTGACTACTCTGTTGCGGATGGGGCTAACCATACTGCTGAAACTGGCTATACTGTGGAGATTAATTATGCTGTGGAGGCTGACTGTGCTGCTGTAGCGACTACTCGGCCTAAATCCTCATCAGCTGCTTCCCTTTGTTGACTGTTGCCACTATGCTAGATCTCCTTTCATATGCTTAGACCGGTCTTGGCTTATCTGTCTTCTCTGCAGGTTCTAAATGCTTAACATCCTCTTATAAACTGTTTGATTTGCTGAGTAGCTTCTCGAAGGACTTGATAGTAAGACCCTTAAGCTTGAAAGCCCCTAGCCTGTGGATACTCTTGAGTAGTATCTCGTTCGCATGTTGTTCCTGTAGTTGAGGCTCACACTTCATGCTTCAGTTCCTCCATCTCAGAATGTAGTCTACTAGAGTCTCATCGGGTTTCTTCCATTCCACTAAGAGATCTTATATAGTAATGTGGTGTTGTGCGCTGGAGAATGTTTTCAAAAAAATGATCTCCATTATACAAATGTATTCATTGATCCGTTGGGTATTTCTGCATATTAGTCAAAAGCTATCCCTGACAAGCTGCTAAGAAATTATCAGAACAATAGAGCTTCACTTCCTCCTGTGTTACAACTACTGGCTTTGAAATGTGTTATATGCTGACGAGGGTTTCCTGTCCCATCGAATGTTTAGAAAGTTGGGGGCACAAAGCCTTTGGACTCATGATCCATCTTATGATCCACAAACTTCTGAGAGTGTATTGGTGCAACAACCTTTGGTAACCACACTTTCCTATTAAATGCAGTGCCCTGAGATGGAGTATCTCAGAGAGGACATCAGAGTTGTGAGGAGAAGTATGCTCCCTAGGGTGCAGACCATGTATAGAGGCGAACAATCTTCTCCTACTCTTCTTATTATGGAATTCCTTATAATCATCGGCAGAAGGTGCTCTGTGACCTAGCCGAGACTTGACCGATCAACACACTACTGGTGTTGGAGTGGCAGTAGTAGCACTTGTAGTGGTGGAAGTAGTATTGACACATCTTCCTAAACGGAGTCTGGCGGGAACACAGACTGAATTTGCTTCAGAAAATCTTCTAACCAGATGGTCGTGTTTTTCTTTCCTTAAAATCTCACTCTTCATTCTTAGGGATACTGCACATTCCATTTTCTTAAGGTGCTTCGTAACCGAACATCCTTCTTTCTCAACTAATCTCTTAAAAATTGTGCCAACTCGGGTGACTGCTGTGGGCCTCTCCCTCACCTCATCATGACCAAGTGGTGATGACAGAGTAACAACGATCTTATGGAGTCTTTCATCTCTGGTAATATTAACCAACGGGTGAAACTGACTCCCTCAAAGTAGCGAAGTGGTCCCCGATAAACTAAGTTCCTCCTAGTGAAGAAACTCATCGATCACCGGCAGACTTGCATCTCATGTCCTGGTGGCTTTGAGAATCTTACCTACCTCTGACATCTAGTCAGTAGGAGAACTCTAGAGCTAGAACCAATCTAAAAAACTAACGACACGACAAGGAAAGCATTATTGGTATCATCTTCATTCAATATTTCCTTCCCCTTAGCAGACGGGGAGGTAGGTACGGTGACGGTAAAACCAATACCAGTAGGGATAAAAAATCTCTTAGGAATAGAGATGATTGATTTGACGTGTCAAGAGCAACCTTCACCTTCTTAGCAGAAGAGAAGTTCTGGTGGGAGTTCAGGTCAAACTCGGCAGACGATTCTTGAATTTAAGGGGCAACAACTTTCATGACGATGAACGAAGCTTTTCCCAGTATGACTTTAAACTCACTGATGCCAGTCCCGAACTGGATCATTGGTGCAGTAAGACAGGCCTCGCGAGAGGTGGGCAAGTTTTAAGAGAAGGTAAGCGTTGGGGTCGACATCACGACTGTTGAAAAAAAAATTATGTAAGTTAGCAAAGGCCTAAGACCTTATAATCATAGTGCAAACTCTAAGAACAAAAGGTCGTTCTATGGACTGGGCACAATTTTATTTTATTTGTTTTGAATTTTAGTATTTTATTTTGTTTTTGACTTTCATATATTTGTTAAAAGGAGTTTTATGATTTAATAAAAAATGGTTCGATTTGTTGATGGCAAGATCTAACCCAAAAGGCGCAAAGAGAAAGTGAAGTGTGGGACCCTATCCGGGATCCCCTTCATAACGCACACTGCTTTGGCGAAACTTGTTCACCAACACATATATTCGGGTTCTGAGCCCAATAAATCAAGAAGAAACCTAAAGACTTCTGAACCCCTGTGCTTATGGATGGTTAAACACACGGTCCTGAAATTGAAGAGAGTTGATCATACTTTCCCAAGAAAGAAATTGGTAAAGCATGTTAATGAAAGAATGGAAATCTAATTCATCAGGGACATGAACGCATTACCGATGTATGAATATAACATTCCCTGATTTTAATGAAGAGAGAAACTGATCCCCAGCGGAGTTACTAGAAAATTGTCGGTCGTTAAATATTTGGAAGTTCGGCGGTCATCGGAATGAGTATCCCGACACCTGGTTTAAAAAAGTATTTAATTATATATATATATATATATATATATACATGTAATTATAGAAAATATCATTTTTAATTTTTAAAAATATGAAATCAAACCGATCTCACACAAACAATAGTTCAAATAATCAAGCATTACATTGCAAGCCATGCATCTATCCCAAAGAATAGACACATTACTTACTAATGAGGCTCGATCAAATAAACTAAGGAATTCATGAAATTTGTTTGGTCTGTGAACCTTTATGTTGACCAAAAACTTCCCCTACCTAATATGAAGCAATTATTTAAGGTTTATATTAATATGGGGTCTTTAAGTTTCCTATAAAGATAAGCCCCTATAATTAATTACATCTTAGATAACTAAGGTCACCTAAGAAGACTCTTGATTTAGATAAGGAAATATTATTTTCATGACTTCCAAAAGGTAGGGTTCTTCATGGTATTATGGTAATACGAAATCAAATAGGTGAGTGGCTCAAGTTTAGAATAGTTATTATAGGAATACAAAGAAATAGAGAGCTAGAAAAAAACACAGCCCCAAGAAGAATCTTGGTGATTACCCAAAAAATCCTATTGTCTAGCTTTAATTTAGAAAAAGATATTATTATGTTTACTCATGCCAATTATATTACTTAGGGCTACATTCACTTGATAACGATCATGTGAACAACCTGTAAGATAGGAGGATTTATGTCATATCAGATGACAACCCCAGAATCCTAAGACGAGTTAGAGCTTATATTGCACGAGCTGCAAAGTTCTAAAGAGATAAAGTGAGATTTTATGCTGCACTAGGAAAAATACCTCGAATACCTATGGCTTATTGTTTATTTATAAGGAGATTTGCTGTTGAAGATGGTGTGGTGCCCACAATTGTTTGCTCCAAGCACCTCATCGTAACAGGTTTAGTTTTATAAGTTAAATGTGAGGGATGAGAGAAGTATTGTGTATTAGAAATTTTTAAATTGAGGTGTCTTAAAGTCTTATTAGGGGAATATTTAAGTTGATTATGGGGACACCGGTTAGGATCCCACAGTTCCCTCATTTTGGTACCACAATTTTCTTCAGATTCACTTAGTCTAGTAGAATTTACCAAATTCAGCTTAATGAATTCAGTTCTTTTATTTAGACCATGAAAAATTACGTTAGCAGCCATAGGTTGCCTCTTTTAAGTGATTCTCGATCATCACAAGAGGCATTTTAATTTAGTTTTAATTATGATTTTGTTTTGTTTGTGATTAAAATTTAAGTTGTCTTATATTTTGACTATCGTGGCAGTGAATTTTATCTTTGATTTGTTTCAATCTTAATTTTGGTTTTTGTTTTATGGCTATTCTAAAAGTTTTGGATTTGACATTCAAGGTGACCTTTTTGTTTATCATGCAATTTCACAAGCAGAAAATGGATGATAAAATAAATGAAAGTAATTTACACTGCAATAAAATAAAAACGTTCCTGACATTTCTTCTCATTCCTTCACCTAAAAGTTTAGTCTTGCCATGCATATATATAATTTTGCAAGACTTAAAGCATGTTAGAAAGTAGGAAAACAGGTCTGAAGCATACCCATCAAATCCTATGTCATAACTTGGTGGGTCCTATTTTAAATGTATAAATGATTTCTTAAACATAGCATAATAAGATTAATCGTCCTTCAAGGTATCCAAAAGAGTATGAGAAAGGTCCAAGGCTGGGCCCCGGACATCTCACAATCGTCTGAAAAGACTTGAGTTCATTTAAAATTATTATGTTGCCTAATGATTCATTCCTATCATACCATTATGCTTAATGAACCGATGTTCTGATCATCCCTAAGAATGGGGTAATTATCATATGATATTCTATTTATAAATTATGTGAGTGGGGCCTTTAGGGGGTACATTGGCTTAATTAAGAAGCTTAGCTGATTTGATTTTAAAGTTGGGCTTGTAGTGTTTCAAATATGTTTACAATTAATTTTATCATCTTTTTTAATCCATATTTGTCAATTTTGAGTATGCCTAGCTCGCTACCATGCCCTTAAAACTTAATGACTATGTTTGCAATTTTGGGAAAAGTTAAAATATGATCATGATTCTTATCAAAGTTCTAAATTATCATTAAGCACCAACTATGGATACTAGATTGATGAATTATTAACATCCAAAGTTGAACCCCTAACCCTGGGATCATTTAATTTTGATTATCTTTCAAATTAAAATAATTAAAGAAATTGTAAATTTAATTTTTCTATGAAAAAGGTAAGGTTAGCTTCTACCTATATTCCTTATGTCTCAATCATCTAAAAATGTCAATTATGATCATTCATTGTCAATTTGACCCTTTGGTTAAGCCTAAATATTAATTAAGGCTTAAACTCTTAATTACAACTTTACCCTTTAAGGCATATCACCACATAATTCATTAAATTTAACTCAAATGACCTTGAAATTTCTATGTTACCCCACTCATGGGTCAATTAAAATATCAGTTGAGAAAACGTAGTTTTTCTAATTTAATTTGATTTATATTATTTCATACATGCAAAAATTGGGGATTTTCAAAGATAATTCAATAACTTAAGCAAAACACATTATTTATTTTTAAAAAAGTTACTGGAGGTTCACCTAGACCAGTGGACCACTTAGATCAATTTTCATGATTTTTTGAATTTTAATTTAATTTTTATAATTATTTTTAATTATGGAGTATTAATTAAATATAAAATATTATTTAGGTTGAAAATTAAGTTTGGTATTTTTGATAAATCTCTCTGAGGTTAGGGAACCCAAATGAATAAAGTTTATATTTTTATGATTTATATTTTAATTATTAAATTATCTTAGTGAGAAATTAGTGAAAATTCATTTTAAGCTAAAAAATTATTTCGAGCCTTCCAAAATTAATATCTTCACTTAGGAAATTATGAAAGTTACTTTAATTATTCCTAAATGATTAGGAGACCAAATGCAAAATTTTGGTGGATTTTAATATTTTAGTAATTTTTGTGTTTTTTAATTAATTTTAATAATTTTTAATAATTTTTTAAAATTTAAAAATAATCCTAAGAAGGAAGTGTTCATTTTAATTACCATTTTATTTTTATTAAATTCTCCTAGTATTAAGAAACTTTTGAAAGCAATTTTAAAATTTTCTAACTTATATTTTTATAATTATAATTATTTTAATTTTAAAGATGTTATTTAACTTAGAAAATGAAATTAGGTGGTCAAATTAACTTCAAATGAGTTGAAATTTTTTATGGGAGCTCCTCTGACCCTAATCCATTGTTGAGAATAATTATTAAGTTATTTACGTATATATTTTACCCATTCTAATTTTATTTTATTTTAGATATTGAATTACCATTAGTGAGATATTTAATTAGTTAAAATAAGTTTATATTTTTTCTTTGGTCCTCTGGTCATAGTGAACCTAAAAAATTTACTTTGTATTTTTTGATAAATATTATAATTATTATAAATTTTATACCAAAACTGAGGGGATTAACTTAATAATTTGGGATCTCTAGCTAGAGATGCCCCCCCCCCTTACCTTGAAAAAATTAGGAAAGATCCCTAACAACTGAGCACTTAAGCCCTCCAAATGTCATGCTATGGTGACATTTCTAGAGCTAATTAGGCCCTAAATATGATTTACTATATTTATTTAATTAAGAAAAAAATACACATAAAACAAACATAAAACTTTTCCAGATTATTTTTATCTGTTTACTGAGCAAGAGGGTATTTTTATTTTATTTTTTTGATATTTCTACACCAACTTATGAATTTTCTAAGTAAACTGATTTAAATAAATCAAATAAATCCATACTTTCTCACTTATCCAGCGCGGTGCCATCTCAACATGCGATAGCTTCAAACTACTACGCAGTGTCATTTGATTTGATGCCACCATCTACATAGCTGCAACGTTAGCCCGCACTTTATACACCATATCCCCATCCAACTGCATTAGCGTCATCTATCCAATACACGCACAATTGAACGGTTCTCCTTCATTTTCCCCAACTGACCTAACCAGTGAATCGTCCAACTTCTAACACTAAGATCTCATCCTAAACTCAACGAAGTCAGTTTGGGATTGATCTTATAGACTCATCTAGTCTAGATGAACATATTCATATGGTTCATAAGGTATGAAATACAATATTCATGCATGAAGAACAAAACTAGGCTCTAGTTAAAGTGAGAGCTCTATTCCTTTGTCTGAGAGGGGAGGCCTCAATCAGAATAGTTCTACACCTTCATAGTGACCTTGCGATGATCCTGGCACCAGGAATTTGAGCTCTTGTTTGGTCTACACCAGAGTTCGATCAAAGGGGAAATTTGGGTCTGAGGAAAGTCTAGGTTGGAGAGGCTTTGAGATGGGGCTTCTGTGGGGAATCTTCTTCGTTTTGTGATGGGATGGTAAGGGGAAATCAATTTTGAGGTTGGTGTAGTGTAGGGTTATGATAGCGAGTGCCCTGGTTTTGGTTGATTTTGAGCTAAAAAATTGAGCTCAGGTAGTGGAAGAGACAGCTAAGAAATGGTTGGGCTGACCTTAGGAAGGCCAAAAGAGGCTCCAAAAGCAGTTGGATAGAGTTTCCCCGAGGTTCAGTGTATATTCTCCTTTTGGCCATCAAAGGTGGTAGTTTAAATAACCATGGCTATGGTGGTGCTCAGGGCTTGCTACTGGGTTGAATCAATTTCTTAGGTGGAAGGCAACACCAGTGACCAATTAGGGTTGGATAGCTTGGATGGGTGAATTTGTGTATTGTCCAGGAGAGGTGGCTCTAGGTTTTGGCTCCTCTAGTAACTAGGCTGGCCAAGGGGAGGTGGCCAGAGATCAAGTGAGCCAGTCGTCAGGTGAGCCAGATAATTAATTTGAGTAGTGATGGATTTTGCCAAAGACATCTTTGGTTTAAGAATTTAAGGAAAGAAATCCCCTAATTTAGGGGACCTTTCGTCCATTGATCAACTAGGTTGGGCTAGGTAGACCTAGAGCAGCCCCTAGGGTTCATTTAATGACTGTGGTGGACTTGGGTTGGTCACATTTGGCTTAATTTAGTCACACTGGGTCATAGGTTCAATTTGGGTCACTTGGGCTCAAGTTGGTCTAAGTTTGGTTCAAGCATGGGTTAGGTCCAATTGATTGTTTAAAATGATGTGCATGATTGTTAGAAAATGTTTTATAAGAGAATAGTGTAATTTTGAGTTAGTTTGAGAGGTAGATTTGGAGGGATTTGGGCACTTGATCAATTTGGGTTAACATGGGTTATGCTGGGCTAAAGCTTGGCTAGGGTTAAATGGGTGGTTCAAATTAATGTAGGTGATTGTCATGAAGGTTTTGGATACAAATTGGGTGTAAATTTTAAGGTTAGGGCATTCAATCTCGTGGAATTTAGGCATGTGACACATTTGGGACAAATTTGAGGATTTTAATTTGGATTGGATTTGGGTGAGGTGTGGGCTCAAATTTGGTTTAAATGGATGGATCCATTTGGTGTGTATGATTGTTATGAAGAGTTTAGAATTCAAATTTGAGGAAATCAACTTGGCTAAGTGGTTCAATTTGGGGGATTTAGGTCATATGGTCAAAATAGAGGCTTTTTGGTTTAAGTTGAAATTAAGCTTGAAATTAGATCAAATTGGGTTTGGATTTGGCTTATAATGAGATTAGGGATGATGAATTTGAGTTTAAGATTGTGGGGAGGATTTGGGTTAATTGGGTAGACATTGGAGGTAATTTGGATACTTTGGGCCTTAAGGGGCAATTTGGGGCTTTTGGTCAAATTGAGTCTAGTGAAGTGGTTCAAATTGATTTTGAGGACATTTGATATGATTTTATAATTTTGGGAAATTTGTGGAATTTTTGGCTTTTGAGGGGTATTTTGGTAACTTGGCTATTTGCGGGTATTTTGGGAATTTTGGGTGTTTTAGTGGATTTTGGATAATATTGATGGTGGGGAACATTTTGAAATGATTTTTGGAGAAAATTGACTAATTTAGACATTTTTTGGGATTTTGGTCAAAATTAGGGTTTAGGGGCCATTTGATAATTTGGTGGAGTTTAGGGGTAAAAGGGTCAAAAGTTGGAATTTTGACAAAATTGGGGTTAAAAAAGAATTTCAACCTATTTGAGCCATAGAATAAGAGAAATACCACTTTGGCTCCTCCATTTGTTGGTTGTAACTAGCCTGGGGCCAAGGGCTTAGGGATTTACCCACATGAGTTTCTAAAAGAGTAGGGGATCAAATATAGGTATGTTTGGTTTATAGTTGGGGTAGTGCGTGTAAGTGTAGAGTTGGTGTGAGTGTGTGTGAGCCTGACTCAGACCAGACTTCTCAGGGTGAGTCCTAAGGCTTGACTATCTTATAGGGAACTCCTCATGGGTTTCATGATGCTTGGTTATTCTCATAAGTACTTAGAAGTTAGACTTTGAGTATTTGAAACTCTAAGTGAAGCAATGAAGTGTTTTGAATTTCTAAGGGCGAAGACGAAACACTAAAAATTTGATAGCTTTTTAATCTATATTTCATACATAGTTTTGGTGATATTGCACTATAAAGGATGGTATTTTGTATGTTTTTTTTGTTTTAGGTACAACAAATGAGTTTTGGAGAGAAGGAAACAAAAATGGTGCAATTTGGAGCAAAAATGAGCAAAAAAACAAATTTTGGCCTAGCACATTTTGATAAGTCTTTATTTGCTTAAACTCTTTTACACTTCTTACATATTTTTGAATGCGATTACTTTATAGAAAGGTTATTTTTATGCTTATTTTGTAGGGCTATCTGTTAGAAACACAACACAACTGAAACAGGGCGAATCGAATCTAAAACGGAGCCAAATGGATCGAAATGGTAGAGTTGCACAGTACTACTGCCAAACTGAGCCTGGAACAGTGCCAGACCACACCAGAAGACAGAGAATGATGAAAATTCGTTGGAAATAGCACTGGACAGCACCAGATAGAGTACCAGACCACGCCCAAACAGTTTGGACGCGATTTTGGATGGTTAGGGGCTGACATTCAACGTATTTGGCCGCTTCTCGAAAGGTTTCTTGTGGCAACTCTTCAAACTTCATCCCTACACTTTAAAAGAATAAATTAAGGTCAGAAAAAGGTATGTGTGAGAGAAGAATGGTAGGAAAAACATGGAGAGTGTTGAAAGATTTTAGAATAGGTGTACAACTGTAGATTTCTACGTTTTTGGAGAGATTGGTGAGGGGATTTTGAGAGAATTTGTAAGGGTTTGTTCTAGCATTGCATGGATCAGCGGGAGACCTTAAGGGAGAGATTTTCATCTTTCTTTCATGGGGAAAAAGCTAAGTATTCTGTTCTTCATTATTTTATGATTTTGTAAACACTTATTTTGTGGATTTGCTTTGAAATGAGGTTTTTCACTGTGTTTTCTTCATCTTTCTCTTACTCTTTCTTCTTCTTAGGAAATAGTGGCATGAGAAGATTATGTCATTATTTTCCTTTTACTTTTCTTTTGCAATGAGTAGGATTCATGTTTAGGATATTGTGATGCATGTTAGAAGTGGATTTAATTATAAATATGATGGTTTTACTTGCACATCATTTACATTACAAAAAGAGCCTGTTGTATTGTTAAAATTCAATGTAATTGCATTGACCCGAGAGGGTGGTGTAATTCTCAACAAAGTGAAACCAAATTCAAATTCCATGGATGGTGAAGTTCATGGGGGTTGAGTGCAAATAAATAGGGAAATATACTTTGATGGGCGTAGAATTGGAGATTTTAGGGTGACATACTAAAATGCCCAATTCAGTACTAGTGTTTGGAAAATACAGCGAGAGTTACCCTTCAGGCGAAGGGAAGTGGGAGCTCTAGAGTGAGAGCCAGTATCCTCCCAGCCTAACCACAAATTTAGGGACAAACCTAGGATTAGCCAATGTTTTTTATACACTCGGAAGAGAGTAAAGAATAAGATTGTTCCTATTTGGCACGTACAATATTTAATGCATCTCATTCTTTTGCATTATCCAATTCACTACATAAAAATAGTAGATTTTATTATCTCAAAATTCACCAAACCAACTCATCCAGAAAGAGTTATCTTTAGAAGTAATATTTACATTTAGGAGTAGTTATTATCCTTACATATAATTATCTGCATTTAGGAGTAGTTGTTAGAAAAAATCACTTATATCAACCTTCCAAACTAAAATCTAATCGTAGTATACTAGAAATTGACCTAGGACCTCTTACCTCACTTCCCCTTGGAATCGATAAACGAGACTCCACTAGAGCCTTGTATTACTTAAGCAATACGTATAGTTGCGTTAAAAATTGTGACTTTACAAAATCATTATAAATATATAAATCTCGATTCATAAATTCGAGCATATAAAAAGTCGCATTAAGTTTTTTGTGCCGTTGTCGGGGACGCTTCGGTAAGAACTTTAAGAGAATTTCAGTTGAAGTAATTAGGCTTAAAATTGGAAAAACTTAGTGTCATAAAATCATTTTTTTTATAAAAAGTGTTTTTGGTATGAAAAAGTGTTGTGAAAAAACAGTTTGTGTGAAAAATAGGGTGTTTGTAAAAATGTTTTGTTTTGTTTAATATATTTTTCATTTTATTTGTTTTATCATTAATGTATTGTTTGTTGTGTTATGTATGCAAAATAAAGGATCTATAGGACTTGTGCCTTATGGTCCCGAGTTAGAAAAATGGAAAAAAATAGAAAAACAGAAAGAACTTGAAAAACTAGAATTGGAAATGGAAAACATTCAAAATTGTAACATGAAAAATCATCATAAATCATTAAGGAATTATGTAAATCCTACGATAGATGAAATTCACTCAAGTATACAATACCCTGTCATAGAAGCTGACTCGTTTGAACTAAATCAAGCGATTATCCAACTTGTACAGAACAACCAGTTTGAGGGAACTCCTTCGGAAGATCCCTATTTACACTCATCTAATTTTCTAGAAATTTGTGCTACATTTCGTTATAACGGCATGTCAGACGATAATATTAGGCTAAGATTTTTTTTCTTTCTCACTAAGGGATAAGACTAAAATGTGGTTATACTCATTAGCACCCGGTTCTATTAAAACTTTGCAGAAGTTAACATAGAAATTCCTAGCTAAGTATTTTCTACTTTCAAAAACTACTAAACTTAGAAACAATATTATCTCATTTTGTCAGTATAAAGGAGAATCAATATACAAAGCCTGTGAAAGATTAAAGAAACTTCTTAGAAAGTGTCCACATCATGCTCTACCAGATTGGTTAATCATTCAAACTTTTTATAATGGGTTAGTACGATCCCTTAGGTCCATTTTTAATGTTGTTGTTGTTGGTTCATTAATTTCAAAATCATTTGATGAAGCCTATGCATTAATTGAAGAAATGGCTAAAAATAAATTTCAATGGCACTTTTCAAGGGTAAATCATAAAAATACAGCTATTTTTTATGATACAGATGCCATTGCAAATTTTGCATCTCAGGTTACTACAATATCAAGGAAGTTGGACCAATTTGGAATGAACCAGCCTCAATTTACTCCTGTAAGTGAGGAAAGCTGATTAGGGCATATGATTGATTCCAACTTATTATATGAGACTTTAAATACCATAAACAACCCGTATTCTAAATTTTACAACCCAGGTTGGAAGAACCATCCTAATTTTAACTCGAATCATACTACTGAGGTTGGAAACCAACAATGAGAAAATAATCATGCAAATCATAATTGAAGTTGGAATAGTCAGGGTAACACAAGCTATAGAACTTATATCCATTGGACTCTAACAATGATCAACAATTTGAGGATGAGAATATGTCTATAAACGAAGTGGTATTGCAAATAGGAAACAAGTTGCAAAGTCAAAATGCTGCGATTAGAAACATAGAGAATCAACTGGGACAAATTGCTAATTCACTTAGCAATAGACCCCGAGGAACACTTCCTGGCAACACTGAGATCAAACCTAATGAGAACAATAATGATCCAGCTGAGAGAAAAAATGATGATTGTTTTTTATGGATGAAATTGATTATTTAAGCAATGACCATATCCAAAAAAGTTTTGAGAGTAAGTTAACAGATGAGATCGAAATGGACTTGATGGTGGTGAAAATCTTTTTATCGACTTGCATCACTATCAATTCTGGTTTCATGTTAATGTCAAGGAGTCGCCGCTCTCTTTCTTTATCTATCGCCTTAATTCTTATCCTACCTAGACTTATGTCAGAAGTCTTTAGAGAATTTTGAGAAGGATTAATCATGATAGAGTTTAAGAGAAAATAAGATCAAATGATAATCTTAAAGAATAAGTCTTCAGATTATGTAATTACTGATGTTTTTCATATGAGAAAATCATATGAAGATCTTGGGTAACCAGAGAGGTTTTATAGGTAAAATACCTATCATGAGTTCTTTAATCTCATATAGGAGAAAGCTCCTATAGTTAAACACATCCTGAGCAATTAATACTGCTTAGGAAAACTCCCAATTAAGGTTAGCATTTATCCTCGAAAAAGTGTAAGTGTTTTTGTGGCAGTGCGTTTCTGAAGAATCAATACTACCAGAAAGTTTTGTTTTTGTTGGGTGTATGTCGTTGTTTTGTTGTGTTTTATTTTGTTGTTGTAATGTCATTTTGTCATTTTGTATATCATGTCATATGTCATGTCGGGATGTCATAGTTTGTATGTCATGTTGTTTTATGTCATGTCGTAGTGTCATTTTTATTGTTGTGATATTATTTTGTCATATTGCGTTTTACTATGTCATGATGTCGTGGTGTTATTTTGTCAGGCTATTATATTGTCATGATGATATTGTTTTGGCTTTATGTTTGTTTTCTTTGTTTTAATCTCATCATTATTTTGTGTTTTTTAAGGTCATTTTGTCGTCGTTATGTTTTATTGTCATTCCGGTTGATTATCATAGTTTTGTCTGGCTGTTGTTATTTTGATTTGTCATTTATTTTGGAAGTGTCAATTTTATGTTATATATCATGTCGATGTCAATGTCAATGATTTTGTCGTGTCATGTCAAGTGTCCGTTTTTTGTTTGTTTTGGTTTAGTATCATATCAAGTCATGTGTTATGTCGGGATGTCATAGTTTGTATGTCGTGTCATGTCATAATGTGATGTCTTAATGTCATATCATTTTATGTCATGTCTTAATGTGAATCATAATGTCATGTCATTTTATTTCTTAATGTGATATCGTAATGTCATAAGATGTCGCGATTAATATCTCGATTTGTCATGAGATATTTTATCTTCTATAAGAAGATGTCGTTATTATGTCATGAGATAACTTCTATGACGTCAAGAAGATATCATTATTTATTTATTTTTGTTATTTTGTTTATGATTTCCTTTTGTTTTAAGTTTTGATTTTGTGGACATCTCAATTTTATTTTGTCATGTCATTTTGTCATGTATTTATTTTGGTTTAATGTCATGTCATCAATTTATTGTTGTATAGAAATGTCGTTGTATGTTTTTGTTAATGTTGATGTTATGTCGATGTCAATGTTAATAATTTTATCATTTTATTTCAGATTTCGTGGTTAACCTGAAAGTCCAGTTGTCTTTATTGTCATGTCATTTTTGTTTTGTTGTTTGTAGAATTTTACGTTTTGTGGCTATCCTAAAAGTCCTGATTTTATCGTCAATGTCCTCCAAAACAGAGTTAGCACACCCTATAACATGTAAATAAAATCTAAACGAAACTTCATGTCTTCATCCTGCTGTTGACCTCATTTTTGATGAGGTCTTCTCTTCTTTTCTTACTACTTAGGATCTAGCCTTAGGCTTTTCCTTTGATTATCCTAGAGGATTAGAATTGGGACCCACCACTTAGAAATTCAAACAAATTCTTAACTCCCTGCAAACTCCACAAACTTGATTGTAGACCCCTAATCACCTAGAGGGTTGAGATCAAATGTGGAAGTTTAAAGGACGAGTTCATATAGGACTCTTTGGCCTTAGGACTGCCCTGGGTGACTTGGTCTGGTGAGGGATGACTTACACACACACTACACTTATACACTACACTTTCACACACCTCCTAAAACCACACCCATACCCAACTTGACCTCCTAACTCATGAAGGTGATTCACATGGATGGTCCTTAACGCCTAAGCCCTTGGTTGAGAGGGTTAGGAACAACATAGTGAATGCCTCAAATGAGTCCCTTCATGGCTCATGTGGGCTTGATATGGCTTCATGGATCAACCAAAATGATTTCATTCCACTTACATGTACCCAATCTTCAATTTTCTAAATTTTCAATTTTTGACCCCCGGGACCCCGGACCCGCCTAGCCTACCCAAAACCCTCGAAATTACCCAAATTTTTCAAAATTCTCCAAAATCATCCAAATTCCTCAAAATCAATCCTAAACATTCTCCCACCACTAAAATTGACCATTTTTACCCAAAATACCCAAAATTCCAGAAAATACCCCCAATACCCTCCAAATTTCCAAAATGCCCCTCTTGACCCAAAAATCCAAAAATTTCCAAAAATTCCCAGAAAATTCCAAAAAATCCCAAGTATTCCCAATTTCATTTTATTCAACTACACCATGGGCTAATTTTGTCAATTTACCCCACTTTTGTCAAAATCTCCAATTTGACCCATTTTAACCCAAAGTGGTCAAACCAAACCTACCCAATTGACCCAAATTCTGGTCTAATTCAATTCTAAACTTCAATTCAATATGCCCAACACCAATCTAGACCAAATCCAAGCCTAATTTGATTGGCATTTTGAATCCAATTTCACTTTTGACCTTAAAGCCCAATTTGGACCCATGACCCAAACTTAGTCCAAACTAACCCAATTCAACCCCAATTAACCCCAAATCTTTTCTAAACCTTCCCTAACATCCCTACAAATAAAACACTAACATGATTTGCCCAAAATTTGAACCCAAACCCAACTCAAATTCAACCCAAAGCCAAAACTCCTTACATGGTCCTACTCCTAAACCTAACCCAAATAGGCCCAAACCCCAAAATCCAAACCCAACCAAAGTTGAAACCTCTTTAAAACAGCCCTATAAACATTTCTCAACATTAATTTTACACCAATTTCAACATTAGCCCAACATTAGCCCAAGTTAACCCAATTTGGCCTACCATTGGCCACTTTACCAAAAAGCCCAAATTCAACCCAATTCAAACCCAAACCACCTCAAATTTGTTTCAAATTACTCATGACACATCCCTAAACCAAACCCAACAATTATTTGGCCCAAAATTTTACAAATTTCCCATCCACCAATTTATTTCCAAGCTTAAAAAGCCCACTTTCTTAAACCTTCCTAAAAACCCACCCAAAACAAATTTAAAAGCCCAAAACTTATTCCAAAAGCCCACATAAAATTTCTCTCATCATTCCTACAATTTAAAACACTTCCTAAGTTCCAAAATCAATAACCAAATAGTTCCAAATCAAGATTCATAAAATTTGTCCACTAAAATACCAAAATTCCTTAAACCCACTTTCATGAAACCAAGCCCACTTTTCCCAAGCCATATATAAGCCATGAAGCCACTCTTAAGCCAAATGCAAGCCATGTGAGTTGTTCACATGAGACCTTACCACATTGAGCAAAAGGAGGAGGTCCTTTCCACATTCCCTTAAGGAAATTAACCATGTCCATGTCTCCCCTAAACCATGTTTAATCCTAATTGTACTTGGATTGTGACTTGACCCCACTAATCAAGCTGATCCAAATCACTTTCTCTTCAGCCTAAACCAAGCCTTGGGTGGTGCACCTAGCCCAAAAGGATGGGTTGACCCATTTAGAGCCAAAATAGCCATGCCCCCATGCCATTTTGATCCAACTCCTTTACCCATGTCCAAACCCAATTGACTTCACCATTGCCAAGCCCTGACCTTGCCAAGGATGGCTTGGAAGGTGATGTTATTGACCGTGTACCTCACTATTCAGACATGGATTTTTGACAGATGCCTTTTGGATGGATCGACAAAGATCATACATAGTCCGTTTTGAGTCTACATGGATTGTATGAGATGTATTCTAGATCGAGTTGTATGATGTATCTTCAACATGATTGGAATGAAAGTGACCATGTCACATTTTGGCCTTCACCTCTTTTGTGCAAATTGACTGGGAAACGCCATTAAAGTTAAATGAACATCGAACAAAGAGCAGAAAAGAAACAAAAAGAATAAAAGAAAACATTCCTTAAAAATCTAAATAAAAAATAATGATGAACGCCATATTCACATGAACATTAAATGAACGATAAAATAAAGTTGAATCGTTAAAGGACAAACAAAATGAACACAAATTTTAAATCAAATCTCAATCAAATTCAAACTCAACCTTCCAAATCTAAAATCCAATCCGTTCTACTCTCTCCCTTGTCTGGGATGGAAGCGGTCGATTCCATTGACACGGAGCCACGAGGTTTTCGATTCAGATCTGATGGCGATGAATTCTATCCAATCCAAACCAGCAACTTTCGATCAACTCTTCTGAACGGGATATGTAGCATCTACATATTCTCTCCTAATCTGTTTCTTTCCACAAAAATCTTTTACAACTTTCATGAAATTCTCGAAACACCAAAATTCCACACTTTTCAAATCAACACTACAAATCTTTGCAAAATCAATTACCATTCAAAATCAAACTCTTGGGGTTGAGGATTTTACATCCGATACTGCATTGCTTTAGGTTCTTTCCCTATCGCAATGAAATACATCAAAATCGAACTTTTGGGGTTGAGGATTTTACATCCGATACTGCATTGCTTTAGGTTCTTTCCCTATCGCAATGAAATACATCAAAATCGAACTTTTGGGGTTGAGGATTTTACATCCGATACTACATTGTTTTAGGTTCTTTCCCTATCGCAATGAAATACATCAAAATCAAACTTTTAGGGTTGAGGATTTTACATCCGATACTACATTGCTTTAGGTTCTTTCCCTATCGCAATGAAATACATCAAAATCAAACTTTTAGGGTTGAGGATTTTACATCCGATACTGCATTGATTTAGGTTCTTTCCCTATCTCAATGAAATACATCAAAATCAAACTTTTGGGGTTGAGGATTTTACATTCGATACTGCATTACTTTAGGTTCTTTCCCTATCGCAATGAAATACATCAAAATCAAACTTTTGGGTTTGAGGATTTTACATCTGATACTGCATTGCTTTAGGTTCTTTCCCTATCACAATGAAATACATCAAAAATCAAATTCTTGGAGTTGAGGATTTTACATCCGATACTGCATTGCTTTAGGTTCTTTCCCTATCGCAATGAAATACATAAAAATCAAACTTTTGAGGTTAAGGATTTTACATCCAATACCGCATTGCTTTAGGTTCTCTCCCTATTGCAATGAAGCACACCAAATTAAGCTGTTGAGGTTAAGGATTTTACATCCAATACCGCATTGCTCGGAGTTCTTTACTCATTATAATGGTTCATTCCAATCAATTCATTTTTTTTTGAGGTTGAAGATGTTACATCTAAAACCACAAAATTCCAATTTTCATTTCAAGTTCAAATCCCTTCAAATTAATTTTAACAAAACTTCAATCTAAATTGAAACTCAAACTAAAATCTGAGCTCACACATCAAAACTTAAATTGAAACAAAATGAAATCTAAATCAAAATTCCCCCAGATCATGTGATTTGAGATTCACCTCCTTTTACTTTCCCCAGCGAGAGTTCAGGAATCTCCAGTCTCAGAGATATACTTGACACTCCCCAGCGGAAACTCTTCTACTCTGTCCCAAGTTTGTCACTTGGACTTCTGTGTTGGTTTTGTTGATCGCTTCGGTCAACACCAATACGCGCGGTGTGCTCCGTCAGCTCACCACGCCTATTGGGGGTCCATTTGTTGACCTCATTTTTGATGAGGTCTTCTCTTCTTTTCTTACTACTTAGGATCTAGCCTTAGGCTTTTCCTTTGACTATCCTAGAGGATTAGAATTGGGACCCACCACTTAGAAATTCAAACCACTTCTTAACTCCCTACAAACTCCACAAACTTGATTGTAGACCCCTAATCACCTAGAAGGTTGAGATCAAATGTGGAAGTTTAAAGGATGAGTTCATATAGGACTCTTTGGCCTTAGGACTACCCTGGGTGACCTGGTCTGGTGAGGGCTGACTTACACACACACTACACTTATACACTACACTTTCACACACCTCCAAAAACCACACCCATACCCAACTTGACCTCCTGACTCATGAAGGTGATTCACATGGATGGTCCTTAACCCCTAAGCCCTTGTGCAAGAGGGTTAGGAACAACATAGTGAATGCCTCAAATGAGTCCCTTCATGGCTCATGTGGGCTTGATATGGCTTCATGGCTCAACCAAAATGATTTCATTTCACTTACATTTACCCAATCTTCAATTTTTTAAATTTTCAATTTTTGACCCCCGGGACCTTGGACCCGCCTGGCCTACCCAAAACCCTTGAAATTATCCAAATTTTCCAAAATTCTCCAAAATCATCCAAATTCCTCAAAATCAATCCTAAATATTCTCCCACCACTCAAATTGACCATTTTTACCCAAAATACCCAAAATTCCAGAAAATACCCCCAATACCTTCCAAATTACCAAAATGCCCCTCTTGACCCAAAAATCCAAAAATTCATAGAAAATTCCAAAAAATCCCAAATATTCGCAATTTCATTTTATTCAACTACACCATGAGCTAATTTTGTCAATTTACCCCACTTTTGTCAAAATCGCCAATTTGACCCATTTTAACCCAAAGTGAACCCAATGTCAAACCAAACCTACCCAATTGACCCAAATTCTGGCTTAATTCAATTCTAAACTTCCATTCAATATCCCCAACACCAATCTAGACCAAATCCAAGCCCAATTTGATTGGCATTTGAATCCAATTTCACTTTTGACCTTAAAGCTCAATTTGGACCCATGACCCAAACTTAGCCCAAACTAACCCAATTCAACCCCAATTAACCCCAAATCTTTTCTAAACCTTCCCTAACATCCCTACAAACAAAAAACTAACATGATTTGCCCAAAATTTGAACCCAAACCCAACTCAAATTCAACCCAAAGCCAAAACTCCTTACATGGGCCTACACCTAAACCTAACCCAAATAGGCCCAAACCCCAAAATCCAAACCCAACCAAAGTTGAAACCTCTTTGAAACTGCCCTATAAACATTTCTCAACATTAATTTTACACCAATTTCAACATTAGCCCAACATTAGCCCAAGTTAACCTAATTTGGCCTACCATTGGCCACTTTTCCAAAAAGCCCAAATTCAACCCAATTCAAACCCAAACCACCTCAAATTTATTTCAAATTACTCATGACACATCCCTAAACCAAACCCAACAATTATTTGGCCCAAACGTTTACAAATTTCCCATCCACCAATTTATTTCCAAGCTTAAAAAGCCCACTTTCTTAAACCTTCCTAAAAACCCACCCAAAACAAATTTAAAAGCCCAAAACTTATTCCAAAAGCCCACATAAAATTTCTCTCATCATACCTACAATTTAAAACACTTCCTAAGTTCCAAAATCAATAACCAAATAGTTCCAAATCAAGCTTCATGAAATTTGTCCACTAAAATACCAAAATTCCTTAAACCCACTTTCATGAAACCAAGCCCACTTTTCCCAAAGCCATATATAAGCCATGAAGCCATTCTTAAGCCACATGCAAGCCATGTGAGTTGTTCACATGTGACCTTACCACATTGGGCAAAAGGAGGAGATCCTTTCCACATTCCCTTAAGGAAATTAACCATGTCCATGTCTCCCCTAAACCATGTTTAATCCTAATTGTACTTGGATTGTGACTTGACCCCACTAATCAAGCTGATCCAAATCACTTTCTCTTCAGCCTAAACCAAGCCTTGGGTGGTGCACCTAGCCCAAAAGGATGGGTTGACCCATTTAGAGCCAAAATAGCCACGCCCCCATGCCATTTTGATCCAACTTTTTTACACATGTCCAAATCCAATTGACTTCACCATTGCCAAGCCCTGACCTCCCTGGTCAAGATGGTGACTCATGCCTGCAGCCAGCAGCCTGGGTCGCCGGAAAACGCCATGGCCGAGACATTGGAAGGAGCCAAACATTGACCATTGCAGCTGTTCTTCCCTTGCCAAGAGCAGCTGATCCCAGTCCCTAACTCCCCCTGGGAGGCCCTCCAACCTCTCCTATTTAAACCTCACCCCTCTCGGCCATGAAGAGGTGCTAAACCAACCTTAAGGAAACTCTACCAAAATCACTCCAGACTCTCCCCCACACCTAGAGCATTTGATCCCCACTGCTCTCTTGCCCTGATCCCCACTAATTGAGCTCAATTTTGGAGCTCAATTCTCGAGCCGAACAGGACACTCCCAAATCCTCCACCAAAGTCAAATTAAACTCACCCACACCTGCACAAGACCAAGAGAAGGAGTTCCCAGGTGAAAGCCCCTCTCCGGGCCACCCATCCGTTCCGGACTCTAAAGGTTGAAATCGGGCTTGGTCAAAATCATGCACGGACGAGTTCACCAGGCCAGGAGACTTCATCTGGGGCTTGCTTGGACCCATTCGAAGGTGACACAACCCTCAGATCGAAGCCACACTTCTCTGAGCTAAGGTATGAGCTAACTCTTTATCCCGAGCCTCTGGAGATTATCTATTTCAAATGCTTTAATTTCAATGCATGATTACTATATAGATGTGTTCGTCTCTTCAAGACGAATCCATAGAGCACAATAACTCGAAAATCCATTGAGAAATGAGTGAGTTCTTAGGTTTTTAGTGTGGATGGCTCTCGGGTGAGAACGGCTGGGGACGATGAATGGATGCCATCCATTCAATACACGCGCGGACAGACGGCTCAGATCGGGTCGGATCGGTGGATGATACGCGGAAGGCGGGACCCGGGCTGCTGACTCAAGTGGCGGCGTCGAATGGCAGCGCGACACGCGACGTTTCGGAGATGCCTAGGATGAGTCAGCGCCGCCATTTTAAATAGAAAATTAGGGTATTTCTTTGATTTACATAATTCCCTAAACTTCAAAAATCCATAACTTTGTGTAGAAAAATCCTAAAAATAAAATAAAAATACCCTCTTGCTCAGTGAACAGAGGAGAATAATTTGGAAAAGAAATCATGTAATTTCATTAAGTATTTTATTTTTAATAATTTATTTACTCTCTACATTGTTTTAATTCTCCATGCATATAGGAAATTTACCATGGCATGAGACCATAGGGCTTTTGAAGCCTCTGAACTTGGGAACATTCCCTGAATTTTCCAAGGTCAGAGGCCATTGATTTTTCAAATTTATGTTGCTGTTTTGAGTATTTTAATTCCAATAATTAGCATGTTGAGAAATAAATTCTATGAAAATTTGATGATGTTTCTTATGACCAGAGGACCCTAGGGAAAATAGGTTTTGAGTTAACTCATTTGGAATAACCCTAATTGGCTTAAACACCCAAAATGGAGCTTTAATTAATTAGAGCTAATCATACATCAAATTGACTTGAAATTAATTCTCCACTGACCTTTAGGATCAGGGGAACCCACCATAAAAGTTTGAAGTCTATTGGACTTGGTAGCCCTATCAAATGGGTTGATTAAGCCATTTAGCCAAACTTAAACTTTAAAAATTCATAACTTTCAAAATACTTTTCAAAAATTCACCAAATTGGTTTTGGAGCCTCTCGATATCAGGGGAATTTAAGAAAATTAAAATTGCGATTTTCTAAAAATTTGATTTTTTGCATTATTTTTATATTTTTAATAATTAAAAAATAATAAAAATCACAAAAATAATAAAATTCACCAAAATGTCACATTTTAAATTTTAAACATTTACGAACAAACCCCATATTTTTCTTAAGTCTCTATGATGAGATATTAAGTTTTAAAGCCCTAAGATAATTTTAAAATTAAAAAATGTATTTTCTAGCATTTCCACTAAAATAATTCTAATAAATCAAAGAAAAATAAAAAAATTATAAAAATTGGTTCTCTGGTTTCCTTGATATCAGAGAGATTTTTGAAAAATATAAAATTCATTTTTCAATCTTTATTTTATTTTTAAATTAATTAATACTCCAAAACTCAAAATAATTATAATAATGAAAATATAATTCAAGAAATCACCAAAATTGGTCCAAGTAGTTCTCTGGTCATTAGGAATGTCCCATAATTTTCTTAAGAACAAAAACTTTCCCTTGGTCATGTTATTGAATTTACCTTGAAAATCCCTATTTTCCACCAAAAATAATTACATAAATAAATTAAATACAGAAAAATCACATTTTCTCCTCTAATGTCTTGATTGATATGTGAGTGAAGTCACATAAAAATTTCAAATTCATTTGAGCTCAATATAGTGAGTTATGGAATTAGTAAGTTTAAAGGGCAAAATGGTAATTAAAATTTTAACCTATAATTAAAAATTTTAGGTTTAATTAAAAGGGTGGGTAAAATATTTGATACTAAGTTGATTTTGGATGTTTGAAACTTAGGTAATTAAAGGGTGGAAACCTACCAAACAATTTGAAAATAATTAAAATAAACCTTAATTAAATAATTAATTGAATTTGGAAGAATAATGAAAAATTGGAATGTTTAAAATAGGGATATTATTAGGAAGAGATTTATTCTTTAATTTAAAAATCCCTAAATTAATCAGCTTAATAACATTTAATTCCTAATTAAAAATGATAATCCAAACTCAAGATTTAAAATGTTAAAAGACTTAATCATTAAATTAAATTAAAGTTAAAACATTTAAATTAAATCCTTCCAAAAATTAAATCATCTTTAAAACATAAATAATAATAATAATAATAAAATATTAAATTAAAATTAAAATTTAAATTAAATTAAATTTAAATTAAATTAAATTTAAATTTAAATTAAATTAAATTAAATTAAATTAAATTAAAATAAAACATATTAAATTAAATAAAATTAAATTAAATTAAAACATATTAAGTTAAATTAAATTAAAAAAAAATAAAATCAAGTTAAAATAAAATTAAAATTAAATTTAAAAAATAAAATTAAATTGAAATTAAAACTAAATCAAATTAAACCAAATTAAATTAAATTAAAATTAAAATTAAATTAAATTAAATATAACATCACCTAAGACATAAAGAATGCAAAGTAAACCTAAAATAACTTGAACACTATTCCAAACTTAAACCCATTAATTAAAATTAAATTAAATCACAAATCACTTAAACATCAATTTGCCCTCAAAAGCTCTTGTTGTCATAACTCCTAAACGAAGTATTAAGTGAAGTGTTACTTCACTTATAGGATATTCAAATGTCCTAATTCACTAAGCAAGATAACAAAACTTAAACTCCTAGATGATTAATTCACTTGTATAATTAAATTCTCTTGGACTTAAAATAATCCTAGATGTATTGAAAAGATGTTTAAGACTCGTCTTAAACACTTCCTCAACATGATAGGATATTTATAAGAACAATTGAACTTAATTGTTCTTTGATGAAGAAAATCGTTCTTAAAGCAAAACACAAGAACCTAGACGTCATAGGAGATGACTAGCTATAGGATTAGGACTTTGGTAGACAACCAAAACCTTTCCCTTAGCTTTGCCTAGGTACTTGATGAAACATTTAAATGCCTTAACATGTGTTTTAAGTGCAGCTTGGGATGACGGGAAGACCCTCCAGGTATGCATTTATTTTATTGTAATTTACTTTATTGCAAATGCACTTTACTTTTCTTGCATGATAAACAAGTGTTGCATGAAAACCAAAACCTTTAGGATAGTCCCTAAAACTGAAACCAAAACTAAATTAAAAATCATTACAAGATAAAATTCACCGCCACAACATTTCAAAATATAAAACAACTCAAAATTTAATCACCAACAAAACAAAACTACAATTACAACTAAATTAAAACGTCTTGTTGGATCGTCGGGAATACCTCGGATGATGTAACCTACGTGTTGCTAACGAGATTTCCCACGGTCTAAATGAAAGTGTGGAACTCATTTAGTTGAGTTTAGCAAATTCATCTGGACTAAGTGAATCCGATAAAAATAACGATGCCGGAAGGATGGAACCGTGGGATCTTAACCGGTGTTGTTATAATCAACTTTAAGATTTATTTTAATTAAAACATAAAAAACACTTGGAAATTAAGACCTTCTCTAAACCAGAACACGTCTCTCATCTCTTGATTTATGATTTCTAAAACTAAACCCTCTCGCAACAACAAGGAGCTCGGAGCATGGTGGGCGACACGGCCATCGTCATCGACAAAACCTGAGTCTACTTCAACAAAACTTTCTTAGAATTAAATAACCAAACCATAGGACTTCGAGGTAGTTTGCCTAGTGCAACATAAATCCTCAACCTTTTATTAGGCATTTGCATTACAAATTATGCCCTAACCGGTTTTAGGATTCCGAGGTAGTCGTCCGATACGACATAAACCCTCACATCTTCGAGGCTATGTGTGATCACATCACACGAATATAAGTCCTAATTAATTAAAAATTGGCAAGATCAAAACATTAAATAAACATTAGGGCCTTCCTAAATTCAAGCCAAACAATAGGATAGTCGGGAAATTGCCGAAGTTCGCTTCGAATCTGTGATTTCTCCTACCTTTCTTCCTATGAATTCCCAAAATAAAATGTTCCAAATTTGATCCATTCCCTATTGAAATTCTAAAATTCAATCCCTTGAAAACTTAAACTTTGAAATTCTTGAAAGCAAAACTACTGATTATTATCGAGAGTTTTCTTAGGTGATTCCTGTCACTTAAGATGTAATTAACTATAGGGGCTTGCCCTTATAGGGAATTTTAAGAACCCAGGTAATATAAACCCTGTTTAATGCTTTCATATTAAGCAGGGGAACTTGTCGGCTTATAAAATTGGTTCGCAGACCAAACGGATGTCACAAATCTCCTAGTTTATTTAATCGAGCCCCATCACCAAACAGTGTGTCTATTCTTCGGGATAGATACATTGTTTGTGGTGCGGTGCTCATTTATATAAACTATTTGGGATGTGAGAGCGGTTTGATTTCATATCTTAAAACTTTTAAACTTAAAATTACTTTCAAAATCAAATGTTATCTTTTAAACTATATATTTAAATTAAATTAAAAATTCGCCGACAATTTCTGTAGGCGACCTCTTTTCAAAAATACAACACAAACCTAAAAATAAGCCGCACACCTGCAAGGAAAACAAAGTTATAAACAATGTCATATCAAGATATTTAGATTACCTGTTCAAAGTGTCGGTTGATCCAGAGTTATTGATTGTCCAAATGTGGTTTAGATGTCGATTTAGATTTATGTTAATTTAAGTTGGATTTTGGATTTTTTTGTCAATTTGGATTTGATTTTGGGTTTTATGTCAGTTTATGTCGATTTGAGTTTGATTTTTGGTTTTATGTTAATTTGAGTTTAATTTTATGTCGAGTTAAGTCTGATGTGGGTCGAACTTAAGAATTATGATGTTGTATGTTATGTTAAATTCGATACAGGTCGAATTTAAGAACTATGTTGGTTCATGTCGTGTTAAGTTTGATCATGTCGATTTATGTCGAATTATATCAATTTATGTTGAGTTATATTGAGTTTGGTGTGAAATGTTGATTAATTTCTTTTAATGTCGGTGTTTGTTGAATTTGATTTAAAATGTCAGTTAATGTCAAATAATGTTTGAGTTATGTTTGAAATGTCGATTATATCGTTTTTGTTTTGAAATGTCAAATTTATGTCATTTATGTCGATTTTTGTTTTGAAATGTCAAATTTATGTCATTTATGTTAATTTTTATTTGAAATGTTAGATTTATGTCGTTTGTATCGATTTTTGTTTTGAAATATCAAATTTATATCGTTTATGTCAATTTTTGTTGATTTGAGTTTTATTTTGAGCATTTATGACAATTTTTTAATTTTATGTCGAGTTAAGTTGAAGAATTATGTCGTTTTATGTTGAGTTAAGTATGATATGGGTTAAACTTATGGATTATATCGGTTTATGTCGTGTCGAACTTAAGAATTATGTCAGTTTATATTGTGTTAAGTTTAATTTAGGTCGAGCTTAAGAATTATGTCGGTAAAGTTTGATTTAGATCAAGCTTAAAATTTATGTTAATTTATATTAACTTGGATTCATGTCAGGTTGAATCTAAGGTTTATGTTGAATTAGGTTCACTTTGAGTTGAACCTAAGGTTTATGTCGATTTAGTTTCAGTTAGAGTTGAACATATAGTTTATGTCGATTTAGTTTCAATTTGGGTTGTACCTAAGGTTTATGTTAATTTAGGTCCAATTTGGGTTGAACCTAAGGTTTATGTCGACTTTTGTCTGTTTAAATTTGGTTTCAGATTTTGATCTTGATTTGAGTTTAGTTTTGAGTTTTATGTTGATTTGAGTTTAGTTAGGTTCATTGTCAGTTGAACCTAAGATTTATGTCAAGTTGAATTGAGTTAGTTGTCGTTTGAACCTAAGGTTTATGTCGAGTTGAGTTCAGTTAGGTTCATTGTCAGTTGAACCTAAGGTTTAGATTTTGACTTAAGTTCAATATGAGTTGAACTTAAATTAGGTTTTGGTTTAGATTCAAGTTAGGTTGAACCTAAGATTTAGGTTTGGACTTAAGCTCAATGTGGGTTGAAATTAAGTCAGGTTTAGGTTAGATTTAGGTTCATGTTATGTTAAACCTAAGTATGATTTGACTTAATTATAATATGGGTTAGACTTAAGTTAGGTTTGTGTTAAACTAAGGTTAATTTTAGGTTGAACCTAAGTATGGTTTGACTTAAGTCTAATATGGGTTAGACTTAAGTTGAGTTTAGGTTAGACTTAGTTTCATGTCAAGTTGAACCTAAGTATTGTTTGACTTATGTCTAATATGGGTTAGACTTATGTTAGGTTTAGGTTAGACTTTGGTTCATATTAGGTTGAACTTAAGTATTGTTTGACTTAAATCTAATATAGGTTAGACTTAATTTAGGTTTAGGTTAGACTTAGGTTCATGTCAGGTTGAACCTAAGTATGGTTTGACTTAAGTCTAATATGGGTTAGACTTAAGTTAGGTTTGGGTTAGACATAGGTTTATGTCAGATTGAACCTAAGTATGGTTTGACTTAAGCTCAATATTGGTTGAACTTAAGTTAGGTTTGGGTTAGACTTAGGTTCATGTCAGGTTGAACTTAAGTATGGTTTGACTTAAGTCTAATATGGGTTAGACTTAAGTTAGGTTTGGGTCAGACTTAGGTTCATGTCAGGTTGAACCTAAGTATGGTTTGACTTAAGTCTAATATGGGTTAGACTTAAGTTAGGTTTGAGTCAGACTTAGGTTCATGTCAGGTTAAACCTAAGTATGGTTTGACTTAAGTCTAATATGGGTTAGACTTAAGTTAGGTTTGGGTTTGATTAAACCTTAATTGGTTAAGGTATAATTGGTTTGATTAAGTCTAATGTGATTGACTTAATTAAGGTTTAGATTTGATTAAACCTTAGTTAGTTAAGGTTTAATAATTAAGGTTTAGGTTTGATTAAACCTAAGTTAGTTAAAGTTTAGTAGATTAATTAAGTCTAATGTGTTACATTTAATTAAGGTTTAAGTTTGACTTAGATTCAAGTTGGATTGAACCTAAGTATAAGTTAAGGTTAAGTTCATGTATGTTGAACTTAAAAGGTTTAACATAGGTTCAAATTGGGTTGAACCTACGTATAGGTTAAGGTTAGGTTCATGTATGTTGAACCTAAAAGGTTTAAGTTTTGAGTTCATATATGTTTCATCCTAAATTAGAAGTTTGGTTTAGATTCATTATGGGTTGAATCTAAAGTTGAGTTAACTTGAGTGCGTGTCTATTTGAACTTAAGATAGAAATTTAGTTTAGGTTCAGTATGATTTGAACCTAAGGTTGAGTTAACTTAGGTTCATGTCTATTTGAACCTAAGTTATAAGTTGGTTTAGGTTCAGTATGAGTTGAACCTAAGATTGGTTATCTTGGGTTCAAATTAGATTGAACCTAAGTTATGAGTTGATTAAGGTTCGATATGGGTTGAACCTTAGGTTGGTTTAACTTGGATTCAAGTTAGATTGAACCTAGGTTATATGTTTTAAGTCTTATTAGAGTTAGGATTACTTGGGTTTATAAGCTACTTAAGTCTAATGTAAGTAAGACTTAAGAGATAATTAAGTCTAATAGGGTTAGACTTAATTTAAGGTATAAAGGCTCTTTAAGCCTAATATAAGTAACGCTTAAGGGTTAATTAAGTCTAATTAGGTTAGACTTAATTATGGTTTATGGTTAATTTAAGCCTAGTGTAAGTAAAGCTTAAAGATTAATTAAGTCTAGTTGGGTTAGACTTAATTATGGTTTAAGGATTACTTAAGCCTAATGTGAGTAAAGCTTAAAGATTAATTAAGTCTAATTGGGTTAGACCAAATTAGGGTTTAAGGATTACTTAAGCCTAATGTAAGTAAGGCTTAAGGATTGATTAAGTCTAATTGAGTTAGACTTAATTATGGTTTAAGAGTTATTTTAGCCTAATGTAAGTAAGGCTTAAGGATTAATTAAGTCTAATTGGGTTAGACTTAATTATGGTTTAAGAGTTATTTAAGCCTAATGTAAGTAAGGCTTAAGGACTTAATTATGGTTTAATTAAATTATACCTAATATGATTAAGGTTTAATTAGTTTAATTAAGTCTAATTGGTATTTTAGACCTAATTAAGGTTTGTTTTGTATTAAACCAAATTTAGTTAAGGTTTAATAGGTTTAATTAAGCTTTGTGATGTTTTAAGTTAATTAAAATTTGGTTTGTATTAAACCTAATGAATTTAATGAGAATTAATTAATCTTAAAAATGTCTTTTAAGTTCAATTAAATTTGATTTATATTAAATCTCATGTCTTTAAGATTTAATAAGAATTAATTAAACTTAATTATGTCTTTTAAGTTTAATTAAAAAAATTGATTTTATATTAAACCTAATGTCTTTAAGGTTTAATAAGAGTTAATTAAACTTAATTATGTCTTTTAAGTTTAATTAAAAATTGATTTTATATTGAACCTAATGTCTTTAAGGTTTAATAAGAATTAATTAAACTTAATTATGTCTTTTAAGTTTAATTAAACTTTGATTTTATATTAAACCTAATATCTTTAATGTTTAATAAGAGTTAATTAAACTTAATTATATCTTTTAAGTTTAATTAAAAATTGATTATATATTAAACCTAATGTCTTTAAGGTTTAATAAGAATTATTTAAACTTAATTATGTCTTTTAAGTTTAATTAAACCTTGATTTAAGTCTATTTTGATGTCATTAGACTTTCTTTAAGTCTATTTGGAGTTAGACTTAATTTTGACTCAACCCATTGTGGAATGGGCTAAGTAGGGTTAAAGAGTGATTTTTAGGATTGTAAATTTATTAATTAATAATGAAATTTTAAATCCTAAATTTTGAAATGTCACTTAAAATTGCTTAATGGCTTAAAAATCATTGTCTTTATAGTCTTCATGTGTCACCCTAAAATTGCTAGCAATTTTCAATTTTAGTTTCCTTAATTTCTAATGTTTATAATTATTTTTATAAATAATTACAAAGTAGCTTAGAAATTAAAGAAAAATATCCTAAAAAATTTTTCTGTCCTTAGGAAAATTCGGAGATGTGTGTCATAATAGAAGGATAATTCTCTGAAAAATTCATAATTTTTGGAATTATAATTAATTTTTAATAATTAAATTACTCCAAAGAGTAATTAATTAATTAAAAATAAAATATAATTCAAAAATTCAAAATTTTACTTCGACATTATTATGCTCTTTTTCCTCTTTCCAGAGGTATTTTGATTTTATTTGTGTGGTTTGTCTACACAAAGTTATGCAATTTTAAAGTTTTTAAGGATAATCTGGAATTAAATTCCAGAATTATCCAGAATTACCCTCTCTCTTCTTATATGCCATTGATTTTCAAAGATCAATATCTCTCTCAATTCTCAACGAAATTGAATGAAACTTTTTTTAAAATAATCTTCTCGAAGAGAAGCACCCATCCTTATGGTGATGCATGGATTTTGGGAGGTTAAATGGTACAGATTTCAGAATATGTATTAAACAAAATAATTTTGATAATTGCTTCCACACCTTTGCCTTAATTCATTTGGAGTCGATTTGATTGTTCGAGGTGCTTCCCCTTAGCTTCCTTGAGGTGGATTTCAACTCAATTTGACTCATTTTGGGTTGAAATTGGGTGAAATTCGGAATTTCCTATTTCTCACTTGATTTTGAGCTCTCGGGTTACCCTATTTAAGCTAGTTTTGTGGAGTTTTGAGGCTAGCTGAAGGCTGGATCTTGATTGAAGTTCATTCCTAAGGTCTTAAGTAACAAGTTTGTTGTTGGGAGTTAGGGGAATTGGGTGGAGCTTAAGCCACTATCACTCTCTCTTCACTCCTTGCTTAGGCTCGGGTATGACCTTATTTATAGCCAAAAAAAACTTGGGTAAACTTTGGGTTGGCTTAGGATCATCTAGGGGAGGTGGCAAGTCATTCAATGATGAGTTATGTATCAGATTTCTACTGGAGGATGAATCCAATTGAGGTTTTCTATGTTAACTACTATTAGACCCAACTATGGTGAAGATTAGGTTTAATATTTGGCTCTTCCTCATTTTCTCATTCAAGAAGGGGATAGGATACGCTCTTATGGTCTGAATTAACCTCCCTAACATAAGTTCATCAGCTCATTTAATGGCTTTGGGGAGAGAAAGCCACATTAGCTTCTTACTCATCTTCTTTCATGGCTTAGTAATCATGTGTTTTAACTATGGTGAAACTGAAGATCAAGCTTTGTTTCTCTTCCATTGGCTAGTCTAGGAGGTGGTTGAGATAACCTCTAGGTTGGCCGGCCACTTCATTCCAAGAGGGTGGTGAGTCAAGCTTTGAAATGGTGGGAAAGATGCCATTTCAAAATATGCCATGATTAACTTTAACTTAGGTTAAAAGCTATGGTCAATGGGTCATTCATAGTGTTATGTCATAGATCATGGATTTCATGGGTCATATGTAACCCATTGATGACTTCACATTAAGTCATCTATGACATCATGATGGGTTTAAATGTAGAGGTCATTTTCCATGTCATATATGATGTTATGGGTCAAAATCCGATTTTATGTCTTTTTTTATTTAATTTCAATTTTAATTAATTATGTCATTAATTGAAATTATTGGAAATTTTTTCATTAATCAATTTATTAATTAAAATAAATTTTAATTAATTATTTGATTAATTTTTATGTCTTCTTTAAGTTAAAGGTTAATTTGTCACATTTTTAAACCTTTGTATTTTAATTAACTAATAATTAATTAAAATTTTAAATATTCATTTTATTAATAAATTAATTCAAAAATGATTTGAGATTAATTATTTGATTAATATTTGTCATTTGTAGGTTAAAGGTTAAAAATTTGTCACATTTGAAACTTTTAATCATATTTTTATTTTAATTAATTCAAAAATTAATTAAAATTTTAAATATTATTTTATTAATCAACTACTTAATTAAAATGATTTAAAATTAATTATTTGATTTATTTTTATAATTTTTTACATTTTTGTTCAAAATTAGGTATTTTGACCAAATTTGATGAAGGTTGACTGGTTGAGCCAGATTGACCCAAGTTGAATCAGGTTAACCTAAGTTAACCCATTTTGGTCTAATGATGACCTATTGGGCCCATGTAGTGGTCATTGGGTCAGGAATTGACCAGTTTGACCAAAGTTGACTTTTTAGGTCAATAGGTTGACCTGTCATAAAAATGAGGTCAACAAAAGGGCCCCCAATATGTGTGAAATACTGCATAAGTATGCCGCACATATTGGAGTTGACCGAAACTGTCTAAATATTTATTATCAAGAAAAAGTCTCATAGTAATCAAGAAAGGAGTGGGTGCATATCGTCCCTAAGGAATGTTAGATGTCTCATATGTCAGTTCTGAGAAGGAATATCATGCAATTTATATCCTTTCTAAAAGGAATATGATTGGAATGTCTTTCTATTTCTGGAAAAGGACTTATATCCAATAACTGGAAAGAGAAAATGGATGTCATATTCCATTTCTCGAGATGTCAATGTCGATGTTTGGTTAGAGGAATGCAATAATTTCCGTGTCAGGAAAAGGACTTATATTTAATAATCGGAGCATATTCTATTTCTCGAAATGTAAAAGTCGATATTTAGAGGAATGCCATATTTTCTGTGTCAGGAAAAGGACTTACATTCAATAACTGGAAGGAGAAAATGGATGTCATATTCCATTTCTCGCAATGTCAGTGTCGATATTTAGTTAGAGGGATGCCATATTTTCCTTGTCGGGAAAAGGACGTATATCCAATAACCCGAGAGAGAAAATGGATGTCATAATCCATTTCTCGAGATGTCAATGTCGATGTCGTGTTAAAGGAATACCTTTTCCGTCTCAAGAAAGGACTTACACCTGATAGCAAAGGAGAGGATGAGTGTCAAACGTTGATATGTTAAATGTCGCAATGTCGATATGTCAGACGTTGATAACAAATATATCAAAGGTCGAAGTGTCGATGTGTCAAATGTTGATAACAATTGTTGATATGTTGAAATGTCTATATGTCAAATGTTGAAAGATTGATATCTCAAATGTCGATAACAATTGTTGATACGTCAAATATCGAAATGTCGATGTGTCAAATGTTGATAACGATTTTTGATATGTTGAAATGTCGATATGTCAAATGTCGAAAGATTGATATGTCAAATGTCAAAATATCGATATGTCAAATGTCAGAATGTCTGTCAAATGTGGTGATGTTAAATTATAGGAATGTCATAATATCCATGGCAGGAAAGGACTTTCATCTGAAAGTTATAAAGAGAAAATGGATGTCGTATTCCATTTCTCAGAAATGTCAAATGTCAATGTCGAGTTATAGGAATGTCATAACTTCCGTGTCAGGAAAGGACTTACATCCGATAAGTGGAGAGAGAAAATAGATGTCATATTCCATTTCTCGGAAATGTCAAATGTTAGTGTCAAGTTAGAGGAATACCATATTCCGTGTTAGGAAAGGACTTATATCCAATAACTGGAAAGAGAAAATGGATGTCATATTCCATTTCTCAAAATGTCAAATGTCGATTTTGAGAAGGAACGATATGTAACTTACATCCTATCTAAAAATTATTGCTAATGGAGTGCCATATTTCCGTGTCTGGAAGAAGGACTTACATCCAATAACCAGATAGAGAAAATGGATGTTATATTCTATTTCTCGAAATGTCGATATTTAGTTAGAGGAATGTCATGATTTTCGTGTCAGGAAAAAGAACTTACATCTAATAACTAGAGAGAGTGGTGAACTCAAAATGAAGAGTGTCTGGGGATTTGGCCTTTACAGGTCAAAAGAAGTTATTCATCACAAGTTGTTTATTATGTCATTTTTAATTCAAAGTCCTTTTTTTTGGCATTTTTGGAACTGTCGATGTACTGTAGACAATTGAGGAAAGAGAGCAAATGTCATATTCAATTTTCTCAAAAAGAAGTGTCAATTTCAAAACGTAGATTTTGGAATAGGAATGTGTATGAGACTTATATCCTATCCAAAGAAAGATTGCTAAAGGAAAGTCTATGTCATGATGGTCTTATAGCCAATAGCGAGAGAGTAGATGCCATTTTCCATTTAAGGAGGTCTTACACAATCAATGTCAAAATGTAAATTTTGGAATAGGAATGCGTATGTGACTTATATCCTATCCAATGAGAGATTGCTAAAGGAAAGTCAATGTCATGATGGCCTTATATCCAATAGCTAGAAAGATAATAGAAGCCATCTTCCATTTAAGGAGCTCTTACACTATCACATAGAAATGTCAATGTTAAAATGTCGATTTTGGAATAGGAATGCGTATGAGACTTATATCATATCCAAAGAAAGATTGCAAAGGAAAGCCAATGTCATGATGGTCTTATATCCAATAGCGAGAAAGAGAGTAGATGTCATCTTCCATTTAAGGAGGTCTTGCACTATCTCTTAGAAATATCAATGTTAAAATGTCAATTTTGGAATAGGAATGCATATAAGACTTATATCCTATCCAATGAGAGATTGCTAAAGGAAAGCCAATGTCTGATGGTCTTATATCCAATAGCGAAAAAGAGAATAGATGTCATATTCCATTTAAGGAGGTCTTACACTATCTCTAAGAAATTTCAATGTAAAAATGTCAGTTTTGGAATAGGAATGCATATAAGACTTATATCCTATCCAAAGAAAGATTGCTAAAGAAAAGCCAATGTCATGATGGTCTTATATCCAATAGAAAAAAAAGAGTAGATGCCATCTTCCATTTAAGGAGGTCTTACACTACCTTTTAGAAATGTCAATGTTAATATGTCGGTTTTGGAATAGGAAAGCGTATGAGACTTATATCCTATCCAAAGAAAGATGGCTAAAGGAAAGCCTATGTGATGATAGTCTTATATCCAATAGCGAAAAAGAGAGTAGATGTCATCTTCCATTTAAGGAGGTCTTACACTATCTCTTAGAAATGTCAAAATGCCAATTTTGGAATAGGAATGCGTATGAGACTTATATCACATCCAAAGAAAGATTTCTAAAGGAAAGCCAATGTCGTGATGGTCTTATATCCAACAGCGAGCAAGAGAGTAGATGTCATTTTCTATTTAAGGAGGTCTTATACTACTTCTTAAAAATGTCAATGTCGTTTTCTTTTTATTTTGGTTTTTTGTTTCCTGGTTTACAAAAAAAGTCATTCATTTTCATCTATGTCGCATCTTTTTCAAATATTACCCATTGATTGGGTGTATTATGTCTTCTTGGTAGTCTACCAACTGACAGGATTTACCCAAATCTGTCTTCTTAACAAGCATATGGGACCTCCCATGAGGATATGTGTTTGAAGTACTAAATCCAAATCCCTGATCTGAGTGTCCTAGGGTGAACTAATTTATCATGGGCCCGAACAATGCTTGTCAGTCTTCTAAGCTTCCAAGTTCTCCGAGCTGTAATTTCATATTTTTTTTGTTATTTCATCTGCTAGTGTCATTTATAGGTATGATCATTGCACTTCAAGTGGAAGCACAACTTAGGGCTCATTCATTAGAGCAAATGATGTCAGTTATGTAGGTTCATAAAGCTTCCTGTAATCACCAATTCTATAAAGATCATTCAGATTGTCTTTCAAAAATCACTTTGACATTTCCAAATTGGGATTAGGGTTGGATCTTTGGAAAATTATGACTTCGGAGTATAATTTTCATTAATCTCCAATAACAAAGCCATTTACCTTAGTTTTTATTTCTGGGTCTTAGGATTTTCATTTTAATTTTTATTATGTGATCAAAATATTTTTTATCTTCTAAAGATATGTCTGAACCAATTAATAGTCAACCAAAAGACGTGATCACTTCATTCTTTCCTGAATATAATATCAGAAGAATTTTCTTAAGACAATTTTTCAACATTTATCAATTTGGGGAGAATTTGGACACCAATTTTTAATTTTATGATCACCTTAAGCTTCTTCTCAGGGAATTACTATATCTGGTGGAGCATGTTAAGGATTTTAAATGTTTGAATTGAGACAAAAATTTTTGATTTTGTGCCCATCTCAAGTTTCTTCTCAGAAACATCTTTTTTTTCCTTTCTTTTTTTTATTTTTACTGAGAATTACTATATCTAGTAGGGCACACTTTAATAATTTTGAATGTCTGAACTCAAACACCAATTTTTTATTTGGTACTGATCTACCTAAAAAATACCAATTTTCATGCCTTATTTATGATTCAATTTTTAAGGATATTATGCTTTAGTGAAAGGTATTTTCATGTTGTTGGATGTAGATGATTAAAAAGAGTCCAAGAAAGAAAAAGAAGGAAAAAGGAGCAAAATGGAGCTTATGGAAGAATTATTGGCCTGGCGCCTAAGCGCCAGTTCGATACAGATAATGTTAAGTTTTTTGATGACTTTGAGCAGTTATTTTGATAGTGTTAAGCGACTATTGGAGCTTCTAGAAGACTGGAAGTTACTCCTAATATATAGGACATGTGATACAATGTATTTAGACATAAGGAAAAGGTCTGGATCGCAAAGAGGTGAGACCCAAAGTGGAGGTGTGAAAGATCTGGTCACAGCGTCCAGCACCTAAGCGCCAGATCCTGGTGCCTAGGCGCGACGGTTACCATCTAGAAGATACATTGAATTTGGATGAATTTTGAAGAGGTGCCTTAAGCAAGCCCTGGTCAAATTCAGAGCTCTATAAATAGGAGCCCATTCTACAGAGAAAATTGCACCAAAACCCCCCTCTTAGTACACATACCCATTTTAGCATCTTCTCTCTCATTTTTAGTTTTATTTAGTATCTTCCATACTTAGGGTGCCACTTTATTTTGTATCCAGTGAGTTTATTTTGAGTGTTTATTGTGTGTTATTGTTGTTGGAGTCTTTCATCATTACTTTGGAGTCAGTAGATGTCAGCGGATCTCTCGAAGGAACACTTCAGATAAGTATTTATACTTTGGTTCAAAGTTTTATAAATATGTTTTGCTGTGTTATTTCAATGACTTTTGAGTAGTTGGTTATCTTTCTCCTTTAAACTATGAAAAGATTATAAATCAAATAAATTTTGTAGGATAATTAAATATAAAATATTTTAAAATATTGTGATGATATTAAAACATGATCTTAGTTTACTTTTTAAATTGGCCATTTAATTTGTTAAAACCTGTTGAAGAATTTTAAGACCTATCCGGAGATAAATTCTTAACAAGTAGATATCACATGAATCTTTAGATAATCGCAGGCTATAAGCGAATTGTTTAAGGTGAAGTGCAAATAAATAGGAAGATATTATTTATTGGGTGTAAAATTAGTTAGTTTTTAGAGTGACAGACTAAATTCTAATAATTTAGTTTATAGAAAGCTAACGGGTCACTGGTAGGGCCTACCATAGCCACCCTTGGACATCTAGTAGTGTGAGCCTAGATTAACCCATTCTTCTAATAAAACATCCTGAGCCTAACTATAGATTAGTCAATGTTTTTTGCACCTGGTCCAAAGGGTAAAGAATAGGAATGCTTCTATTTGGCACAATACCATAATCTTAATTTCTTACAAAAGATAATTAATCTAAAATTCTTGGATCAGTTGAAAAAGGAGAAAGTCGTTTTTATACTTGCATTGAATTTTAATTACCGCTTACTTTACTTTCCTGCTTGTTGCTTACTTTCTTTTAGTAAAAATTATAAGTTAATTAAATTTGAATATATATATATATATATATATATATATATATATATATATATATATATATATATATATATATATAAGAGTATATATAATTTGCTTTCAAAAATTTCAAAATGTTACTTATATCCCCGTGGGATCGATAACCGAGGACTCCACTAGAGCCCTGTATTACTTGAATGGTACTTATACTTTCGTTTAAAATTGTGAATTTTACAAATAAAATCTAAATATAAAATAATAAAAGTAAACCTCACACATCAAGTTTTTGAAGCCATTTGCTGGAAATTAAATATTCTAAAAAGTGGTATCAAATTCTTGTATTTTAAAGCATATTTAAAGTCGCATCGCATCAAGATTTTAGCGTCGTTGCCGGGGATAGAATAAAATAGAAAGTAAAAAGAAAGATAAGATAAAAAAATAATAAATAAAAATATAAAAACAAAAAAACAAAAATATTTTCTTTAAATTTTTATGCGTTGTTCTGGATCTGAAGGATTACTACTTTTTTATTCTGAATTAGAAATAATAATTAACAGAATTAAAAAAGGAAAACAAATTTTAAAACATCAAAAAATGGCTAACTTACATAACAATATTCAAAATCCATTTGAAATTAATAAACAAAATATTTATAAACCATTAAGGAAATATGCAAACCCTACAACTGATGAACTTCATGTTAGTATTCAAATTCTAACTGTAGATGCTAGTTCTTTTGACCTTAAACCTTCAATTATTCAAATGGTTGAAAAAAATCAATTTGGAGGAACACCTAATGAGGATCCAAATTTAGAGCTTGCTAGTTTTTTAGAACTTTGTGCTACCTTTAAATATAATAATGTTTCTGATGATGCTATTAGGCTTAGACTCTTTCATTTTTCCTTAAAAGATAAAGCAAAGATGTGGCTTAATTCATTAGCAACTTTGTTCTATTAAAACATGGGCATATATGGCAAAAAAATTCCTTAATAAATATTTTCCTCCTTCTACAACTGCTAAATTGAGAAATGATATTACTTCATTTAAGCAATTTGATGGAGAAACCATTTATGAAGCTTGGGAAAGATTTAAAGAACTATTAAGAAAATGTCCTCATCATGCTTTACCAGATTGCTTAATTATTCAAGCATTTTATAATGGACTTATAGGATCACATATATCTATTATTGATGTTGCTGCTGGTGGTTCTTTAATGGCTAAGACATTTGAAGAAGCCTACACCTTAATTGAAGAAATGGCTAATAACAATTTTCAATGGCCTTCTAAAAGGGTTAATCCTAAAAGAATGACCAGTATTCATGATAGTGATGCATTTTCTATTTTAGCTTCACAAGTGGCTGTGATATCTAAGAAATTAGATAATTTTGCTATTAATATATCGCATGTAAGTAATGATAATTCCGCAAATTCCGATGATTCTCAAATAATGGAAACTTTACAAGCTATTGCTAGTAAAACTAATAACCCTTATTCTAATTATTATAATCCTGGTTGGAAAAATCATCCTAATTTTAATTGGAGTAATGGACATCAAGTTAATCTAAACTGGAACAATCAAGAAAATTCAAACTATAGACCAACTTATCCTCCTGGTTATAACAATCAGCAGAAAAAGTTGTCTGTAGAAGAATTGATCTTGCAACTAAGCAATCAGCTACAAAGTCAAAGCACTACTATTCGTAATATTGATAATCAGATGGGTCAAATTGCTAATTTCATTAATTACAGACCTCAAGGAACATTGCCTAGCAATGTCGAAATTAATCCTAAAGGATCTGGAAAAGAACATAAACAAGAAAAAGCTGTACAACTCAGAAGTGGAAATGAATTAAAAGAGAAAACACAGAATGAGATTGAAAAAAAGAAAGAAATTGAAGAGATTGAAAAACCTAAAGATACCCTTTCTCCAAGTAAAGATCAGAGCATTGTACCTATTGAAGTGGGAGTGGAAAGAACACCACCACCTTTTCCTCAAAGACTTAAATAGTAGAAGCTTGACCATCAATTTTCTAAGTTCTTTTAAATTTTTAAGAAACTTATTATCAACATTCCTTTTGCTGAAGCTTTGGACCAAATGCCAAGTTATGCAAAATTTATGAAGGATATTTTAAGTAATAATAGAAAATTTGAAGCTTTTGAAACTATTGCATTAAGTGAAGAATATAGTGCAATAATTCATAAGAAATTACCTTAGAAACTTAAAGATCTTGGAAGTTTCTCTATACCATGTACTATTGGAGAAAAATTATGTGGAAAAACCTTATGTGATTTAGGAGCTAGTATTAATCTTATGCCATTTTCAATCTTTCGAAGGTTAAATTTAGGAGAGATTTCTCCTACCACTGTAACTCTTCAATTAGCTGATCGATCGATCACTTATCCTAAAGGAGTTATAGAGGATGTTCTTGTTAAGGTAGATAAATTTATCTTCCTTGTGGATTTCATTGTTCTCAGACCTAGGGAAAACTTGGGCTTATTGCATAAAAAATGATCTTAATTTATTAGAATTAAACGAAAATTTGACACTAAATAGGACGCAATGGAGAAAAAGGATTCATGTAGCCGACCCCACTTAGTGGGATTAAGGCTTTGTTGTTGTTGTTGTTGTTGTTGTCGTGGATTTCATTGTTCTAGATATGGAAGAAGCTAAATAAATATCTATCATTTTAGGGAGACCTTTTCTAGCTACCGGTCGAGGTATGATTGATGTGCAAAAAGGAGAACTAACGATGAGAGTTAATGATCAAGAGATAACATTCAATGTTCTGAAATCAATGAGGTATCCTGAAAAAAGAAAATGCTATCGAATGGATATTTTTGATTATATGATTGAAAAGCATTACCAAGAAAAATGTAAGGTCATTTCTGACGATAAAGATAAAGAATCTATGTTATATGATGAGTCATTAAATGAAGAAAGTTTATCTAAAGAAACTCATTATATTCATGTCGGCATATTTTTTAGGTTGTGTGTTTTATTTTGAAAAGGGGTCGCCTAACAGAAATTGTCGGCGAATTTTTAATTTAATTTAAATAAATAATTTGAAAAGTAGTATTTGATTTTGAAAATAATTTTAAATTCGAAGATTTTAAGATATGAAATCAAACCGATCTCACATCCCAAATAGTTTATATAAACGAGCACCACACCACAAACCGTGTATCTATCCCTAAGGATAGACACACTCGCTCGATGGTGGGGCTCGATTAAATAAACTAGAAGATTTGTGACATCCGTTTGGTCTGCGAACCAATTTTATAAGCCGACAAATTCCCCTGCTTAATATGAAAACATTAAACAGGGTTTATATTATCTGGGTTCTTTAAAATTCCCTATAAGGGCAAGCCCCTATAGTTAATTACATCTTAAGTGACGGGAATCACCTAAGAAAACTCTCGATAATAATCAATAATTCTGCTCTCAAGGATTTCAAAGTTTAAGTTTTCAAAGGATTGAATTTTGGAATTTCAATAGGGAATGGATCAAGTTTGGAACATTTTGTTTTGGGAATTCAAAGGAAGAAAGGTAGGAGAAATTACGGATCCGAAGCGAACTTCAGTAATTTCCCGACTATCCTATTATTTGGCTTGGATTTAGGAAAGTCCTAATGTTTATTTAGTATCTCAATCTTGCCAATTTTAATTAATTAGGGCTTATATTTATATGATAGAATCATACAAACAGCCTCGAAGATGTGAGGGTTTATGTCGTATCAGACGACTACCTCAGAGTCCTAAGACTGGTTAGGGCTTAATTTGCAATGCAAATGCCTAACGAAGAGTTGAGGATTTATGTTGCACTAGGCAAACTACCTCGAAGTCCTATGGCTTGGTTATTTAATTCTAAGAAAGCTTTGCTGAAGTAGACCCGAGTTTTGCTGGTGACAATAGCTGTGCTGCCCACCATGCTCCAAGCTTCTTATTGTTGCAGAGGTTTAGTTTTAGAAATCATAAATCAGGGGATGAGAAAGTGTTTTGGTTTAGAGAAAATCTTAATTTCCAAGTGTTTTCAATATTTTAATTAAAACAAATCTTAAAGTTGATTATAACGACACCGGTTAAGATCCCACGGTTCCATCCTTCCGCATCATTATTTTTATCGGATTAACTTAGTCCGGATGAATTTGCTAAACTCAACCGAATGAGTTCCACACTTTTATTTAGATCGTGGAAATCCCGTTAGCAACACGTAGGTTACATCATCCGAGGTATTCCCGATCATCCAACAGGACGTTTTAATTTAATTGTAATTGTAGTTTTGTGTTCTGTTTGTGATTAAATTTTGAGTTGTTTTATATTTTGAAATGTTGTGGCGGTGAATTTTATCTTGCAATAACTTTTAACTTAGTTTTGGTTTCAGTTTTAGGGACTATCCTAAAGGTGTGGGTTTTCATGCAACAATTGTTTATCATGCAAGAAAAGTAAGTGCAATGCGGTTAAATAAATTGCAATAATGTAAATTGCAAGAAAGTAGATTGCAATAAAATAAAAGCGTACTCGGAGGGTCTTCCCGTCATCCCAAGCTGCACTTAAAACACAATTAGAATATTTAAGCAAGTTCCTAGTAAAGCTAAGGTAAGGGTTATGGTTTTCTACCAAGTTCCTAATCCTATAGCTAATCATTTCCTATGACGTCTAGGTTCCTTGTGTTTTTGTTTGAAGACGATTTTCTTCATCAAAGAATAATTAAGTTCAATTGTTCTTATGAACATCCTATCATATCGAGGAAGTGCTTAAGGCAAATCTTAAACATCTTTTCAATATTTCTAGATTGTTTTAAGTCCAAATGAATTCAATTACACAAATGAATTAATCGTCCGAGGTTTAGTTAAGTTTTGTTATTATCTTACTCAGATGAATCGGGATGTTTGAATGTCCTATAAGTGAAGTAACATTTCATTTAACATTCTCGTTTAGGAGTTATGACAACTAAAGCTTTCGAGGGTAAATTGGTGTTCAAATGGTTTGTGATTTAGTTTAATTTCAATTAATGGGTTTAAGTTCGGAATAAGTGTTCAAGTTATTTTAGATTTATTTTGAATTCTTTATGTCTTTGGTGATGTTATATTTAATTCAATTTAATTTAATTTAATTTAATTTAATTTAGTTTTAATTTAATTTAATTCAATTTAATTCAATTTAGTTTGATTTGATATTAAATTAATTTAATTTGATTTGATTTAATTTCCTTTAATTTAATATAATTTGATTTAATTTTAATTTAATTTAATTTAATTTAATTTAATTTAATTTGATTTGATTTAATTTAATTTAATTTAATTTACTTAATTTAATTTAATTTTTAATTTAATTTTATTTTTAATTTTAATTGAAATTTTTAACAATTTAACTTTAGTTTAATGATCAAGTCTTTTAATATTTTAAATTTGAGTTATCATTTTAATTAAAAATTGAATATTAATGAGATGATTAATTTAGGGATTTTTAAATTAAAGAATAAATCTCTTCCCAACAATATCCCTATTTTAATAATTCCAATTTTATTATTCTTCCAAATTTAATCAATTATTTAATTAAGGTTTAATTATTTTAAATTGCTTAATGGGTTTCTACCCTTTAATTATTTAAGTTTCAATCATCCAAATCAGATTAGGATCAAATATTTTACTTGTTAATTTTTTATTAAACCTAAAGTTTTAATTAAGGATTAAAATTTTAATTACCATTTTGCCCTTCAAGATTAATAATTTCATAACTCACTAAATTGAGCTCAAATGAACTTGAAATTTTTATGTGACTTCACTCATATGTCAATAAAGACATGAAAGGAGAAAATGTTATTTTTCTTTATTTAATTTATTTATATAATTATTTTTTGGTAGAAAATAGAAATTTCCAAGGAAAATTTAATAACATGACCAAGGGAAATTTTATGTTCTTAAGAAAATTAGGGGACATTCCTAATGACCAGAGGACCACTTGGACCAATTTTGGTGATTGTTTGAATTATATTATTTTTATTATAATTATTTTATGTTTTGGAGTGTTAATTAATTTAAAAATAAAATAAATGTTGAAAAATGAATTTTATATTTTTTAAAAATCTCTTTGATATCAAGAAAATCAAAGAATCAAATTTTGTAATTTTCTGATTTTTCTATGATTTATTATAATTATTTTAGTGAAAATGCTAGAAAATACATTTTTTTAATTTTAAAATTACCCTAGAGCTTTAAAATTTAATATCTCATTAAATAGACCTAAGAAAAATATGGGGTTTGTTCCTAAGTGATTAAAATTCAAAATGTGACATTTTAGTGAATTTTATCATTTTTGTGATTTTTATTATTTTTTAATTATTAAAAATATTAAAATAATATTAAAAATCAACTTTTTTAGAAAATTAAAATTTTAATTTTCTTAAATTCCCCTAATATCAGAGAGGCTCCAAAACCAATTTGGTGAATTTTTGAAAGATATTTTGAATGTTATGAATTTTTAAAGTTCAAATTAACTAAATAAGCTTAATCAACCCATTTAAGTAGAGCTAACCAAGTCCAATTGACCTCAAATTTTTATGGTGGGTTCCTCTGATCCTAAAGGTCAATGGAGAATTGATTTCAAGTCAATTTGATGTATGGTTAGCTCTAATTAATTAGGGATCCATTTTGGGTGTTTAAGCCAATTAGGGTTATTTTAAATGAACTAACTCAAAACCTATTTTTCCTAGGGTCCTCTCGGTCATAAGGGACATCACCAAATTTTCCTAGAATTTATTTCACAACATGCTAATTATTGGAATTAAAATACTCAAAACAGTAACATGAATTTGAAAAATCAATAACTTTTCATAGGGATGGCCTCTAACTTTGGAAAATTCAGGGAATGTTTCCAAATTCAGAGGCTTCAAAAGCCGTATCGTCTCATGCCATGGTGAATTTCCTTTATGCATGGAGAATTAAAAGAATGCAAACAGTAAATAAATTATTAAAAATAAAATACTTAATGAAACTAAATGATTTCTTTTCCACATTATTCTCCTCTGTTCACTGAGCAAGAGGGTATTTTTATTTTATTTTTTTGATTTTCATACACAAAGTTATGAATTTTCCAAGTTTAGGGAATTAAATAAATAGAAAAATACCCTAATTTTCTATTTATCCACGCGGCGCCGCGTCAACCTCGGCAGCTCCGAAACGCCGCGTGTCGCGCCCCCATTCGACGCCGCCATCTGACTCAGCGCTCCGGGTCCCGCAGTTCACGTACCATCTCCTGGTCCGACGCTATCCGAGCCGTCCGTCCGCGCGTGTATTAAATGGACGGCATCCGTTCATCGCCCCCGAGCGTCCTCACCCGAGAGCCTTCCACACTAAATCCCTAATATCTCACTCGATACTCGATGGAATTTTCGTGTTCTTATGCTCTATGGATTCGTCTTGAGAAGACGAACACATCCATATGGTTTATGTGGGATGAAATTTACTCAATAAAAATGGAGAATGTTCAGAAGCCCGGGAAGAAGAGTGAGGCCATACCTTGCTCGCAGAAGTGTGGCTTCGATCCGAGGCTTGTTTCACCTTCGATTGGATCCCGACGAAGCTCCGCATGAAGTCTCCCGGTCCGGTGAATTGCCAGGTAAGATTTCGACCACAGCTCGATCACAAAGCTTGGAGGCCGGAGCAATCGGGTGGCCTCGGAGATGGGGCTTTTGCTGGTGGACACCTTCTCTTGGTCCGGTGAAGGTGTAGGACCAATCAATTTGGGGATTGGCTCACCGTGGAGAAGTGTCCCGGTTTTGGGCTCGGATTTCAACTCGAAATCGAGCTCGCGAGAGGAAATGGCAGGGGGATTTCGAGTGGGGATCAAATGCTCTATGTATGGGGAGTAGTCCGACAAAATTTTGGCGCAGTTTCCTTAAGGTTTTTTCAAGCACCTCTCATGGCCGAGAGGGGTGGTGTTTAAATAGGAGAGGGTGGAGGGCCTCCTGTGGAGAGTTAGGGCTTGGGATCAGCTGCTTAGGTCAAGGGCAGAACAGCCATGGTGGCCATTGGGCATGGGGCAGCTCAGCAAGGTAGAATCCCAAAGTTGGCTCACATGTGAGCTCTCGGCCATGGTGTTTTCCGGCGGCCTGGTGGCCGGCCGGCCAGGCATGGGTCACCCTCAAGGTCAGGTGGGTCAGGGCTGGGACTTGGTGCAAGCAATTGGCAATTGCAATGTGTAAAGGCTTTGATCCAAAGTAGAATGGGGCATGGCTAGTTTTGAGTCTAAATGGGTCAATCCACCCATTTGGGCTTGGTGCACCCTTCAAGGTGGCTTTGGATGTCGTGGGGGATCAAAGGGATCAGCTGGTTTGGCATGGAGAAGTCTCCATCCAAATATATTCGGATTAAATTTAAGTTTAGTGTGAAACATGATTAAGGCTAATGAGCTTTAGTGGATTAAGGAAAGCCCTCCCTCTTCTTACCCAATATGGCATGGTGGAGTGTCCAAGGCTCTCATGGCTCCCATGTGGCTCATGCATGGCTTCATGGCTCACCTATGGCTTCGAAAAGTTCGTCAATTTCATAAAAATGGATTTTAGGAATTTTTGGTAATTTTATGGAAATTTGTATGAAACTTGATTTAGAATGATTTGATGATGAATTTAGGACTTAGGTATTGAGTTTAATTGAAAGTATGATGAGGGGAAATGTCATATGGGCTTTGAGACCAATTTTGGGCCTTTGGATGTGGTAAAAGACGGCTTTTAAAATGGTTTAAGGAATGGGCCTTTAAGTTTAAAAATGAATTTATGGATGGGAATTTTGTAAAGAGGTTGGGCCAAATAATTGTTGGGTTTAGCTCATGGATGTGTCATGAGTGACTTGAAGCAAATTGGGGGTGATTTGGGTTTGAATTGGGTTGAATTTGGGATCTTTTGGTGAATGGGCCAATATAGGTCCCAGTGGGCCAAGTTGGGCCAATGTTGGGCTAGGGTTAAAATTGATGTAAAATTAATGTTGAGAAATGTTTATGGGAGTGTTTCAAAGAGGTTTTGACTTTGGTTGGGCTTTGATTTTGGGGTTTAGGCTCATTCTGGGTTAGGTTCGGGTTTAGGTCAAAATTGGGCCTTTTAGCTTTGGGTTGAATTTGAGTGGGGTTTGGGTCTAAATTTTGGGCAAATCATGTTAGTGTTTCGCTTGTGGGGATGCTAAGGAAGATTTAGAAAAGATTTGGGGTTAATTGGAGTTGAATTGGGTGAGTTTGGGTTAGGTTTGGGTCATGGGTCCAAATTGGGCTTTAAAACCAAAAGTGAAATTGGATCCAAATGTCAATCAAATTGGACTTGTATTTGGTCTAGATTGATGTTGGGAATGTTGAATTGAAGTTTAGAATTGAATTGGACCAGAATTTGGGTCAATTGGGTAGGTTTGGTTTGACATAGGGTTCACTTAGGGTTAAAATTGGTCAAATTGGGGGTTTTGACAAAAGTAGGGTAAATTGACAAAATTGGCCCATGGTGTAGTTGAACAAAATGAAATTGGAAATATTTGAGATTTTTTGGAATTTTCTGGGAATTTTCTGAATTTTTGCGATTTTGGGTTAAGAGGGGTATTTTGGGTATTAGGAGGGTATTGGGAGGTATTTTTGGAATTTTTGGTATTTTTGGGTATGGATGATCAATTTGAGTGATGTGGAAATGTTTGGGATTTATTTTGGGGAATTTTGGATGATTTGGAAATTTTGAAAAATTTGGGTAATTTCACGAGCTTTGAGTAGTTAGGCGGGTGTAGGGTCCCGGGGGTCAAAAATTGAAATTTTGGAAAATTGAAGATTAGGTAAATTTGAGTGGAATAAAATCATTTTGGTTGAGCCATGAAGCCACATCAAGCCCACATGAGCCATGAAGGGACTCATTTGAGGCATCTACTATGTTGTTCCTAACCCTCTTAGCCAAGGGCTTAGGGGTTAAGGACCATCCATGTGAATCACCTACATGAGTCAGGAGATCAAGTTGGGTATGGGTGTGTGAAAGTGTAGTGTATAAGTGTAGTGTATGTGTAAGTCAGCCCCTTCACCAGACCAGGCCACCCAGGGCAGTCCTAAGGCCAAAGAGTCATATAGGAACTCATCCTTTAAACTTCCACATTTGATTTCAACCCTCTAGGTGATTAGGGGTCTACAATCAAGTTTGTGGAGTTTGCAGGGAGTTAAGAAGTGGTTTGAAATTCTAGATGGTGGATCCCAATTCTAGTCCTCTATGATAGTCAAAGGAAAAGCTTAAGGCTAGATCCTAAGTACTAAAAAGAAGAAGAGAAGACCTCATCAAAAAAGAGGTCAACAATTCATGAAAGCTGAAAAATGTTTGACACAACTAAAAATGATATACTTTTACCCTCAATTGAAAAAGCCTTTGAACTGGAATTAAATATGTTACCTGCACATTTAAAGTATACATTTCTTGGAGATTCATTAACTTTACTTGCAATTATATCTTCAAAATTAAGCAAAGATCAAGAAGAAAAATTAATAGTAGTTCTAAAGAATTATAAGAAAGCTTTTGCTCGGACTATTGCGGATATAAAAAGAAGAAGCCCTTCAATCTATATGCATAGGATTTTAATGGATGAAAATTGTAAACCCAATATTGAACCCCAAAGAAGATTAAATCTAATTATGAAAGAGGTTGTTAAGAAAGAGATTTTGAAATGGTTTGATGCTGGAATTATTTATCCTATTTTGGATAGGCAATGGGTAAGTCCTATTCATTGTGTTTTGAAGAAAGGAGGAGTAACTGTCATTGTTAATGAAAAAAATGAATTAATCCCAACAAGACAAGTTACTGGATGGCGAATTTGCATTGACTATCAAAAATTAAACAATGCCACTAGAAAGGATCATTTTTCTTTACTTTTCTTGGATTAAATGCTGGATAAACTTGTTGGACACTCATATTTTTGTTTTCTGGATGGATATTCTGGTTATCATCAATTACCTGTTGCTCCTGAGGATCAAGAAAAGACAACATTTGCAAGTCCTTATGGAACATTTGCCTTTAGAAGAATGACTTTCGGTTTATGCAATGCACCTGCAACGTTTCAAAGATGTATGATGTCAATATTATGTGATTTGATTGATAAAGGAATTGAAGTATTTATGGATAATTTTTCAGTTTTTGGAACTACTTTTGAATCTTGCTTGGAAAATATAACAAAAGTTTTGAAGAGATAATAAGAAACAAATTTAGTTCTAAACTGGGAAAAATGTCAATTTATGGTCACAGAAGGCATTGTACTTGGACATAAAGTTTCACAAATAGAGATGAAAGTTGATCAAGCAAAAGTGAAAATTATTGTTGAACTGTAACCACCTACTACTGTTACTGATGTAAGAAGTTTTCTAGGTCATGCTGGATTTTATAGGAGATATATTAAGGATTTTTCTAAAATTGCTAAACTTCTTTTCCATTTATTGGAAAAAGAAGCTAAATTTGAATTTAATGAATATTGTCTGAATGCGTTCAATGTTCTGAAAGAAACGTTAATCACTCCACCTATCATTGTTGCACCTGATTGGAATAAACCTTCTGAATTAATGTGTGATGCAAGCGATTATGAAATCAGAGCTGTGTTAGGACAAAAATATGAGAAGATTTTCAAGTTATATACTATACTAGCAAAAATCTTAATGAAACTCAAGTGAATTACACAACTACTGAAAAGAGCTGTTAGCAATAGTATATGCCTTTAATAAATTTAGACCATATTTTCTTGGAATAAAATGTATCGTGTATATTGATCATTCAGATATTAAGTATTTAATATCTAAAAAGGATGCTAAACCAAGATTGATTATATGGGTTTTACTTTAGCAAGAATTTGATTTTGAAATTGTGAACAAAAGAGGAACTGACAACTAAATTGCTGATCATTTATCAAGAATAAAAAATAGTAATGAGAAGATTTATGAAGAAAATGTAAATGAGAAATTCCCATATGAGCAATTATATATCATTCAAGGATTACAAATGTCTTGGTATGCAGATATAGTTAACTACTTGGTTAGCAATATTTTACCATATGGGATGAATAGTAAATGCATTAAGAAATTCAAGAATGATTGTAAATCATATATTTGGGAAGATCCTCATTATTTAAATTAGGAAGAGATTGTGTGATTCGAAGATGTGTGCCTTATGAAGAGACCTTTGCAATTATTCAAAAATGTCACGATTCTGAATTTGGAGGACACTTTGGAGTGGATAAAACTGCATTAAAAATTTTAAATTCTTTATTTTATTAGCCTACTTTATTTAGAGATGTTGGAAATTATGTGAAAACTTGTGATCGATGTCAAATAATGGGAAAAATATCCAGAAAAGATGAAATGCTTCTAAACTTTATATTAGAAATTGAAATTTTAGATGTATGGGGTTTAGACTTTATGGGACCTTTCGTACCATCATCTCGAAAGGTTTATATTTTATTAGCAGTTGATTATATTTCAAAGTGGATCGAAGTTGTAGCTTTATCGAACTGTGATTCCAAAAGTGTTTCAAAATTTTTAAAGAAAATGATTTTTACAAGATTTGGAATGCCCAGGATAATTGTCACAGACGGGGGAAGTCATTTCAGAAATATAAATATTCAATCATTGCTGGAGAAATTTAGAATTAAGCATAGAATTGCAACTGCTTATCATCCTTAAACAAGTGGAATGGCTGAAGTGTCAAACAGAGAAAATAAAAGAATATTAGAAAAGACTTTTAATCCTAAAAGAACTGACTGGGTTGATAGACTTGATTCTGCATTATGGGCTTATAGAACAGCTTATAAGACATATCGGAATGTCACCTTATCGGTTAATTTACGGTAAACATTATCACTTACCTGTTCAACTGGAGCATAAAGCTTATTGGGTGATAAAAGAGTTCAAGTATAGTTTAAATACTACAGGAGAAAAATGATTATTACAATTAAATGAAATGGAAGAGATTAGAAACGAGTCTTATGAAAATGCAAGAATTTATAAGGAAAAAATGAAGAAATTGCATGACAAAATGATTTCTAGGAAAATATTCGAGCCTGGAAAAGAAGTATTATTATTTAATGTTTGTTTAAAACTTTTCCCTGGAAAATTAAAATCTAAATGGATGAGACCATTTATAATTGATAAAGTATACCCTTATGGAGCTGTGGATATTAAAGATCCAAAAACTGGAAAAGTATTTAAAGTTAAGGGATTATGACTGAAGCCATATATGGGAGAAATAAAATTAAATTACAAAGAGGCTTATGATCTGAGTCTACCTGATTAATTTAATTAATTAGGTTAGGCTGACGACGTTAAACCAAGCGCTTTGTGGAAGGCAACCCATATTTATTAGTTTGAGTTTTATTGTTGTAAGGTTATGCCTTAGTCTTGACTGAATTTGTATATAACTTCTAGAAATAGAAGGCTAAGGAGTCTGTATTGGCTTAAGCTAAACATTTTCTTAAAGTATATAGAAATTGGACTTGGACCACTTCATGTAAAATGTGAGTAAAAAGGAGATAAAGCTAACCTTCATTTGTGATTTGAATTTTTTGTAATTGTGTTTGTGTGTTGATCATGCTCGTTTGTTAGACCTAATTTTACTACCGAAACATTGTAAAATTTGACGATAGGTGAATCAGAGTCGATCGAGGTTCCGGCGCCTAAGCGCCATAATAGCTAGCATATCGATAATCCGGCGCCTAGGCGCAGATTCTGGCGCCTAAGCATCGCAATTACAGATCGTGGAAAAACATAATTTCTTCAATTTTTAACACGAAATCTCTTTATATATAGCCTATTTTTCATCCCCAATCCCATAGAAACACTAATTTCAACCAGAGCAATTCATTTTGGAGGAGTTAGGAAGGATTTGGAGGTAATGGAAAGAGAAAATCAAGGAAATTAGGTAAGAGACAAATCACTTAAAGATCCTCAGCCTTATTTTAATGGTTTTATTACTGTTAGTCTGGAGAAAATGTTTAGTCGAATGGATAAGATTGAAGCGGAACTTCAAAGTATTGGTAATCATCTCCATGAAATGGTACCACTTGGAATGACAAACCAAACTTCAATCTGATCATATGGCTGCATATCAAGACGCTCAAGTAGAAATGTACACGAAGAACAAGTGGATTGATGAAAAGACAGCTTTGAAATTTCCAAGGGTATTGGTGTTTTATCCCTTCTGTCCTAGCGAACTTCATTGCGAAAGAGATGGAAATTGAATATCGGTGTCAAATAGATTCTATAAGTGTTTTAGGTGTGATCGAGTCTTGTGTTAGTGTGTTGAATATCTTATTTGTGTATTTGCTTAAATTGTTCAATGTGTGTTGTTGGATTTGAATTTTTGCTTTGATTATGTTGTTGTTTGTGTTATTTATAAAACAATAAACCTTGATACTAGTCTTGTACTGAAAGTTATTGAATTTAGAATGGATATTTGGATTTAGAAGTGAAGAATTTGGATACATTTATGTGGATCTATACTATCATTTTAAATTGATTGTGAAAATATTTGGAGGATATAAAATGGATTAATACTCTCATAAAAGTAATTAGGAGTCAAATTTGATAAGATTTGGTGGAAAATATTTAATTTAAATCGAATTTTTGGAAAGGTGAGTCTAGCGCCTAGGTTCCAGAATTAGGCACCTAGGCGCCGGTTCGGCCTGAACCTGAAAACTCATCTTCTTAACACCCCCACGCCATTTTTGACACCTAAGCTTCCTTCTCCATAGTATTTCACAAAAATACCACATAGAGATCCCATTTAGAGCCGAATTTTCAAGTTTTTGGGCTTAAAATCACCCAATTTCTTCATCTTGAAGTCAGTTCTACATTCTAAACTCATTATTTTTTATTTTCACAATGGATTTTGCTCTCATCTAGAAAAACTGAAATTTTAAGAAAAAAATAGATTTTCTATGGTTAAATCCATGGGTGTTTAAGCTATTTCAAGTTTGAAAAGCTTAAATTAGTTTATTTTCCTAGATCAGTTGAATTTATTTAACATTTTTCTTTCACGTTTAGATGGCACCCAAATCTAAGTGAGGAAAGGAACGAGGAAATTTTGATTGTAGCAAGTTCGTCATTGTTGCTGCACACTTCCGATACAATGATTTTGCTATGACTCAAAAGTTTATCTCGGAGCGATGTTTTTAGAATCCTGGAGGGAGAATTGAGGAGACAATCATTGCACTCAACTGGTAACGATTTTGTTATTTCACTGTTGTTGTCGTTATCCCGGTGCTTAGAGAATTTTATGCTAATTTTGTAGATGCGGAAGAATACGAGATTTTTGTTCGAGGAGTTGGAGTAGGATTCACTCCTGAACACATCTACATTTTTTATGGCCTGCTGCTAAACATAGGGTGTTATTACTTAGGTTTATCTCCATCTGAGGGAGATTTGGACATGATCATTGCCTACCTGACTGATAGTACTAGATCCTGGAAGATTTAGAATGGAAAAATTTTAAATTTTTCATCTTCTAAGATTAATTGTGTTTCCAAGGCATGTCACTACTTTATTTCTGCTCGTCTCCTTCTATTTAATCATCTGAGTGAAGTTAACAGAGATAGAGCTGTTCTAAACTACTGCATTCAAGAGAGGAAGTCTATTGATGTTGGGAGAATTATTTATAATTCTGTGGAGGCTAATTCTCGTTCTAGCACATCTATTGGACTTGGTTTTCAAACTCTGATCTATTCTCTATGTCGAAGTGCTGGAGTAGTTGCTGAGCTTTCTGAGGAAAAGCAAGTGGACGAAGACTATAGGAAGAGAAAGTGTCAGCATTTATGATCGACTGCGAGGTAAGAGTTCTACTACACTTGTTGGTTCATTACCTACTTCAGGTAGAGCTTCTACTTCTAGACCATGTACCTTTGCTGAGCCATCGTCTACTTTTTGGGAAACCATGCATGATCAATTCATAGAGCAGCAGCATGAGTTATTCTTAACTCACTGCAAAGTAGATACGATAGACAAGAAGATTGATCATCTTTCTTAGTTTATACAAAGAAAGAGTGATTACGATGCTGAGTATTCAGAGTCTTTAGTGAGATTTCTGAAGGGTGAACACGATGTTCAGTTCCCTACTTGTCCCAGATTTTCACCCTATGTTGATCCTAGGAATATGGAGTTCTCTTTTGGTGATGATGATGAGGAAGCTACAGATAGTGATTAGTAGCTTGATTTATCTCTAGATATTGCTGATTTTGTTTTTAGAGTATTATCTTATTTTTTTGTGATGTTATTTGTTGATGTTATTTGTGAACTTTTTATGTTAATACTATTTTTATATTATCTGATGTATGTTTTAGACTGAGATGTGAATGAACTTATATAAAAAGTTTATTTCTGTTTCAGCCAACTGTTTAGTGTTCATGAATAGTTAGTAATTTGCATGTTCTAAAATGAAATAAAAAACCCAATAAAAATTAAAAAAAAAAATTAGAAATTAACTCCTGCTCTGCAAAACTTTTCTATATATGCTTAATCATTTCTGTTATATTCATATTGAAGCATGTATAGAAGTAGAAGTTAGTTTTTTTTTCCTTACTACACCATTATTGTACCTAGATTAATTCCTATTTATTTCTTTACCTCATGCTTTAAAAAAATATTCATAATTCATATTTATACTAAAGTTGAAGTTTGGGGGAAGGAAAAATAACTACCAAATTTAAATATTATTTGTCCTTAAAGAACTAGTATTTTTTAAAAAAATATATTAACATAACATAAGGAATGAAAAGTCTATTTAAGAGTACCTAAATTTTTGAATTTATAAATAATTTAGTAAGTTTAACTAAAATTTCAAAAATTTTGATTGATTTTAAGAATAGAATTATTTAGCTTAAAAATAATAAGATGAAAATTTTTCTATTTATAGTAAAGAGAATTGTATTTTTGAAATACTAAGGAATCGAGATTTTTGCTTGAAAAAGAAAAGATTGAAATAAGTTTTGAAAAATAATAAATTATTAATGTCATATTTATTAAGTAAGATTGTATAAGTTTTTGAAAATAAGTTAAGGATGGTGAAGTTCAAAATCATTAACGGATCGTCCAAAAATAGTAATCCTCACTTAAAAAAAATTTTGAGAAGAAACTTGAGGAAATGCCTAATAAAAATTTGGCTTCACTTGAATTATCTTATATTAAGAAAACTGATTACATTTTTAACTTAATTTCTATGTACATATATTTTTACTAGAAAAATATTTCTTGAAAATCTTCTTCTTGTAAATATTCTATGTGACCTTAATAAGATAAACTACAATTATTCTTGAAATAAATGAAAAATTGGAAGTCTTATGATTCAGTAGTTAAATGTTCTTTAATTCTTAAAATTAAACTTAATTAGTGAAATTTAGTTAATGATTTGCTAAAGCATTTATAAAACCAAAAATTATAAGGAATCTTAAATATTTTAACTTCATTCCAATGTTATCTATTTTATGTAATTAAAAGGGTTACTTGAGGACAAGTAACGTTTAAGTTTGGGGGAATTTGATCTACCTAAAAAATACCCATTTTTATGCGTTATTTATGATTCATTTCTTAAGGATATTATGCTTTAATGAAAGGTATTTTCATGTTTTTGGATGTACATGACTAAAAAGATTTCAAGAAAGAAAAAGAAGGAAAAAGGAGAAAAAAGGAGCAAAAGGGAGCATATGGTGCAAAATTTTGGAAATAGTGGCCTGGCGCCTAGGCGCCAGAGTCTGGAGCCTAAGCGCAAGTTTGATACAGACGTTGTTAAGTTTTTTGATGACTTTGAGTAGTTATTTTGACAGTGTTAAGTGATTATTGGAGCTTCTAGAAGATTGGAAGTTACTCCTAATATATAGGACATGTGATACAATGTATTTAGACACAAGGAAACGGTCTGGATCGCGAAGAGGTTCGACCCAAAGTGAAGCGGTGCGAAAGACCTAGTCGCGGAGTGCGGCGTCTAGGCACCAGATCCCGAAGCCTAGGTGTGACGGTTACCTTATAGAAGATACATTGAATCTGGTTGAATTTTGAAGAGGTGCCTTAAGCAAACAATGGTCAAATTCAGAGCTCTATAAATAGGAGCCCATTCTACAAAGAAAATCGCACCAAACCCCCCTCTTAGTACACATACCCATTTTAGCATCTTCTCTCTCATCTCTAGTTTTATTTAGTCTCTTCCATACTTAGGGTACCACTTTATTTTGTATCTAGTGAGTTTAGTTTGAGTGTTTATTGTTTGTTATTGCTGTTGGAGTATTTCATTATTGCTTTGGATTTAGTAGAAGTCAGCGGATCTCTTGAAGGAACACTTCAGATAAGTATTTGTACTTTGATTCAAAGTTTTATAAATATATTTTGTTGTCTTATTTCAACGAGTTTTGAGTAGTTAGTTATCTTTCTCCTTTCAACTATGAAAAGATTATAAATTAAATAAATTTTGTAGGATAATTAAATATAAAATTTTTTAAAATATTGTGATGATATTAATACCTGATCTTAGTTTACTTTTTAAATTGGTCATTTAATTTGTTAAAACCTGTTGAAGAATTTTGAGACCTGTCCAGAGATAAATTCTTAACTAGTAGATATCACATGAATCCTTAGATAATCGCAGACTATAAGCGGATTGTTTAAGGTGAAATGCAAAAAAATAGGAAGATATTATTTACTTGGCGTAAAATTAATTAGTTTTTAGAGTGACAGACTAAATTCTAATAAATTGGTTTATAGAAAGGTAACGGGTCACTAGTAGGGCCGACCATAGCCACCCTTGGACATCTAGTAGTGTGAGCCTAGATTAACCCATTCTTCTGATAAAACATCCTGAGCCTAACTATAGATTAGTCAATGTTCTTTGCACCTGGACTAAAGGGTAAAGAATAAGAATGCTTCTATTTGGCACAATAACATAATCTTAATTTCCTACAAAAGATAATTAATCTATAATTCTTAGATTAGTTGAAAAAGGAGAAAGTCGTTTTTATACTTGCATTGAATTTTAATTACTGCTTACTTTACTTTCCTGTTTGTTGCTTACTTTCTTTTAGTAAAAATTATAAGTTAATTAAATTTGAATATATATATAAAAATAAAGAGAGTATATATAAATTGCTTTCAAAAATTTCAAAATATTACTTATATTTCTAACTTTTTATTTCACTATCCCTGTAAGATCGATAACCAGGACTCCACTAGAGCCCTGTATTACTTGAACGATACGTAGACTTACATTTAAAATTGTGACTTTTACAATTAAAATCTAAATATAAAATAATAAAAGTAAACCTCGCACATCAAGTTTTTGAAGACATTTGCTGGAAATTAAATATTCTAAAAGTGGTATCAAATTCTTGTATTTTAAAGCATATTTAAAGTCGCATCTCATCAGGTACTCACTTCAAGCTTCTTCTCAGATAATTATTATATCTGGTAGAGCATATTTTAAGGATTTTGAATGTCCAAACTCCCCTAATTAATAATTCTTAAATATTTCTTAAGATAAATTCTGGGATATTATTACTCATTCAGAAGTCAGGACCCAATCACATGACAGAAGATTAAGAGACTCTTGACATCTTTAGTCAATTACTTGTATTTTGATCACAATATTTTATTTTTTATTTAGAACCCAGTATGAATATTTAAGATAAAGGGCCCAATTATTAGGGCATTAATTTCATTTTCCCCGGAAATTATATTTTTTTTTTCAAAATGTTGGAATTTTTGTTTTGATTTCTCCTTTCTGAATTGTCTTTCTGTCAATAAGTGGATGAGAAGAATATTTCCAAAGATTTCAATTTCATCCCTCCTCACAGATCATTTTTCATTTCTCCATAAGGGACATGTTAGTTGACTAGTCCTAGTACTAGACTAAACATAGATCTGATTTCTGCTTCAGTCAATTTCTTTCTCTCTGTAAAACAGTCCTAAGAGAAAGGGAAATCCTTGATGATCATCTTCCAAAATTTGACTAATGATTTTGATAGTAGACTATTTGGTCGATTGACAAATCAAAACCTTGAAGGCAGGGAAAAAGATCAACTTTAGGGAATCCATAAAAAGCATAACCATGAAGAATAGGTTCAGAGGCCATAAAGGCATAACCTAGGGGAGTGGTTCAGAGGCTCTAAAAAGCATAAGCACAAAGAATAGGTTTAGAGGCCATAAGGGCATAACCTAGGGGAGTGGTTCAGAGGCTGTAAAAAGCATAATCACGAAGAATAGGTTCGGAGGTTGTAAAAAGCATCAGCACCAAGAATAGGTTCAGATGCTATAAGGGCATAACCTAGGGGAGTGGTTCAGAGGCTGTAATAAGCATAACCACGAAGAATAGGTTCAGAGGCGGTAAAAAGCATAAGCATGAAGAATAGGTTTAGAGGCCATAAGGGCATAACCTATGGGAGTGGTTCAGAGTCTGTAAAAAACATAACCACGAAGATTAGGTTCAGTGGCCGTAAGGGCATAACCTAGGGGAGTGGTTCAGAGGTTGTAAAAAGCATAACCACGAAGAATAGGTTCAGAGGCCATGAAATCATAACCTAGGGGAGTGGTTCAGAGGCTGTAAAAAGCATAACCACCAAGCCAAATAAACTGAACATGTTTAGCTGAGAAAGTATTTGCCTGAACTTATTCAAAATGGAAATATCGTTCTGTCTGACAACAAAATCAATTAAAGCTTTGTACCTGACCACATTCAAAATAATATGTGAGGACTTGTAATGTAAACTGGGTGGGAAGGGAGGGAACATATGTCATTTTTGTATATCATTTATGTCATTTTGGTCTATCGATTATGGAAATGTAAGATTCTAGGATTTTTTCATCGTGAACAAATCTTTGAATCGAAGAGGTGTTAGTTCTATTTTACTCAAGATTGAGTAAAATATAGAACAAAAGAAAGGATTTATTTAGCCTTTCAAAAGACATAATATTGTAGTCACGAGGAACAATTGATTAACCAAAGATGTAGAGAGAGGAAATCTCCAGCGTAGTCACCACTCTTTGATGGCAGTGAAAATCTTTTTGTCGAGTTGCATCGCTATCAATTCTCGTATCATGTTAATGTCAAGGAGTCACCACTTTCTTTCTCTATCTATCTCCTTAATTCTTATCCTACCTAGACTTATTGTCAGATGACTTTGGAGAATTTTGAGAAGGATTAATCATGATAGAGTTTCAGAGAAAATAAGATCAAATGATAATCTCATAGAATAAGTCTTCAGATTGTGTAATCACTGAAGTTTTTCATATGAGAAAATCATATGAAGATCTTGGGTAACCAGAGAGGTTTTATAGGTAAAATACATATCCTGAGTTCTTTAATCTCCTATAGGAGCAAGCTTCTATAGTTAATCACATCCTGAGCAATTAATACTACATAGGAACACTCCCGATTAAGGTTAACATTTATCCTCGAAAATGTGTAAGTGTTGTTGTGGTAGTGCGTTTCTGAAGAATCGATACTACCAAAAAGTTTTGTTTATGTTTGGTGTATGTCGTTGTTTTGTTGTGTTTTATTTTGTTGTTGTAATGTCATTTTGTCATTTTGTATGTCATGACATATGTCATGTCGGGATGTCATAGTTTGTATGTCATGTTGTTTTATGTCATGTCGTAATGTCATTTTTATTGTTGTAATATTATTTTGTCATATTGTGTTTTGTTATGTCATGATGTCGTGGTGTTGTTTTGTCAAGCTGTTATATTGTCATGATGATATTGTCTTGGTTTTATGTTTGTTTTCTTTATTTTAATTTCATCATTGTTTTGTGCTTGTTAAGGTCATTTTGTTCGTTATGTTTTGTTGTCATTCCGTTTGATTTATCATTGTTTTATCTGGTTGTTATTATTTTGATTTGTCATTTGTTTTGGAAGTGTCAATTTTATCTTATATATCATGTCGATGTCAATGTCAAAGATTTTGTCGTGTCATGTCAAGTGTCGGTTTTTTGTTTGTTTTGGTTTAGTATCATATCATGTCATATGTTATGTCGGGAAGTCATAGTTTGTATTCGTGTCATTTCATAATATGATGTCGTAATGTCATGTCATTTTATGTCATGTCTTAATGTGAATCATAATATCATGTCGTTTTATGTCTTAATGTGATGTCGTAATGTCATAAGATGTCGTGATTAATATCTCGATTTATCATGAGATATTTTATCTCCTATAAGAACATGTCATTATTATGTCATGAGATACCTTCTATGATGTCAAGAAGATATCATTATTTATTTATTTATGTTATTTTGTTTATGATTTCCTTTCATTTTAAGTTTTGGTCTTGTGGTCATCTCAACTTTATTTAGTCATGTCATTTTGTCATGTATTTATTTTTGTTTAATGTCATGTCATCATTTTATTGTTGTATACAAATTTCGTTGTATGTTTTTGTTAATGTTGATGTTATGTCGATGTCAATGTTAATGATTTTGTCGTTTTATTTCAGATTTCGTGGTTAACCTAAAAGTCTAGTTGTCTTTGTTGTCATGTCATTTTTGTTTTGTTGCTTTTCAAAAGTTTAGGTTTTGTGGATATCCTAAAAGTCCTGGTTTTGTTGTCAATGTTCCATTATCAATGTACTGCAAAGTAATATCAAGATATTTAGATTACCTGGTCAAAGTGTCTGTTGATCTGGAGTTGTCGGATGTCCCAATGTGGTTGAGATGTCGATTTAGATTTATGTTGATTTAAGTTGGATTTTGGAATTTTTTTTGTCAATTGGATTTGATTTTGGGTTTTATGTCAGTTTATGTTGATTTGAGTTTGATATTGGGTCTTATGTTGATTTGAGTTTAATTTTCTGTCGAGTTAAGTTTGATGTGGGTCGAATTTAAGAATTATGATGTCGTATGTTAAGTTAAATTCGATACAGGTCGAACTTAAGAACTATGTCGGTTCATGTCGTGTTAAGTTTGATCGTGTCGATTTATGTCGAATTATATTAATTTATGTTGAGTTATATTGAGTTTGGTTTGAAATGTCGATTAATATCTTTTAATGTCGGTGTTTGTTGAATTTGATTTAAAATGTCGGTTAATGTCAAATTATGTTTGAGTTATATTTGAAATGTCGATTATATCAATTTTTGTTTTGAAATGTCAAATTTATGTCGTTTATGTCAATTTTTGTTTTGAAATGTCAAATTTATGTCATTTATGTTGATTTTTACTTGAAATGTCAAATTTATGTCTTTTATATCGATTTTTTTTTAACTGTCAAATTTATATTGTTTATGTCGATTTTTGTTGATTTGACTTTTATTTTGAGCTTTTATGTCGATTTTTAATTTATGTCGAGTTAAGTTTAAGAATTATGTCATTTTATGTTAAGTTTGATATGGGTCGAACTTATGGATTATAACGGTTTATGTCATGTTTAGTTCAATTTAGGTTGAACTTAAGAATTATGTCGTTTTATATTATGTTAAGTTCGATTTTGGTCGAGTTTAATAATTATGTCGGTTAAGTTTGATTTAGATCGAACTTAAAATTTATGTTGATTTAAGTTAGCTTGGATTCAAGTTGGGTCGAATCTAAGGTTTATGTCAAATTAGGTTCAGTTTGAGTTGAACCTAAGGTTTATGTCGATTTAGGTTCAGTTTGAGTTGAACCTATAGTTTATGTCGATCTAGGTTCAATTTGGGTTGAACCTAAGGTTTATGTTAATTTAGGTTCAATTCGTGTTGAACCTAAGGTTTATGTCGACTTTTGTTTATTTAAATTTTGTTTCAGGTTTTGATCTTCATTTGAGTTTAGTTTTGAGTTTTATGTCGATTTGAGTTTGGTTAGGTTCGTTGTGAGTTGAACCTAAGATTTATGTCAAGTTGAACTGTGTTAGTTGTCATTTGAACCTAAGGTTTATGTCGAGTTGAGTTGAGATAGGTTCATTATCAGTTTAACATAAGGTTTAGATTTTGACTTAAGTTCAATATGAGTTGAACTTAAGTTAGGTTTTGGTTTAGATTCAAGTTAGGTTGAACCTAAGGTTTAGGTTTGGACATAAGTTCAATGTGGGTTGAAATTAAGTTAGGTTTATGTAAGACTTAGGTTCATGTTATGTTAAACCTAAGTATGATTTGACTTAAGTCTAATATATGTTAGAATTAAGTTAGGTTTGTGTTAAACTTAGGTTCAAGTCAGGTTGAACCTAAGTATGGTTTGACTTAAGTCTAATATGGGTTAGACTTAAGTTGGGTTTAGGTTAGACTTAGGTTCATGTCAGGTTGAACCTAAGTGTGGTTTGATTTAAGTCTAATATGGGTTAGACTTAAGTTAGGTTTAGGTTAGACTTAGGTTCATGCCAGGTTGAACTTAAGTATGGTTTGACTTAATTCTAATATGGGTTAGACTTAAGTTAGATTTAGGTTAGACTTAGGTTCATGTCAGGTTGAACCTAAGTATGGTTTGACTTAAGTCTAATATTGGTTAGACTTAAGTTAGGTTTGGGTTAGACTTAGGTTCATGTCAGATTGAACCTAAGTATGGTTTGACATAAGCTCAATATTGGTTGAACTTAAGTTAGGTTTGGGTTAAACTTAGGTTCATGTCAGGTTAAACCTAAATATTGTTTGACTTAAGTCTAATATGGGTTAGACTTAAGTTAGGTTTGGATCAGACTTAGGTTCATGTCAGGTTGAACCTAAGCATAGTTTGACTTAAGTCTAATATGGGTTAGACTTAAGTTAGGTTTGGGTCAGACTTAGGTTCATGTCAGGTTGAACTTAAGTATGGTTTGACTTAAGTTTAATATTGGTTAGACTTAAGTTAGGTTTGGGTTTGATTAAACCTTAATTGGTTAAGGTTCAATTTGTTTGATTAAGTCTAATGTGATAGACTTAATTAAGGTTTAGGTTTAATTAAACCTTAGTTAGTTAAAGTTTAATAATTAAGGTTTAGGTTTGATTAAACCTTAGTTAGTTAAGGTTTAGTAGATTAATTAAGTCTAATGTGGTAGACTTAATTAAGGTTTAAGTTTGACTTAGATTCAATTTGGGTTGAACCTAAGTATAAGTTAAGATTAGGTTCATGTATGTTGAACTTAAAAGGTTTAACTTAGGTTCAAATTGGGTTGAACCTACGTATAGGTTAAGGTTAGGTTCATGTATGTCGAACCTAAAAGGTTTAACTTAAGTTCAAATTAGGTTGAATCTAAGTATAGGTTAAGGTTAGGTTCATGTATGTTGAACCTAAAAGGTTTAAGTTAACTTGAGTTCATATATGTTTCATCCTAAGTTAGAAGTTTGGTTTAGATTCATTGTGGGTTGAATATAAAGTTGAGTTAACTTGAGTTCATGTCTGTTTGAACTTAAGTTAGAAATTTAGTTTAGGTTCAATATGATTTGAACCTAAGGTTGAGTTAACTTAGGTTCATGTCTATTTGAACCTAAGTTATAAGTTGGTTTAGGTTTAGTATGAGTTGAACCTAAGATTGGTTATCTTGGGTTCAAATTAGATTGAACCTAAGTTATGAGTTGATTTTGGTTCGATATGAGTTGAACCTAAGGTTGGGTTAACTTGGATTCAAGTTAGATTGAACCTAAGTTATATGTTTTAAGTTTTATTAGAGTTAGGCTTACTTGGGTTTATAAGCTACTTAAGTCTAATGTAAGTAAGAATTAAGAGATAATTAAGTCTAATAGGGTTAGACTTAATTTAAGGTTTAAAGGATCTTTAAGCCTAATATAAGTAAGGCTTAAGGGTTAATTAAGTCTAATTAGGTTAGACTTAGTTATGGTTTATGGTTAATTTAAGCCTAGTGTAAGTAAGGCTTAAATATTAATTAAGTCTAGTTGGGTTAGACTTAATTATGATTTAAGGATTACATAAGTCTAATGTGAGTAAGGCTTAAAGATTAATTAAGTCTAATTCGGTTAGACCTAATTAGGTTTTAAGGATTACTTAAGCCGAATGTAAGTAAGACTTAAGGATTGATTAAGTCTAATTTAGTTAGACTTAATTATGGTTTAAGAGTTATTTAAGCCTAATGTAAGTAAGGCTTAAGGATTAATTAAGTCTAATTGGGTTAGACTTAATTATGGTTTAAGAGTTATTTAAGCCTAATGTAAGTAAGGCTTAACGATTAATTAGGTTAGACTTAATTATGGTTTAATTAAATTAAACCTAATACGATTAAGGTTTAATTGGTTTAATTAAGTCTAATTGGTATGTTAAACCTAATTAAGATTTGTTTTGTGTTAAACCTAATTTAGTTAAGGTTTAATAGGTTTAATTAAGATTTATGATGTTTTAAGCTTAACTAAAATTTGGTTTGTATTAAACCTAATATTTTTAATGAGAATTAATTAAGCTTAATAATGTTTTTTAAGTTCAATTAAAATTTGATTTTATATTAAACCTAATGTCTTTAAGATTAAATAAAAATTAATTAAACTTAATTATGTCTTTAAGTTTAACTAAAAAAATTGATTTTATATTAAACCTAATGTCTTTAAGGTTTAATAAGAGTTAATTAAACTTAATTATGTGTTTTAAGTTTAATTAAAAATTGATTTTATAATAGACATAATGTCTTTAAGATTTAATAAGAATTAATTAAACTTAATTATGTCTTTTAAGCTTAATTAAACTTTGATTTAAGTCTATTTTGATGTCATTAGACTTGCTTCAAGTCTATTTGGAGTTAGACTTAATTTTGACTCAACCTAGATGTGGAATGGGCTAAGTAGGGTGAAAGAGTGATTTTTAGGATTTTAAATTTATTAATTAATAATGAAATTTTAAATCCTAAATTTTGAAATGTCATTTAAAATTGCTTAATGGCTTAAAAATCATTGTCTTTAGAGTCTTCATGTGTCACTTTAAAATTTCTAGCCATTTTCAATTTTATTTTCCTTAATTTCTAATTTTTATAATTATTTTTATAAATAATTACAAAGTATCTTAGAAATTAAAGAAAAATAACCTAAAGATTTTTTCTAACCTTAGGAAAATTAGAAGATGTGTGTCATAACAGAAGGATAATTTTGTGAAAATTTCATAATTTTTTGAATTATAATTAATTTTTAATAATTAAATTACACCAGAGAGTAATTAATTAATTAAAAATAAAATATAATTCAAAAATTCGAAATTTTACTTCGACATTATTCTGCTCTTTCTCCTCTTTCCAGAGGTATTTTTATTTTATTTTAGTGTTTTGTCTACACAAAGTTATTCAATTTTGAAGTTTTTAAGGATAATCTGGAATTAAATTCTAGAATTATCCAGAATTACCCTCTCTCTTCATATATGCCATCGATTTTCAAACATCTATATCTCACTCGATTCTCAATGAAATTAATTAAATGTTTTTTTTAAGGATCGTCTTGACGAGAAGCGCCCATCCATACGGTGATGCATGGGTTTTGAGAGGGTAAATGTACAAATTTCAGAATATGTATTAAACATAATAATTTTGATAATTGCTTTCATACATTTGCCTTAATTCAATTGGAGTCGATTTGATTGTTCGAGGTGCTTCCCCTTAGCTTCCTTGAGGTGGATTTCAACTCAATTTGACTTAATTTGGGTTGAAATTGGGTGGAATTTGGAATTTCCTTTTTCTCACCTGATTTTGAGCTCTCGGGTTAGCCTATTTGAGCTGGTTTTGTGGAGTTTTGAGGCTAGCTGAAGGCTGGATCTTGATTGAAGTTCATTCCTAAGGTCTTAAGGAACAAGTTTGCTGTTGGGAGTTAGGGGAATTGGGTAGAGCTTAGGCCACTATCACTCTCTTCTCTCCTTGCTTAGGCTCGGGTATGGCCTTATTTATAACCAAAAAAAGTTTTGGTCAACTTTGGGCTGGCTTAGGATCATCTAGGGGAGGTGGCAAGTCATTCAATGATGAGTTATAGATCATATTTCTGCTGGAGTATGAGTTTAATTGAGGTTTTCTATGTTAACCACTATTAGACCCAACTATGGTGAAGATTGGGTTTAATATTTGACTCTTCATCATTTGCTCATTCAAGAGGTGGATATGATATGCTCTTATGGTCTAAATTAACCTCCCTCACATAAGTTCATTAGCTCATTTAATGGCTTTGGGGAGAGAATGCCACATTAGCTTCTTACTCATCTTCTTTCATGGCTTAGTAATCGTGTGTTTTAACTATGGTGAAAGGGAAGTTTAAGCTTTGTTTCTCTTCCATTGGCTAGTCTAGGAGGTGGTTGAGATAACCTCTAGGTTAGCCGGTCACCTCTTTCCAAGAAGGTGGTGAGTCAAGCTTTGAAATGGTGGGAAAGATGCCACTTTAAAATATGTCATGATTAACTTTAACTTAGGTTAAAAGCTATGGTCAATGGGTCATTCATGGTGTTAAGTCATCGATAATGGATTTCATGGGTCATATGTAACCCATTGATGACTTCACATTAAGTCATCTATGATGTCATGATGGTTTTAAATGTAGCGGTCATTTTCCATGTCATATATGATGTTGTGTTAAAATTCCATTTTATGTCTTTTTTTTTATTTAATTTCCATTTTAATTAATTATGTCATAAATAAAATTGTTGGAAATTATTTCATTAATCAATTTATTAATTAAATTAAATTTTAATTAATTATTTGATTAATTTTTATGTCTTCTTTAAGTTAAAGGTTTTAATTTGTCACATTTTTAAACCTTTGTATTTTAATTAATTAAAAATTAATTAAAACTTTAAATATTCATTTTATTAATCAGTTAATTCAAAAATGATTTGAGATCAATTATTTGATTAATCTTTGTCATTTGTAGGTTAAAGGTTAAAAATTTGTCACATTTTAAACTTTTAATCATATTTTTATTTTAATTAATTCAAAAATTCATTAAAATTTTAAATACTATTTTATTAATCAACTAATTAATTAAAATGATTTAAAATTAATTATTTGATTAATTTTAATCATTTTTGTTCAAAATTAAGTATTTTGACCAAATTTGATGAAGGTTGACTATGTTGAGACAGATTGACCCAAGTTGAGTCAGGTTAACCTAAGTTAACCCATTTTGGTCCAATGATGACCTATTGGGCCCATGTAGTGGTCATTGGGTCAGGAATTGACCAGTTTGACCAAAGTTGACTTTTTAGGCCAATAGGTTGACCTGTCATAAAAATAAGGTCAAGAGGACTTTCATGATTAGTTGAAAACGTTGTCTAAAGAAGAGTGTATGTATGTTCAGGAGAGGTGTGAAATGATGGACGCTACAAAAAATAGTGAACTTGTAATTCCATTTGTTGAAAAATCTCATGAACTTAAGATGGATGTTCCCATAGAATTTTAAAGCCTACCTATTTAGGGAATTCATCTACACCACTAGTCTTTTTATATCTTTAGATTTGGCTTAATCACAAAAAAAACCTAAATTGAATGATGAATAATATAAAGATATCAAACCAATTCTTGGAAGAGAATTTGAGGATATATTTCAAAAAAATTTGAGTTGAGAAAAAAGAATAAGGATATTGAAAGACCATTGGAAGAAATTCCTATTGAATTATAAAAACCTATTTCCTCAAATATGATAGATATAGAAAGACCGCCTCCATCATTTAATAATTTTCAAGGGGAAGAATTGGAAGATAACTTAGAACATAAGAGTGACATAGAAGATTTTGATCCTGAATCTGAATTATCTAGAGAGAACCCGATCCAAAATTTGGTAGATCTTGAATTATCATATAAAGATCCATTTCTTAAAAATTTCAAGAATGATATTTGCAAATTCAGAAAATCAATAAAAGAATATTGGATCTAGAAAGAAATATGAGGAACAATGAAATGAATCATCTGAAAAGAAGAGCTGATTGAAAAATTAAAATTCGAGGATTTTATAGGAATCCCTGGATCTGAAAAAGATTGGGCGATTGATTGAAGATTACTTATTTGAAATTTTGATCCAGGAGGAATCATTTATCGGGCTCACGATGTTAAACCGAGTACTTTATGGGGGCAACCCATAGTTATCAGTGTGCTTTTATTTAATATGCTTGAGAGTCGTGATTGTTAGTGTTGTATTGTGTTTTCTTTAGTGTGGATTAATTAGTTTGATTGTTGTTGGTGGATGTTTGGATTGTTAGTGGTTTGATTTGATCTTTGTGTTTCATGAGGGAGGTAATTCCTTAACTTCTTATAATGAATAGACTTGTATGTTCTCTTGTAGCAGTTGGATTGACGAGTTCACTACGATTCAGGTCTTACTCGGACTTGAGTTTTACAAGAGATATCATGAATTTGAACAGTGTTAGATCCATCTCAATTTTGTTACTTCCTTTTTCTAACTTTTTTTTCTAACTTTTTTTTCATTGGTAGGAGTCGCGAACCTATTTGACGAATAGCATTAGGATGGTCTTACACTACAATTTATAATTGTTAGAGGTGCTTAATTAAGGGGTTTGAAATGATGCCTGAGGTTGGTGCATGGAAACCAATACAGCAGGGATAATCTTATTTTTGGGATTATAATTTAAAAAATCATTTGAATGTACCTAATTTACTAGTGTAGTGATTCTATTAGAATTTGTAAGTAAAGTAGTGAGATATGATGAGTTAATGGAAGAATTAATCTCATTTATTATGTGTGTTTGTTTGTGTGTTAGAACTTTATATAAGACTTGAAGAAAATTTGTATATTCCCTTGCTAATACCTGCTATGCTAATTAAACTTTTATTTAGTAAATTTCATTCTCGCACGATTAGTTTAGATTTACTTTATGCTACATATTGTTCTATCTTGATAAATAATTGAAGATGTTTTTTATAGACATTTGTGGTAGATATGTGATCTATAAAAAAATACCTATTTCTTTATGTCTTAATTCTTATCAATTTCTAAGGATATTATGCTTTAAAGAAAGGTATTTTTTGTGTTCTTGGATGTAGGTAATGTAAAAAGGTCTAAGAAGGAAAAAGGAGCAAAAAGGGGCAAAAATGAAGCAAAATACCAAAAGTATAAAAAAATATGGCCTGGCGCCAAGGCGCCAGAAACTCGATACGAAAACTGTCAAGTTTTTGACAATGTTTGATTAGATATTTTGACAGAGTGAGCGGTTATTGGACATTCTAGAAGGTACGGCAGTTGTTCCATGATAATAGAACATGTGATACATTGCATTTGGACGCTCCAAAACAGTTTTAATCACGAAGAGGTGCGAGCCAAAGTGAAGAGGTGCAAAGAACTGGACGCGTTGTCCGGTGCCAAGGCGCCAGACCGACCTTCTAGAAGATTCATTGAATGTGGACATGTTTTAAAGAGGTGCCTCAAGGCAACTCATGAAGCCTATAAATAGAGGTCCATTTCTTCAGAAAACGTGCCCCTCCCGTTGTACCCCTTTCTCCTATCTACTTTAGGATCTCTCATCCTTAGAGAGAGAATTAGAGAGAGAAATTTAGGGCCGATTTTGTTTAGTTTAGTGAGTTTATTTTCAAGATATTGCATCTGGAGTTCATTACACTGTGGAGTCAGTAGGAATCAGAAGATCTGTAGAAGAAATATTTGAGATAAGTATATTTTTATATTTGATTCAAAGTTTAATTATCATGTTCTGTTATTTATTTTCAATGTGTTCTGATTAGTTAGTTACTTTCTTACTTCAATTATGAAGAGATAGATAAGATAATATAAAGATTCGATGGAGAATTAAGATTCAAAATATTTTCAAAATATTATAATGACATTAATACCTGATCTCACTTTACTTTTTAAATTTGCCGTTTGAATTGTTAAAATCTGTTGAAGAGTTTTGAGACCTTGAAGGAGAAGAACTCTTAACTTCTAAATGTCACATGAATCCTTGGGTAGTCGAAGGCCATGTGCGGGCTATTCATGGTGAACTGAAAATAAATAGGAAGATAATATTTAAAGGGCGTAGAATTGATAAGTTTTTAGAGTGACAGACTAAATTCTTATAATTTGATTTATAGACTAGGAAAGGGTCACTAGTATGGCCGACCATAACCACACTTGGACATCTAGAAGTGTGAGCCTAGATTAACCTATTCTACTAACAATACATCTGGACCTATTCTGTAAATTAGTCAATGTTCTTTCCGCCTGGATCAAAGGGTAAAGAATAAGAATGTTTCTATTTGGCACAATACCATAAATCAAATTCTCCAACGAATATTAAATTATCTTAAAAATCTTAGATTAATTGAAGGAAAGAAAGTTGTTTATTTTTTATAGAATTCATTAAATCATTATCTTATTATTGTTTTCTTTATTTGCATCTAGTAAATTAATAGTAATTTATAATCAAATTAAAAGAAAACATAAAATATTTTTACTATTTTATTTCGCTTTCACTTCATAGAAAATTTATTTCTATAAATCTTCCCTGTGGGATCGATACTGGGGTCTTTGTTTAAAAACCCTATATTACTTGAAACGATACGTATACTTGCGTAGTACCCCTAGTGTGTAAAAATATTTACTAAATTATATAATATTAATTTTATACACTAGCCGCTATTTATAAATTAAGTCAAAGTTTTTGGCTATCTTTTGGAAGCAAACATTACTGCGTTAAGCGCGGCTCGGGTCAAGTTTTTGGCGCCGTTGCCGGGGAAGGAAAGGAAGTAAGGAAGAAAGAAATAGAATAGTTAAATTTTATATTTATTGCTTATTTTATGCGAAGATTTGGTTCTGAAGGATTAATACCTTTAGATTCTGAATTGGAAAGAACAATTAGAAAAATTAAAAAGGGAAAACAAATTCAAAAATTTCAAGAAATGGCTACTTTACAAAATTCAATCGAACTTAATGATCATAATGTTTATAAACCATTAAGGGATTATGCTAACCCTACAGTTGATGAACTTCATAGTAGTATTCAAATACCCACTCGTAGATGCTAATTCTTTTGAACTTAAACCGTCTATTATTCAAATGAGTGCAAAACAATCAATTTGGTGGATCACCAAATGAGGATCCAAATTTACATCTTGTTAGTTTTTTAGAACTTTGTGCTACCTTTAAATATAACAATGTTTCGATGATGCTATTAGACATAGACTCTTTCCTTTTTTTTAAGAGATAAAGCAAAGATGTGGTTAAACTCATTAGTGACTGGTTCTATTAAAACATGGGCTGAAATGGCACAAAAATTCCTTGCTAAATATTTTCCTCCTTCTAAAACTGCTAAATTAAGAAATGATATACTTCATTTAGTCAATTTGACGGGGAGACAATATATGAAACTTGTAAAAGATTTAAAGAACTATTAAGAAAATGTACTCATCATGCTTTACCTGATTGGTTGATTATTCAAACATTTTATGATGGATTAATTGGATCTTTGAAATCAATTATTGATGCTGCTGCTGGAGGTTCTTTAATGTCTAAATCATTTGAAGAAGCTTACACTTTAATTTAAGAAAGGGCTAATAATAATTTTCAATGGCCTTCCAAAAGGATTAACCCTAAAAAGATGGCCGATATTCAAGATAATGAAGCATTTTCTATCTTAGCTTCACAAGTTGCGAAGCAATGTCTAAGAAATTAGATAATTTTGCAATTAATATTTCGCATAATAACTCTGGTAATATTGAAGATTCTCAAACTATTGAAACTTTACAAGCTATTGCAAGTAAAAATAATCCTTATTCAAATTATTATAATCCTGGGTGGAAAAATCATCGTAATTTTAACTGGAATAATTCATAACAAAAATGGGGTAATAATCAATCTCATCCCACTGGAAATTGGAATAATCAAGTTAATTCAAATCATAAACCTCCTGGATTTAATAATCAACAGAAAAAGTTATCAATAGAAGAATTAATTATGCAAATGCATAATCAATTACAAAATCAAAATACTGCTATTCGTAATATAGAAAATCAAATGGGACAAATTGCTACTTTAATTAATAACAGACCTGTAGGAACACTTCCTAGTAATGTTGAAATCAATCCAAAGGAAACTGGAAAAGAACATGAACAAGTTAAAGCTGTGCAACTTAGAAGTTGAAAGGAATTAAAAGAAAAATTACAGAATGAAATTGAAAAAGAGATTGAGGTTGAAGAGATTGAAAAACCTAAAGAAACTGTGTCTCCTAGTCAAGATCAGACTGTTATACCTGTTAATGTGGAAGTTGAAAAATCACCACCTCATTTTCCTCAAAGACTTAAACAGCAGAAACTTGATCATCAATTTTCTAAGTTCTTTGAAATTTTTAAGAAACTTACTATTAACATACCTTTTGCTGAAGCTTTGGAACAAATGCCAACTTACGCAAAATTTATGAAGGATATTTTAAGCAAAAAACAAAAATTTGAAGCTTTTGAAACCGTTGCATTAAGTGAAGAATGTAGTGCAATAATTCAAAAGAAATTACCTGAAAAGCTTAAGGATCCTGGAAGTTTCACTATACCCTGTGCTATTGGAGAAAAATTTTGCGTAAAAGCTTTATGTGATTTAGGAGCAAGTATTAATCTCATGCCATTTTCTATCTTCCGAAGATTGGATTTAGGAGATATTAATCCCACCACTGTAACTCTTCAGTTAGCTGATAGATCTATCACTTATCCTAAAGGAGTTATAGAGGATGTCCTTGTTAAAGTGGATAAATTTTTCTTCCTTGTAGATTTCATAGTACTTGACATGGAAGAAGATAAAGAGATACCTATTATTTTAGGAAGACCTTTTCTAGCTACCAGACGAGCTATGATTGATGTGCAAAAAGGATAATTAACCATGAGAGTCAATGATCAAGAAATTTAATTCAATGTTCTTAAATCAATGAAGTACCCTGATAAAGAGAAATGTTATCGAATGGATATAATTGATTATTTAATTGAAAAACATTATCAAGAAAAATGTAAAGTTATTTACGAAGAAAAATTTGAATTTTTAATCGATGAAGAAGAAGTAGTAGAAGAAGAAGAGACTCATTTGATTAAAGATAATTGGGAAACTTTAGACATAACTCAAAATGATATACTTTTACCCTCAATTAAAAAAGCACCTGAACTGGAATTAAAATTGTTACCTTCACATTTAAAATATGCGTTTCTTGAAAATTCATTAACTTTACCTGTTATTATTTCTTTTGAACTGAGTAAAGATCAAGAAGAAAAATTACTAGGTGTGTTAAAGAATTATAAGAAAGCTTTTGGTTGGACTATTGCTGATATAAGAGGAATAAGCCCTTCCATTTGCATGCATAGAATTTTAATGGAAGAAAATTTTAAACCTACTATAGAATCGCAAAGAAGATTAAATCCTATCATGGAAGAGGTTGTTAAAAAATAAATTATTAAGTGGTTAGATGCTGGTATAATTTATCCTATTTCGGATAGTCAATGGGTAAGTCCTATTCATTGTGTTCCGAAGAAAGGAGGTGTAACTGTCATTGTTAATGATAAAAATGAACTTATTCCTACAAGACAAGTTACTGAATGGCGAATTTGTATTGACTATAGGAAATTAAATAAAGCCACTAGAAAGGATCATTTTCCTTTACCTTTCTTGGATCAGATGCTCGATAAATTAGCTAGACACTCATATTTTTGTTTTCTGGATGGATATTCTGGTTATCATCAATTACTTATTGCTCTTGAGGACCAAGAAAAGACAACTTTTACAAGTCCTTATGGAACATTTTCTTTTAGAAGAATGCCTTTTGGTTTATGTAATGCACCTGCAACTTTTCATAGATGCATGATGTCAATATTTTGTGATTTGATTGACAAAGGAATTGAAATATTCATGGATGATTTTTCGCCTTTGGAACTTCTTTTGAATCTTGTTTGGAAAACATAGCCAAAGTTCCGAAAAGATGCGAAGAAAAAATTTAGTTCTTAGTCGTGAAAAATGTCAATTCATGGTCACGAAGGCATTGTACTTGGACACAAAGTATCACGAAAAGGGATGGAAGTAGATTAAGCAAAAGTGAAAATTATTGCTGAATTGCAACCACCTACTACTGTTACTGATGTGAGAAGTTTTCTAGGTCATGCTGGATTTTATAGAAGATATATAAAGGATTTTTCTAAATTTGCTAAACTTCTTTGTCATTTATTAAAAAAAAGATGCACAATTTGAATTTAATGAAGAATGTATTAATGCTTTTAATATTCTAAAAGAAAAATTAATAACTGCACCTATTATTGTTGCACCTGACTGGAATAAATCTTTTGAATTAATGTGTGATGCAAGTGATTTTGCAATTGGAGCTGTATTAGGACAAAAATATGTGAAAATTTTCAAAGTTGTATATTATGCTAGTAAAACTTTCACTGAAACACAAAGAAATTACACTACCACTGAGAAAGAGCTTCTAGCTATAGTATATGCCTTTGATAAATTTAGACCTTATATTCTTGGTACTAAATGCATAGTTCATACTGATCATTCTGCTATTAAATATCTAATATCTAAGAAGGATTCTAAACCTAGACTTATAAGATGGGTTTTACTTCTACAAGAATTTGATTTTCAAATAGTAGATAGAAAAGGAACCGAAAACCAAATTGTCGATCATTTGTCTAGAGTTAAAAATGATATTATTTCGAAAGAAAATACAAATGAGAAATTCCCGATGAATCTTTATATGTTATTCAAAGATACAAAACACCGTGGTATGCTCGATATTGTTAATTATTTAGTTAGCAATATTTTGCCTTATGACTTGGATAACAAATTTATTAAGAAATTTAAATATGATGCTAAATCTTATATTTGGGAAGAGCCTCATTTATTTAAAATTGGTAAAGATTCTATGATTCGAAGATGTGTACCTTATGAGGAAACTTTTGCTATTATTCAAAAATGTCATGATTCTGATTTTGGAGGACACTTTGGCATAGATAAAACAACATTTAAAATTTTAAATTCTAGATTTTATTGGCCTACCTTATTTAAAGATGTGAGACAATATGTGAAAACATGTGATCGATGTCAAAGGATGGGAAATATATCTAGGAAAGATGAAATGCCTTTAAACTATATATTGGAAGTTCAAATTTTTGATATATGGGGATTAGACTTTATGAGACCATTTGTTCCATCATCTGGAAAAATTTATATTTTATTAGCAGTTGATTATGTTTCAAAGTGGATTGAAGCTATTGCTTTACCAAACTGTGATTCCAAAAGTGTTTCAAAATTTTTAAAGAAAATGATATTTTCAAGATTTGGAATGCCTAAGATAATTATCACTGATGGTGGAAGTCATTTCAGGAATATAAGAATTCAATCATTACTACAAAAATTTGGAATCAAACATAGAATTGCAACTGCTTATCACCCTCAAACTAGTGGAATGGCTGAAGTATCAAACAGAGAAATTAAAAGAATTTTAGAAAAGACTGTTAATGCTAAAAGAACTGATTAGGTTTATAGACTTGATTCTGCATTATGGTCTTATAGAACAGCTTATAAGACACCAATCGGAATGTTACCTTACCGGTTAATTTATGGTAAACATTGTCACTTACCTGTAGAACTTGAACATAAAGCTTATTGGGCGATAAAGGAGTTTAATTTTAATTTGAATAAAACAGGAGAAAAATGATTATTGCAACTAAATGAGATGGAAGAAATTAGAAACGAATCATATGAGAATGCAAGAATTTATAAAGAGAAAATGAAGATGCTGCATGATAAGAAAATTTCAGGAAAAATTTTTGATCCTGGACATAAAGTATTACTGTTTAATTCTTGTTTAAGACTTTTTCCTAGAAAATTAAGATCTAAATGGATTGGACCTTATTTAGTTGATAAAGTATACCATTATGGAGGTGTGGATATTAAAGATCCCAAAACTGGAAAAATTATTAAAGTAAATGGATTAAGATTGAAGCCTTATTTGGGAGATATTAAGAAGATTTATAAAGAGGCTTATGAATTGAGTCAACCTGATTAAAGATTTACTTAAGTCGGGCTGACGACGTTAAACCAAGCGCTTTGTGGGAGGCAACCTATAATTATCTTGTGTTTTTGTGTTTTGATGAAAGGTTATGCCTTAATCTTGATTAATTTTAGATTACTTTAGAAAAATTTGATGCTTATAAGTCTTGGTTGACTTAGGCTGAAAATTATTTTGAAGTATGTAGAAATTAAAAATATGATCACTCTTTTTTAAATATGAGTAAAAAGGAGATCAAGTTAACCTTCATTATGATAGTTTACAATGTGAGTTATCGAGGTAAGTTTAGAGAAAATTTCTAGTCGTTTGGATAAGTTTGAAGAAGATTTTAAAAGGATTGGAGATCACCTTCATGAGATGTTTCATCAAGTTGAACATCTAGAATGGCAAATGAAACTTCAATTTGATCATTTTGCAGCTTATCAAGATGCTCAAGTTGAAATGTATGCGAAGAACAAGTGGATTGATGAAAAGATGGCTACGGATTTCCCGAGAGCGTTAGTATTCTTTCCAAGTGGAATACACAATTTCCCTTGTGAAGATTAGAATATTCTGGTAATGAGATAGTTATTATGGTTTGTTGAGTCGTTGTATCAATTTAGAGAATTGATTGTGTTTGTTTGTGTATTGCTTTCATGTTCAATGTGTGTTGTTTTTGCTTTGAAATTGTTATGATTGAGTGTGTATTAGGAACTTGAATCAAATTTAGTACTTATCTGGAATGTATTGAGTCAAAATTGAAGATTTTAAATGGAGATTTGTAAGTTTGATTGAAAACCTTATGTTTGATTGGTGGATTTAATATTTAATTTTTATAAATTTTTGAAAAATGTTGTGGAAGTTAGAAACTGAAGCTCTACTTTGATATGAGTAATTGGAAGTTGAATTTATGAATTTTGGTGGAAAAATAAATTTTAAAAATTTTTTTTGTGAAAGGCAAGTCTGGCGCCTAGGCGCCAGAATTCGGCGCCTAAGCGCCAGTTCAGCATGCTACCCGAAAATTACCATTTATAACCCCCAAAAGTCATTTTTGACGCCCAAGCTTCATCTTCTTCCCCATTTTCACGAAAATACATCCTCTAGATCCATTTTGAGGTCAAAACATCAAGGATTTGAGCGCGAAACCACTCGATTTCTTCGTCTCAAGATCAGATCTACACTTTAAACAATTTATTTTCGAATTTCACCATAGATTTTCCTAGTTTTTGCTAAGAACCAAAATTTTGAAAAAATTTTTGATTTTTAGTGATTTCTTTGGATTTTTAAACTTATTTTAAGTTTTATAAACTTAAAAAGAGTTTAAATCTTTGATTCCTAAATTAGTTCTTGTTTTGTTTCACGTTTAGATGGCTCCAAAATCTAAGCGCGGGAAGGGACGAGAAAATTTGGATAGCAGCAAATTTCCAACTGCGTTGCGCATTTTCGCTTCCACGAACTTGCGTCGTCGAGAAAGTTCATCTCAGAATGAAGTTTATATCATCCTGGGGAGATGAACAAAAACACTATCGTTGCGCACAACTGGCAACGATTTTGTTACTTTACTACTATTGTTGTTATCCCAGTTGTTCGAGAATTTTATGCAAATTTTCTGTTATCCCAGTAGGATTTACTCCAGAAAGAATCAACATATTCTATGGCCTGCCACCGACGATTGAGTGCTATTATTCTGGATTATCATTATCTGAGAGTGATTTGGATATGATTATTGCCTATTTGACTGATAGTACTGGATCTTGGAAGATCAGGAACGACGAAAGGGTAAATTTCAAATCTTCCAAGCTGAATGGTGTATCTAAAGCATGACACTACTTTATTTCTGCAAGATTGTTACCTTCCAACCACCTGAGTGAAGTGACTAGAGATCGAGCGATCTAAAATTACTGCATTCAGGAGAGGAAGCCTATTGATGTCGGGAGCATTATTTATGATTCTGTGGAGTCTACTACGAGGTTCAGCACTTCTGTTGGATTAGGATTTCCATCTCTAATCTACTCACTATGTGTTAGTAATGGAGTCACTGCTGATATTTCTGAGGAGAAGCTGAAGTCTACTAAGCCAATTGGGCAGGAGAGTGTTAGCATCTATGATCGTCTTCGAGGGAAGAGATCAACCGCTCCTTCTACTTCTGCACGTACTTCAGGTAGACCTTCTACTTCTAGACCCTCTACTTCTGCTGAGCCACCATCAGATTTCTGGGAATCAATGCATGATCTATTTTTAGAGCAACAGCAGAAGTTATTTCAAACTCACTACAGGATTGATACTATTGATAGAAAACTAGATCATTTATCTGATTATACCCATAGGAAGAGTAATTACGATGCTGAGTATGATGAAGCCCTAGTCAGATTTCTGAAGGGTGAAAATGATGTTAGCTTTCCAACTTTTCCTAGTTTCACACCATTTCTAGATCCTAAGGACGTAGAATTTTCCTTTGGTGATGAAGATGACGATGAGGCGACAGCTAGTGATTAGTAGTAGAGAGATCTTTATGTAGTGCTACTCTGTTAGTTTGTTTTATTTGGATTGTTTGTTAGTTTTGTATTTGATGTATGTTGACTGTTTAGTGTTAGGATTTTGTTGTGTTGAGACTGAATTTAGAATTAATTTATATGTTGTTTTAGTTTAATGTTTAGTAATTAATTATTTTGCTCTCGTTTTAATTCTGTTTCAAATTTAATATCATCATCAATTAGCTGCTTACCCTTCTATATACATGCTTCAATTTTATCTTAATTATTCATAAAAGCATGATTAGAAGTTAATTTTTCTTTTTAAGATTATTTTTACATACTTATTAAAAATTCTGATGATTTTCTTTCTCTCATACTTTCAAATTATCATAGTATACTAAAACTTAAGTTTGGGGGAAGGGAAAATCCATTCAAAATTAAATTTTATTTTTCCTTAAAGAACTAATATTTTCTTAAAATTAAAAAAACTTTTTAACATAACTTAAGGAATGAAAAATTTATTTGAAATCACTTTTATTTTTGAAATTATAAATAATTTAGTGAAATTAACCAAAATTTTACTAACTTTGATTGATTTTTAGAATAGAATAATTTAACTTAAAAAAGAATGAGATAAAGAATTTTTCTATTCATGGTAGAAATAATAGAATTTTAAAATTATTAAGTAATCAAAAATTATCACTTGAAAAAGAAAAGATTGGAATTCTTTTTAAATTTTTATTTATGTTATAATAATTAAGTGGAAATGTATAAGTTTTGAAAATATAAGTTAAGGATAGTGAAGTTCAAAACCATTAACAGGCTATCCAAATATAGTAATCCTCTCTCTATATATATAAAAAAAAATAGAGAGGAGAAGCTTGAGGAAATGCCTAATAAAAAATTGACTTCACCTGAATTATCTTATAGGAAGAAAACTAGTTACATATTTTACTTGATTTTTATACATAAATATTTATTTGGAAAAGATTTTTCAAGAAGATCTTTTTCTTGTAAATAATCTATGAAATCTTAATATAATAAACTTCTATTATTTTCAATGTGAATGAAAAGTTTGAAATCTTATGATTTGGTAGTTAAATATTCTTTAAATTCTTAAAATTAAACCTTGTTAGTGAAATTGGGTTAATAATTTACTAAAGACTTTATAAAATCAAAAATTATAAGGAATCTTAAATATTTATCTTTTATTTCCAAAAGTTATATTTTATGTAGTAAAAAGAGTTACTTGAGGACAAGTAACATTTAAGTTTGGGGGAATTTGATTTATATAAAAATACTTATTTCTTTATGTCTTAATTCTTATCAATTTCTAAGGATATTATGCTTTAATGAAAGGTATTTTTTGTGTTTTTGGATGTTGGTAATGTAAAAAGGTCTAAGAAGGAAAAAGGAGCAAAAGGAGCAAAAATGGAGCAAAATACCAAAAGTATAAAAAAATATGGTCTGGCGCCTAGGCGCCAGACTCGATACGAAAACTGTCAAGTTTTTGACAATGTTTGATTAGTTATTTTGACGGAGTGAGCGGTTATTGGACATTCTAGAAGGCTGGCATTTGTTCCTTGATAATAGGACATGTGATACATTACATTTGGACGCTCCAAAACGGTTTTAATCGTGAAGAGGTGCGAGCCAAAGTGAAGAGGTGCGAAGAACTGGAGGCGGTGTCCGGCGCCTAGGTGCCAGATTCCTGTGCCTAGGCGTCAGACCGACCTTCTAGTAGATTCATTGAATGTGGACATGTTTTGAAGAGGTGCCTCAAGGTAACTCTTGAAGCCTATAAATAGATGTCCATTTCTTCAGAAAACGTGCCCCTCCCATTGTACCCCTTTCTCTTATCTACTTTAGGATCTCTCATCCTTAAAGAGAGAATTAGAGAGAGAAATTTAGGGCCACTTTTGTTTAGTTTAGTAAGTTTATTTTCAAGTTATTGCATTTGGAGTTCATTACGCTGTGGAGTCAGTAGGAATCAGAAGATCTGTAGAAGAAATATTTTAGATAAGTATATTTTTATATTTGATTCAAAGTTTAATAATCATGTTTTGTTATTTATTTCTAATGTGTTCTGAGTAGTTAGTTACTTTCCTACTTCAATTATGAAGAGAGAGATAAGATCATATAAAGATTCGATGGAGAATTAAAATTCAAAATATTTTCAAAATATTGTGATGACATTAATACCTGATCTTACTTGACTTTTTAAATTGGTCGTTTAAATTGTTAAAACCTGTTGAAGAGTTTTGAGACCTTGAAGGAGAAGAATTCTTAACTTGTAAATGTCACATGAATCCTTGGGTAGTCGAAGGCCATCTGCGGGCTATTCATGGTGAAGTGCAAATAAATAAGAAGATAATATTTAAAGGGCGTAGAATTGATAAGTTTTTAGAGTGACATACTAAATTCTTATAATTTGATTTATAGACAAGGAAAGGGTCACTAGTAGGGCCGACCATTGCCACCCTTGGACATCTAGAAGTGTGAGCCTAGATTAACTCATTCTACTAACAATACATCCGGACCTATTATGTAAATTAGCCAATGTTCTTTGCGCTTCGGATCAAGGGGTAAAGAATAGGAATGCTTCTATTTGGCACAATACCATAAATCAAATTCTCCAATGAATATTAAATTATCTTAAAAATCTTAGATTAATTGAATGAAAGAAAGTTGTTTATTTTATATAGAATTCATTAAATCATTTTATTATTGTTGTTTTCTTTATTTGCATCTAGTAAATTAATAGTAATTTATAATCAAATTAAAAGATAAAATAAAAATATTTTTACTATTTTATTTCGCTTTCACTTTATAGAAAACTTATTTCTATAAATCTTCCCTGTGGGATCGATACTGGGGACTTTGTTTAAAAACCCTATATTACTTTAAACGATACATATACTTGTGTAGTACCCCTAGTGTGTAAAAAAATTTACTAAATTATATAATATTACTTTTATAAACTAGCCGCTATTTATAAATTAAGTCAAAGTTTTTGGCTATCTTTTGGAAGCAAACATTACTGCACTAAGCACGGCTCGGGTCAATAGGATTTCGCAATTAATTTTCTTCCTGCTTATATTTTCTGTACTAAATGTTATATATGTTAAAATTTAAGTTTGTGGGTAGGAAGAAAAATAAAATTTTAAAGTGAGAATACCTCCTTTTAGTGTAAGTTTATTACAAGCATGTTTTAGGCTAGATTTACTTTATTTTGCAGCCATTTTATCCTGATTATACATGTATATGAATTTGATAGAATGTTGTAGTAGCTAGTAAATTCCTTTACTTTTTTCTTTTTGTTACATTTTATGGAATTAATTACAAAATATTTTGAGGGAGAGAAAGAATTAACTATTAGTTGTTCTAATTTAAAAGTATTTTCAGAATTATTAACATGATTTCCTGTGATAGAACTCAATTTCAGATAAATGTATTTTGATTTTATTTGAGTGCTTTAGTGGACTTGAATGAAAGTTTTTGGTAATGAAAAGTAATTTTGTAGGATTAGATATTTGGTAGAAGAGAATAGGAATATAATCAACTATTCAATATAAGAAAAATTACATGTTTGAAATATTTAGAATCTTAAAACTTTATGTGAAACGAAAGGATTGGGACTCCATGATGAATAAATAATAAGCTAAGGAAATGCCAATAAGATAAAGGATCGTGGTAAGTTTCAAATTTAGGGTGAGAAGGTTGAAGTTATAAATTAATAAAGGCTATCCAGATATAGTAATCCTCACTTGAAAAAGCAAAAATAAAAGAAGAAAAAAAAAAGAAGGAAAAAAAGAAAAGAGAAAAAAAAGAGAAGAGAAAAGAAAAAGTAAGGAGAAGCTTGAGGAGATGCCTAATCAAAAATTAGCTTTACTTGGATCTACCTAAAGGGGAGAACTTATTTACTTTCTTGAACTTATATGTATGGATTAGCATCTTTACTAGTAGTGTTCTCATAAACTTCTTTTCAAGTAATCCTTTTAAGTGCCTTAATAGGACAATCTACAGTCATTTTTGAAATTAATAGAAGGCTAGAACTCTTAGAATTGATGACTAGATAGCTTTATACCTGCAGAATTTACTTGGATTATTCAATGATCTTTTTGAAAATTTTACTATTGTATTTATCTAAGTCAAAATCATGGTATTCTAGAAAAAAAGTTCATTGCAGTGGATCATTATTTTATGTATTAACTAAATTACTTGAGGACAAGTAATACTTAAGTTTAGGGGATCTTGATCCACTAAAAATTTGATAGCTTTTTAATGTCTATTTCATACATATTTTTTATGATATTACACTATAAAAAAGGTATTTTGTATATTTTTTTTGGTTTTAGATACAAGAAATAGCTTTTAGAGAAAAGGAAACAAAAATAGTGCAATTTGGAGCAAAAATGAGCAAAAAATATGTTTTAACCTGACACATTTTAAAAAGTCTTTCTTTGCTTAATCTCTTTTAAAATTATTGAATATTTTTGAATGAGATTACACTTTACAAAAAGGTTATTTTTATGCTTATCTTGTAGGTTATCTGTTAGGAACGCAACGCAACTGAAACGAGGCAAATCAGAGCTGAAATGAAGCCAAACGGAACAAAATGGTGGAGCTGCGCAGTACCAGCACCGAACCACGCCTGGACCAGTGCTGGACCGTGCCGAAAGATAGGGAATGACAAAAATTCATTGGAAATAGCGTCAGACAGCACCCTATAGAGCTTCGGACTGGGCCCAAACAAATTGGACGCGAGTCTGGATGGTTAGGGGCCGAGATTCAACGTATTTGGATGATTTTTGAAAGTTTTATTTTGGGAACTCTTCAAACTTCATCCCTATACTTTAAAAGAACAATTTTAGGTCAGAAAAAAGGTGTTTGTGAGAGAGGAATGTTAGGAAAAACGTGGAGAATGTTGAGAGATCTTAGAATAGGAGTAGAAATGTAGATTTCTACCTTTATGGAGAGATTGGTGAGGGGATTTTGAGAGAATTTGTAAGGGTTTATTCTAGCATTGTATGGATCAGTAGAAGACTTTATGAGAGATTTTCATATTTCTTTCAAGGAGAAAAAGCTAAGTATTGTGTTCTTCATTATCTTATGATTTTGTAAACACTTATTTTGTGGATTTGCTTTGAAATGAGGGTTTCCACTATGTTTTCTTCGTGCTTTGTGATGTCTTTTTATTACTCTTTCTTCTTCTTAGGAAATAGTGGCATGAGAAGATTATGTCGTTATTTTGCTTTTACTATTCTTTTGCAATGAGTAGGATTCATGTTTAGGATATCATGCATTTTAGAAGTTGATTTAATTATAAATGTGATGATTTTACTTGCACTTCATTTACATTACAAAAAGAGCCCGTTGTATTGTTAAAATTCATTGTAATTGCATTGACCCGAGAGGGTGGTGTAATTTTCAACAAAGTAGAACCACATTCAATTTTCATGCATGGTGAAGTTCATGTAGGTTTAGTGCAAATAAATAGGGAAATATACTTTGATGGCGTAGAATTGAAGATTTTGGGGTGATAGACTAAAATCCCCAATTCGGTCCTAGTGTTTGGAAACTAAAGAAAGAGTTAGCCTTCAAGTGAAGGGAAGTGTGTGCTCTGGAGTGAGAGGCAGTATCCTCCCAGCCTAACCACGGATTTAGGGACTAAACCTAGGATTAGCCAATAATTTTAATGCACTCGGAAGAGGGTGAAGAATAGGATTGTTCTTATTTGGCACATACAATATTTAATACATCTCATTCCTTTACATTATCCAATTCAGTACATAAGAATAGTATATTTTATTATCTCAAAATTCACCAAACCAACTCATCTAGAAAGAGTTATCTTTATAAGTAATATATCCATTTAGGAGTAGTTATTATCCTTACATATAATCATCTGCATTTTGGAATAGTTTTGAGAAAAAACACTTATGTCGACCTTCCAAACTAAAGTCTAATTGTAGTAGATTAAAATTTAACGAAGGACCTCTTACCTCACTTCCCTGTGGGATCGATAAACGGGACTCCACTAGAGCCCTGTATTACTTGAGCGATACGTATACTTGCGTTTAAAATTGTGACTTTACAAAATTATTATAAATATATAAATCTGGGTTCATAAATTCGTGCATATAAAAAAGTCGCATCAGAAGGATCCCAACAGTAATCTTCTAAGAAAGTCACCAAGAGAGTCCTATGGCTAAATCATAAGCTATCTAAAGAAAGACTAGACCTCAACAAAAGTGAGGTCAACAAAACCCTGATAACATAAATCTAATCAGATTATGTTTGGAGGTGACCAAATAAACTAGTTAAATGTTACAGAGACTAGATTATTTTGGTTTAATTGTGGCATTACAGTTGAAGATAAAATGTGAAAGAAAAATATTTGTGCAAGTGTTGGTGTAGCTACAGTGAAAGACAAGATTAGAGGAAACATTTGTATCAATGTTCACCGCTTATCGATTTTTTATAGTCTTAATAGCATGAATATGTTGTTATCTAGAGTGGAGAGAGTTGTCATAGATGGTTTGGTCAGTATAAATGTCGTCCATGCTGCATCGAATCAAAATTTAGTAGGGTCAATCTATAATCTGATTTTGTATGTTGGACAGGTCTATGAATTTATCGTGAAGAACGTTAATCGCTAGAAAACTAATTTTGGATCGAATTGCTTTTTACCACATCCAATTGAATCAAAATTGGATCATTTAACATCATATTGATGTTTTCAAAGATCATTAAATCCATTAAGGTCTCTCTTTCTAATATTGTGTGCAACTATAGTTACTCCATCACTAACAAGGGCATATTTGTTTCATATTTTATTTCCAGCTGTAAAGCCAATCATAGAACAAAATATTCTTGTCCATGCAGACCTTATATGATTAACTGCACACATTGAAATACTTTCATAAAAGATGGTATTTCATATGATGTAAAAGTTATCATAGTTACCTCTTTTATGAAGACTATTTTCCATTATCATAATGTAAATTCACTTCAAAGTCTAATTTGCAAATTCAAAAATGTAAATTCACTCTAAAATCTAATTTTTTTATTATTGCAATTCTCATTTTGGTAATGAAAACTAGATTTTGAAGTAAATTTTCGTTTTGGAACTAAAAAATTAGACTTCGAAGTAAATTTCCATTTTGGCAATGGAAAATAAAGTTCATAATGAATGATAAAGTGGCAATTCTTATATTATATGAAATATTTTATTCTAAGAACATACTTCGAGGTATAAAGTTAATCATGTTTAGGGTTTATCGAGATGAGAATGATTAGATTAATGAATGACTTTCTGTTAGATATGGCTCATATAATAGAAAGTGGAGTTTCTTGGACTGAGGAGAAGTGTCTCTTGGAGTGAAGATAAGTGTCTCTTGGAGTGAAGAGATGTGTCTCTTAGAGTGAAGAGAAAAGATTTGTCTCTTAGAGTTAAGAGGTGTGTCTCTTGGATGAAGAAGTGTGTCTCTAGGAGTTAAGTGGCTTGGGGAGCAAGGGAATTTTAGTAATTTTATCTGTCGATTTTATCTATATATATGATGTGTAATTCTATGAGTGTGTATCAAACTTTCCTTATGGAATAATGAAATCTCCGCTCTGCTCCTAAGGACGTAGGCATATTGCCAAACATCATTAAGTCTCTGTGTTTTTTTCTAGATTTGTATATATTCTTACTTTTCTTTGCCCTAAATTTCTTAACAAGTGGTATCAGATTGAGGTTCTAGGGCCTAAAAGTTCAGCGCAGGAAGAATGAAGAAGGATTCAGCGATTTGGTAGAAAGGTTCAGCTAGGACTTCAAGGAGTTTGGGGATCGTGGCTGTTAGGAGACGAAGGCGAGCGAGTTCGAGAGAGGGATTCACGTCATCGTAACCAGACGAAAGTTAGAGACCAGGTAAAGTTCTCGCGACCAGGTGGCTTCAGCGACCAGAAAGAGTTTGTAGTTTTGGTTCTTTGCAGGGGAGTTCGTGAATCGTGGGAGGAGGTGAATTATGGCAGTTTCAGAGAGAAGATAGAAGAGGAAGAAGAAGACTGGCTGTTTACTGGAGTTTCAGTGAGGCAGTTCACAGAGGAGTTGGTGAGCGACAGGTACTAATATGATGTAGAGTGATAATTCAGATTGCAGTGATGGTGAAATACTTTCATTTACAACAACTCAGTTGAGTGTGCATGGATTCTTGATTCAGGATGCTCTTATCACATAAGACCTAATAAGGAGTGGTTTACTTCGTACAGGTTATTTAATTCCGGTTCATTCTATTTGGGTGATAATAAATGTTGCAATTATGCTGATATTGGTGAAGTAAGAATTATGATGTGTGATGACCCTGTCAAAACATTATTTGATGTTAGACATATTCCATATTTGAAAAAAAATTTAATATCCTTGTGCACTTTAGATGGAAATAGTTTTATTCCTAAAGCAGATGAGGATAGAGAAACCATCAGAATTGTTAAAGATGCATTGACTGTGATAAAAGGAAAGATCACTGCAGGTAATATCTTTAAATACTTGGGGAGTACAGTTATAGATGAAATTCACTCTGTTGAATCATATAATGAAAATGCAGCAGATATGTTGACCAAGCCAGTTACTATGAACAAGTTCTTGCATTGTTTGAACTTGTTGAAAGTTTGCAGCTGCTAGATGGCATGGTAGCCCAACCCACTTTGGTGTATGAGAAACTCCAAGATATCTTTCTTCTAAAAAGCTGGATATTCACTAAGGTGGATATTTGTTAGAAATGACTCATATACTAGAAAGTGGAGTCTCTTAGAGTGAAGAGGTGTCTCTCTTAGATCAAGAGACGTATATCTTGGTGTTAAGTGGGTTGGGGGAGCACGAGCGTTATTGTAATTTTATCCGTAGGATTTATCAATATATATGATGTGTAACCCTATGGGTATGACCGAACTTTCCTTTTGCAATAGTGAAATCGTACTTCTGCTCCCGAGGACGTACGCTCATTGTCAAACATCGTTAAATCTCTATGTTTTCTTTTGGATTTGTGTCGATTCTTGCTTTTCTTTGCCCTAAATTTCTCAAAAATTTCTAATTGGAAAACAAATGCAAGTAAATAAACTCATGCAGGGTGTGGTGTAGCTTTGGTGATATACAATATTAGATCTAAAAATTTTAAAAAATATAAGGCAAATTATCAAACATGGACAACCCTAACAATCTCATTAGGTTGTTAATGTTTTGATTTCAAGCTTAACTATTGTCGTCTCTAAAGAAATTTGATCCAAAATTTCTTGCTCGAATCATGGGTCGTTTATTTTGATCCACCCTTTATCCGAGTCAAAATTAAAATCATTCAATTTTTGAGTGATAACCGATGTTTCGTATTAAGACTAATTTTGATGATTTATTTAGACTTTTTGATGTCACTTTCTAATATTGCCTTCAATTATAGCTACTCCATCTCTTTCATAGTTATATTTGTTTCATATTTTGTTTCCAACTATAAAGTTAATCATAGAACTAATCATTTTTTTTTTGCAGCAACCTCTATGCGATTAACTGCGCACCTCGAAATATTTTATTCAAAGAAAATATTTCATATAAGAGTTTTCTCTCCATCCTCCAATTCGAAGTCTAATTTCTACTTTTAAAATGTAAATTCACTTCCAAGTCTAATTTATTAGTTCCAAAATGAAAATTCACTTTGAAATCTAATTTAAATGTAATTTAAATCAAATTTATTGATTAAACCTTCAAGATACTACTTCGCAAATAATATTGTGAAATAGTTACCTCATAGATTTTTTAATAAATTAAAGCAAACTGTCAAGAATAAAGCACAATCAGAAGAATCCATATATGAGGCATATTTACTACAAGAGACCTCCACTTTATGCTCCTATTATTTGGCTCAATAAGAGTCCATGTCATTGAGTCCCTCACACGACACTCTGTTTTTTAGCAGTTTGTTGAAGCATCAAGGAGGTGCAATCACGTTATCACAATGATCAAGAACTTCAAGAAGTGGCATTGTATGTTTATTTTATATGAATTTACATTTAACATTTTGATATTATTGATGGATTTTATTTCTTGTCGGGATTCATATGATGTCTCTTATATTTCTTATTTATCTAAAGTTTTTTAATTTTATATTTAATTTTTATAACTTTATTCATGTAATTGGTGCACGTGCAATTAAGCTAGTATTTATAAATGTACACACACTCACACATCCGTATGTATATATATGTATGTATGTATATGTATGAGGGACATAACAGAGTTTTGGAAACAAATACAAGGTAAATATATAATAAACAGTTTTAATAATCTATAAAACTAGCCAGCTTGCCTCCGGGCTAGTCGCCGATAACAGTGGGACCAAAGGGATTTTCTGCAGGATGTCAAGCAACTCAGATGATTAAGACAATTTGCCACACCATATAAGACCCAAAATAATAATGAATGTCACAACTTAAAATAATATTTCGATCGCATCAGCATGAATATTTTACCAAGTAATTGGCTGAGTGGACCAAAGGCAGTATCAGTGAGCCAATACGAGAATGCCTAATTTAATCAAAACACATCACCATCTAGCTTAAGCAGGCAAGAAAACGTATCGTTATCCTTTAAGAGAGGTCCCATCAAAGAAACACATCAAAGAAACACCATTTAATCTTCAAAAGTTAGAGAAAAAAAAAAGAAACACCATTTAATTAATTCGGGGTAGAGACAAAGCAGTTGAACGATCAGACAAAAGACCACTTATAATACAACTAATAAAAAGATAGCCGTACTTTCGGATCATGAAGAACAATAGTTCATGAGAAAAATACCTGAATAATACTGTATTTGGCACAGTAAAAAATATTAAGAAATATGTTTTTTTTTTGTTTATTTTTTATTCCAGCTAAGGCTAAGGATTTGAAAAAGACTTCGTCATTGTAAGTCAGATGAAGTTATTATAATAATTATTTTAGTCGTTTCTCTGAATCCATTTTTCTAAACCTCCGGATTCAATAATATTCAACTTTGGGTGACACGATAGAGTGACAATTTCGTTGTGACCCTCTGATCTCCTCTGAAGGTCTCACAAGTATAGGCATTTATCTTCTGAACCGCTTGCAGTATACTAACCATTTGTTACTGAAAGTGTAGCAGAAATAGCGTATCATGAATTTTCCAGTAGCAAGATTCCATAATCTGTGAACGAAAACGAATTTTTACATAGAAATGATAAGAATATGGTTGTAAAAGTAATCAAAGCAGGAGTGAGAAAATATGTAGCGGATTCGTCAGGAGTATTGAGCAGAGCGTTTCTCACAAGCTTGAAGTACTTACCTGATACATGTAAACCATTGCACAAGTGCCGTTGGCTTTATGGATCATGAAAGACTTTTGTGCATTCGTTGTTGAGAGTGCTAGAAGGTGTTTTTTGCTTTTTAATGCGCTTTCATTTTGTAACTTCCAGAGTTCATCGTTAGTCAAAAATGCACAAGAGGATGTTTCAAAATTATCATTCTTTGGGTTGTTACTTTTAAGAGAGAAATAGAAATTTATTGAAGGGCTGTTTGATTTACTGAAAAATGAATAGAGTGTAAAAAAAAAAAAAACAAATGAAAAAGAAATGAAATGTTTGAAAAGTAAATATTATTATTTGGATTAATGCATCGCAAATGTATGAATTTGTAATTTTAAATTTTGATGAGGACATTGAGAAAGAAATGCAACGAAATACGCTTGAGCGGCAAACTGCTAGTGTTGATCATTGGCGGCTAATTAGGGTATTTGGCAACAGCAGCCGCCAATGGCTGCAACAGACGCCAAGGGTGTTGGCCGGTGGAGGATGGCCATGGCCGCAGCAATGGGAAGGGGCCAATAGCCGAAGGAGGCCTGCATGTGATGGTCAACAACGGTATCACCATTGACAACGGATGGAGCCAACGACAAGGGTGGTGGTCTGATGGTACTAATGTCAATGATTGATTGGTCGACAGTGGTTGTGTAGTGCTTCAGCGGCGGCTTCAGCGGCTATGTTTGCTACAACCTAACCCGGTGCTTAGAATTAACTAAAGCGGGTATAATAGTCTGACGATATTAACATCTAACTATCCACATTTTGAAAACATCAAATAGGCAATCATCCACAAATTACAATAAAATCTGAAACATCCAAGAATAATAACATCCAAAAACATCTTAAGTCAATACTAAATAGTATATCAATATATGAAAAAACCTAAAAGAAATAAACTATCATAAAAATACCTAGCAGCAGTGGTCCTCCTTTGGTAAATCAGGTCTCTTCTATCTGACATATTAAACTAAAATTTTCTTCTCCTTGAAGAAAAAATTAATTGCAACTGTAAATATAACTTAGTGGGTAATTACAATCTATTATGCATGAAATTACGATTTTTATGTTATGCGTGAATGACAGAAAGAAAATACATTTTTTTTTTCATTAAAACCTTAAAATTATTCGTTCATAATTCACTTTAAGTATTTATCAATTTAACTTTTTAATAATCATCATAGGATTACTGTCATGCCCGGAGTTGTCTTCAAAAATGTGTTTGAAGGCACTTTTAAAATTGTATCCAAATGTACAAATTACCATTTCTATTAACGTGCAAATCTACATTGTAACTCCAGTCAGTATCATTTAGGGGTTATCTTGTATGACTTAATCTTTTACTTAAAATTTTATTTTCTTTAAATTACTTCCTTTTAAAGAGATTAAACATTTATTTGACCTTTTTCCATTCATCTCTTTTAATTATTAATCTACAACTTGCATACAATCATATAATAATTGTCTAAAATATTAAATGAATTCTTTTTTTTAATAACTTTAAATTTAATGCATATAAGAAAATAATTACTCACTTTAGGTTTAAAAGATATCTGAAATACTCAACCTTCACTATCTTCTTTGGACAACCAATAATAATAAATGATTGTGGCATCATTTGATAAGAATTATATTCTTAAAAGAAATACTTAATGTATCTAATAACATACAACTAAAATGATACATAAATAGTTATACTGTTTCTTACCTTAAAAGTTTAATTAGCATCCTAGCACAAAATTTCCCTTTTCTTTTAAAACCTTAATTGATTTAGCCTCTAACCTTCTACTTTAATATCTAATTAATTTAAATGTGCTATTAGCATTAATAAGTAAACCAAATAATTATTTAAGCAAATTTACCTCATAAGATAATAAATATTCAGAATATTTGTTTTTTATCATTAACACATAAAGCTCAAATTCACACACAAGTCAAGTCCTTTTTCCTTAGCATCAAATGCATCCACTTACAATATCCTGATTAAATTCATGGCTCATAAGCATTTCTATTAAATTAGTTATCTGTATCAAATGCATCAAATGCATCCACTTACAATATCCTTCATCAAACCTCTTAGCACTAAGGATGGCAAACCAACAATCTTCTACATCTCTCAGGAAATCCAAACTCTTATAGCTGTAGTGAAATTTACTTTAATTGGTAAGTTTCAATTTGGTCATTCCAAGATTGATTCTGTCACAAAATTCTTTACAGACCTGAACCTTATTGGGGCTTGGAAATTAGGCCTCTTGGATGGGAGACATTTGCTAATCAAGCTTTTTGTGGAGGAAGACTATGCAAGACTCTTTGCTAAGCGATGCAGATTGTTGGAACCACTATGAAGCTTATAAAATGGACTCCAGACTTTGCCCAAGCAAGGACCTCCCATTGTTCCTATTTTGTTCAGGGTACCTGACCTCCCCATCCAATTATATAATCAAAATGTTTTATTTAACATTACCCGAGCTCTGGGAAATCTTTTAAATATTGATGCTCCAACCTATAACATGGAAAGACCTGCAGGGGCTAGAGTCCTTGTAGAAAGGGACATTAACCTCTCTGATTTGGATGAAATCTGGATTGGCCCTGAAGTGAAGGGGTTATGACAGAAATTTGTACTTAAACAAAGACCTTACTATTTCCACAACTGCAGAATGTTTGGTCATACTGTGGAAAGATGTTACAGGCTCCACCCTCCCCCTAAGATACCTCTCTCTGAGTCATTGAAGGAGCTGCAGTTCCTGCTCCACCTATTGAAGTTCCTGTGGCTAGGGAACCACCTTTTATTGTGGTGAATGAATCCCCTGGGGTATAGCCTTTGGCTACCCCTAGTCCTGTTGTAACTCCTCTTATCTCTGTGGAGGAAGTTGGAAAGATTGCATCACCCCCAATAATTGGTGACAGCGGTACGGTGGCTCCTTATTCTGCTCTAGTGATAGAAATGAAGCACCCCTTAGATGAAGACTAGCACATTTAGAGAACCAGAAAAAACAAGGAGCAAATTGATAGTTGCATAGTAACCCCCTCTTCTGATTTGGTGGCTGAAATGGTTCATACTATGGAGGAAAACTTGCACATTCAGAAAGCTAGGAAAAAAGAAGCATATTTCTGAAGTTCAAAAACTTTTGACTGTCCTTCCCACTAGGGGTCAAGAGGCCCCTCACAAGGAAGCCTCATACACCTAAAATAAATAGTGTTTTTATGCATATTTTTATATCTATTTTGATGATATTGCATTATAATTGAAGGTATTTTGTGTTTTTATCACTGGTATAATGAAAATGAGTGATTATGGTGAAAGGAGCAAAAATTTGATCAAATTTGGAGCAAAAAAATAAAAAAATGAAAAGTTAGACCTTAGCAGCTAAGCGCCACCTAGTCGATGCTTAGCCGCTACAGTTAAAAATTGAATTTTCTTCACTTTTGGAGCCAATTTCAAGGGGTGTTTGAAGCAACTTTTGGTGGTGACTTCCTTAACTTCCCATAGGTGGAAAATTTGAATGATGGGATGCAACTTTTGGTGGATACGTTGAATCGGGACAGGATTTGAATAGACACCAAGACACCTTTTGGATTATTATTAAAATTATGTCATGTAATGAATGAGAGAGTCTTTTAGAGAGTCTTTTAGTGTGAGTCTTTTAGTGAGAGTTAGTCTTTTAGTTTAGTTTTCAAGAGTCTCTTCTAGTTTTCAGTTTCATCTTCTAGTTTAAAGAGATTTACTTTCAGTCTTTTATTATTTAGAGTTAGCTAGTTTGGTGTGAAACTTTTTTTCCACCAATTTACTTTCACCCATTTATCTAGTTTTAATTGAAGTCTAAAGTCAGAGTTGGAGTCAACTGAGTTGGGCGCCAACCTCTGTAGTGTTGTCCTGTGAAAAGTCAAGTTTGAAAGAAACTTCCGGAGTCTTGTGGAGAGAATTTTCAGATAAGTGTTTACTTCTGTTTTCTATATTTAGTTTTATTGTTGTGCTTTCTTTATGATTTCTATTTTCAAATCAATGTTTGCTTGTGTTTTCTCCATGAATTTTAAGTATTTTTCTTTATCTTTTTTCTTTCTTAAAAAAAAAAGTAATTAAATTATGTAGATTATGTAAGATCCAATGCGGTATTGTCTCAAACAACAAACGGTATAAATCACATCCAATTATATAGATGAGAATTGTAGTCAATATAATTGAATGCTTAGGAGATATGTTTTTAATGGGGAGTAGAATTAGAGGTCTTTAGAGTGACAAGCTAAAGCACCCTAATTTAGTTTGATGTTTTAAATTTTGTTATGAGAAGTTAGCCCCCAGGTGGAGGGAATCGAGGGAACTCTAGAGTGAGAGCAAGTATCTTCCCTGCCTAACCATGTTCAAGATTTTAAAATTTCAAATTAGCCAATGTTTTTTATAGAACCAAGTAAGGGTAAAGAATATATTTGATCTTATTTATCACAACACATTTAAATACTTCCACAATAATACTTTCATAATTATTACTGCTTTATAAGAGAAAGAAAAAGATATTTTATTTCCTAGTATTTTATACCACATTTTAAAGTTCTGATAATTTTCATTTACTGCTTAGGTTTAACTAAAAATTCCAAAAACAATTTTTAAGTTTTTCAAATCAAAACATACTTTCAAAAGTCATTAAAAAAGGTAAAAGTATCATTTTCTTAATTCTTTAAAACCTGTATGTTCGATATCTCGAGGCTTAATTAGAAAGTCCTGTATTACTTGATAAACGATACACATACTTGTGTAGTATCCCATATTATAAAATCATTATTTTCATATCTAAATCATCAGCACATATATTCGGTGTGAAGTCAAGTTTTTGGTGCACATATATTTATCGGGGATCAAGGACCTTCCAAGTGTGCTAGAACAAGAACTAGATCCAGATCCCAACCTTCACTCCCCCCTACACTTCATGATTAATTTTTTATGCTTGAACATTAGGGGCATTGCACACTCCTTATCCATTAAAATATTATTACATCTTAATAGAAAACATGCTCTTTGGTGCATTACCATTTAGGAACCTATGGTTCATAAGCATCCCCAAAGGCTCATTAGCAAATTTACTGGTTTCACTCACTTTTCTAACTGCAACAACAAAATTTGGATTTTTAGTAGACAAGAAATCACCTAGAATTTTCTAATTGATCATAAGCAGTGTGTTCACTTTTCTTTCCTGATTAATGGTTATGCAGCCTTTGCTTCTTTTGTTTATGCAGGGTGCAACAAATCAAATAGGAGGGAGCTTTTGTCTTGCCTTTATAATATCAGTTTAGATATGTCCTCCTACTGGCTAGTGGAGGGGAGACTTCAACTGTTTTGATTTTACAGCTGAGAAATCAGGTGGTAGAGCCCCAACCTCTCCAATATGAACACATTTAGTAATAGCATCCAAATGGCTAGCCTTTTTGATTTGGACTTTATTGGGCCTGACTTAACTTGGAAGAGAGACCAAATCTGGGAAAGGCTTGAAAGGGTTTTGGGGAATGACCACTGGTTCTCAAAATTCTTACACACTTCAGTGACACATTTAAGTCTTGCTGACTCAGATAATAGACCACTCCTGATATCCATTGCTACTCCTTCCTCACCTGGTAGATCTACTCCTTTTAGATACCTTAATATGTGGTCTAAGCACCAATCCTTCCTTAACGTTATCTCTTCCTCTTGGGGTGGTTTCTATCACCTGGACCCTTTACACAATCTCTCCCTCCTACACTTAAAGGTTGCTAAAGCCCTCAAATCATGGGGCTAGGCTACTTCTGGAGATTTTTTTCTTGTTGTAACCAATGATGAGGTTGAGCTAGGGGGTCTGGAGCTGGCTATTCAGAATGGTCTAGCTGAGGAGAGGGATCTTCTTGTTGTTCAGGATAATCTCCTAAATACTATTGAAAGGAAAGAATTTTTCTTGAGACAGAAGGTTGCTATCAATATATTTATTGATGGCGACAGAAATACCAAGTTTTATCATGATTATATCAAGTATAGAAGGAAATGCAATACTATTCATACCATTAAAAATTATGAGGGGGTATGGCTCCATGACAATCAAGCTATTGCACAGGATGCACTGACTCATTTCCACCACTTACTGACCAGACAAAGATTGTCAGGCGACCCATTGACAGTACTATATTCAATGAAGACTTCCCCTACACTGACAACCTTCTGCTGACAGACGCCCCTGCTGAATCTGAAATCTGGCATGCTTTGAATTCTATCGATAGCTCCAAAATAACTGGTCCTGATGGCTTCACAGCTGACTTCTATAAAAAGGTTTTGGAAATCATCAAAGGTGAGGTTATTGTTGTAATTCAAAGATTTTTTCAAGTTTATAATATTCTCAATTACTTCTGTGCTTCTAATATTATACTGGTGCCCAAGACTTTTGAGGCTAGGGACTGGAATAAGTACAGACCTATAAGTCTTACTTCTGTTCTTAGTAAGATAATTACTAAGGTCCTGGTTGGGAGACTCCAACCTCACCTTGATAAGCTTATTTCCCCTAACCAGACTACCTTTGTGACAGGCAGGTCAATCATTGAAAATTTTTTTCTTGCACAAGAACTCCTTGATTTGGACAGGCCATGTAGGGGTGATAACATTATTTACAAATTGGATATCAAAAAGGCATATGACGCCATATTTGGGACTTCATCATGGAGGTTCTATCTACAAGAGGATTCCCCACTGAATTCTGTAACCTTATTTATAGATCGTTGAGTAACAACCTTCACTCTATAATGTTAAATGGGTAATCTTGGGGGAACTTCTTAGCTACCAGGGGTCTTAAGCAAGGGGGTCCTCTATCCTGCACTATATTTATTCTTGCATTGGAACAATACCTTCCTCTCAAATGGGGATAGAATCACTTTTCTTAAGTGTATTTTGACTACTTTCCCCTCCTACATGCTTCAGATGACCAGTATGAAAAGAAGTACTCTGGTCTAACTTGAAAGGGCTTTTAACAGATTTCTATGGTATGGTTAGCGACAATAAATCCATTGGGCTTCTTGGCAGAAAGTAGCTAAACTAACTCTGGCTGGTAGTTTGGGCTTCAAGGGTCTCCAACAACTCTTACAAATCCATCTATTTAAGGCGTGGATTAGGTTCAAAGAACAGTCCTCCCTATGGACTAAATATATGAAGGGGAAATATTGTAAGGATACCAATACACCTAAAAAATATAGTGTTCTTATGCACATTTTTATACCTCTCTTTTATGATCTTGCACTTTAAGGGAAGGTATTTTCATGCTTTTCTTACAGGTATGATTAAATCGAATGATGGTGATGAAATGAGCAAAAAGGATTTAATTTGGAGCAAAAATGAAAAGTGTGCAAAATTAGCCTCAAGCGGCTAAGTGCCAAGAGCTGGCGCATAGTTGCGGTAATTAACCTATGCAATTTGAATTAATTTTGGCACAAATTTGAAGGGTTTTAAAGCACCCTTTGGTTTAAACTTCCTGAACTTCTCTTTGGCGCCAAAATTCATTTAAAATCGAATGAATGGATGCATCTCTTGGTAAATTCGTTGAATCTGGACATGATTTGAAGAGAGACCAAGGCACCCTTTAGAAAATTATTAAAATAAGACTTAAAGATTAGAAGAAAGAGAAGAGTTTTGAAAGGAAGTATTGGCGGGATAAGTTGGAGAAAAGCTTGAAGTGGTTGAAGGGAGAGAGAGGGAGAAAGAAAGTCTTCTTCTTGCCATACTTTCCTTACTTTTCCATTTTACTTTCAATGCAGTATTGAAAGTAAAAGAGTCATTTAGTGGAAAGCAAAGTTTCAAAGGAACTTCAAGATTCTTGTGGAGAGGATATTCAGATAAGTTTTTATTTTTGTTTTTACATTTGGTTTTAAAATAAGACTTGTTGTGTTTTCACTATGATCTCTACTTTCAAATCAAATTGTGTTTGTATTATCTCCATGAGTTCTTAGTAGTTTTATTTATCTTTTACCTTTTAAATGATGAACTAATTAAATTATAGATGGAAGTTGTGTGAAGTATAGATGTTTAATGTTGGAAGAAGTTGTGATGATTCAACTTCCTTGCACTTCATTTACTTCTTGATTTGGCTAATTGAGATGTTAAAATTTGTTGTGAGAACATGTAAGAACCAATGCAGTATTATCTCAATCAACAACTGGAGAGAATCACATGAAATATATGAGTGAGAATTGTAGTCTATATAGTTTCGCGCTAATAAATAGGGAGATATGCTTTTGATTGGGTGTAGAATTAGGGGACTTCAGAGTGACAGGCTAAAGCCCCCAATTTGGTTTGATGTTTTAAGTTTTGTTATGATATGTTAGCCCCCAGGTGGAGCGAGAAGAGGGAACTCTAGAGTGAGAGCTAGTATCTTCCCTGCCTAAACCATCTTCAAGATTTCAAAACATCAAATTAACCTATCTTCTTTATAGAACCAAGTAAGGGCTCCAACTTCTTGAACTTTTTGAAAATCACTTAGGAACTTTCAGGAAATTAAGGTTGAATAGGTCATGAACTATGAGATGGTTGGTCTGTAATGAGTCTCATATCATTCTCATCTCCTATTGCCTGACAGTCATAAAGATTAGTTGGGTCTATAGCCTCCAAGGAAAAAGCACAATTTCCCAACTTTCATAAGGAACCTATGACTAGATGCAAAGAAGAAATATGGTGGAAGGATGTCCAAGCCTATATTTAGATCCATGAACAATCAATCCCAATACAGATTTCACAATTACAGAACCAATATCGATCGGCTTTCCAGTTTGAATACAATAATTTAAAATAGCACTTTCCTTTGTCACTTTACTAATTTTCATAGTAGGAAGTAACTTTGCAGAAATAAAGTAATGTCATTGCTTCGACACCAGATTTAAAAATGCAGTAGAAAAACTTACAAATCCGTTGTCTCTTATCTCTCAATCTTCACTTTCATCCGTCAAATAGCGATAAATTTCATTTATATTGTCCCTCGTTGCAACAAAATTTAGATAATGGTTGATAGGCACGTTCTCAATCATAAACAAATCATTAATCTTCAAAGGAGTGAATGGTACAAACCTGCCTCGCACATAGATGAATCCTTAGTTGACTCCATGAAGATTTGAATAAAACTCTTACACGACAGGAACGACTACAACGATGGTAGTGTAGTATAACACTTCCCAATGCCTGTTCAAAATAATATCTTCTACTCTAGTACTTGGAGTATCCATACCCCGATTTACAAAGCCTCTTTCTTTGATAATCCTCTTCTTCACCATCACTTTGTTGAATAATCGTTGTGCCTCAAAACTGATGAATTTTCATCTATTGAATACTCTAAATCTTAGGGTTTCTATGGATTTGGCATCCATTATAAGCAAATTTGGAATGAATCCTTTCTTTTTTCTTAAGTTTAGGGGGTTAAAAACACGTTTTGGGAAGTTACTAGGACTAAATCCTGCCTAAAACCATCAAAAATCGTATTTTGAAACTCTAGGAACCGTCTCTAGAACTTCAGCACCGGCAGTGCCCAAACCTCAAAGCATCTCTCTGGAATTGGGCACCGGCGACACCCATTCTGGAGCTGGCAGTGCCCATTCTGTGCCGGCTACGCATTATTTAAAAGTGCACCAAACTTCATTATGTTTAGAAATATTCTAATTTTTCAATTACGATCCAATAATTTCTAATCTTTTATGATATTTACAAATGGATAGGACTCAAATATTACTAACTACAAGCACAACTATTAAAAACAAGCAAACAAACATAATAAAGATAAATATGGGTAGCTTCCCACAAAAGTCTTGGTTTAACGTCGTCAGTCCGATAAGCATTTAGTAATTCAGGATGACTTAACATTAAAACCTCCTTAAAATCTACTATATACCCTTTAAATAAGATTTTAATCTATGCCCATTAACATTAAATATCCTTCCAGTATTAGGATCCTCAATATCAACAGCTCCAAAAGTCGAAACTTTTATAACAGTAAGAGGTCCTATCCACCTAAAGTTTAGTTTTCCAGGAAATAATTTCAATCTTGTATTATATAACAATACGTTCTATCCAAGTTCCAATTTCTTTCTTAATATCTTCTAATCATGCCATAACTTCATTTTCTCCTTATAAATTTTGTCATTATGATAAGATTCATTTCTAATTTCTTCTAGTTCAATCAATTGCAATAATCTCTTCTCACCTGCATTCTTTAAGTTAAAATTAAACTCTTTGATCGCCTAATATCCTTTATGCTCCAATTCTATAGGTAAGTGACAAGTCTTTCCAAATACTAGTCTATAAGAAGCCAATCCAATATGGGTCTTATAAGCAGTCTTATGTGCCCATAATGCAGTATCTAATCTCACAGACCAATCTAATTTGTGAAGATCCACAGTTTTCTCCAAAATTCTTTTAATTTCACGATTAGACACTTCTGCTAAACCACTAGTCTAAGGATGAATTATATTTTCCAACCAATCTCTGAATCCTATTATTCCTAAAATGAGATCCAACATCAGTTATCATCGCTCTCGGCATTCCATATCTTGTAAAAATATTTTTCATTAAAGATTTTGAAACACTGTAAGCATCACATCTTGGTAAAGAAATTGATTCGATCCATTTTGAGACATAATCAAAAACAACCAATATATATAAATTTTAAAATGAAGGTGTAAATTGTCCCATAAAATCTAATCCTCATACATCAAAGATCTCAACTTCTAATGTAAAATTTAGAGGTATTTCATTTCTTCTAGAAATATTACCTACTCTCTAACATCAATCACATGATTTTATATATCTGTATACATCCCTAAAAAGAGTAGGCCAATAAAATCCAGATTGTAAAATCTTATAAGCAGTTTTATCAGTACCAAAATGTCCTCGAACTTTTGAATCATGACAACTCCGAATAATTGGTTCAATTTCTTCATATGGCACGCATCTTCTAATAATAAGATCCTTACACTGTTTATATAGGTAGGGATCATCCCAAAAGTAAAATTAAGCATCATATCTAAATTTCTTTTATTGTTGCTTTGTTAAATCAGGTGGCAAAATATTACTTACAAAATAATTTACAATATCAGCTGACCAAGGCAAATTCCTTCCCTTAATGTTATAAAGTTACTCATCGGGGAAAATTTCTATAATTTCCATCACAAATTCAGATAGTTTATAGTACTCCAATCTAAACAAATGGTCAGCAATTTGATTATCAGTTCATTTTGTATCAATTATCATAAAGTCAAATTCTTGCATTAGAAGTATCCATTTGATTAAACTCAATTTGGCATCTTTCTTTTGCATTAAATATTTGATAGCTGAATGGTCTGTATGCACTATTCATTTTGTTCCAATCAGATAAGGTCTAAACTTTTCAAAACTATACACAATAGCTAATAATTCTCTTTTCGTAGTAGTATAATTAATTTGAGCTTCATTAAGAGTTTCACTAGCATAAAAAATAACTTTGAACATTTTATCATACCTTTGTCCTAAAGCAACTCCAATCGCAAAATCACTGGCATCACACATAAGTTCAAATGGTATCTCCCAATCAGGTGAAACAATTATAGGGGTAGTGATTTGTTTTTCTTTTAATAGTTCAAAAGCATTCAAACATTCTTCATTAAAATCAAATTTCTTATCTTTTTATAAAAGTTGCCACAAAGGTTTAGTAATTTTAAAAAAACTTTAATATAACGCCTGTAAAATCTAGCATGTCCTAAGAAAATCCTTTCCTCTCTCACTGTAGTAGGAGGTGGTAATTTCTTAATAACCTGAATTTTTAAAGTGTCAACATCCACACCAAATTCAGAAATTTTATGCCCAAGTACAATTCCTCCTTCAACAAAAAATTGACATTTTTCCGAATTTAGAACTAAATTTTTTTTCTCTCAAAGCTCCAAAACTTTTTCTAAGTTTTTTAAGCATATATCAAATGAAGTTCCAAATATAGAAAAATCATCTATAAATACTTATATTCCATTATCAATCAGATTACTAAAAATAGACATCATCATCTTTTAAACGTTCCAGGTGTAGTACATAATCCAAAGGGCATTCTTCTAAAAGCAAAAATTCCATAATGGCTAGTAAATGTAGTCTTTTCTTGATCCTCAGGAGCAGTGGGTATTTAATGATAGCCAGGATATACATCCAAAAAGCAACAGTACATGTGTCCAACAAGTCTATCCAACATTTGATATAGAAAAGGAAGAGGAAAATGATTTTTCCTAGTGGTAGCATTTAATTTTCTATAATCGATACAAATTCACCGGCCATTAACTTGCCTTTTTGGTATAAATTCATTTTGTTCATTCACATCAACAATCACTCCTTCATTCTTAGGGCACAATGAATTAGATTTACCCGAGCACTGTCTGAAATTGGATAAATAATTCCAGCATCAAGCCATTTAAAATTTCCTTCTCAGCTACTTCTTTCATCATTGGATTTAATCTCCTTTACGGATCAGCTCTAGGTTTATGTTATTCATCTAACAAAATTCTATGCATACAGATTGAAGGACTAATTCATTTAATATCAGCTATAGTCTAACCAAAAGCCTTTTTGTATCTTTTTAAAGTATCTAATAATTTTTGTTCTTGATATTCATTCAAATCCAAAAATACAATAACTGGTAAGGTAGATGATCCTCCTAAAAACATGTATTTCAAATGATTAGGAAGAATTTTCATTTCAAGTTCAAGAGGTTTTATGATACATGGAATTAAACTTTTATCATCACTTTTTAGAGTATCCAACATTTCAAATCTTTACTGAACATAGTCTAAATCTTCATTCTTCATATCATCAAAATCATCTTCAATTTCATTATCATCCTCACATTTCAAATTTTCACATTCTGTTTTTTCTTCCAATATCTCTTAAAATGATCATCTCTCAAATAAGCACAAATTTCCATTCGAAAGAATTTACCATCTTTTTCTGTTGAGGGATATTTCATAGATTTCAGAATATTAAATGTCACCTCTTGATCATTAACTCTTACAGTTAATTCTCCTTTTTGAACATCAATCATAGCACTTTCAGTGACAAGAAATGGTCTTCCCAAATTAATTGGGATTTCTTTATCTTCCTCCATCTCATACAATAAATTCTATAGCAAAGATAAATTTATCCACCTTCACTAATACATCTTCCACCACTCCATTAGGATAAGTAATGGAACGATCACCTAACTGAAGAGTCACAGAAGTAGGTGACCTATTCCCAATCGTTTGAAAGCTGAGAAAGGCATAAGGTTAATACAAGCTCCTATATCACATAAAGCTCTTCCGAAAAAATTTTCACTTATAGCACACGTGATAGTGAAACTATTGGGGTCTTTAAGTTTTTCGGGAAGCTTTTTCTGAAGAATTGCACTACACTCTCTGCTAAGTGCAACACTCTTGTGCTCTATGAACTTTCTTTTCCTTTTAAGAATATTCTTCATAAACTTCACATAATCAGGCATCGGTTCTAATGCTTCAATAAAGGGAATATTGACAGTTAATTTCTTAAGATTTTTAAAAATTTCATAAATCGGTTATCCCTATTTTTATTTTTTCAATTTTTGAGGAAATGGAGGTGGTGGTTTTTCTACAGTAATTTTCATTGGTTCAAGTGGATAATCTTTGTGTGGATATATTTTATTAGTTCCTTTTTCAATTTCCACCTTCTCTTTCTCAGTTTCAACTTCTTTTACACTCTCGTTTCTAATACTTTTCTAGTCCTTAATTGAATAGCGTTAATTTGCTCTTTATTTTAATCATTTGGATTGATCTCAACATTACTGGGAATAGTTTCTGAAGGTTTATTATTAAGCGCAGTGAAAATATGTCATAATTGGTTTTCAATGTTTTTAATCGCAACAACTTGAGTTTGTAATTGATTACCCATATTTAATTCTTCAGTAGAAAACTTCATTTTCCTTAAATTGTGGGTTACTATTAAAACCTGGAGGATAAGAAGTTTTAAAGTTTGTGTTTCTTTGGTTGTTTAAATTTCCTTCTGGGTTCAAAGAATTGTTTCCCCGTTGCGGGTTAAAAACATTGTTATTATTCAAGTTAAAATTCGGATGATTCTTCCAACCAGGATTATAATAATTAGAATAAGGATTGTTGGCTCTATTATTTATAACATTTAAAGTCTCATAGGGTGTTTGAGATTCTATTATATGTCCTAATGAAATTTCCTCTGGCACTGGGGTAATTCATTCCGTATTGATTTATTTTCTTTAAAAGGGCAGCAATTTGAGAGACTATCATAGTTATAACATCAGAATCATGAATACTAGCTACTCTCTTAGGATTTACCCATTTAGAGGGCCATTGAAAATTGTTAGTAGCCATCTCTTCTGCTAGCGAATATGCTTCATCGAAAGGTTTTGACATTAATGATCCACCAGCAGCAACATCTATAATTAATCTTAGAGATCCCACTAATCCATTATAAAATATTTGAATTATTAACCACTCTGGTAAAGCATGATGTGGACACTTCCTAAGAAGATCTCTAAATCTTTCCCAAGCTTCATATATTAATTCCCCTTCAAACTGACCAAAAGATGTAATATCATTTCTTAGCTTAGCAATTTTTTATGGAGGGAAATGTCTTGACAGAAATTTTTGTGAAAGTTCATCCCAAGTTCTGATAGATCCACATGCTAATGAATTTAACCACGCCTTAGCATTATCCCTTAATGAAAAAGGAAAAAGTGTAAGTCTGACAGCATCATTCGACACTCCATCATATTTAAAATTAGCACACAGTTCTAGAAAACTAGCGAGATGTACATTAGGATCTTTATTAGGTGTTCCTCCAAATTGATTTTTTTATACCATTTGGAAGATAGCAGGTTTAAGCTCAAATGAATTAGCAGCAACATCAAGATTTTGGATAGTTAAGTGAATTTCATCTGCTGTTGGTTTAGCATAATCTCTTAAAGGTCTTGGTATATTTTGATTGTTCGCCAATTTGTGAGAATATTCAAATTTTATTTTGTTGTTTTTGAATTTTTCTAACAGTACACTCTAATTCTGAATCGTAAGGCACTAAACGTACGAATCCAATCATACACATATAAAGTCACAACAAACACACTAAAAAGCAAGCAAGCACACACAAACATTGCAAATTACAAAGTAAAGGTTTTCAAATACTACAATTTTAACAGTTACCATTTTATACCTTCCCCGGCAACGGCGCTAAAAACCTGACTCACACGATCAGTGTCGGGTGCTCTGCCTCTAACATAAATATTTAAAGGATAGTTTCAATTCAGTTTCACAATAAGATCAATTTAATAATGAGGCAGTCACTCATATACGCAAGTATACGTATCATTCAAGTAATACAGGACTTGAGTGGAGCCCTGGTTATTGATCCCACGAGGAAAGTAGGAACTTTATCAAAATATAGGAAAGATTTGAAATTCAATACTCAATTCACAATGCAAGTTCAAGTATTATTTAAGTTGTTAGTGCAAAGATAACTACGACTAAGTTAACTACAATTACATTCTAAATTTCTAAACAAGATTAACTAACACACACTAAGTTTGTTTTGAAAGGTTCTAATATGGAAAAGTATCTTTCCTCTTGCAATGATTATGTGATGAGTGATTGATATAAATATATAATGTGTGCGACTTTTATAAATTGCCAAAATTAATGAACTCATATATATATATATATATATATATATATATATATATGATATAATATCATATATATATATATATATTATGATATGGAGATGGAGAGAAAAGCTCCGAGTTTTATGGAGGGATTTGAAGGCGATTTCTTCATTTGAAATTGTTTTCTGGTTATGATTCTTCTCAATTGATTTTTGGTTTCTGAATTCTTACTTTGAATTCTAAATTCTGCTTTTTGGGTCTGTTCTGGATCTTCTTGAATGTGGTTTCTTCTTCTGGTTTCTTGATTTCCTTCTCTAAATTATTTTTGATTTGAATTTCTTACTGTTGGCTATGGACAACATGCCTCCCAAAGCTTCTTTTCTGGAAATTGTTAGTGGTGGTTTGGTAGATCAACATGATAAATTAATCTTTCCTCAAAATTATCATGATTCAGCTGCTGGATGTGGCAACTGTCCATTTATTAAATAGGTGGTAAAGAAGGGTGGTAAGCCAGCCCTCATCTTCTCTGATAATGAACTGTCTTCGTTGGTGGATTTACATAAATTCACACTGATTGGTAAGTTTCAATATGGGCATCCTAGAATGGATATTATAAGGAAATATTTTGAAGATTTCAAATTGAAGGGTAATTGGAAGGTTGGTTTATTTGATGGTAGACATATAATGATCCATCTATCTAAAGAAGAAGATTATGCAAATTTATTCTCCAAGAAAGTGATTATGATTGAAGGGAAGTACATCTTGAAATGGTCTCCTGATTTTGATCCAAATCAAGAAGCGCCTATTGTTCCTGTTTGGGTTAGATTACCCAATTTGAAACTTCACTTCTTTAATCATCAAGTGATTTATGCAATTGGGACTGCTATTGGAAGGGCCTTGAAACTTGATATGTCTACCTTTAATTTGTCTAGACCTTCCTTGGCCAAATTTTGGTCGAGAGAGACATTACACTCCCGATATCGAGGAAATTTGGCTTCGGGTCCCCTCATAATGGTTATCGACGTGATTATTATGGAGCAAAAGCCTAAATATTGTTATCACTGCAAGATGTTTGTTCATTCCAAGGAGAATTGTTATAGACTCCAACCAAACTTAAAGACTTTCAAAACTACTGGAAATAATGATAAGGGCATTGCTGTTGCTATCAACATAGCTGCAGTAAATCCAGAGATGTCTAATGTTCAGAAATTATCTTTTGCAATAATTAATATAACAGATGATGTGGTGTTACCTGCTGCTGAAATTCCTTTTCCTGAAAGGAATATTTCTGAGGTTTTTCACTCTAGTGATGAGACTGAAGTGGTTCAGAAGGATTTATCTGATGTAGTGAATAATATTGCTGAGGTGTCCCTTCCTTGCATTCAGAATTCGGTGGAGGGTATTAAAACTGATGATATGGGAATTCAAATTGATATGGGTACTCAAATTGATGTAAATCAGAATTTATTAATCATTCCTTCTTCTTCATCTAAAGAGATTAATGATATGGGTATTCAAATTGATAATATGGGAGTGAATCCTTCTCAAGACTGCAATATTGAGCCAGTTACTATGCTTGTGGAGGCTGACATTACACAAGATAAAGCTCATCCTAAAAATACAAACTATCCTATTTTCCAGTGTAATGTACAGGAGGGTGATGCAGTTTTTACAAATACTATAATGTATCAAAAGATCTGAACAATGATTGGGTAGTTCAGAAGAGCAAAAAGAAATCTTTGGAGATGAGGAATCTATCTGAATCAAATATTATTCCTACAATTGCTTCTTCTTCTTCTAGGCTTACAAGAGGAGGAAGATCTTTTGCCAATGATTAAATTTCTGTGTTGGAATATTAGGGGAGTGGCAAATCCTGGCTCCCTCAATAGGCTTTTAAATCTTAACATGATTCATAAGTTTTTGGTAATTGTTCTACTTGAACCATTGGTGAAGTCAAATTTTGACAGATTCTATAAAAGATTTCAGGGATATAAATTTTTCTTTAACTCTTCTAACAAGATTTGGCTAATCTGCAGGAAAGAGTTAAAAATTGATATCATTCAAGATCATTGTCAATTTCTGCATTTCCATTTTGAGATTGAACAGGTCAGTGGCTTTCCTACATTTGTATATGCTTCTTCATTCATAACTGAGAAAAAGGAATTATGGGATTAATTACATTCTATTAGTCTGAATATTAAAAAAGCTTGGATTGTTTGGGGTGATTTTAACTCAATTGCTCACCTAAGTGAGAAAAAAGGAGGCAGAAATCCTAGGGTGCAGGATTTACTTAATTTTTCTAATAATATTAAAGGTGCTGCTCTCTTTGATATTGGGTTTGAGGGGTCTCCTTTTACATGGAAAAGAGGATTGATATATGAAAGAATTGATAGAATTCTAGTTAATAAAGAGTGGATGGAGCTGTTTCCCATATCAAAAGTAAAGCACCTAGTTAGACTGGGATCGGATCATGCCCCTTTGTTAAATATTTTCTCTAATATTTCTGAAGTCAAGAAGAAAACTTTTAGATATCTGAATGTCTGGCATTCTCATCCTACTTATCAAAAAATAATTGAAGAGAATTGGGTTTGCCCGAGTGGTTTTATTGTTGCTAATCCTATGATTCAACTATGGCAGTGTCAGAAATTTCTAGCTAAATCTTTAAATGTTTGGAACTGGAAGGAATTTGGTAATCTGAAAGAAAATATTCTTAAAGCTGAGAAGCAGGTGGAGATACTGGAAAAGGAGGTTGAGGAGGGGAGGTGTACAGAAAATCAGCTTCTTGATGCCAATGATAAATTAAATACTGCTATTCTGAATGAAGAACTATATCTGATGCAAAAGGCTGCTGCTAACCATTTTTTGTATGGTGACAGGAATTCCAAATACTTTCATGCTTTCATTAAATATAAAAGATCTCTGAATAACATTTGTAGAATTAAATCTGATATTAAAGGCTGGATTTCTGATTACAAAGATATTGCTGAAGATGCCATTTTATATTTTCAAAAGCCGTTCTCTTTTCGACCTACAAATATGAATTTGTTCACTGCTTCTTTGATGGATGATGGTTTATTCAAAGGTGACATAGGCAAGTTGACTCAAGCACCAATTGAGGAGGAAATTTTTAACTCTATTAATGCAATGGAGGGTAATAAAACAGCTGGTCTAGATGGTTTTACATCTGATTTCTACAAGAAAATTAGGAATATAATCAAAATAAAGGTGATTTTGGCTGTGCAAGCTTTTTTTCAAGATGTTGATCTGCCTAAATACTTTGCTTCATCTACAATTATACTTATTCCTAAAGATAAGTGTAAGAATGGATGGAATGATTTCAGACCAATTTGTATTACTTCTATATTTTCTAAAATTATCAGTAAGGTAATTGTGAATAGACTTCAACCTTACTTAGATGATCTGATTTCTGATAATCAAACTGCTTATATTAAGGGAAGAGGCATAACTGATAATATTCTTCATGCACAAGAATGACTAATAGATATTGATAAATCTTGTAGAGGATCCAATTTAATGTTCAAATTAGATCTCTCCAAAGCGTTTGATTCTATCAGCTGGTCTTTTGTCTTGGAGGTATTGACTCGCAGAGGCTTTGGAACCGAATTTTGTAATCTAATTGCTAGGTGGATGCAGAATAACTACTACAACATTTTGATTAATGGTTGTAGTCAAGGTTTTTTTCAAGCCGAGAGGGAATTAAGCAAGGAGACCCCTTGTCTCCTTATATCTTCATTTTGGTATTTGATTACCTGTCTAGAATGTTAAACAAGCTCCAGCTCAACCATCCTCATGTCCAATATCAGCATAGATCTAAATTATTAGTAAGTCATCTTGCTTATGCAGATGATGTTATTGTTTTTTGTAATGGAAGTAAGAATTCTATTAAGGGAATCATGAAAACTTTGGCCTCCTTTGAAGAAGTTTCTGGTATGGTATTCAATAAATCCAAATGTTCTTTTTTTCCTAGTTCTTTAATGAAGATACATCATAGAAGATGGATTTCAGATTTTACTGGATTTAAAGAAGCAGGTTATCCTCTAAAATATCTTGGTTTTCCTCTGATTAAGGGAAGAAGGAAACTTTCTCATTTTGATGAAGTGGTGTCTAAAGTCTCTTCACAAGTTAATTGTTGGTCTTCTTCTTTTCTATCCAATGGTGGTAGAATTACTTTACTGAGAAGTATCTTAACTGCTTTCCCACTCTATATCCTCCAAATAATTAGAATGATGAAAAGCACTCAGATGTTACTCTCCATTATGTTTAATAAGTTCTTATGGGAAGGACAACATAAAAATATGCATTGGGCTTCTTGGTAAAAACTATGTAAACCATTGTCTAGTGGAGGTTTGGGTTTTAAAAGCTTTACTCATTTAAGCATTGCTTTCTATTGTAAACAATGGGTGAATTTTAGAGCTAATAAGTCTTTATGGGCTAGATTTATGCATGGCAAGTATTGCTTTGATACTCATCCCACTCTGATTAATGGTAAATTAGGTGATTCTATAACCTGGAAGGAAATGCTGAAGGTCAAAGAGTTTGCAGAAAAGCTGTTTGTTTGGGATGTTGGTGAAGGTCGAATTGACTTCTGGAGGGATACATGGCTATTCAATGAACCCCTGTTAGATCAACGCACTCATTCTTCTAATATACAGATGGTATCAGATAGTTGGTTGAATGATGCTTGGAATGCTCACTTATTACAGAAGGAGGTTAATAAAGAGACTTTGAACAAAATTTTATCTGTACCTATTCAAGCCACAAAGAAGGATAAAGTAATCACTAAAAACGCTTCTTACCAAAGCCTTGCCAAGTTTATTTATTTGTCTAATAGCTCATGGAGTGATACTAACTGGGGGATAGTCATATGGAATAAATTTCTATCGCCATTTATGTCCTTCTTCTGTTGGAGGCTATTCAGGAAATTTTTACCTACTGATGATATTTTAAAACTCAAAGGCTTAAGGGGACCTTCTAGATGCTTGTTCTGCCATTCTAATGAAGAAACCATTTATCATCTTTTTCTGAATTGTTCGGAAAGTCAACTGATTTGGAATTCGTGTCTGGAAAACTATCACACTAAGGCCAAGTTCTTTTTGTGGAATTCTATTGAAACTTGTTGGCTGGATTGGAGAGGTGATGGAAAGTTTTATATACCTCTTGTTATATTTTGGTTCATCTGGTCTTCCAGAAATGAGATTTTATTTAAAAATATGAAGTTTTCTTCTCAGCTGATCATTAATAATTGTTTGGCTTATCTTTCTAAGATAAGGAAACAGTTCAATCTTGAGAGAACTCAGGTGATATCTAGAACATTGTTGGTTCAGTGGAATTCTCCTCCTTTTCCATGGACAAAGATTAATGTGGATGGAAGTTTTAAAAAAGATAGAGCAGGTATGGGTGTGCTGAGAAGAGATCACAAAGGTAAATGTTTATGGATCTTGGCAGCTCCAATTATTGCAAAGAATGCACTAGAAGCTGAAGCAGTTGCATTCTATTGGGGAGTAAAAGCTGCAATATTGAATAAGCATCAATATATCCATATTGAAACAGATTCTGCCTTCCTAATTAACATTTTAATGAATAAAGTCGCTTGCCTCCCGGTACATTTTGATATGGATTCACAAAATTCTGCAACTTGCTTCATCTCAAAACATTAGGTGGAGTCATATATACGAGAATGCAACCAACCTGCTAAGCCGGCTTCGCTATCGTTGCTTCATCCTCGAGTTGACTTTGTGCTTGTCCTTATGTTCTCTCCAAAGCAAAAAAATCATTTTTCTATGCTTTTAATCTTACGCTTTATGGGGATCTTCTCTTTATTCCTCATTTAAGATGTAATAAGCTTTCTTAGTATTAATAAGATGATCCTATATATATATATATACATATATATATATATATATATATATATATATTGATTAGTTTTCTATTGAGTCACACAATTAAACGTAAGTATACATAATGCTCAAGTAAAATAGGGCTCTAGTGGAGTCTTGGTTATCGATGCCATAGGGATGCAGAAAAATTTATAATGTAGCACAGAAAGTACTTCACGAATCACAACACAACTGCAAGTATTTACAAATATTAAGAGATGGTCAAATTCATTAGCACCTGGATCTATCAGAACTTGGGGTGATTTAACACAAAAATTCCTTACTAAATATTTTTCACCATCAAAGACTGCGAAGCTTAGAAATGATATCACATCTTTTTGTCAGTTTGAAGGTGAATCTATATATGAGGCATGGTAACGATTTAATGATCTCCTCAAAAAATGTCCACATCATTAGATACCAGATTGTTTAATAATTCATACATTTTATAATGGATTAGTTGGATCTCTTAAATTGATTGTCGATGCTGCTGCAGGAGGACCACTAATGTCTAAACAGTTTACTGATGCTTATCCTTTGATAGAAGAAATGGCTACTAATAATTTTCAATAGCCTTCTAAAAGGTTAAATCCTAAAAAGGTAGCCAATATTCATGAAAATGATGCTTTTGTGATATTAGTGAATCAAGTTGCTGCAATTTCAAGGAAGATTGACCAATTTGGGAAGAATTTTTCTCAGCCAATTGCCTTGATTGATAAAAATTCATTAAGTCAAATGGTTGATTCTCATACTTCACTAAAAATTTTGAATTCTATAAGTAAGCCTAATAACCCTTATTCTAATTATTATAACCCGGGTTGGAAGAACCATCCAAACTTTAACTGGAATACCAATAATCAGGGTGATATTAATCAACAATGGGGGAACAACCAAGTGAACCCATTGGGGAACTGGAACAATGTAGAGAATAATAATTATAGACCAACCTATCCTCCAGGTTTTATAAATGCTTCACAATTTAAGGAGAAGAAGTTGTCTATTGAAGAAGTGGTGTTACAAATGGGAAATCAATTGCAAAGTCAAGGAGCTACAATTAGAAATATTGAAAATCAATTGAGTCAAATTGCCAATACATTAAGTAATAAATCCCAAGGTATGCTTCCAAGTAAAACTGAAGTAAATCCAAGAGATAAGAATAAAGAGCATGTAAAAGCAATTCAAGTGAGAAGTGGAAGAGAGCTGGAAGGTAGAGTTCAAAAAGAAATTGAAGTAGAGAAAGAAAAGATTGAAGAAACAAAAGAGTATGCTTCAAAAGGTTTGGAAAGCCCTATTTCTCCTCTTAAGGGAGATTTGGAAAAAGCATCACCTCCATTTCCTCAAAGACTTCGACAACAAAAATAAGATGAGCAATTTTCAAAATTATTAGAGATATTTAAGAAGCTTACGATCAACATTCCATTTGTTGAAGCCTTAGAACAAATGCCAAGATATTTGAAATTTATGAAGGATATTCTCAACAAAAAAGGAAGTTTGAAGATAATGAGACAGTTGCGCTTAGTGAGGAGTGTAGTGCAATAATTCAGAAGATGCTTCCTTAAAAATTTAAAGATCCTGATAGTTTCACAATTCCATGTGCAATCGGAGATAGATTCTATGGAAAAGCTTTATGTGATTTGGGTGCAAGCATTAACCTTATGCCTCCATCAATATTTAAAAGATTGGAATTAGGAGAAATAACTCCAACTACTGTAACTGTACAATTAACAGATTGTTCGATTACATATCCTAAAGGAGTTATAGAAGATGTTTTGGTAAAAGTGGATCAATTTATATTTCATGTTGATCTCATTGTGCTAGATATGGAGAAAGTTAAAGAGATACTCATAATTTTAGGAAAATCTTTCCTAGGCACAGGCAGAGCAGAGATGGCTGTGAAAAAAAGGGAATTAATAATGAGAGTTAATGATCAGACTGTTACATTCAACATTTCAAAATCAATGAAATATCCTGCAAGAGGTAAAGATGATGAATGTTATAGGATGGATGTTATCAAGTACTTAAGTGAATGTCATTTCAAATCAACTTATGAAGAGAAATTTGAAAGAGAAGAATTAGAACATGAGCAAGAAGAGGAGTTACATCATTCTGAAGATTTTCACGAGGAAGATCTAAATTATCTTCATGAAAATTTTGAACTGTTGGACATGACCGAGAAAGATGAATCTTTTGGTCCATCAAATGAAAAACCTCCTGAACTTGAGTTAAAAATGCATCCTGATAATTTGAAGTATATATTTTTAGATGAATCCTCAACTTTGTCAGTGATAGTTTCCTCTCAATTAACTAAAAAAGAAGAATAGAGTTTGTTTGAAGTTTTCAAGAAGTATAGGAAAGCCTTTGGATGGACGATAGCTGATATTAAAGGAATCAGTCCTTCAATTTGTATGCATAGAATCCTTATGAAAGATAACTTTAAACCTAGGACTGAACCTCAAAGAAGATTAAATCTAATCATGAAAGATGTTGTTAAGAAAGAACTTTTAAAGTGGTTGGATGCTGGGACTATCTACCTTATTTTAGATAGTGCATGGGTTAGTCCTATTCACTGTGTTCCTAAGAAAGGAGGAGAAATTGTGACTGTTAATGAGAAGAATGAGATTACACCAATAAGACAAGTTACAGGGTGACAAATATGCATTGATTATAGAAAATTAAATTTTACTACAAGGAAAGATCATTTTCTACTCCCATTTTTAGATCAGATTTTGAATAGACTAGCTGGGCATAAATACTTTTGTTTTCTAGATGGCTATACTGGGTACCAAAAAATTCAAATTGCTCCTGAGGATCAAGAGAAAACAATGTTTACCAGTCTTTATGGCACATTCTCTTTTAGAGGTATCCTTTTTAGTTTATGTAATGCCCGAGCCACATTTAAGAGATGTATGATGCCTTATTTCTATTATGTAATTGAAAAAATGGATTAAAGTTTTTATGGACGACTTTTCAGTGTTTTGAAGTTCATTTGGATCATGTTTAGAACATTTATCTAAAGTTCTAAAATGCTGTGAAGAAGCTAATTTGGTCCTAACTGGAAAAAATGTCAATTTATGGTAGTAGGAGGAATTGTATTCGGACATAGAATAGCAGAAAAAGGTTTGGAGGTAGATCCTGCAAAAATTCAAGTTATCTTTAATTTACCTTGTCCAACGAATGTAAAGGGAATTAGAAGTTTTCTGGGACTTGCTGGATTTTATAGGCATTACATTAAAGACTTTTCACAAATTTCAAAACCCTTATATCGTTTATTGGAAAAGGATGTAATTTTTTATTTTGATGATGAATGCATAAAAGCTTTTGAAGCATTAAAACAAAAAATTAATCAATGCACCTATTAAAATTTCACCAAATTAGGAAAAACCTTTTGAATTAATGTGTGATGCTAGTGATTATGCAATTGGTGTTGTTTTAGGTCAGAAATATGATAAAAGTTTCATAAGTAATTTACTATGCTAGTAAAACTCTTAATAAAGCTCAAATTAACTATACCACTACTGAAAAAGAGTTATTAGCTATAGTATTTTCTTTTGATAAATTTTGATCATATTTAATTGGAATAAAATGTATAGTGCATACCGATCATTCTACTATTAAATATTTAATGAAGAAGAAAGATGCAAAACTGAGATTGATTAAATGGATTCTTCTTCTACAAGAGTTTGATTTTGAGATAGTAGATTGGAAGGGTGCTGATAATCAAATTGTTGATCATTTATCTAGGCTTGAAACTGAAAAATCTCTTAGTGATACTAAAGAAATTAATAAACTTTTTCCTAATGAAAAATTGTTCATTATTAATGAGTGGCGTATTCCGTGGTATGCCGACATTGTAAACTTTATTGTCAGTGATATTTTACCATATGGTTTGACATATCAGGAGAGGAAGAAATTTTTATCTGATGCTAAAACTTATTTTTGGGATGACCCATTTTTATATAAATAAGGAAAGGATCTGATCATTCGAAGATGTATGCCTTTAGAAGAAACTTATAAAATTATTCAAAAATATCATAATTTTGATTATGGGGGAGATTTTGGAGTTGATAGAACTGCTTATAGAATTTTTCAATCTGGATTTTATTGGCCTACAAATTTTAAAGATGTAAATGCATATATTAAAAATTGTGATCGATGTCAGCATGTAGGCAATTTTTCTAGAAGAAACGAGATACCCCTCAATTATATATTGGAAGTTGAAATATTTGATGTTTAGGGATTAGATTTCATGGGACCATTTACACCATCTTTCAGAAAGATTTATATTTTAATAATAGTAGACTATGTATCCAAATGGATTGAAGCTGTTGCTTTACCTCAATGTGATGCTCAAAGTGTTGCAAAATTTTTAAAAAAGAATATTTTTTTTAGATTTGGAATACCAAGAGTAATCATAACAGTTGGGGGAAGTCATTTTGGAAATATGATTATGGAGAAGTTAGTAACGGAATATCATATTAACCATCGCATTGCTACTGCTTATCATCCACAAATAAGTGGTTCAGTTGAATTATCCAATCGTGAAATTAAAATAATATTCGAAAAGACTATTAATCCAAGTATAAAGGATTGGTCAATCAAACTGGATTATGCTTTGTGGGCTTATAGGACTGCTTACAGAAGTCTTATAGGGATGTCCCCATATAGGCTAACTTTTGTAAAAGCTTGTCATTCACCTGTTGAACTTGAGCATAAATCATATTGGGCTATAAAAGAGTTCAATTATAATTTGAAGGATGTTGCTGAGAAGAGATTATTGCAAATAAATGAGCTTGAAGAGATAAGGAATGAATCTTATGAAAATGCTCAGATTTATTAAGATAAGATGAAATCATGGCATGATCAGAAGATTCTTACTAAAAACCTTGAGCCAGGACAAAAAGTTTTGTTGTATAATGCTAAATTGAAATTTTTTACTGGAAAACTTATGTCCAAATGGATGGGTACATTTATTGTGATAAAAGTTTATTCTTATGGAGCTATGGATTGTTGACCTCATTTTTGATGAGGTCTTCTCTTCTTCTTTTTAGTACTTAGGATCTAGCCTTAGGCTTTTCCTTTGACTATCTTAGAGGACTAGAATTGGGATCCACCATCTAGAATTTCAAACCACTTCTTAACTCTCTGCAAACTCTACAAACTTGATGGTAGACCCCTAATCACCTAGAGGGTTGAAATCAAATGTGGAAGTTTAAAGGATGAGTTCCTATAGGACTCTTTGGCCTTAGGACTGCCCTGGGTGGCCTGGTCTGGTGAAGGGGCTGACTTACACACACACTACACTCATACACTACACTTTCACACACCTCCTAAAACCACACCCATACCTAACATGACCTCCTGACTCATGTAGGTGATTCACATGGATGGTCCTTAACCCCTAAGCCCTTGGCTAAGAGGGTTAGGAACAACATAGTGAATGCCTCAAATGAGTCCCTTCATGACTCATGTGGGCTTGATATGGCTTCATGGCTCAACCAAAATGATTTTATTCCACTTATATTCATCCAATCTTCATTTTTCCAAATTTCCAATTTTTTGACCCCGGGACCCTACACCCGCCTAACCTACCAAATGCCCTTGAAACTACCCAGAATTTCCAAAATCACCTAAATCACCCAAAATTCCCCAAAATCAATCCCAAACATTTCCACATTACTCAAATTGATCATCCATACCCAAAAATACCAAAAATTCCAAAAATACCTCCCAATACCCTCCAAATACCCAAAATACCCCTCTCGACCCAAAAATCCAAAAATTCAGAAAATTCCCAGAAAATTCCAAAAAATCTCAAGTATTCCCAATTTCATTTTGTTCAACTACACTATGGTCCAATTTTGTCAATTTACCCTACTTTTGTCAAAACCCCCAATTTGACCCATTTTAACCCTAAGTGAACCCAATGTCAAACCAAACCTACCCAATTGATCCAAATTCTGGTCCAATTCAATTATAAACTTCAATTCAACATTCCCAACACCAATTTAGACAAAATCCAAGTCCAATTTGATTGAAATTTGGATCCAATTCCACTTTTGGCCTTAAAACCCAATTTGGACCCATAACCCAAACCTAACCCAAACTCACCCAATTCAACTCCAATTAACCCCAAATCTTTTCTAAATCTTCCTTAACATCCCTACAAACAAAACACTAACATGATTTGCCCAACATTTAGACCCAAACCCCACTCAAATTCAACCCAAAGCTAAAAGGCCCAATTTTGACCTAACCCAAACCTAACCCAAATAAGCCCAAACCTCAAAATCAAAACCCAACCAAAGCCAAAACCTCTTTGAAACACTCCCATAAACGTTTCCCAACATTTATTTTACATCAATTTCAACCCTAGCCACACATTGGCCCATGTTAGCCCAATTTGACCTATATTGGCCCATTCACCAAAGAAGCCCAAATTTAACCCAAACCTAACCCAAATCACTCCCAATTTGCTTTAAGTCACTCATGACACATCTATGAGCTAAACCCAACAATTATTTGGCCCAATCCTTTGCCAAAATTCCATCCTAAAATCCATTTTAAAATCCAAAAGCCCACTTCCCTAAACCATTTTAAAAGCCCATTCCCACCAAATACAAAAGCCCAAAATTGGCCCTAAAACCCACATGAAATTTCCATTTGCCATCCATTTAATCAAAGCCATTCCCTAAGTTATAATCCCATCATCAAACAATTCCAAATTATGCCTCATGCCAAATCACCCCTAAATACCAAAATTTTTCTTAAATCCATTTCCATGAAATTGACTTGACTTTTCCCAAGCCAAAGGTGAGCCATGAAGCCATGCATGAGCCACATGGAAAGCCATGAGAGCCTCTTTACATGTCACCATGCCATTTTGGGCAAAAGGAGGAGACCCTTTCCTTAATTCCTAAAGGTGATTAACCACTCCCATGATTCCACTAAACCTTGCTTAAGCTTAATTGTACTTGGATGGTGATCATTCCCCACTGATTAAGCTGACCTAAATCACTTTCTATTCAGCCTAAATCAGGCCTTGGGTGGTGCACCTAGCCCAAATGGAGGGGTTGACCAATTTGAGCCAAAATGAGCCCTCTCCCATTCCATTCTAATCTAAGCCTTTTACACATGGCATTTGCCAATTGCATACACTAAACCCCAGCCCTGACCCACCTGAACAAGATGGTGACCAATGCCTGGCCGGCCAGCCACTAGGTCACCGGAAAACACCATGGCCGAGAACTCACATGTGAGCCAACTTTGGAATTCTCCCTTGCTGAGCTGCCCCATGCCCAATGGCCACCATGGCTGTTCTTCCCATGCCCGCAGCGGCTGATCCCAAGCCCTAACTCTCCCTGGGAGGCCCTCTACCCTCTCCTATTTAAACACCACCCCTTCTCGGCCATGGGAGGTGCTGAAACAAACCTTAAGGAAACTCTGCCAAAATTGTTCCAGACTATTCCCCATACATAGAGCATTTGATCCCCACTGAATTCCAGCCCCAATTCCCTCCAGCTGAGCTCAATTTTGAGCTCAAACTTTAGCCCAAAAACCAGGACACTTCTCCACAGTGGATCAATCCTCAAATTGATCGGTCCTACACCTTCACCAGACCAAGAGAAGGTGTCCACCAGCAAAGCCCCATCTCCGAGGCCACCCGGTTGCTCCGGCCTCCAAGCTTTGTGATCGGGCGTGGTCGAAATCCTACCTGAGCAATTCACCGGACCAGGAGACTTCATCTGGAGCTTGCTGGGATCCAATCGAAGGTGAAACAACGCTTAGATCGAAGCCACACTTCTCTGAGCAAAGGTATGGCCTCACTCTTCTTCCCGAGCTTCTGAACATTCTCCATTTTCATTAAGTCAATTTCATGCCACATAAACCGTATGGATGTGTTCGTCTTCTCGAGACGAATCCATAGAGTATAAGAACGTTAAATTTGGTCAAGTATCGAGTGAGATCTTAGGCACTAGAAGATGGACGGTTCTCGGGCTAGGAGGCTTGGGGACAATGAACGGATGCCGTTCATTCGATACACGCACGGACGGACGGCTCCGATTAGGTCGGATCGGCGAGATGATACGCGGAAGGCGGGACCCGGGCTGCCGACTCAAGCGGCGGCGTCGAATGGGAGCGCGCCGCGTGGCCGTTCGGAGATGCCAAGGATGACGCGACGCCGACTCGGATAAATAGAAAATTAGGGATTTTCCTATTTATTTAATTACCTAAACTTCAAAAATCCATAACTTTGTGTAGGAAAATCAGAAAAATAAAATAAAAATACCCTCTTGCTCAGTGAACAGAGGAGAATAATGTGGAAAAGAAATCATTTAATTTCATCAAGTATTTTATTTTTAATAATTTATTTACTTGTCCGCATTATTTTAATTCTCCATGCATATAGGAAATTCACCATGACATGAGACCATAGGGCTTTTGAAGCCTCTGAATTTGGGAACATTCCCTGAATTTTCCAAAGTCAGAGGCCATCCCTATGAGAAGTTATTGATTTTTCAAATTCATGTTTCTGTTTTGAGTATTTTAAATCTAATAATTAGCATGTTGTGAAATAAATTCTAGGAAAATTTGGTGATGACTCTTATGACCAGAGGACCTTAGGAAAAATAGGTTTTGAATTAGCTCATTTAAAATAACCCTAATTGGCTTAAACACCCAAAATAGATCCTTAATTAATTAGAGCTAACCATACATCAAATTGACTTGAAATTAATTCTCCATTGACCTTTAGGATCAGAGGAACCCACCATAAAAATTTGAAGTTAATTGGACTTGGTTAGCCCTACTAAATGGGTTGATTAAGCCATTTAGTCAATTTGAACTTTAAAAATTCATAACTTTCAAATTACCTTTCAAAAATTCACCAAATTGGTTTTGGAGCCTCTCTGATATTAGGGGAATTTAAGAAAATTAAAATTTCAATTTTCTAAAAAAGTTGATTTTTAATATTATTTTAATATTTTAATAATTAAAAAATAATAAAAAATCACAAAAATAATAAAATTCACCAAAATGTCGCATTTTAAATTTTAATCACTTAGGAACAAACCCCATATTTTTCTTAGGTCTATTTAATGAGATATTAAATTTTAAAGCCCTAGGGTAATTTTAAAATTAAAAAATGTATTTTCTAGCATTTTCACTAAAACAATTCTAATAAATCAAAGAAAAATCAGAAAATTTTAAAAATTGATTCTCTGATTTCCTTGATATCAGAGAGATTTTTGAAAAATATAAAATTCATTTTTCAACCTTTATTTTATTTTTAAATTAATTAGTACTCCAAAACTCAAAATAATTATAATAAAAAGAATATAATTCAAAAAATCACCAAATTTGGTCCAAGTGGTCCTCTGGTCATTAGGAATGTTCCATAATTTTCTTAAGGACGGAAACTTTCCCTTGGTCATATTATTAAATTTTCCTTGGAAATCTCTATTTTCCACCAAAAATAATTACATAAATAAATTAAACACAGAAAAATCACATTTTCTCCTCTCATGTCTTTATTCACATATGAGTGAAGTCACATAAAAATTTCAAGTTCATTTAAGCTCAATTTAGTGAGTTATGAAATTATTAAGCTTGAAGGGAAAAATGGTAATTAAAAATTTTAACCCTTAATTAAGACTTTAGGTTTAATAAAATTAACAAGTAAAATATTTGATCTTAATCTGATTTGGATGATTGAAATTTAAATAATTAAATGGTAGAAACCCATTAAACAATTTAAAATAATTGAAATAAATCTTAATTAAATAATTGATTAAATTTGGAAGAATAATAAAATTGGAATTATTAAAATATGGATATTATTAGGAAGAGATTTATTCTTTAATTTAAAGATCCCTAAATTAATCATCTCATTAATATTTAATTCCTAATTAAAAATCATAATTCAAATTTAAGTTTTAAAATGTTAAAGGACTTAATCATTTAAATTAAATTAAAGTTAAATTATTAAACTCTTTTTAAATTTTCAATTAAATTAAAATTAAAAATAAGATAAAATTAAAAATTAAAATTAAAAATAAAATTAAATTAAAAATTAAATTAAATTAAAATTAAATTAAAAAATAAAATAAAATTAAATTAAATTGAATAAATAAATTAAATTAAATTAAAAAATTAAATTAAATTAAGTTAAGTTAAATAAATAAATTAAATTAAATTAAACTAAATTAAATTAAAAAAATGTTAAATTAAATTAAATTAAATTAAATTAAAACATATTAAATTAAATTAAATTAAATTAAATTAAATTAAATTAAATTAAATTAAAATTAAATCAAATTAAATTAAATTAAAGAAAATTAAATCAAATTAAACTAAATTAATTTAACATCAAATCAAACTAAATTGAATTAAATTAAATTAAATTGAAATAAAAAAAATAAATAAATAATCAAATTAAAATAAAATTAAATTAAAATTAAAATTAAAATTAAAATAAAAAATTAAAATTAAATTAAAATTAAAACCAAACCAAATTAAATTACATTAAAGTTAAATTAAATTGAATTAAATAACATCACCTAAGACATAAAGAATTTAAAGAAATCCAAAATAAAGTAACTTGAACATTATTCCAAATTTAAATCCGATAACTGAGATTAAATTAAATCACAAACCATTTGAACACCAATTTGCCCTTAAAATTTTAATTATCATAACTCCTAAACAGAACATTAAATGAAATGTTACTTCCCTCATAGGACATTCAAATGTCCTAGTTCATCGAGTAAGATAACAACAAAACTTAACTAAACCTCGGACGATTACTTCACTCGATTGATTAAATCCATTTGGACTTAAAACAATCCTATCAATATTGAAAAGATGTTTAAGAATCTTCTTAAGCACTTCCTCAATATGAAAGGATGTTTATAAGAACAACTAAATTTAATTATTCTTTGATGAAGAAAACTGTCCTCAAACTAAAACACAAGAACCTAGATGTCATAGGAAATGACTAGCTATAGGATTAGGAACTTGGTAGAAAACCATAACCCTTCCCTTAGCTTTACTTAGGAACTTGCTTAAATATTCTAATTGTGTTTTAAGTGCAGCTTGGGATGACGGGAAGACCCTCCAGGTACGCTTTTATTTTATTGCAATTTATATTATTGCAATTTCTTTAATCGCATCGCACTTACTTTTATTGCATGATGAACAACTGTTGCATGAAAACCCACACCTTTAGGATAGTCCCTAAAACTGAAACCAAAACTAAATTAAAAGTCATTGCAAGATAAAATTCACCACCATAACATTTCAAAATATAAAAGAACTCAAAATTTAATCACAAACAGAACACAAAACTACAATTACAACTAAATTAAAACGTCCTGTTGGATGATCGGGAATACCTCGGATGATGTAACCTACGTGTTGCTAACGGGATTTCCCACGGTCTAAATGAAAGTGTGGAACTCATTCAGTTGAGTTTAGCAAATTCATCTGGACTAAGTGAATCCGATAATAATAATGATGCCGGAAGGATGGAACCGTGGGATCTTAACCGGTGTCGTTATAATCAACTTTAAGATTTGTTTTAATTAAAGCACAAAAAACACTTGGAAATTAAGATTTTCTCTAAACCAAAACACTTCTTTCATCTCCTGATTTATGACTCCTATAATTAAACCTCTGCAACAACAAGGAGCTTGGAGCATAGTGGGCAGCACGGCCATCATCGTCAGCAAAACTTGAATCTACATCAAGCAAACTCGTCTTAGAATTAAACAACAAAGCCGTAGGATTTCGAGGTAGTTTGCCTAGTGCAACATAAATCCTCAACCTTTTGTTAGGCATTTGTATTGCAAATTAAGCCCTAACCGGACTTAGGATTCCAAGGTAGTCGTTCGGTACGACATAAACCCTCATAACTTCTAGGCTATTTGTATGATTCTATCATACAAATATAAGTCCAAATTAATTAAAATTGGCAAGATTGAAATACTAAATAAACATTAGGACTTTCCTAAATCCAAGCCAAACAATAGGATAGTCGAGAAATTACCGAAGTCCGCTTCAAATCCGTAATTTCTTTTACTTTTCTTCCTTTGAATTCTCAAAACAAAATGCTCTAAATTTGATCCATTCCCTATTGAAATTTCAAAATTCAATCCCTTGAAAACCCTAAACTTTGAAATTCTTGAGAGCAAAATTACTGATTATTATCGAGAGTTTTCTTAGGTGATTCCCGTCACTTAAGATGTAATTAACTATAGGGGCTTGCCCTTACAGGGAACTTTAAGAACCTGGAGTAATATAAACCCCGCTTAATTCATTTATATTAAGCAGGGGAACTTGTCGGCTTATAAAATTGGTTCGCGGACCAAACGGATGTCACAAATCTCCTAGTTTATTTAATCGAGCCCCATCATCAAGCGATGTGTCTATTCTTCGGGATAGATATACGGTTTGTGGTGCGGTGCTCGTTTGTATAAACTATTTGGGATGTGAGATCGGTTTGATTTCATATCTTAAAATGTTCAAATTTAAAATTATTTTCAAAAATCAAATACAACTTTTCAAATTATTTATTTAAATTAAATTAAAAATTCGCCGACAATTTCTGTAGGCGACCCCTTTTCAAAACACACAACCTAAAAATAATGCCGACATGGATATTCAAGATCCTAAGACTGGAAAAATATTCAAAGTTAATGGTCATAAACTTCAACCTTATTTTTCGTATCAATCAATTTAAACTTGATGAGAATCTGATGTTGGGTCACTCAGAATAAGTTCTGGATATGTCAAGCTGAAGACATTAAACCAAGCGCTTTGTGGGAGGCAACTCATAGTTACGGTGTGCTTTGCTTTATGTTTTCTTTGTGTGCTTTGTCTGGTTTATTTTCATGATTATGTGGTAGTATTTTGGAGATATTGGTTATAGTGGTGTTTATTTGACATTAATTGATGAATTAAAAGAGTTAAAATGAAAAATCATTTGGCAGACCTATGCAAAAATGTGCACTGGTGGCTAAGCGCCGCCTGGTTGGCACTTAAGCGCCGCAGTTATGAAAAACGTGATAAATGAATTTCTAGAAGCCAAAATCGTGGGGAAGTGGTTTTAGAAGTTATTTTGGAGTTTTAAAATGTCTAGGGTCTGTTTTAGTACTTCTGATGTCTATAAAAAACCCTAAATTAAGAGAAACACTTGCCCCAGTCCCTATTTTCATTCCTAAGCCTTAAGAAGAGTGTTTTGAATGCAAAAATGTCTTCTTGGGAGAGTGAAATTAAGAAGAAGGAGGAAGCCAGCAAGAAGAAATTTATTAGTGAAAGTGTACAAGTGTTATTCAGTGGATTCCTAACAGTTAGAATTCAAGGTATTGTAGAAAGGATTGAGATGATTGAAGCTAACGTGGAGTCAATTGAAGTAATGGTAAATGAAACTAATGCTCATTTAGCGCATATGGGATGGCAACATAAAATGCAATTCAGTCATACAAGTCATGTGGAAGAAGCGGTTAAGGTGATCATTCTGAAAATCAAATAGTTAGAAGAAGAAGATGTGAGATTTTTCAACCATCACCTGTTTTATCAGATTTATATTCCAGATGGTTCAAATGAAAGTAATGGTGGTTCTGGATATATTCCACCTAATGGAGATTGGAATTAATTTGAGTATAGTCTAGTGTTGGTGTTATAGTTTTTATGTGGTAAGTGTTTTGTGTCTAGTGTTATTTGTTTCTGTTTTGTTGAATTTTAATGTTTGTTTGTTACATATTAATGATGTAAATTTATCTTTGTTTTTATGTATTTGAATTATTGTGTATTGGGAAATTTCAACCAAAATGTTTGGATAGAAATTTTTAGTTTGTATTAAGATCGGATGTTTTTAATTAAAGGAAAGTTTGTGTTTGTGTGAAATTTGTTTAGAATTGATGTAAATTTAACTTCTTTGGAGAATTAGAAAAGCCTATGGGGGGACAAATGATTATTTGAAGCGATTTAGGGTGATTAACCAAACGGGTTTACTACATCTTTAAATTAATTATGAAAATCAGGGTACTGACGCCTAAGCACCAGAACTTAGGCGCTTAAGCACCAGATTTTGTAGCTAAGCGTTGTATGCCTCGCGCATAAGCACCAATTCATCAAAATTGGTTTTTTGCAGTTAAAAACCCAAAAATTAACATTTTTAACACCTCTCGTGACCCTCAACCTCTCAAAATCGCGAAATAGGATTTAGGGCATCTTTAGTTTGGATCAATTAAAAGCCGATTTCAACGAGATTTGTCAGATTTGAATTCCTTGAGGTATGAGCAGTACTCCTAAGTAAAAAATTTTTATTTTCACCATATATTTTGAGTACATTATTTAAAAATCATAAAATCAATATTTATGGTGAATTTTGAGGAAAAGCATGAGAAATTGCTTTGATTTAGTGGAAATTACCTTTGGAAGTTAAATTAGCAAATTTAGTTTAATATTGGAATTTATGGTGAAATTTTACGATTTTTTTTAGAGGTGGCTCCAAAGTCAAAGCGTTCAAAAGAGAAACTAAAATTTGATTCCAACAAATTTGTTAGTATGAGAGCAGAGGATCGATATGTTCATGCACTATCATCATGAAAATTAATTCCTAATCATGTGTTTAGTAAGCTAGGAGAAGTTATTGAAGAAAAGATTACTAAAAGGAATTGGGAGAATTACTGTTACTTCTCCATTGTCGCTGTTGTTTCTGTGGTCAGAGATTTTTATGCAAACTTGCCTGCAACAGAAGAGAATTTAGTGATGGTTCGAGGTGAACAAGTGCATTTTTCACCTGCAGTAATCAATGATTTCTACCACTTGCCTCATGCATTATTTTGTTTTTATGCTAATTATTATCCTACTAAAGGAGAAATAGATGAGATAATATCTTTTCTGACTGATGGAAGAGGTTTATTGAAGATAACAAATGAAAGAAGACTAAATTTTTAGGCCTCTGAGTTGAATTCCATTTCAAAGGCATGGCATTATTTTATCTCATCTAAACTGTTACCTTTAAGTCATATTAGTGAAGTTACGAGGGAGAGAGTTGTTATGAACCATTGTAAAAGGAAATTTCCTTCCAATGCTCTCCAAGAACAAAGTAAAAAGAAAATAAGAAATTCTCACACTCTCTCTTTCTCTCTCACCTTGTCGCCCCACTTAGGGCTCACGCCCAAGTGATCTTCTTCTTCTCCAAGCCATCTTCTCCTCTTCTAAAAACCTTCTCCTCAAGAGTTTCCAAGCCTTAATTATAATTTTCCAAAAGATTCTTAAGTGTGTCTTCAAAAAGAGTCCACATTCAATGAATCTTCCAATGGGTGCCTTAAGTGCCTTTTTACTCCAAGAGACACATATCTTCCCTAATAACTCCATCAAACCATCCAAAGTTCTTCTAGAAAGTCAATTTTTTTATTTCCAATGAATTCCCCATGAGATACACTTCACAACGCTTCAAAAATCGTCCAACTCCGACATATATTGAAGAAGGTGTGCAAAAAATCGTAACTGGCGACTATGAGCTGACAATTTGGTGCATAGGCGCCAATGCCTAGCGGCTATGCACCAACTAGGAGCCAGACACAGGTACAAATGTGTCTGGTTTGACCCATTTTACTTCGGTATGCTCTAGTACAACCTGTTTTTCTCTGTTATTCTCCATTTTGGTCCATTTCTATTCCTTTTGCTCCAATCACTCTAAATTTTTCAATTTCATGTACCTACAACCAAAAACACAAGAAAACATACCTTTAAAGTGCAATGTCATAATAAAATATAGCATAAAAAGTAATACATTTTTAGGTTGATCAGGTGTTACCTATGAGAAATTTCTAGGATTCATTTTTCATCACTAGGGAATCGATATCTACCCAGATAAGATTAGAGATATCTTAGAAATGCCTCCTTCCAAAGCCTTGAAGCAGTTACGTTCTTTTCAAGGTAAATTGGCATACCTGAGACACTTTATATATAATATGTCAGGAAGATGTCTGTCTTTTTCAAATTTACTTTGAAAGGATGTCAATTTCATCTGGGGAGAGCCATGCCAACGGGCTTTCGAGGATATTAAATGATATTTAACGACACCTCCTGTTTTAGCAGTTCCTATCCTAGGTAGATAGATGATACTTTATACTACGGCTTTAGGCGAGTCCCTCAGAGCCTTAATTGCTAAAGTTAATGATGAGGGAAAGGTGAATGCAGTCCACTACTTGAGTTGACGTCTAATAGATACAGAGGTAAAATATCCTCCTATTGAGAAACATTGTCTAGCTTTGATTTTTGTCCATTAAAAGCTTAGACATTACCTATTGTCTCATAAGGTCAACCTGATTTCAAAAGTTAATCCATTGCAGTATTTGATAACCCGACCAGCACTTTGTGGACGTTTAGCAAGGTGGTCAATGATTTTATTGCAATTTGATATAACTTTCGTGTCTCTTCGTGCTATCAAAGGTCATATTCTCACAAAATTTCTCGTAGCGCACCCACTGCCAGCTAGGTGCCCTCTTAACGATGAACTACCAGACGAGCAGATACTACAAGTGGAACAGTGACGTGCCAGATGTTGGGAAACGTAGTTCGATGGATCTTCATCAGCCCGAGGAGATAAGGGACAACAAATAGTAATACCCGACAAAGTAGGAATTAGTTTGATCTTCGTGACACCATATCAGGTGATGCTAATATTCTCCTTACACTTTACAGAGACATGCACCAATAACGAAGTAGAGTATGAAGCCCTAATCATAGGATTAAAATTGGCAATACTAATGGAAATAACATACATTGCCATTTATGGTGACTCACAACTCGTCATTCAGCAATTGGACGGACAACATAAAATTCTAAAGCCAAGACTAGAAGAATACCACTGATATATGATGAAACTGCTAGAACAGATTCTCAGTGTGATGTTCTACAAGATTCATCGAGTAGACAATGACCATGCAAACGCTTTAGCAAAGCTTGATAAAGAATTGGCTTGTCCACCCAAAGACTATTTAGACGTTACCGTACAAGGACGTTAGGTTTTGTCGTAGATTGACCTCGACAATTTACATAAAATCAAAAATAAAGACATAGAAGCTATAGTGTCAGATGATACAAAATATTGGCATCAAGCGATAATGAAATATTTGCAAACAGGAAGGTTTCCAGAAGACACGTCAATAACGCATCAAATTCAGAAGAGTCTTTGTCATATGCTCTAGTCGATAATGTTCTGTACAAAAGATCTTTCAATCAAATGTAGTTGAGATGTTTAGGCAAAATAGAAGCACAATATATTATCAAAGAAATACATGTCAGATTGTGTGGTGCTCACTAGTCAATGCCCAAAATGAAGATGAAGATCAATTTGCTCAGATATTATTGGTCGATAAAGATGACTGAATGCATGGATAAAGCTAAGAAATGTCATCAATGTTAAGTGCATGGAGTAGTCTTGCACCAACCTCTGAATGTTCTACACTTCACGATTTCCTTATACCCATTCGAATGTTGGGGCACGAATATAGTGACTCTGATAGACCCTCCATCTTCAAATGGATATAGGTTTATACTTGCAACTATAGATTACTTCTCCAAAAGGGCAAAGGCAGTTCCGTTATGAGAGGTTTAGCAGGTGCTACAGGTTTTCTAGAATCTCTTTTTCTATCGCTTAGATGTACCACACAGAATTATTTCAGATAATGGGTCTACCTTTAAGAGTACCAAGATAAATATTTTTTTCAGGTGACATGGGGTAGATTAATGATATTCTACAATCTACAACCCCAAAAAAAATGGCTTTGTGAAAGCTTTCAACAAGAAACTCATGCAAATTTTGAAGAAAGCACTCGACGACAACAAAAGAGGATGGCACGAGAAATTACTAGAAGTGTTATGGGCATACAGAATGACAGTCAAAACGCCGATGCAGTCTACATTTTAGACACTTGTGTACGGGTTCAAGGCAGTGCTTCCATTAGAGTTTCAGCTACCGTCACTTAGAATCACTGTCACTAATCAAACTACAATAGAAGTGAATGCCAAACTCTGACTTGCATAATTAGAGAGCCTTGAAGGAAAGAGATTGCTCACATAGTATAACATGTAATTCTACCAAGAAAAGATGATTCAAGCTCACGAAAGATTTGTCTGCCCGAGGTCATTCACCCCTTAAAAGGCCTATTATTGCACGTCACAAGATAGGTGAAAAATTTGAACCAACCTGGGAGGGTTCATTTGTGGTAGAGATGGTTTACTCCGGCGGGTCGTACCAACTGGTGGATTCTCAAGGAGATTGACCTATGTTGTCGATAAATGGATGATATCTAAAGAAGTACCTGTTGACCTCATTTTTGATGAGGTCTTCCCTTCTTCTTTTTAGTGCTTAGGATCTAGCCTTAGGCTTTTCCTTTGACTATCTTAGAGGACTAGAATTGGGACCCACATTTTAGAAATTTAAACCACTTCTAAACTCCCTGCAAACTCCACAAACTTGACTATAGACCCCTAATCACCTAGAGGGTTGAAATCAAATGTGGGAGTTTAAAGGATGAGTTCCTATAGGACTCTTTGGCCTTAGGACTGCCCTGGGTGGCCTGGTCTGGTGAAGGGGCTGACTTACACTACACTTACACACTACATTTCCACACACTTCCTAAAACCACACCCATACCCAACTTAACCTCCTGACTCATGTAAGTGATTCACATGGATGGTCCTTAACCCCTAAGCCCTTGGCAAGAGGGTTAGGAACAACATAGTGAATGCCTCAAATGAGTCCTTTCATGGCTCATATGGGCTTGAAATGGCTTCATGGCTCAACCAAAATGATTTCTTTCCACCTAGATTCACCCAATCTTCAATTTCCCAAATTTTCAATTTTGACCCCGGGACCCTACACCTACTAAACCTACCCAAAACCCTTGAAATTACCCAAATTTTTGCAAAATTTCCAAATTACCCAAAATTTTCCAAAATCAATCCCAAACATCTCCACATCACTCAAATTGATCTTCCATACCCAAAAATACCAAAGATTCCAAAAATACCTCCCAATACCCTCCAAATACCCAAAATACCCTTCTTGGCCTAAAAAATCCAAAAATTCAGAAAATTACCAGAAAATTCCAGAAAATCCTAAATATTCCCAATTTCATTTTGTCCAACTACACCATGGGCCAATTTTGTCAATTTACCCTACTTTTGTCAAAACCCCCAAATTGACCCATTTTAACCCAAAGTGAACCCAATGTTAAACCAAACCTATCCAATTGACCCAAATTCTGGTCCAATTCAATTCTAAACTTCAATTCAACATTCCCAATACCAATTTAAACCAAATCCAAGTCCAATTTGATTGACATTTGGATCCAATCTCACTTTTGGCCTTAAAGCCCAATTTGGACCCATGACCCAAACTTAACCCAAACTCACCCAATTCAACTCCAATTAACCTCAAATTTTTTCTAAATCTTCCTTAACATCCCCACAAACAAAACCCTAGCATGATTTGCCCAAAATTTAGACCCAAGTCCCACTCAAACTCAACCCAAGGTTAAAAGGCCCATTTTTGACCTAAACCCAAACCTAACCCAAATTCAACCCAATTCATATCCAAATCACCCCCAATTCATTTCAAATCACTCATGACACATCTATGAGCTAAACCCAATAATTATTTGGCCCAACCTCTTTACAAAATTCCCATCCATAAATTCATTTTTAAACTTAAGGGCCCATTCCTTAAACCATTTTAAAAGCCCACTTCCACCAAATCCAAAGCCCAAACTTCTTCCAAAGCCCATATGACATTTCCCCTCATCATACTTTCAATTAAAATCATCCCTAAGTCCTAAACCAATGATCAAATATTTCTAAATGAAGCTTCATCCAAATTTCCACCAAATTATCCAAAATCCTTAAAATCCTTTTTTATGAAATTGACCAAACTTTTTGCCAAGCCAAAGGTGAGCCATGAAGCCATGCATGAGCCACATGTGAGCCATGAGAGCTTTGGACACTCCACCATGCCATATTAGGTAAGAAGAGGGGGCTTTCCTTAATCCCTAAAGCTCATTAGCCTTAATCATGTTTCACCTAAACTTAAATTTAATCCAAATATATTTGGATGCGAGACTTCTCCATGCCAAACCAGCTGATCCCTTTGATGCCCCACAGCATCCAAAGCCACCTCGAAGGGTGCACCAAGCCCAAATGGGTGGATTGACCCATTTAGACTCAAAACTAGCCATGCCCCATTCTACTTTGGATCAAAGCCTTTACACATGTCCATGGCCAATTGATTGCACAAACCTCCAGCTCCGACCCACCCGACCAAGATGGTGACCATTGCTCGGCCGGCCGGCCACCGTGCCGCCGGAAAACACCATGGCCGAGAGCTCACATGTGAGCCAACATTGAAATTCTCACTTGCCGAGCCGCCCCATGCCTAGTGGTCACCATGGCTCGTTCTTCTCCTCACTAGAGCAGCTCGATCCCAAGCCCTAACTCCCCCGGAGGCCTCCCACCGACTCTATTTAAACTCCACCTCTCTCGGCCATGAGAAGAAAAAAGCACAAACCTTGCCAAAACTCTGCCAAAATTGTTCCAAACCCTTCTCCATCCTTAGAGCACTTGATCCCCAGTGAAATTCCCCTGCCATTTCTCCTCTGTAAGCTCAATTTCGCAGTCGAAATTCCACCCAAAACCAGGACACTTCTCCACAGTGAGCCAATTCCCAAATTGATTGGCTCTACACCTTCACTGCACCAAGGGAAGGTGTCCACCATCAAAAGCCCCATCTCCGAGCCACCCAGCTTGCTCCAGGTCTCCAAGCTTTGTGATCGGGCTTGGTCGAAGTCATATCCGGACAATTCACTGCACCAGGAGACTTCATCCGGAGCTTGCCGGGACCCAATCGAAGGTGCAACAACTCTCGATTGAAGCCACACTTCTCTGAGCCAAGGTATGAGCTAACTCTTCATCCCGAGCTTCTGGAGATTCTCCATTTTAAATGCTTTAATTTCAATGCATGTTAACCGTATAGATGTGTTCGTCTCTTCAAGACGAATCCATAGAGTATAAGAACGTAAAAATCCATTGAGAATCGAGTGAGATCTTAGGGATTTAGTGTGGACGGCTCTCGGGCGAGAACACTTGGGGACGATGAACGGATGCCGTCCATTCAATACACGCGCGCACGGATGGTCGGGATCGCGTCGGACCGGAGAGACGGTACGAGAACCGCGGGGCCCGGGCCGCCGACTCGGTGGCGGCGTCGAATGGGAGCGCGCCGCGCGGTCTTTCGGAGTCGCCGAGGATGCGGCCGGCGCCGCGTGGATAAATAGAAAAATAGGGTATTTTCTGATTTATTTAATTCCCTAAACTTCAAAAATTCATATCTCTGTGTAGAAAAATCAGAAAAATAAAATAAAAATACACTCTTGCTCAGTGAAGAGAGGAGAATAATGTGGAAAAGAAATCACTTAATTTCATCAAATATTTTATTTTTTATAATTTATTTACTCTCTGCATTGTTTTAATTCTCCATGCATGCATACAATTCACCATGGCATGAGACCATAGGGCTTTTGAAGCCTCCGAACTTGGGAACATTCCCTGAATTTTCCAAAGTCGAGGCCATCCCTATGAAGAGTTCTTGATTTTTCAAGTTCAGAGTCACTGTTTTGAGTATTTTAATTCCAAGTAAATAGCATGTTGTGAAATAAATTCTAGGAAAATTTGGTGATGTTCCTTATGACCAGAGGACCCTAGGAAAAATAGATTTTGGCTTAGTTCATTCAAAACAACCCTAATTGGCTTAAACACCCAAAATAGGTCTTTAATTAATTAGAGTTAACCAGGCATCAAATTGACTTGAAATCAATTCTCCACTGACCTTTAGGATCAGAGGAACCCACCATAAAAATTTGAGGTCAATTGGACTTGGTTAGCCCCACTAATTGGGTTGATTAAGTCACTTAGCCATTTTAAACTTTAAAAATTCATAACTTTTAAAATACTTTTCAAAAATTCACAAAATTGATTTTGGAGCCTCTCTGATATCAGGGGAATCTAAGAAAATTAAAATTTCAATTTTCTAAAAAGTTGATTTTTAATAATATTTTAATATTTTTAATAATTAAAAAATAATAAAAATCACAAAAATAATAAAGTTCACCAAAATGTCACATTTTGAATTTTAATCACATAGGAACAAATCCCATATTTTTCCTAGGTCTATTTAGTGAGATATTGAATTTTAAAGCCCTAGGGTAATTTTAAAATTAAAAAATGTATTTTCTAGCATTTTCACTAAAATAATTATAATAAATCATAGAAAAATCAGAAAATTGCAAAATTTGATTCTCTGGTTTCCTTGATATCAGTGAGATTTTTGAAAAATATAAAATCCATTTTTCAACATTTATTTTATTTTTAAATTAATTAACACTCCAAAACTCAAAATAATTATAATAAAAATAATATAATTCAAAAAATCACCAAAATTGGTTCAAATGCTTCTCTGGTCATTAGAAATGTCCCCTAATTTTCTTAAGGACAGAGACTTTCCCTTGGTCATGTTATTAAATTTTCCTTGAAAATCTCTATTTTCCACCAAAAATAATTATATAAATAAATTAAATACAGAAAAATCATATTTTCTTCTCTCATGTCTTTATTGACATATGAGTGAAGTCATATAAAAATTTCAAGTTCATTTGAGTTCAATTTAGTAAGTTATGAAATTATTAAGCTTAAAGGGTAAAATGGTAATTAAATTTTTCTTTTAACCCTTAATTAAAACTTTAGGTTTAATAAAATTAATAAGTAAAATATTTGATCTTAATCTGATTTGGATGACTGAAATTTAAATAATTAAAGGGTAGAAACTCATTAAACATTTTTTTTTAAATAATTAAACTTTAATTAAATAATAGATTAAATTTTGAAGAATAATAAATTGGAATTATTAAAATAAGGGATATTTATTAGGAAGAGATTTATTCTTTAATTTAAAAATCCCTAAACTAATCATATCATTAATACTTAACTCTTAATTAAAATGATAACTCAAATTTAAAATATTAAAAGACTTAATTAAATCATTAAACTCTTTTAAAATTTCAATTAAAATTAAAAAATAAAATTAAAATTAAATTTAAATTAAATTAAACTAAATTAAAATTAAACTAAATTAAAATTAAATTAAAATTAAATTAAATTAAAATTAAATTAAATTAAATTAAATTAAATAATTAAATTAAATTAAGATTAAATTAAATTAGATTAAATTAAATAATTAAACAAATTAAATTAAATCAAATTAAATCAAATTAAATTAAATTAAATTAAATTAAATTAAATAATTAAATTAAATTAAATTAAATAAAAAAAATTAAATCAAATTAAATTAAATTAAATTAAATTAAACAAATTAAATTAAATCAAGTTAAATTAAATAAAATTAAATTAAATTAAATTAAAAAATTAAATTAAATTAAATCAAATTAATTAAACATCAAATCAAATTAAATTAAACTACATTAAGTTAAATTAAAGCTCAATTAAATTAAATTGAATTAAATAAAACATCACCTAAGACATAAAAGAAATTAAATATAAAGCAACTTGAACACTATTCCAAATTTAAACTCTTTAACTTAAATCAAATCATTTGAATATTAATTTACCCTTGAAAGCTTTGATTATTATAACTCCTAAATGAAACATTAAATGAAGTGCTACTTCACTCATAAGATATTCAAATGTCTTAATTCACTCGGCAAGTTAACAAAACTTGAAAACCTCTGACGATTGATTCATTTATATAATTAAATTCATTTGGACTTAAAACAATCCTAGAAATATCGAAAAGATGTTTAAGATTCTTCTTAAGCACTTCCTCAATATGATAGGATATTTATAAGAACAATTGGATTTAATTGTTCTTCGATGAAGAAAATCGTCTTCAAACAAAAACACAAAGAACCTAGACGTCATAGGAGATGACTAGCTATAGGATTAGGAATTTGGTAGAAAACCATAACCTTTCCCTTAGCTTTACCTAGGAACTCGCTTAAATATTCTAATTGTGTCTTAAGTGCGACTGGGATGACGGGAAGACCCTCCGTGTATGCTTTTATTTTATTGCAATTTACTTTATTGCAATTTACTTTCTTGCAATTTACTTTATCGCAGATGCACTTTACTTTTCTTGCATGATAAAACAACCGTTGCATGAAAACCCACACTTTTAGGATAGTCCCTAAAACCGAAACCAAAACTAAGTTAAAAGCCATTGCAAGATAAAATTCACCGCCACAACATTTCAAAATATAAAACAACTCAAAATTTAATCACAAACAGAACACAAAACTACAATTGCAACTAAATTAAAACGTCCCGTCGGATGATCGGGAATACCTCGGATGATGTAACCTACGTGTTGCTAACTGGATTTCCCACTGGTCTAAATGAAAGTGTGGAACTCATTCAGCTGAGTTTAGCAAATTCATCCGGACTAAGTGAATCCGATAAAAATAATGATGCCGGAAGGATGGAACCGTGGGATCTTAACCGGTGTCGTTATAATCAACTTTAAGATTTGTTTTAATCAAAATACAAGAACACTTGGAAAATTAAGACTTCTCTAAACCAAAACACTTTTCTCATCTCCCGATTTATGATTTCTAAAACTAAACCTCTCGCAACAACAAGGAGCTTGGAGCATGGTGGGCAAAGACGGCCATCGTCATCAACAAAACTTGAACCTACTTCAAGCAAAACCTTCTTAGAATTAAACAACAAAGCCATAGGACTTCGAGGTAGCTTGCCTAGTGCAACATAAATCCTCAACCTCTTCGTTAGGCATTTGCATTGCAAATCAAGCCCTAACCGGTCTTAGGATTCCGAGGTAGTCGTCCGATACGACAATAAACCCTCATATCTTTTAGGCTATTTGTTTGATTCTATCATACAAATATAAGCCCTAATTAATTAAAATTGGCAAGATTGAAATACTAAATAAACATTAGGACTTTCCTAAATTCAAGCCAAACAATAGGATAGTTGGAAATTACCGAAGTTCACTTCGAATCGTTGATTTCTCCTACCTTTCTTCCTTTGGATTCACAAAATAAAATGTTCCAAACTTCGATCCATTCCCTATTGAAATTCCAAAATTCAATCCCTCGAAAACTTAAACTTTGAAATTCTTGAGAGCAGAATTATTGGTTATTATCGAGATTTTTCTTAGGTGATTCCCGTCACTTAAGATGTAATTAACTATGTGGCTTGCCCTTATAGGGAATTTTAAAGAACCTGTGTAATATAAACCCCGTTTCGATACTTTCATATTAAGCTGTGGAATTTGTCGGCTTATAAAATTGGTTCGCGTACCAAACGGATGTCACAAAAACTTCTAGTTTATTTGATCGAGCCCCACCATCAAGCGGTGTGTCTATCTTTGGGATAGATACACGGTTTGTGGTGCGGTGCTCGTTTATATAAACTATTTGGGATGTGAGATCGGTTTAATCTCATATTTAAAATTATTTTCAAAATCAAATACTACTTTCTAAATTATATATATATATTTAAATTAAATTTAAAATTTAAATTCGCCGACAACTTCTGTTAGGCGACCCCTTTTCAAAATATCACACAACCTAAAAATAAGTGCCGACAACTTCGGCGACTCACTGAGGATAATTCCTCTCTCCATTATAATCAAATAATTCCGCTTTCAAAATCGGTAGTGTATCCATGTCCCTAATGGATCAAACTACCCTTCTTTCCGTTGGAATACTATGTTCATTTCTATCTTCGAACAAGTATAGCCAACATTCTCTCGGATTTAGGAGCCACTCGTTTAGACACCCCTAAACAGAGAGGTTCCGAGATCCTTTTACCTCATTTCTGAGGTGGGGTGGACCCCCGATAGGTGTTAGTTTAGGAGTGATCCTTCGAGTCTAGAAGTCTTGCTTAAGATTTTCTTTCCCTTTCCAACTCTGAATCGGATTCCTTACCTTCTCTACACCTTTGAACATTCCGTTCTAAATAAACAAACCCTCTAATAAGTGATTCTTTTAACAAATGATTCTTTCTTATAAATACATTAACAAAAATGAGTTCGGACTCTTTTCAATTCCTTTCTTTTCATCCTAAAGAAAAGAAGCATAACTTGGGACCGACGAACCTGAATCTACCTTGCGAAATGGAAGCCCCGAAACCGATTTTCTCCTTCACCAACGGATCGGACTTCGCCGTCTATAAGGATGAGCCGCCCGACAATGGGATCATCCGATTTGGACAGGGATTTGAAAACACGAACGTCAAGGTCACCGACGTCTCCCTCTTTGCACCGACGAACAAGGTATCCGAAGCCGAGGAGCCATCGCTCGAGTTCAACCTTAGATCGACCCAAGAGTTTCCTCCCCGCAAAGGATCCCGACTAGGAGGAGTACCGCCGTCCGCAGGAGGACCGTTCTTACTACCCCCACCGGTCTAGTTGTTTCGCACCTACCCCGACTTCCGCCAAATCAAAGGGGAAAGAAATCCGTAACTATGGTAAACTCCGTTACCGTGGAGGGTACGAATCTTCCTGTAAGACCTTCTGTCTTCGAAATCGGGTCCAGTTCGAAGATTCCGTCGCTGACAAAGACCCAAAGAAGAAATAGAAATAGAAGGATTGCCAGAGAGGCCAGAGCTGCTGAAATTGCTTTCCTGGAAGAAATTCCAGAGTTGCCAGAATATACACCGCTACCAGAATATACACCACTGCCTAACTACATACCACTTTTGGGAGGAAGCAGGTTCCATCCCCTCTCCGCCGCAGAGGATGAGGAGAATGTTCGCAAGATTGTCGCCACGTTACCTCGACCCGCATATTACGACGATAGCCGCAAGAAAAGAACTAGAACTACGCCGTTTCGCTCGACCGCAAACTTTGGTAGAAAAGCTAGCAAAGAAGGAAAACCGCCCCGTGTCGGAAATTCTACGAAGGATAGGGCGGGTGCCGACCAAATCCCGTCTTGGGCCCCGAGTAGAACCCGCCGTCATGATAGAAAAGCCAAGCAAGAGAATGAAGGCTAGCCCGCCCGTCGTAGTATCGGGATTACGGATTAGGGAGGATACCACCTTCCAGCATTTGGCCAACGGACCATCCGGTCCTAGATCTTCCGTCGCTAGAAGGATGGTGTGGCGTCCCACTACGGGCAAGCTGAGATCGAAACGCAGCACCTCGAGAAAGAAAGTCTCGCCAGAGGCCGGAATCCGAAGAAAGTGCTACTCGCGATGAAGGGGACTCGTGAAAAAGGACCCGCAACCATCGCACGACAACCACAAAGATACACAGAAAGCTCCGCTAGAAGATGCCATGGAAAAGCCGAGAACCGACATCCGACGGTTGGCAAAAGAAAGAGAAGAAAAGTTCGGAGATGAGATCGACTCATCGGAATTCATGGACAACGAATATGCGAAATCAACATGGTCGAGACACGAGCTTCATCAGCTTCTCAAGGTGCTCCCTGCAGCCGCAGAAGAGAGGAGCCGAACCGATGAAGAGACGCCTTCGAGAAAAGGACGACACGATCGCTCAAATGGCGAAGAGGATGGAAGAGATGGCCATAGCTCCGGCCACTCTCCGCAGTCAAGTACAACCACATAGAGAGACACCCCCGCAGGTCATTCACATCGTAGACGGAGGAAAGGAGATTACATCCGTCAATGGGGATGACCATCCGAAAAGGACACAACACAAAGTATGGTCCCCGAAAAGGATATCAAGAACTTGGTAGAGCAAGCAAGTGCGAGAAGCCTTAGCACAATCGAAGAACGGGACATCCATTCGGATGGGTAGACCTTACCTGAAGAATTCGATGCCGTCCAATACCCGAAAGGCTTCGTACCACCTCTGTTTAAGACCTTCGACGGAACCGGGAACCCCCGACAAGGCATGTTGCACACTTTCGTGCCAGCTTGTTACAATGCCGGCGGGAGCGATGCGCTACTCTTCCGACAGCTCGTTAGCAGCTTGTCGAGAATCGCCTTCGACCGGTATGCGAATTACCCAACGGTTCGTGAAGACATTCTCGCAGCTAGAGAGTCTCTTCATTAAGCGATTTGTCGGAGCTCGGCACCACATCACTATAGGTGATTTAGTGGTAGAGAAACAAAGGCCGAATGAAACTCTAGTGGATTACATACTTCGATGGAGAAATTTAAGCATGAAGTGTGAACCACAACTGCAAGAACAACATGCAGTCGGCATCTTGCTTAAAAGCATTCACGGCCCGATAGCACTTCTCCTCAAGGGATTCACTATTAAGACTTTCGAGAAGTTGTTAAGCAAGGCCGGAAGCTTGCAAGAAGAGGCGAAGCAATTAAGTTTTGCCGACAAGACGGACAAGCGTAGTCGGTGAAGACCTTCGAGAAGAAATCCGGGATCGTTGCAGCGAGTTGACAAAGGCAAGCAACCGATGCAAATACCACCGTAACGGCCGCAACGAACCACAACAGAATTACCGGCAACCCCGGTCCAGCTATCAGTCGTCTCCGCAAAGATGAACAACCGTCCCGTCCGCAACGTACATTAAGGGAGCTTCGAGCAGAGAATATCCGTTCAAAAATGAAGCAAGACCGAAGATGTTCCGCAGCTTAATGAAAACTCCAGATTTCCAGCTGCCAGAGCCTAAAAGACCAGAGGAAGTCAACAAGAAAGGTGATCCCAACTTTTGCCCCTACCATCGGATGCTTGGGCACAAGATAGAAGACTGCATTACCTTTAAAAGTTGGCTCAATGACAACCTTCGGAAAGGAAATATAACAATCCCGAAGGAGTACATGAAGGAACCCCGTAAAGGAGGTTCCGTCAATGTTATCTCAACCGATCCCATCATTCCGATAGATCCCTATGCAACCAACGATGGATGGACTACCGCTCGGACAAGATCTTCGAAGAAGATTTTAGACAACATCCGAACCGCTTCGGTGCGAGCTTCAATTCGTAGTTCGAGACCCGTTAAGCCGGTACTATCACTTGCGATAGAAGAACCACCTCGACAGGAGACAATCGAAGAGAAGAAGAAAATCGACGAAGAAGAGGGAACCGAGATTCCTAAGGCTAGACTAGGGGCCGCTTATCCTAGGATAGTTGTTTCCGATTCGGGGAGAAATCCCTCGAACCTCCGATTTTGTATGATTATCTCGCTCACTTCGGTGGGATCGTATAATGATAAGGATGATGGTGTTGGCTACGTTTTGACTGTTTCTAACGATTACGTAACTAGCGACAATCCGAGCGTCGATTTCAATACCAACAACAATTCTCAAATCATACAAGATCTCGACGACCAAAATGACGAAGAAGGCATCCATCAAGGAGGCTACGAGAGTTCAACAAGCAACGGATCTATCTGTGAGTTTCGAGGAGCTCCAGTTTACGATAGAGTTAGAGCCTTCGCATTTGGAAGATAATCCGAAGAGCTGCGTCATTCCGATTCGTGAGGAGACACCGACAAACTCAACACTAGATTCGAAGAAATTACGAAGTCAACCTAAGAAGTGGAAAAGTTCTACCTCCAAGAATGGGTCCAAAAGACAAAGGAAAGCGTGTGGTCGTTCAAGAAGAACCAACCCCAGCGGAAGAGATACCCGTTCGAGAAGAAACCGAGACGCATGGAAATAAAGTGGACTACAACGTGCTAGCCCACCTTAGGAAACTACCGGCCAAACTGAGCATTTACGATGCTCTCATCTTATCAAAGGAGATGAGGGAAGCTCTGATCAAGGCCTTACTTGATCCGGAAATTTGCTTAGCTCAAATGGCCGGAGATTCCTTAGATGAGGTTTGCTCGTTAAAGGAACAACGAGGTGTTACCTTCACGGACAATGACCTACTACTTGGGACGCGAGATCACAACCGACCGTTGTACATTTCAGTTACAATCGGGAAGTTTACGCTCTCGCAGTATTGGTGGATCCAGGAGCATCAATCAATATAATGAGTCTTCGAACACTAGCATACTTGGAAATTGATGCTCGTGAGCTCGAGGCCGACAAAATGTTATTAAGAGGATTCAACCGTAAAGGAGAAAGAGCCCTCGGTCAATAACGCTATCGATGAAAACCGGTGACTTAGCAAAGACAACCGTAAAATTTCATATAATCGATTCGAAACATCGTTCAACGCTCTACCTGGGCCGACCATGGATACATGAAAACAGGATGGTACCATCATCTCCGCATCGCTGCATCAATTATTACGATGGAGGGGAACAAAGGCATCAAAGGCGACTTACAACCATTCTCCGTACATGAGATTGGAATCCATGAAGATGCAGCTTTATTATGCACCGCCAAAGAAAACGATCTTCTCCGTAGATACCGTAACAAATGAAGCAAAGAAAGTTCGGGACAACGAAGAACCCGAAGTTCTAGTCCAACAGCTCACTCACCACTCCCTTCCGGCGAGATGGTGAAGGTTTCTCCACAACTCGCATCCGAGGTCGAGGCCGGGGACGAGGCCGTGGTAGAGACACTAGGACAATTGGACGAGGAAACCAGCCATCAATGTCGATCGGGAAGATAGTTCCGAAGAAGAAAAAGAAATCAAGCAAGAAGCAACGAACAATAAGTCGAAAGAAGCCGCAATACAAGATTCTCCTCGAAGATGAAAAGAACGAAGAATACAAATCAATGTACGAGAAGATTAACCACTACGTACATACTATGACCCTAACTCCGATCCATTCTAATAAGATCGAGGGTATGGAGGTCAAAGAGGTACGTAGTGACTGGTGCAAAGCCGATCAAATTCTACCGTGGTGCTTCTTCCTCCAAAACCGAAAATAATGTACAATTCGAAGATGTCACTTCATCGAATTAATGGAATTACCTTTCGAGTGGTACTCTCCCCGTGTTCAAAATTTAATTCAACGTGGTTTCTTACCTCGACAATGGACAAAAGGCCAATCTCAACATTTTGAAAATTTATGGAATAATTCCGGCCGTCCACCCAATTCAAAGTATGGACTCGGATTCGGCACAGTAGGGTCAGTTGACGATACTGAATTTTGCTTGGTTGTCACTTGCGAACCTAAGGAAAATTGCATGGAAACTACAGACGAACTCGAAGATTTACAAATTGGAGATGCTCCACCAAAATTCGAAGAAGAAATTAAATCCACAATAGATGAGTTAACGGAAGTTAACTTAGGTACTAGCGAAGAGCCTAGACCTACCTTTGTTAGCTCCTTACTCAACAAAGAAGACTCCAAAGAAATAATCAAGTTATTAATGGAATTTAAGGACCTGTTTTGCTTGGAACTATGATGAGATACCGTGATTAGCCCCGTGGGTCGCAGTCCATAAGCTAGAGTGGATCCTACTCGCTCCGGCCGGACAAGGTCCCGTAAGAATGCGTCTAGAAATCGAACAACAAGTCATAGCCGAAGTTAAAAAGCTAATAGACGCTAAATTTGTCCGTGAAGAACAATACCCGATTTGGCTAGCCAATGTAGTGCCACGTAAAGAAGAATGGTCGTATCGGAATTTGTGTGGACTTCGCAGATTTAAACAAGGCATGTCCAAAAGATGAATTCCCTCTACCGATTCTGAACCGATGATCGATATTGCTTCGACACATGAAATATTCTCGTTCATGGATGGATCTTCGTGATACAACCGGATAAAAATGGCTCCAGAAGATGAAAAGCTTACAAACATTCGTAACGCCGATCGGAGTATTTTGCTACACAGTGGATGCCATTCGGATCGAAGAACGCAGGAGCAACCTACCAAAGAGCAATGACAAGAATTTTTGATGATCTCATCCACAATCAAGTCGAATGCTACGTGGACGATGTTGTCATCAAAAGCAAAGTAAAGGAAAACCACCTGTATGATTTGAGAATTGTTTTCGAACGATTAAGACAATTTAACCTTAAGATGAATCCCTTAAATGCGCCTTCGGCGTCACCTCCGGAAATTCTTGGGATTCGTTGTCCGACATCGTGGAATTGAAATCGACCCGGAGAAGATTAAAGCTATCTTAGAAATGCCGCCTCCCAAAACCTTAAAACAACTACGATCTTTTCAAGGGAAGTCGGCATATCTTCGACGCTTTATCTCAAACCCGTCAGTAGGTGTCAGCCTTTCTCGCGCTAGTTAAAAAGGACGCCAAATTTATTTGGGAAGAGAAATGCTAGAAGGCCTTCGAAGACATTAAACAATATTTAATGACACCTCCCGTCTTAGCAGCCTCTGGCCTCGGTAGACCGCCGATACTTTACACCGCGGCTTTAGATGACTCTCTCGGAGCCCCGTTAACCTGTGTCAATGATGAGGGTAAGGAAAATGCTCTTTACTACTTAAGCCGTCGTTTACTTCCGACGGAAGTAAGGTATCCCGCAATTGAAAAGCATTGTTTGTCCCCGATCTTCGCCGCTCAAAAGCTCGTGCACTACATGCTTTCTCATAAGGTCAACTTGATTTCGAAGTTTAATCCATTGCAATACTTCGATGACTCGTCCAACACTTTCCGGCGGACTTGCCGCATGGTCAATGATATTATCGCAATTCGATATAACTTTCGTGCCTCTGCGTGCCGTAAAGGGACAAGTCTTAGCAGCACTTCCTCGCAACACACCCTTTGCCGCCGAATCTCCTCTCAATGACGACCGCCAGATGAACAAATAATGAACTTAGAAGACCTCGACGATCGACGTTGGGAATTATATTTCGACGGAGCATCTTCGACACACAAAGACGAAGAATCGCAAGTGATAGTGCCCGTAAGGCAGGAATCGGCTAATCTTTATAACACCGGAGCGGGGGATGTTAAGATACTCCTACCACTCGACGTAACCGTGTACAAACAATGAAGCAGAATACGAAGCCCTCATAACGGGATTGGAATTAGCTATTCAAATGGGGATAACAGACATCAACATCTACGGGGATTCACAGTTAATCATTCAGCAGATCGCATGACAATACAGAATTTTTAAACCAAGACTCGAACAATACTTCCAGTATGCCATACAGTTGTTGGAACAGATTCCAAATGTGACAATCTACAAAATTCCCAGAAAAGAAAATGCTCTAGCAGATGCTTTAGCCCGTCTCGCAAAAGAATTTGCCTGTTTGCAAGATGAATCGATGGAAGTGTCGCTCACGGACGTCGAGTCCTATCACAACTCGACATAGACACAATACACAAATCGGAAAAGAGAAAGAAGTAGTTGCGAAGCAGTGATGTAAAAACACGAAGATCGGCGACGGCCTATCGATGAACTACCCGCAAACAGAAAGCTACCGGACGATAGGTCGCTAGCCCATCGGATCAAGAAAAGAACTCTGTCCTACGCATTAATAAACAACACATTATACAGAAGGTCTTTTGATCAAATGTGGCTAAGGTGCCTAAGCGGGTCCGAGGCCCGTGAAATTGTTAAAGAGGTGCATTTAGGGCTCTGTGGCCCTCACCAGTTGGGTCCAAAGATGAAAATGAAAATTAAGAGACTAGGGTACTACTGGCCCTCGATGATGACCGACTGCATGAAAATCGCCAAGAGCTGTCACCAATGCCAAGTGTACGGAGTGGTTCTACACCAACCTCCAAATGTGCTACACCCGACAATTGCGTCGTGGCCATTCGAATGTCGGAGTACGTATATAGTGGGTCCGATAGAACCACCATCTTCAAAAGGACATCGCTTCATTCTTGCGGCTACAGATTACTTTTCCAAGTGCGCGTAGGCAGCTCCACTTCAGAGAAGTGAAAGCACACCACGTGCTACGCTTTTCAAGAACCAAGTTGTCTCACCGTTTCGGAGTGCCGCGCAGGATCATCTCGTATAATGGGTCGCATTCGAAGCACACAAATCAACAATTTTGTCGGGAGACACGAAATCGACCGGCGATACTCAACAATTTACTACCCAAGAGCAAACGGTCTCGCCGAGGCTTTTAATAAAACTCTCGTTCAAATCTTAAAGAAAACCCCGGACGATAATAAGAGAAATTGGCACGAGAAATTGTTAGAAGCCTTATGGGCCTACCGGACAACTTTCGTAACTCCTACTCAAGCTACACCTTACGCTCCGGTGTATGGGTCCGAGGCAAGTGTTACCTTTAGAGGTTCAGCCTTCCTTCACTCGAATTGCAGCTTGCAAACAAGATCACAACGAAGAAAACGCCGGATTACGACTCGAAGAATTAGAAAGCTTGAAGGGAAAAGACTTGCAGCGCAACATGAATTTAGAACTATACCAAGCTAAGATGGTTCAAGCCCATGACAAACCGATCCGCCCGAGAACCTTCAAAGTTGGTGACTTAGTTCTTGTTCTCAAGAGACCTATTCTTGCACACCGCAAGATAGGAGGAAAATTTGAACCCACTCGGGAAGGACCGTTCGTGGTGGAAGCAAGATACTCGGGAGGTTCCTACCAGCCTAGTGAATTGCCGGGGAGAACGACATATGCTTCCGATCAACGGACGATACTTGAAAAAGTATTACGCTACCCGATGTTTCGAAGGAATGAATTCTTCATCCCTAAGAAACACGGCAAAGTAATTACTTATGATCGGGTCCGAACCCAAAAATAATAAAATGTGCTAAGATAAATAAAATCATGATAATTAAGTTTTCCTTGTTTTCTTTTTCAAATCAAAATCTCTTCCCTCATCTTATCCTACTTCATTCCTCGTTAAATTTCAAAATATAGGAGAAATAAAAAAATGTATCTTTAATAAACATTTTCTTAATGTTCTTGTTCTTAAGATAGCCCTCGATCCTTTTCCTTGTCTTTTCGCGAGGAAATGTCGAACGGCGGTCGGTCCCGAACTTTAAGAATGGCGTAAGCCTTGCACTCGATGAAAAGAGGGTGAAAGATGGAGCAATAATCGAGATTGACTCGGATTTCGCACCAGCAGGCCTACTGTATGAGGAAAGTGACTGGGTCCCAGTTAACCGAGAAGAACTGCCCGGACAGACAGTGATGAGAGTGGGTGGCCCAAGCCACCAATCCAACAACAAGAAAAGAAAAGCAAACACCGAAGAAGATAAGAAAATGAAGTCCGTAGTCGCTACAGCGGAGGGCAGGCTTGTCAGCGCCGCGCCCACAGAGATTCAAGAAGTGCGGAGAGCTACTCTCACAGCCACGCAACGAAGAAATAAGAATCGCCGTATCCGTAAAATGTTAACAAAACTAGCTGCGGACCGGCCGCGACGAGACAAGCTGCTAATGCCAACACTCACATTTCAAGGACACCGGTTCACCAGAACTCCGAAGAAAGGAGGCCAGCTCCTAGAATAACGTAAAGAACCGTGGAAATCTCCCGAAGATCGAAGAAAGAAGGCTACCACGCCACCGGATAGAACCATCAAGCAGTGCATGACCTTGTTGCGGAGCAACCCCGGGGATGTCCCGACAGCATCATCCCCGAGGAGCCGAGGTATGCAGGGGAACGTGAAGGGATTGAACCATATATCCCACAATATGTCACAAGGCCTCGCCATCGCGCATCATTCCGAATACGAGCCGGAGAGGATGCAAAATGTTGAAAAGAAAACTTTCGAATACTTCGAGAGAATTAAAGGAAGAAGAATCAACATACTAGAAGGCCTCGAGCTACACACCGACGTATTCTCGCAGTATGAACAACAAGAAATTGTGGACCGTATCCGGGATCCGAAGAGAATGGGCCGAGCAGCCGCCCGAGGGAAAACACATACTCGAACCCCGAGATGGATGCCGTGGAAAGGAAGAATCACAATACAATGCGGATGCTCGCTACAACTTTGCCGAAGACAGAAGGGAAACCCACCGGGATACTCCGTCATGGGCAAGTGGATCCGATGCCATTAGTTATCAAGAGAATGGTAAAAAGATTGATAACATGGAGGGTACGCCAGCGCAGTTGCATACCCAATAGCCGCATTATCAACATCTACAAACGGGGTGACCGCATACCCCCACATATTGATCACCACGACTTCGTCGACCTTTCGCACGGTCTCTTTCTTGAATGAGTGTAACATCATGTTCGGATCCGACCTCCGGATAGCGAGGCCCGGTGAGTTCCGAGGGCCGCAGAAGATACCTTTACCGGTGGGTTCCGTCATGATACCGCAGTGGTAACGGAGCGGATATCGCAAAGCATTGCATACCGAGAGTGCCAATGGAGCGAATCTCAGCTACTTTCAGGAGGATGGACGACAAGCAAGATACCTTACCATTTCCAACCGTACCCGTAGCTAGAGAACCTCCGGCCGTACGAGCCGTGAGTTACATGGGAAATATCACACCTCCAACGTACATCCAAGCCGGCATCCTCGCTAAGGATGGCTTGGAAGGTGATGTTATCGACCATGTACCTCACTATTCGGACATGGATTTTTGACGGATGATTCTTTTGATGAATCAACAAAGATCATACACAAATCCGTTTTCGAGTCTACATGGATTGTATGAAATATATTCCAGCATCGAGTTGTACGACGTATTTTCAACATGATTGGAATGAATGTGACCATGTCACGTTTTTGGCCTTCACCTCTTTTGTGCAAATTGATTGGGAAACACCATTAAAGTTAAATGAACTTCGAACAAAGAACAGAAAAGAAAAAAAAAGAGAATAAAAGAAAACTTTCTAAAAAAATCTGAAAAATGACAAATACCAAATTCACATGAACATTAAATAAACAATAAAATAAAATTTGAACCATTAAAAGATAAACGAAATCAACACAAATCTCAAATTCCATCCTTTCAAATTTTCAATCGAATTTCAAATTTGATCTTTCCAAATTCCAAATCAAATCTCAATCAAATTTCAAATCCACTCTCGATCAAATTTCAAATTTGATCTTTCCAAATTCCAAGTCAAATTCTCAATCAAATTTCAAACCCAATCTCGATCAAGTTTCAAACTTGATCTTCCAAATTTCAAATCAAATCTTAAATCAAATTTCAATCGAGTTCAAACTCATCCTTCCAAATTTCCAAATTCAATCTTTCCAGTGCTTCAAGTCTCAATCAAATTCAAATTCAATTTCTTCCGTATCTCGAATCAAATATCAATCAAATCAAATTCAAACTTTTGGGTCGAGGATTTTACATCCAAGACTGCACTGCTTTAGGATTCTTCCCTATTGCACTGAAATACATCAAATCAAACCTTTTGGGTCGAGGATTTTACATCCAAGACTGCACTGCTTTAGGATTCTTTCCTATCGCACCGAAATACATCAAATTCAAACCTTTTGGGTCGAGGATTTTACATCCAAGACCGCATCGCTTAGGATTCTTCCCTATTGCACTGAAATACATCAATTCAAAACTTTTGGGTCGAGGGTTTTACATCCAAGACTGCACTGCTTTAGGATCCTTTTTCTATTGCACTGAAATACATCAAATCAAACTCTTGGGTCGAGGATTTTACATCCAAGACTGCACTGCTTTAGGATCCTTTTCCTATTGCACTGAAATACATCAAATCAAACTTTTGGGTCGAGGATTTTACATCCAAGACTGCACTGCTTTAGGATTCTTCCCTATTGCACTGAAATACATCAATTCAAAACTCTTGGGTCGAGGATTTTACATCCAAAACTGCACTGCTTTAGGATCCTTTTCCTATTGCACTGAAATACATCAATTCAAAACTCTTGGGTCGAGGATTTTACATCCAAGACTGCACTGCTTTAGGATCCTTTTCCTATTGCACTGAAATACATCAAATCAAACTTTTGGGTCGAGGATTTTACATCCAAGATCGCACTCGCTTTAGGATTCTTCCCTATTGCACCGAAATACATCAATTCAAAACTCTTGGGTCGAGGATTTTACATCCAAGATCGCACCGCTTTAGGATTCTTCCCTATCGCACTGAAATACATCAATTCAAAACTCTTGGGTCGAGGATTTTACATCCAAAACTGCACTGCTTTAGGATCCTTTTCCTATTGCACTGAAATAAATCAATTCAAAACTCTTGGGTCGAGGATTTTACATCCAAGACTGCACTGCTTTAGGATCCTTTTCCTATTGCACTGAAATACATCAATTCAAACTTTTGGGTCGAGGATTTTACATCCAAGACTGCACTGCTTTAGGATCCTTTTCCTATTGCACTGAAATACATCAATTCAAACTTTTGGGTCGAGGATTTTACATCCAAGACCGCACCGCTTTAGGATTCTTTCCTATCGCACCGAAATACATCAAATTCAAAACTTTCGGTCGAGGATTTTACATCCAAGACTGCACTGCTTTAGGATTCTTCTCCTATTGCACTGAAATACATCAAAATCAAACTCTTGAGGTTAAGGATTTTACGTCCAATACCGCATTACTCTGAGATCTATTCTCATTGCAACGATTCAATCTGATCAATTCAATTTTCTTTCGAGGTTAAAGATGTTACATCTAAAACCTCAAAATTCCAATTTTCATTTCAAATCAAATCCTTCAAATTAATTTTGACAAACTTCAATCTAAATTGAAACTCCAAACTAAAATTTAAACTCACACATCAAAACTTAAACTAAAACAAAATAAAATCTAAATTGAAATTCCCCGCATCATGTGATTTCGGATTTACCTCCTTTTCCTTTCCTCAACGAAGAGTTCAAGAATCTCCTGTTCCGGAGATATACTCGACACTCCCTAACAGAAACTCTTCTACTTCGTCCTAAGTTCGTCACTTGGACATCCGTGTTGGTTTTGTTGATCGCTTCGGTCAACACCAATACGCGCGTGTGCTCCGTCACTCACCACAATTATTGGGGGTCCATTTGTCGACCTCATTTTCGATGAGGTCTTCCCTTCTTCTTTTTAGTGCTTAGGATCTAGCCTTAGGCTTTTCCTTTCGACTATCTTAGAGGACTAGAATCGGGACCCACATTTTAGAAATTTAAACCACTTCTAAACTCCCGCAAACTCCACAAACTCGACTATAGACCCCTAATCACCTAGAGGGTCGAAATCAAATGCGGGAGTTTAAAGGATGAGTTCTTATAGGACTCTTCGGCCTTAGGACCGCCTCTGGTGGCCCGGTCCAGTGAAGGGGCTGACTTACACTACACTTACACACTACATTTCCACACACTTCCTAAAACCACACCCATACCCAACTTAACCTCCCGACTCATGTAAGTGATTCACATGGATGGTCCTTAACCCCTAAGCCCTCGGCAAGAGGTTAGTGAACAACATAGTGAATGCCTCAAATGAGTCCTTTCATGGCTCATATGGGCTTGAAATGGCTTCATGGCTCAACCAAAATGATTTCTTTCCACCTAGATTCACCCAATCTTCAATTTCCCAAATTTTCAATTTTTGACTCCCGGACCCTACACCTACTAAACCTACCCAAAACCCTCAAATTACCCAAATTTTTGCAAAATTTCCAAATTACCCAAAATTTTCCAAAATCAATCCCAAACATCTCCACATCACTCAAATTGATCTTCCATACCCAAAAATACCAAAGATTCCAAAAATACCTCCCAATACCCTCCAAATACCCAAAATACCCTTCTTGGCCTAAAAAATCCAAAAATTCAGAAAATTCCCAGAAAATTCCAGAAAATCCTAAATATTCCCAATTTCATTTTGTCCAACTACACCATGGGCCAATTTTGTCAATTTACCCTACTTTTGTCAAAACCCCCAAATCGACCCATTTTAACCCAAAGTGAACCCAATGTTAAACCAAACCTATCCAATTGACCCAAATTCTGGTCCAATTCAATTCTAAACTTCAATTCAACATTCCCAATACCAATTTAAACCAAATCCAAGTCCAATTTGATTGACATTTGGATCCAATCTCACTTTTGGCCTTAAAGCCCAATTTGGACCCATGACCCAAACTTAACCCAAACTCACCCAATTCAACTCCAATTAACCTCAAATTTTTTCTAAATCTTCCTTAACATCCCCACAAACAAAACCCTAGCATGATTTGCCCAAAATTTAGACCCAAGTCCCACTCAAACTCAACCCAAGGTTAAAAGGCCCATTTTTGACCTAAACCCAAACCTAACCCAAATTCAACCCAATTCAAATCCAAATCACCCCCAATTCATTTCAAATCACTCATGACACATCTATGAGCTAAACCCAAAAATTATTTGGCCCAACCTCTTTACAAAATTCCCATCCATAAATTCATTTTTAAACTTAAGGGCCCATTCCTTAAACCATTTTAAAAGCCCACTTCCACCAAATCCAAAGCCCAAACTTCTTCCAAAGCCCATATGACATTTCCCCTCATCATACTTTCAATTAAAATCATCCCTAAGTCCTAAACCAATGATCAAATATTTCTAAATGAAGCTTCATCCAAATTTCCACCAAATTATCCAAAATCCTTAAAATCCTTTTTTATGAAATCGACCAAACTTTTTGCCAAGCCAAAGGTGAGCCATGAAGCCATGCATGAGCCACATGTGAGCCATGAGAGCTTTGGACACTCCACCATGCCATATTAGGTAAGAAGAGGGGGCTTTCCTTAATCCCTAAAGCTCATTAGCTCTTAATCATGTTTCACCTAAACTTAAATTTAATCCAAATATATTTGGATGGAGACTTCTCCATGCCAAACCAACTGATCCCTTTGATGCCCCACAACGATCCAAAGCCACCTCGAAGGGTGCACCAAGCCCAAATGGGTGGATTGACCCATTTAGACTCAAAACTAGCCATGCCCCATTCTACTTTGGATCAAAGCCTTTACACATGTCCATGGCCAATCGATTGCACAAACCTCCACTCCGACCCACCCGACCAAGATGGTGACCATTGCTCAGCCGGCCGGCCACCAGTGCCGCCGGAAAACACCATGGCCGAGAGCTCACATGTGAGCCAACATTGAAATTCTCACTTGCTGAGCCGCCCCATGCCTAGTGGTCACCATGGCCGTTCTTCTCCTCACTGCAGCAACTCGATCCCAAGCCCTAACTCCCCCTGGGAGGCCTCCCAGCCAGCTCTATTTAAACTCCACCCCTCTCGGCCATGAAAGAAGAGAAGCACAAACCTTGCCAAAACTCTGCCAAAATTGTTCCAAACCCTTATCCATCCTTAGAGCACTTGATCCCCAGTGAAATTCCCCTGACATTTCTCCTCTGTAAGCTCAATTTCAGAGTTGAAATTCCACCCAAAACCAGGACACTTCTCCACAGTGAGCCAATTCCCAAATTGATCGGCTCTACACCTTCACCGCACCAAGGGAAGGTGTCCACCATCAAAAGCCCCATCTCCAGGCCACCCGAGTTGCTCCGGCCTCCAAGCTTTGTGATCGGGCTTGGTCGAAGTCATATCCGTACAATTCACTGCGACTCGGGAGACTTCATCTGGAGCTTGCTGGGACCCAATCGAAGGTGCAACAACTCTCAGATTGAAGCCACACTTCTCTGAGCCAAGGTATGAGCTAACTCTTCATCCCGAGCTTCTGGAGATTCTCCATTTTAAATGCTTTAATTTCAATGCATGTTAACCGTATAGATGTGTTCGTCTCTTCAAGACGAATCCATAGAGTATAAGAACGTAAAAATCCATTGAGAATCGAGTGAGATCTTAGGGATTTAGTGTGGACGGCTCTCGGGCGAGAACACTGGGGACGATGAACGGATGCCGTCCATTCAATACACGCGAGCACGGATGGTCGGGATCGCGTCGGACCGAGAGACGGTACAAGAACCGCGGGGCTCCGGGCCGCCGACTCGGTGGCGGCGTCGAATGGGAGCGCGCCGCGTGGTCTTTCTGAGTCGCCGAGGATGCGCCGGCGCCGCGTGGATAAATAGAAAAATAGGGTATTTTCTCGATTTATTTAATTCCCTAAACTTCAAAAATTCATATCTCCGTGTAGAAAAATCAGAAAAATAAAATAAAAATACCCTCTTGCTCGGTGAAGAGAGGAGAATAATGTGGAAAAGAAATCACTTAATTTCATCAAATATTTTATTTTTTATAATTTATTTACTCTCTGCATTGTTTTAATTCTCCATGCATGCATACAATTCACCATGGCATGAGACCATAGGGCTTTTGAAGCCTCTGAACTTGGGAACATTCCCTGAATTTTCCAAAGTCAGAGGCCATCCCTATGAAGAGTTCTTGATTTTTCAAGTTCAAGTCACTCGTTTTGAGTATTTTAATTCCAAGTAAATAGCATGTTGTGAAATAAATTCTAGGAAAATTTGGTGATGTTCCTTATGACCAGAGGACCCTAGGAAAAATAGATTTTGGCTAAGTTCATTCAAAACAACCCTAATCGGCTTAAACACCCAAAATAGGTCTTTAATTAATTAGAGTTAACCAGGCATCAAATTGACTTGAAATCAATTCTCCACTGACCTTTAGGATCAGAGGAACCCACCATAAAAATTTGAGGTCAATTGGACTTGGTTAGCCCCACTAATTGGGTTGATTAAGTCACTTAGCCATTTTAAACTTTAAAAATTCATAACTTTTAAAATACTTTTCAAAAATTCACAAAATTGATTTTGGAGCCTCTCTGATATCAGGGGAATCTAAAAAAATTAAAATTTCAATTTTCTAAAAAAGTTGATTTTTAATAATATTTTAATATTTTTAATAATTAAAAAATAATAAAAATCACAAAAATAATAAAGTTCACCAAAATGTCACATTTTGAATTTTAATCACATAGGAACAAATCCCATATTTTTCCTAGGTCTATTTAGTGAGATATTGAATTTTAAAGCCCTAGGGTAATTTTAAAATTAAAAAAATGTATTTTCTAGCATTTTCACTAAAATAATTATAATAAATCATAGAAAAATCAGAAAATTACAAAATTTGATTCTCTGGTTTCCTTGATATCAGAGAAATTTTTGAAAAATATAAAATCCATTTTTCAACATTTATTTTATTTTTAAATTAATTAACACTCCAAAACTCAAAATAATTATAATAAAAATAATATAATTCAAAAAATCACCAAAATTAGTTCAAATGCTTCTCTGGTCATTAGAAATGTCCCCTAATTTTCTTAAGGACAGAGATTTTCCCTTGGTCATGTTATTAAATTTTCCTTGAAAATCTCTATTTTCCACCAAAAATAATTATATAAATAAATTAAATACAGAAAAATCACATTTTCTCCTCTCATGTCTTTATTGACATATGAGTGAAGTCATATAAAAATTTCAAGTTCATTTGAGTTCAATTTAGTAAGTTATGAAATTATTAAGCTTAAAGGGTAAAATGGTAATTAAATTTTTCTTTTAACCCTTAATTAAAACTTTAGGTTTAATAAAATTAATAAGTAAAATATTTGATCTTAATCTGATTTGGATGACTGAAATTTAAATAATTAAAGGGTAGAAACTCATTAAACATTTTTTTTAAAATAATTAAACTTTAATTAAATAATAGATTAAATTTGGAAGAATAATAAATTGGAATTATTAAAATAAGGGATATTTATTAGGAAGAGATTTATTCTTTAATTTAAAAATCCCTAAACTAATCATATCATTAATACTTAACTCTTAATTAAAATGATAACTCAAATTTAAAATATTAAAAGACTTAATTAAATCATTAAACTCTTTTAAAATTTCAATTAAAATTAAAAAATAAAATTAAAATTAAATTTAAATTAAATTAAACTAAATTAAAATTAAACTAAATTAAAATTAAATTAAAATTAAATTAAATTAAAATTAAATTAAATTAAATTAAATTAAATAATTAAATTAAATTAAGATTAAATTAAATTAGATTAAATTAAATAATTAAACAAATTAAATTAAATCAAATCAAATTAAATTAAATTAAATTAAATTAAATTAAATTAAATAATTAAATTAAATTAAATTAAATAAAAAAATTAAATCAAATTAAATTAAATTAAATTAAATTAAACAAATTAAATTAAATCAAGTTAAATTAAATAAAATTAAATTAAATTAAATTAAAAAATTAAATTAAATTAAATCAAATTAATTAAACATCAAATCAAATTAAATTAAACTACATTAAGTTAAATTAAAGCTCAATTAAATTAAATTGAATTAAATAAAACATCACCTAAGACATAAAAGAAATTAAATATAAAGCAACTTGAACACTATTCCAAATTTAAACTCTTTAACTTAAATCAAATCATTTGAATATTAATTTACCCTAGAAAGCTTTGATTATTATAACTCCTAAATGAAACATTAAATGAAGTGCTACTTCACTCATAAGATATTCAAATGTCTTAATTCACCAGGCAAGTTAACAAAACTTGAAAACCTCGGACGATTGATTCATTTATATAATTAAATTCATTTGGACTTAAAACAATCCTAGAAATATCGAAAAGATGTTTAAGATTCTTCTTAAGCACTTCCTCAATATGATAGGATATTTATAAGAACAATCGGATTTAATTGTTCTTCGATGAAGAAAATCGTCTTCAAACAAAAACACAAAGAACCTAGACGTCATAGGAGATGACTAGCTATAGTGATTAGGAATTTGGTAGAAAACCATAACCTTTCCCTTAGCTTTACCTAGGAACTTGCTTAAATATTCTAATTGTGTCTTAAGTGCAGCTTGGGATGACGAGAAGACCCTCCAGGTACGCTTTTATTTTATTGCAATTTACTTTATTGCAATTTACTTTCTGCAATTTACTTTATCGCAGATGCACTTTACTTTTCTTGCATGATAAAACAACTGTTGCATGAAAACCCACACTTTTAGGATAGTCCCTAAAACTGAAACCAAAACTAAGTTAAAAGCCATTGCAAGATAAAATTCACCGCCACAACATTTCAAAATATAAAACAACTCAAAATTTAATCACAAACAGTAACACAAAACTACAATTGCAACTAAATTAAAACGTCCCGTTGGATGATCGGGAATACCTCGGATGATGTAACCTACGTGTTGCTAACGGGATTTCCCACGGTCTAAATGAAAGTGTGGAACTCATTCAGTTGAGTTTAGCAAATTCATCCGGACTAAGTGAATCCGATAAAAATAATGGTGCCGAAGGATGGAACCGTGGATCTTAACCGGTGTCGTTATAATCAACTTTAAGATTTGTTTTAATCAAAATACAAGAACACTTGGAAAATTAAGACTTCTCTAAACCAAAACACTTTTCTCATCTCCTCGATTTATGATTTCTAAAACTAAACCTCTCGCAACAACAAGGAGCTTGGAGCATGGTGGGCAAGCACGGCCATCGTCATCAACAAAACTTGAACCTACTTCAACAAAACCTTCTTAGAATTAAACAACAAAGCCATAGGACTTCGAGGTAGCTTCGCTTAAGTGCAACATAAATCCTCAACCTCTTCGTTAGTGCATTTGCATTGCAAATCAAGCCCTAACCTGGTCTTAGGATTCCGAGGTAGTCGTCCGATACGACAATAAACCCTCATATCTTTTAGGCTATTTGTTTGATTCTATCATACAAATATAAGCCCTAATTAATTAAAATTGGCAAGATTGAAATACTAAATAAACATTAGGACTTTCCTAAATTCAAGCCAAACAATAGGATAGTCGGGAAATTACCGAAGTTCACTTCGAATCAGTGATTTCTCCTACCTTTCTTCCTTTGGATTCACAAAATAAAATGTTCCAAACTTGATCCATTCCCTATTGAAATTCCAAAATTCAATCCCTTGAAAACTTAAACTTTGAAATTCTTGAGAGCAGAATTATCAGGTTATTGTCGAGATTTTTCTTAGGTGATTCCCGTCACTTAAGATGTAATTAACTATAGGGGCTTGCCCTTATAGGGAATTTTAAAGAACCTGTGTAATATAAACCCCGTTTGATACTTTCATATTAAGCGAGGGAATTTGTCGGCTTATAAAATTGGTTCACGTACCAAACGGATGTCACAAAACTTCTAGTTTATTTGATCGAGCCCCACCATCAAGCGATGTGTCTATCTTTGGGGATAGATACACGGCTTGTGGTGCGGTGCTCGTTTATATAAACTATTTGGGATGTGAGATCGGTTTAATCTCATATTTAAAATTATTTTCAAAATCAAATACTACTTTCTAAATTATATATATATATATATTTAAATTAAATTTAAAATTTAAATTCGCCGACAACTTCTGTTAGGCGACCCCTTTTCAAAATATCACACAACCTAAAAATAGTGCCGACAGTACCACACAACCTGACAAATCTGAAGAAGGATAACTATTTCGATATAGCCGTGTGGCCAAGTGTCTATGACTGAGTCCTAAATTAAAGAAATTTTGTAATCAAAGCCAATGGAATAAAATAAACCTTCACGAAATAAAATGCTCTCATATATGAAGTCTTTTAATTCCAAATCTTGTAAAATAATATTAAATAAGATAATGACATCTAACAAAAATTTAAAATCCAATAAATTATGATAATTTGCTATTACTCTTGTTCATGCAAAGTACCACCTTACTGACATTTCCCCTGTTTTATGTAGGAAAATATTAAAAAGAAAGCTGGTTTTTGCGTTCAAAGACTACTTACATCTAGTGCTTAGAGAAGAGAAGGCACCTGAGGGAGGTGTGGTAAATTTTGACATAGATTTCTCCCAAGTCAATGTGGATTATGAGGGAGTCAATGTGGATTATGAGGGCCCCCTCATGGAGTTAGTCAGCCATAGTGAAGCAGAAGGCCTGCAGTATTTAGTAAAAATCAGTCACCAGGAAGAAGGAGAAACATCAAAAGAAGGAGCCACTATGGGTTTTACTGACTCAAACCTCCGTGCAGTGAGAAATAAGCAAATCCCATCGATGATCACCATGCCAGAGGGAGATCTAGTTACTGCCACCGCAGAGAGGACTGCAGACGCGCTGTGCACACAGCGAAGGAATGCCAACCGTCGCAAGCACCAACACTTGGACAGGATGGAAAGAAGACATGCCAGACATACAGTTGTAGAGCTTCTTCAATTTCTAGAGGAATTTTATGAGCTAGAAATGAAGGAAGCAGATGCCAGTTCGCCTACTATAAAGACTGAACCAGAGTTCGCTGAGGAGACTACGCCGACATAGATTCTGATTAAAGAAATCTTAACTGGGTGTCGACTTGCAACTCAAGTTTACCTAGACAGCTGTCAGCTACTGGAGCATTTTCAGAGTGTCTGGATTGCAATGTTCTGCACTTGGATGAGTATGGGACTTTCGGGGCATATGCAGCTGCATTGATGCTACTGAGGAGCAGAGAGCACACTGAGGTAGAGCCTTACTTGCCAGAGTATGTTTTGCCATGACAGAATAAAGGAATTTCAGACTACATGATGGAAAAGATACACCGTGTGAGGAAGAAAGAGTTTGCGCATTATAAAGAAATCCAAGGAAGATTTGTCAATATTTTGTAAGGCCTCGAGCTATACACTGGCGTATTCTCGAGAAATGATCAAGAAAGGATTCTGGATTGTGTTTTCAACCTCAAAGACTTCGGAAGAGCTGGCCATTTAAGGGCAAAGACATATTCCTAGCCAAAGAAATGGAAAAGAGGAAAGGGCAGGATTAGAATTCAAATTGGTTGCTGTTATAACTTCGCTAATGATCGACAAAAACATCCCCCAAGGATTTTACAGAATGATGAGGTTGATCTAATGCCATCAGAAATAAAGAAGATCATAATGAGGATGGTTGAATGGCACATATTGCTAGCATATTGAATTTCAAATACTTGCATAGTCAACATCTACAAGGAGGGGGATTAAAATCCACCTTATGTTGATCGCCATGATTTTATGAGACCTTTCTGTACATTATCATTCATGAGTGAAAGCAACATCTTGTTTGAATGAGAAATTCATATTGTTAGGCCTGGAGAGTTCCAAGGTTCTGTCGAGATCCCACTGCCAGTTGGATCGGTTCTGATATTGAATGGAATGGAGCAGATTGGTTAAAGCACTGCATACTCGGAGGAGCACAGCGCCAAATCAGTTACTTTTCATTAGATGAATGAAGATAAAATGGCGTACGGATATGAGCCAAACCCATACTTGGAGGATATTCAGCCATTGGAGCTATGACATAACCGTACATTTGAGCGTATGCGAGGTGACTTCCATCTGGGAGCATAGCTTAGGAGGTTAGCTCGTTCACAGGGTGGCCTTAGAGGATACACAATTGCTACTTTCTACCAGTAGACAGCATATGACATGTTTTTCTTCTAGTCTTTGTTCAGATGTGTCGGCATATTTTTAGGTTGTGTTGTATTTTTGAAAAGGGGTCGCCTACAGAAATTGTCAGCGAATTTTCAATTTAATTTAAATAAATAATTTGAAAAGTAGTATTTAATTTTAAAAATAATTTTTAAATTTGAAGATTTTAAGATATGAAATCAAACCGATCTCACATCCCAAATAGTTTATATAAACGAGCACCGTACCACAAATCGTGTATCTACCCCGAAGAATAGGCACACTGCTTGACGATGGAGCTCGATTAAATAAACTAGAAGATTTGTGACATCCGTTTGGTCTGCGAACCAATTTTATAAGCCGACAATTTCCCCTGCTTAATATGAAAGCATTAAATAAGGTTTATATTACCTGGGTTCTTTTAAAATTCCCTATAAGGGCAAGCCCCTATAGTTAATTACATCTTAAGTGATGGGAATCACCTAAGAAAACTCTCGATAATAATCAATAATTCTGCTCTCAAGGATTTCAAAGTTTAAGTTTTCAAGGGATTGAATTTTGGAATTTCAATAGGGAATGGATCAAATTTGTAACATTTGTTTTGGGAATCCAAAGGAAGAAAAGTAGGAGAAATCACAGATTCGAAACGAACTTCGGTAATTTCCCAACTATCCTATTGTTTGGCTTGGATTTAGGAAAGTCCTAATGTTTGTTTAATGTTTTGATCTTGCCAATTTTAATTAATTAGGACTTATATTTATATGATAGAATCATACAAATAGCCTGGAAGATATAAGGGTTTATGCCGTATCGGACGACTACCTCGGAATCTTAAGACCGGTTAGGGCTTAATTTACATGACGTGATCATGTAAATGCCTAACAAAGGTTGAGGGTTTATGTTGCACTAGGCAAACTAACTGGAAATCCTATGGATTGGTTATTTAATTCTAAGAATGGTTTTGCTTGATGTAGATTCAAGTTTCGTCGATGACGATGGTCGTGTCGCCCACCATGCCCCGAGCTCCTTGTTGTTGCGAGGTTTAGTTTTAGAATTCATAAATCGATTGGATGAGAAAAGTGTTTTGGTTTAGAGAAAATCTTAATTTCCAAATGTTTTCAATATTTTAATTAAAACAAATCTTAAAGTTGATTATAACGACACCGGTTAAGATCCCACGGCTCCATCCTTCCGGCATCATTATTTTTATCGGATTCACTTAGTCCGTATGAATTTGCTAAACTCAACTGAATGAGTTCCACACTTTCATTTAGACCGCGGGAAATCCCGTTAGCAACACGTAGGTTACATCATCCGAGGTATTCCCGATCATCCAACAGGACGTTTTAATTTAGTTGTAATTGTAGTTTTGTGTTCTGTTTGTGATTAAATTTTGAGTTGTTTTATATTTTGAAATGTTGTGGCAGTGAATTTTATCTTGCAATGACTTTTAACTTAGTTTTGGTTTCAGTTTTAGGGACTATCCTAAAGGTGTGGGTTTTCATGCAACAGTTGTTTATCATGCAAGAAAAGTAAGTGCGATGCGATTAATGAAATTGCAATAATGTAAATTGCAAAAAAGTAAATTGCAATAAAATAAAAGCGTACTCGGAGGGTCTTCCCGTCATCTCAAGCCGCACTTAAAACACAATTAGAATATTTAAGCAAATTCCTAGGTAAAGCTAAGGTAAGGGTTATGGTTTTCTACCAAATTCCTAATCTTATAGCTAGTCATTTCCTATGACGTCTAGATTCCTTATGTTTTTGTTTGAAGACGATTTTCTTCATCAAAGAACAATTAAATTCAATTGTTCTTATAAACATCCTATCATATTGAGAAAGTGTTTAAGAAGAATCTTAAACATCTTTTCATTATTGCTAGAATTGTTTTAAGTCCAAATGAATTTAATTATACAAATGAATTAATCGTCCAAGAATCTCAAGTTTTGTTATCTTGCTTCAGATGAACTAGGACATTTGAATATCTTATAGGTGAAGTAACATTTCATTTAATATTCCGTTTAGGAGTTATGATAACTAAAGCTTTTGAGGGTAAATCGGTGTTCAAATGGTTTGTGATTTAGTTTAATTTCAATTAATGGGTTTAAATTTGAATAGTGTTCAAGTTATTTTAGATTTATTTTGAATTCTTTATGTCCCGGGTGATGTTATATTTAATTCAACTTAATTTAATTTAATTTAATTTAATTGAGTTTTAATTTAATTTAATTCAATTTAATTCAATTTAGTTTGATTTGATGTTAAATTAAATTAATTTGATTTGATTTAATTTTAATTTAATTTGATTTAATTTAATTTAATTTAATTTTAATTCATTTAATTTAATTTTTAATTTGGTTTAACTTAATTTAATTTGGTTTTATTTATTTAATTTAATTTAATTTAATTCATATTTTAATTTTAATTTAATTTGTTTATTTAATTTAATTTAATTTAATTTAATTTAATTCAACTTTTAATTTTAATTTAATTTAATTTAATTTAATTCAATTTAATTTACTTAATTTAATTTAATTTTTAATTTAATTTTATTTTTAATTTTAATTAAAATTTTAAAAGAGTTTAATAATTTAATTTTGGTTTAATGATTAAGTCTTTTAATGTTTTGAATTTGAGTTATCATTTTGATTAAGAATTGAATATTAATGAGATAATTAATTTAGGGATTTTTAAATTAAAGCATGAATCTCTTCCTAATAATATCCCTATTTTAATAATTCCAATTTTATTATTCTTCCAAATTTAATCAATTATTTAATTAAGGTTTAATCATTTTAAATTGCTTAATGGGTTTCTACCCTTTAATCATTTAAATTTCAATCATCCAAATTAGATTAGGATCAAATATTTTACTTGTTAATTTTTTTTTAAACCTAAAGTTTTAATTAAGGGTTAAAATTTTAATTACCACTTTACCCTTTAAGCTTAATAATTTCATAACTCACTAAATTGAACTCAAATGAACTTGAAATTTTTATGTGACTTCACTCATATGTCAATGAAGACATGAGAGGAGAAAATGTGATTTTTCTGTATTTAATTTATTTATATAATTATTTTTGGTAGAAAATAGAGATTTCCAAGGAAAATTTAATAACATGACCAAGGGAAAGTTTCTGTCCTTAAGAAAATTAGGGGACATCCCTAATGACTAGAGGACCACTTGGACCAATTTTGGTGATTTTTTGAATTATATTATTTTTATTATAATTATTTTAAGTTTTGGAGTGTTAATTAATTTAAAAATAAAATAAATGTTGAAAAATGAATTTTATATTTTTCAAAAATCTCTCTGATATCAAGGAAATCAGAGAATCAAATTTTACAATTTTCTGATTTTTCTATGATTTATTATAATTATTTTAGTGAAAATGCTAGAAAATACATTTTTTTAATTTTAAAATTACCCTAGAGCTTTAAAATTTAATATCTCACTAAATAGACCTAAGAAAAATATGGGGTTTGTTCCTAAGTGATTAAAATTCAAAATGTGACATTTTGGTGAATTTTATTATTTTTGTGATTTTTATTATTTTTTAATTATTAAAATATTAAAATAATATTAAAAAATCAACTTTTTTAGAAAATTGAAATTTTAATTTTCTTAAATTCCCCTAATATCAGAGAGGCCCCAAAACCAATTTGGTTAATTTTTGAAAGGTATTTTGAAAGTTATGAATTTTTAGAGTTTAAAATGACTAAGTGGCTTAATCAACCCATTTTGTAGGGCTAACCAAGTCAAATTGACTTCAAACTTTTATGGTGGATTCCTCTGATCCTAAAGGTCAGTGGAGAATTGATTTCAAGTCAATTTGATGTATGGTTAGCTCTAATTAATTAGAGATCCATTTTGGGTGTTTAAGCCTATTAGGGTTGTTTTAAATGAACTAACTCAAAACCTATTTTTCCTAGGGTCCTCTGGTCATAAGGAATATCACCAAATTTTCCTAGAATTTATTTCACAACATGTTATTTATTGGAATTAAAATACTCAAAACAGTAACATGAACTTGAAAAATCAATAACTTTTCATAGGGATGGCCTCTGACTTTGGAAAATTCAGGGAATGTTCCCAAATTCAGAGGCTTCAAAAGCCCTATGGTCTCATGCCATGGTGAATTGTATACATGCATGGAGAATTAAAAATATGCGAGAGGGTAAATAAATTATTAAAAATAAAATACTTGATGAAATTAAATAATTTCTTTTCCACATTATTCTCCTCCGTTCACTCGAGCAAGATGGTATTTTTATTTTATTTTTATGACTTTCCTACACAAAGTTATGAATTTTTGAAGTTTAGGGAATTAAAAAAATAGAAAATACCCCTAATTTTCTATTTATCCACGCGGCGCCGCGTCATCCTCGGCATCTCCGAACGCACACGCGTCGCGCTCCCATTCGACACCGCCATCTGAGTCAGCAGCCCGGGCCCCGCGGTTCTCGTACCGTCTCCTGGTCCGACGCCATCTGAGCCGTCCGTCCGCGCGTGTATTGAATGGACGTCATCCGTTCATCATCCCCGAGCGTCCTCACCCGAGAGCCGTCCACACTAAATCCCTAAGATCTCACTCGATACTTAATGGATTTTCATGTTCTTATGCTCTGTGGATTCTTCTTGAGAAGACGAACACATCTATACGGTTTATGTGGGATGAAATTTACGCAATAAAAATGGAGAATGTTCAGAAGCTCGGGAAGAAGAGTGAGGCCATACCTTTGCTCAGAGAAGTGTGGCTTCGATCCGAGAGTTGTTGCACCTTCGATTGGATCCCAAGCACGCTCCGGATGAAGTCTCCTGGTCTGGTGAATTGCCTAGGTAAGATTTCGACCACAGCCGATCACAAAGCTTGGAGGCTGGAGCAACTGGGTGGCCTGGAGATGGGGCTTTTGCTGGTGGACACCTTCCCTTGATCTGGTGAAGATGTAGAACCAATCAATTTGGGGATTGGCTCACTCGTGGAGAAGTGTCCCGATTTTGGGCCCAGATTTCAACTCGAAATTGAGCTCGCGAGAGAAGAAATGGCAGGGGGATCTCAGTGGGGATCAAGTGCTCGTGTATGGGGAGGAGTCCGGAACAATTTTGGCGAGTTTCCTTAAGGTTTTTTTCAGCACCTCTCATGGCCGAGAGGGGTGGTGTTTAAATAGGTGAGGGTGGAGGGTCTCCCAGGGAGAGTTAGGGCTTGGGATTAGCTGCTTAGGTCAAGGGCAGAATAGCCACAATGGCCACTGGGGATGGGGCAGCTCAGCAAGGGAGAATTCCAAAGTTGGCTCACATGTGAGCTCTCGGCCTGGTGGTTTCCGGCGGCTGTGGTGGCTGGCCGGCCATGGTCAGGCCACCCTCAAGGTCGGGGAAGTCGTGGCCGGAAGTTTGTGCGATCAATTGGCCATGGACATGTGTAAATGAGTTGAATTGAAATGGAATCGGGATGAGCTCATTTTGGGTCCAAGTGGGTCAACCCACCTTTTGGGCTTGGTTCACCTCCCCATGGTTGATTTGGGCTGAGGGAGGATCGGATGGATCGGCTAGGAAAGGGTGAAGAAGTCACCATCCATGAATATTTTGATTAAACATGGATTAAGGTGAAGCATTAAAAGGGTTAAAACCTTTTTTAAGGGGCTTAAAAGAGGCTCCTCCTTTTGCCATTAGTGGCTTGATCACATGTCAAGCCTTCCATGGCTTCATGTGGCTTGTCCATGGCTTGCATGGCTTGTCTTTGGCTTGGCAAAAAGTTTGGTCAATTTCATAAAAATGGATTTTAAGGATTTTGGATAATTTGGTGGAAATTTGGATGGAGCCTTATTTAGAATTATTTGATCATTGGTTTAGGACTTAGGGATGATTTTAATTGAAAGTATGATGAGGGGAAATGTCATATGGGCTTTAGGGTGGATTTTGGGCTTTTTTTAAATGGTTTTAGATGGGCTTTTAAGATGGTTTAGGAAAGTGGGCTTTTGAATTTTAAAATGGATTTTGAGATGAAATTTTGGTAAAGGCTTGGGCCAAATAATTGTTGGGTTTAGCTCATAGATGTGTCATGAGTCACTTGAAGCAAATTGGGGGTGATTTGGGTTTGAATTGGGTTGAATTTGGGTTCTTTTGATTAATGGGCCAATATAGGTCCAAGTGGGCCAAGTTGGGCCAATGTTGGGCTAGGGTTGAAATTGATGTAAAATTAATGTTGAGAAATGTTTATGGGAGTGTTTCAAAGAGGTTTTGACTTTGGTTGGGCTTTGATTTTGGGGTTTGGGCTCATTTGGGTTAGGTTTGGTTTTAGGTCAAAATTGGGCCTTTTAGCTTTGGGTTGAATTTAAGTGGGGTTTGGGTCTAAATGTTGGGAAAGTCATGTTAGTGTTTTGGTTGTGGGGATGCTAAGGAAGATTTAGAAAAGATTTGGGGTTAATTGGAGTTGAATTGGGTGAGTTTGGGTTAGGTTTGGGTCATGGGTCCAAATTGGGCTTTAAGGCCAAAAGTGAAATTGGATCCAAATGTCAATCAAATTGGACTTGGGTTTGGTCTAAATTGGTGTTGGGAATGTTGAATCGAAGTTTAGAATTGAATTGGACCAGAATTTGGGTCAATTGGACAGGTTTGGTTTGACATGGGGTTCACTTTGGGTTAAAATGGGTCAAATTGGGGGTTTTAACAAAAGTAGGGTAAATTGACAAAATTGGCCCATGGTGTAGTTGAACAAAATGAAATTGGGAATATTTGGGATTTTCTGGAATTTTCTGGGAATTTTCTGAATTTTTGGATTTTTGGGTCAAGAGGGGTATTTTGGGTATTTGGAGGGTATTGGGAGGTATTTTTGGAATTCTTGGTATTTTTGGGTATGGATGATCAGTTTGAGTGATGTGGAAATGCTTGGGATTGATTTTGAGGAATTTTGGGTAATTTGGAAATTTTGGAGGATTTCAAGGGTTTTGGGTAAAGTTAGCAGTGTAAGGTCCGGGGTCAAAAATTGAAAATTTGGAAAATTGAAGGTTAGGTGAATGTAAGTGGAATAAAATCATTTTGGTTGAGCCATGAAGCCATATCAAGCCCACATGAGCCATGAGGGGACTCATTTGAGGCATTCACTATGTTGTTCCTAACCCTCTTAGCCAAGGGCTTAGGGGTTAAGGACCATCCATGTGAATCACCTACATGAGTCAGGAGGTCAAGTTAGGTATGGGTGTGGTTTTAGGAGGTGTGTGAAAGTGTAGTGTATAAGTGTAGTGTGTGTGTAAGTCAGCCCCTTCACCGAATAAGCCACCCGTGAGCAGTCCTAAGGCCAAAGAGTCCTATAGGAACTCATCCTTTAAACTTCCACATTTTGATTTCAACCCTCTAGGTGATTAAGGGTCTACAGTCAAGTTTGTGGAGTTTGCAGGGAGTTAAGAAGTGGTTTGAAATTCTAGATGGTGGATCCCAATTCTAGTCCTCTAAGATAGTCAAAGGAAAAGCCTAAGGCTAGATCCTAAGTACTAAAAAGAAGAAGAGAAGACCTCATCAAAAATGAGGTCAACAAGATGTACTACAAATGTTTGAATACCTTACATCACATGATTTCAATTGTACCGTATTTTCAAATTAAGATCAACAAAGAGCTAGTTTCTTCCGTTGCAGTCTGTACTTCTAGTTACGCTGTGGATGAAAAAGCCGCAGGACCATACGTTGGTTCTAAATTATAACAAAAAAATGATGACACAGAAGAGAAATTGGAAAATAAATAAGAAATCAAAAGATAAAAAAGAAATTGGAAAATAAAAAGAAACAAAGCAAAAATTTTAAATTTGAAAATTTCCTTGATAAAAGAAAAGCAAAATAATAAAAAAGAAGCGTAAAAATAAAATAATGAATTCTTCTGAGATCTTGAGTTCTTCACTCGTCGCACAATTCTACATTCCTCGCACGCATTTGCACATTGTCACTTCCCACAAGTACAAAAATCTCTTGATCTTTCATAAGTCTCCACGATGTCGTGACATTTTTTCAAAAGTTTCAAATTCTCCATAAATCCTACATTCAAATGCTCCACGAATCTCCACAATCTCTATAGGTTTCCACGAATGCTCCTTCAACTTTCCTTAAAATTTCCACCTTTAATTTCCACGAGTTCTTTCTTCTCCATAAATTATGGGATCAGTACCTAAATTCTGATTCCCCACAATTAGCTCTTAGATTTGATGTGAGTCTCTGTGCTTTCCTTCTTAATCTGATCTTTCTGTCGCCTCTTGGGTTGGATGTGAGTCCCTGAGCTTTCCTTCCTGATGTGACACTCTGCTGCCTCTTGAGCTGGATGTGAGTCCATGAGCTTTCCTTCTCAATGTGGTGAAATTTCCTTAAATTTCCAAATCCTTTCTGAGATATTTTCTGCGTTCCATGATATTTCAGGGTCGAAGCCTGGTCGTTTGATTCCTTCAATTTACCTAAATTTTCGCATCCTATCCGAGACAAGGTCAAGGCCTGGTCTTCTGATTCCTTTAATTTCCCTAAATTTTGCATCTTATCCGAGATATTTTCCGCCATCCAAGATATTTGAGGGTCGGAGCCTGGTCGCTTGATTCCTTCAATTTCCCAAAATTACCACATCCTTTCCGAGATATTTTCTGCCATCCACGATATTTCAGGGTCAGAGCGTGATCGTCTGATTCCTTCAATTTCCCTAAATTTTTGCATCATATCCGAGATATTTTCTGCCTTCCACGATATTTTAGGGTTGGAGCTTGATCTTCCGATGCCTTCAATTTCCCTGAATTTCTGCATCCTTTCCGAGATATTTTCCGCCATCCACGATATTTTAGGCTCGGAGCTTAGTCGTCTGATTCCTTAAATTCCCTAAAATTTTGTTTCTTATCCGAGATATTTTCCACCGTCCACGATATTTCAGGGTCGAAGCCTGGTTGTCTGATTCCTTCAATATCCCTAAATCTCCGCATCCTTTCCGAGAAATTTTCTGCTTTTACGATATTTTGAGGTCGGTAACAAAATTCCTACTCTCATTTCCAAGACTAATGCCTAAATTTGAGTTCTCATCTTTTGGGATCAGTACCTCAATTATGATCCCTTATTTCAAGGTCGATACCTAAATTCCAACTCTCCCTCCTCTACACTCACTTAAACTCAATAATTTTTTGCAAAATTCAAATTCTCAAATCAAAGTAAATTTTTGCAAATTAAAAGTCCCCTCAAATTCAAATTGAAGGAAATATTAAATCCAAATCTTAAATAAAGCAAACTCTAAATCCAAATTCTAATTTTGAAATCAAATTAAATTGAATCAGACTCCCTTCAGAATTTGGAAGCTCGAAATTCATAGCACCAGCTCTAGGGTGTTCCACCTGATTTTGACTGAGAGAGTTCCTAGGATCTGAAGGTTTTTAACCAGATAATCCCCAGAGAGAACTTTCTCGTTATGTTCTACGTCTTTTCTAGAGTTTTGACTCGGACAGTTGTGTTGATTTTATTGATCTCATAAGTCAACACCAATACGCATGATGTTCTTGCCCAGCACACCACGCATAATGGGTTTCCATTTGTTACCTCACTTTTTTTGAGGTATATTCTTTCTTTAGATTAGACTAGGGTCTAGCCATAGGACTTGCCTGGTGACTATCTTAGAGGACTAGTGATGTGACCCTTACCCCATAAAAATTCAAGACAATTCTTTGCTTCACTTGGAGTATTCGAATGCTTAAAATCTAACCTCTAAGTACTTAGGAGGATGAGACCAAGCATCAAGAAGCTCAAGAGGAGGTCCCTATATGATGGCCAAGCCTTAGGGCTCACCCTGGGTAGTCTGGTTTGGGTTAGGCTCACACACACACAGTCCTGGTCTACACATACACCCACTACACCAAACCTTAAACTAAATTTGCCTATACTTGATCCCCTACTCATTTGGAAACTCATGTGGATGGTTCCCTAAGCTCTTGGCCCGAGGCAAGAGTTGGATTGGAACCAATACATGGAGAATCCAAAGTAGTATTTCTCTTGGTTCATGGCTCAAACGGGTTGAAATTCTCAAATGACACCCAATCATATAAAAGATCCAAACTTTGACCCTTTCACCCCAAAAACTCCACCAAATTACCAAATTACCCCTAAACCCTAATTTTTACCAAAAGACAAAAAAAGCCAAATTAGCCAATTTTCTATAAAAATTATCCCAAAACATTACTTACCACTAAAAATACCCCAAAGCACCTCAAATTTGCCACAATACCCAAAATTACCAAAATGCCCCTTCAAATTCAAAAATTCAAAAAAATTTCCAAAAATTCCAAAATTATCCCAAATATTCCCAAAATCAATTTAAACCACTTCACTTGACCCAATTTGACTAAATTGACCCATTTTGACCAAAAGCTCCAAAGTGCCCCTTTAAGCCTAAAATGCCCAAATCACTCCCAAAATCAATCCTAAACTCAAATTCATCATGCCTAATCTCATCCTAAACCAAATCCAAGTCTAAATTTATCCAATTTCAAAGCAAATTTCATTCCAAACTAAAAAGCCACAATTTTGGTTGTATGACCTAAATCTCACAAATTGAATCCCTTAGCCAAGTTAATTTCCCCAAAATTACATTGTAAACCTCTCCTAACATTCCCCTAAACCAAATTAATCCACTAATTGACCCTCATTTGAGCCAAAACCTCACCCAAATCTAACCCAATTCAAAATCCCCAAATTTGCCCCAATATGACAAATGCCCAAATTCCAACAAATTGAATGCCCTGACCCCAAAATTTCCACCCAATTACTATTCAAAATACTTCATGACATCCCCTATACCAATTTGAACTAACAAATGAACCTTAGCCAAGCTCTAGCCTAACCTAAACCCATGCCTAATCAAAGTTAGCCCAAATTAACCAAATGTCAAAATTCCACCAAATTCACCCACCGAATCAATTCAAAATCACTTCAATCCTTTTCTAAACCCTTCATGACAATCATCCACACCATATTTCTCAATCAATTTAACCCAACCCAAGCTCAAACCCAAGCTAGCTCAACATTGACCCAAGTTACCTCAAATTGAACCCATGACCCAAAATGTGACCAAACCTAGCCAAATTGACCAAGCCAAGCCTCCCACAGCCAGCAAGTGGACCCTAGGGACTGACCTAGATGCTCTTAGCCCAACCTAATGAGGCCACGGAGAAATGGTCCTCTAAATTAGGGGATCCCTTTTCTTAAATGGCTAAACCACGTGGAGCTTTCCCAAAACCCATCACCAAGCCAATTTATCACCTTTATGGACTGATCACTGGACCACTTGACTTCTACCAACCTTCCTCTAGCCTGGCAGGTCAGCCAAGTCATCAGAGCACCTCAAAACCAAGAGTCATCTCCTCCCCCTCAAACCCAAACTCACCCATCCTAGCTATCCAGCTCTAATTGGTCATTACAGCTATTCAGCACTCCAACAAAGATGCTCAGTGCAGTCATTGCCAAGCCATGAGCTCAGCCTAAATTCTATGACCATAAATAGAGTTCTCCTCGGCCAAAGGAGGAGTTACTGAAATTTTCTGAGGAGACCCTGTCCAATTGCTTCAAGAGCTTCCTCAAGGCCTCCTAAATGCAACACAATCATTCTCCAGCCCTAACCCCGATTGCCTAAGTTCAATTTTTGAGCTCAAGTTTCAGGTAAAACTAGGACAAATTTACCCACAGCTCCTGAGTGCGTAGAACTCCAAAAGCTTCATAATTTGATGTTGAGAAAACATAAAAGTAACTCCTGATACGTGGTGTAAATCTACACCAAATTTTCTACGCACTCTAATTTTACTCCAAAAACCCCATAAATTTACTCCAAAAGTCCCTTAGCTTGGTGTAGAGAAAACATAAAAGTAAAACAAAAATACCCTATTGCTCAATGAATAGAGGAGAATAAAGAGGAAATAATTTGATATTTATTTTGTGTACATTTTATTTCTAATTAATTAAATACAGTAAATCATACTTTGGGACTAATTAGCTCTAGACATTTCACCAAGGCATGAGGTTTGGTTGGCTTAAAGGCTTTGTGGTTAGGAATCTTCTCTCATTTTTCCAAGTTCAGAGGGCAACTCTAACTAGTGATCTCTACCTTTTAACTTAATCCTCTTAGTTTTGGTATTAAATTATAAAAATTAAAATATTAATCAAAAAAATGCAAAATACATTTTGGTAGGTTCATTGTGACTAGAGGACCAGAGGAAAAATATAAACTTAGTTTAATTCATTCAAAATCTCACTAATGGTAATTAAACCTCTAAAATGAAAGAAAATAAAAATAGAAAAAATATAAATGTGAGCAACTTAATTTTATTTCTTCAGTGTGGATTAACGTTAAAGAAACTCCCTATAAAAAGTTGAAGTCATTTGGAGTTAATTTGACTACCTAATGAATTTTCCAAGTTAAATAACATTTTTGTAATAAAATAATTATAATAATTAAAATATAAGTTTAAAAATTATGACATTGGTTTTGGGATTTCCTAATGACCAGGAGAATTTAATAAAAAAAAATGGTAATTAAAATAAAAACATCAATTTTTAAGCTTATTTTTAAATTTTAAAAATTATTTAAAATTATTAAAATTAATTAAAAAAATCACAAAAATCACTAAAATGTCACATTTGGTCTCCTAATTATTTGGGAACTATTAAAATAATTTTCCTAATTTTTGATGTGAAGTTACAAAATTTTAAAGGGTTAAAGTATTTTTTAAGCTTTAAAATGGATTTTTCTTAATTTCTCACTAAAATATTTCTAATAATTAAAAAATAAATCAAAAAAATATAAAATTTGCTTCACTTGGTTTCCTGACCTCAGTGAAATTTATGATAAATATTAAACTTAATTTTCAACCTAAATAATATTTTATATTTAATTAATACTCAAAATAAACAAATAATTATAATAATTAAAGTAAAATTGAGAAAAATATGAAATATGGTCCAAGTGGTCCACCGGTCTACGTGCCTTGACTAACTTTCTTAAGAATAAATATTGTGTTTTGATTATGTTGTTAGGTTATCTTTGAAAATCCCCATTTTGCATGTAAATAAATATATAAATTACATTAATATTATAAAAATCATGTTTTCTCCTCTAATGTTGTAATTGACTAATGAGTATGGTAACATAAAAATTTTAAGGTCATTTGAGTTAAATTAATGAATTATGAGGTGATAGACCTTAATGGGCAAAGTTGTAATTAAAGAGCTTAAGCCTTAATTAATATTTAGGTCTAATTAACATTTTATCACTTGACATTCTATTTATAAATTATGTGAGTGAAGACCATTACGGTCAAATTGATTTATTAGGAATTTTAGTCAATTTAATTTTAGAATTGGGCTTGTAGTGTTTCAAATATGTTCAGAATTAATCTTATCATATTTTCTAATCCATATTAGTCAAATCTGAATAAACCTTGCTCACTACTAAGCCCTTAAGATTTAATGTGTATATTAGTAATTTTGGGAAAACTTAACTTATGTAATTATGATTTTTAATCCTTACTAGATTATTAAATTTATCATTAAACACCAACTAGGGGTATTAGATTGATGGATTATTAATTTCCAAAGTCAAACCCCTAACACTGAGATCATTTAATTTTGATTATCTTTCAAATTAAAATAATTGAGGAAACTGCAAATTTATCTTTTTCTGTGACAGAGATGAATTCTCGAGCAACATAATAAGTTTGAATGAGATCAAGACTTTTCAGAAGATTGTGAGGTGTCCGGGGACCGCCCCTGGATCCTTCTCATAATCTTTTGGATATCTTGAAGAATGAATAAACTTATTATGCCCTTTTTAAAAATTCATCTATACACTTAAACATATAGGACCTACCAAGTTATGATATAGGACTCGGTAGGCCCGTGATGAACCTATCTATAGGCTTGTTGAGCTTTTCTTGCAAGCATGTTTCAATTCTCGCAATATTATGTATATACATTGCAAGGCTAAACTTTCAGGTGAAGGAATGAGAAAAAATGCCAGGTACGCCTTTACTATATTGCAATTTACCTTCATTTACTTCCTCATATATTTTCTATTTGTGAATATTCATGATAAACAACAAGGTCACCCTCCATGTCAAAACCAAAAAAGTTTAGGATAGCCACAAAACCAAAACCAAAATAAAAATTAAAATGAAATAAAGATAAAATTCACCACACAAAAATCAAAATATAAGACAACTCAAAATTTAATAATAATAAAACATAATCAAGATTGTAACTAAATTAAAAATGCCTCTTTAATGATAAAAAATCCCTCGAATGAGGTAACCTACGGCTGCTGACGAGATTTCGCATGGTCTGAATGAATGTACTAAATTCCTTTAGTTAAAATTTGGTAAATTCATCAGGACTAAGTGAATCCAAAGAAAATGTTGGTTCTGAAATGAGGGAATTGTGGGATCCTAACCGGTGTCGTCATATTCAACATAAATATTCCCCTAATAAAATATTAAGACATGTTAATTTAAACATTTCCAAAACATAATACTTCTCTCAATCTTCTATAATTTACACTTCTAAAACTATACCCGCTGCGACAAGGAGCTTGAAGCATACATAGTGGGCAGCACGACCATCTTCAATAGCAAAATTCCTTAGAAACAAACAAGTCATATGAATTCGAGGTAGTTTTCCTAATGCAACAAAAATCCTCACCTTATGTCTTTAGGACTTTGCACTTCGTGCGGTATAATCCCTAACTCATCTTAGGATTCTGAGGTTATCATCTGATATGACATAAATCCTCCCATTATCTAAGCTATTCGCATGATCGGTATCAAGTGAATGCAAGCCCTAAATAATAAAATTGGTAGGATAAAACATTAAAAAATTATCTCAAATCAAGGAAAAACAACAGGATAGTTTGGGAAATAACCATAATTCTTTTTAGAGATATGTTTTTCCCTTAGCTTTCACTTCCTTTGGATTCCTACAATAACTATTCCAAACTTGAGCCACTCACCTATTAGATTTCCTACTATCACTTTAACTTGAAGATCCTACCTTTTGGAAGTCATGAAGACAATATTTCCTGATCTAAATCAATAGTTTTCTTAGGTGACTTTAGTTATCTAAGATGTAATTAACTATAGAAGCTTGCCAATATAAGAAACTTAAATGCCACTAATAATTTTCAGTGGCCCTCTGAACGGGTAAATCTAAAAAGAGTAGCTAGTACTTATCATTCTGATGCAATATCTATGTTGCCTTCTCAAATTGCTGCAATTTCAAAGAAAATAGATCAATTCAGAATGAACTATTCTCAAATGCCTCAAGCGTTAGAGAAAAAATCATTGAGACAAATAGTATATTCCCAATCATCTTATGAGACTTTAAATTACATTAAAAATAGACCCAACAAACCTTTTGTTAATTATTATAATCCCGGATGGAAGAGGCACCTAAACTTAAATTGGAATAATAACACTGTTTTTGTTAACCCGCAGTGGGGGAACAATTTTGTGAACCCATTAGGAAATTCAAACAACCAAAGAAACACAAATTATTGACCTTCTTATCCTCCAAGATTCGATAGTAACCCAAAATTTAAGGAAAAGAAGTTTTCTATGGAAGGTTGATATTAAATATGGGTAATCAATTGCAAAGTTAAGGGAATCAGTTGCAAAGTCAAGGAGCTTCTATTAAAAATATTAAAAATTAATTGGTTCATATTGCTACTGCACTAAGTAACAGACCTTCTGGAACTTTCCCTAGCAATATTGAGATTAACCCAACAGATCAAAATAAAGAACAACTCAAGGCTATACAATTAAGAAGTGGAAAAGAATTGGAAAAAAGAATGCAAAAATACCATGAAATTAAAAAAGAGAAGGTAGAAACTGATAAAGGACATGATAATTTATATTCTGATTTAGAATATCCCCTTAAACCAATGAAAATTACTGTAGAAAGACCACCACCTCCATTTCATCAAAGATTGAAACAACAAAGAAAGAAAAACAATTTCAAAACACTTAGAAATCTTTAAAAAATTAACTGTAAATATCTCATTTGTTGAAGCCTTATAACAAATGCCTAATTATGTGAAGTTTATGAATGATATATTAAATAAGAAAAGGAAGTTTACAGATAATGAGACTGTTGCACTCATTGAAGAGTGTAACGCAATTAGTCAAAAAAGCTTCCCAAAGAACTTAAAGATCCTGGTAGTTTTACTATACCTTGTGCTATTGGTGAAATGTTCTTTGGAAGAGCCCTATGTGATATGGGAGCCAACATTAATCTTATGCCTCTATCAACTTTCAAAAGTTTGGGATAGGAGAAATTTCACCTACTTCAGTAACTCTTCAGTTAGTTGATCACTCTATTACTTATCCTTATAGAGTTGTTGAAGCTGTTCTAGTAAAGGTTGATAAATTTATCTTTCCTGTGGATTTTATTGTTTTAGATATGGAGGAAGATAATAAAATTCATATAATTTTGGGAAGACCATTTCTTACAACTGGAAGAGCCATGATAGATGTTTAAGAAGGATAATTAACTATGAGACTGAATGATCAATATGTGACATTTAATATATTAAAAGTTATGAAATATCCTGCAACAGAAAAAGATGATGAATGCTTTTGGATGAAAATTTGTGACTACTTGAAAGATGAGCTATTTATGGAAAAGTTTGAAGAAAAAAAGAAACAAGAAGATGAGATGGAAGATGAATATGATGAGATAGATAATTAAGAACTGGACTATGTTCAGGAATGATTTGAGATGTTAGATATTACAAAAAATGGTAATAAATGTTTATTTCTATCTATCATAAAACATCCTGAACTTGCAATGAAAATCCTTCCAAATCATTTGAAGTATGTGTTTTTAAGAGAATTACCTACATTATAATTTATTGTATCCTCAAATTTAAATAATTTACAAGAGTAGAAATTACTAGAAACCTTGAAAAGATATAAAAAAGCTTTTGGTTGGACTTTAGCTTATATTAAAGGAATCTGTCCTTTGATCGGCATGCATAGAATTCTGTTAGAAGAACAACATAAACCTAAAGCAAATCCACAATAGATTTAAATCCATTGAAGAAGGAATTAGTGAAGAAAGAAATTTTGAAATTGTTTGATGTTGGAGTTATATAACCTATTTCAGACAGTGCATGGGCAAGTTTGATCCATTGTGTTCCTAAGAAAGGAGGAGTAACAGTTGTGACTAATGAAAGAAATGAATTAATAATCACAAGGGAAGTCACTGGTTGGTGAATCTGTGCTGATTATAAAAATTAAGTGTCGCCACTAGGAAAGACCACTTTCCTTCACGTTATCTAGACCACATGTTTGATAGGCTTGCTAGGCACAATTATTTTTGTATTTTAGATGGATATACTGGCTATCATCAGATACCAATTACTCCTGAGGATCAAGAAAAGGCAACATTTACCAGTCCTTATAGAACATTTATTTTTTGAAGAATGTCCTTTGGATTATGTAAAGCACCTGCAACATTTCAAAGATGTATGATGTCAATTTTTAGTAATATGATTGACAATGGAATAAAAGTTTTTATGGAAGATTTTTTTGTGTTTGGAACTTCATTTGACAGTTACTTAAAAAATTTAGAAAAGATTTTAGAATTATGTGAATAAACAAATTTAGTTCTAAATTGGGAGAAATGTCAATTTATGGTTGCAGGAGGAATTGTATTGGGGCATAAAATTTTTGAACCAGTCATGGAAGTAAACCCTGTAAAGATTCAAATTATTATGAAACTACCACCTCCAACTATGGTGAGAGGAGTTTGAAGTTTTTTAGGACATGTTGGGTTCTATAGTCGTTATATCAAAGACTTTTCAAAAGTTATTAAACCTATGTGCCAACTTCTAGAAAAAGATAAGAAATTTGACTTCAATGTTTAAATGACTTTGTAGTATTGAATAAAAAATTAATCACTGCCCCTATAATAGTTTTACCTGATTGGGGGAAACCATTTGAACTTATGTGTGATGTTAGTGATTACACGATTAGAGCTGTCTTAGGACAAAGGTGTGATACAATTCTTAAAGTTATATATTATGCTAGTAAAACTCTTAATGAGGCTCAAATTAACTATACCATTGCTGAAAGAGAGTAATTAGCGATTGTATATGCTTTTGAAAAATTTAGGTCATACTAAATTGGAACTAAATGTATATTAGATACAGACCATTTGTTATTAAATATTTGATGCAAAAGAAGGATGTTAAACCAAGATTAATTAGATGGGCGCTTCTAATGCAAGAATTTGACTTCATAATAGTAGATAGAAAAGGCTCTGACAACCAAATAGCTGATTATTTATCTAGGCTGTAACACTATGAATTTTTTGAATTTGAAAATGAATTCAAAGAAACTTTTCCTGATGAACAACTTTACAATATTAAGGAATGAAATTTACCGAGGTATGCTGATATTGTGAATTACATTGTAAGTGATATTTTACCACCTGAATTACCAAAGAAACAACAAAAGAAATTTATCTATGATGCTAAATTTTATTTTTGGGAGGACCCATATCTATATAAATAATGCAAGGACCTAGTTATTATGGGATGTGTACCTTATGATAAAATTGAACCAATTTTCTGAGATGCCATGATTCCAAATTTGAGGGACATTTAGGAACTGACAATACTGCACATAAGATTTTACAATATGGATTATATTGGCTTACTTTTTTTAGGGATATTAATAAATAAATTAAAATATGTGATCGATGTCAACGAGTAGGTAATATTTCTAGAAGAAATGAAATGCCCCTAAATTTTACATTGGAAGTTGAAATCTTTAATATTTGAGACTTAGATTTTATGAGACCATTTATTCCTTCTTTTGGGAATATAAATATATGTATATATTAGTTACTGTGAATTATGTATTAAAATGGATTGAAGCAATAGCTTTATCTAATTGTGATGCTCGATGTGTTTCAAATTTTTTAATAAAAAATATTTTAACAAGATATGTAATGCTTAGAATTATCATTACTGATGATAGATCCCATTTTAAAAATAATTTGATTCAGAGATTGACTAGAAAATATAATATTATGCATAGAATCTCAACTGCATATCATCCCCAGACTAGTGGTTTAGCTGAAATATATAATCCTAAAATTAATATAATTTTAGAAAAATCTGTAAATCCTCATAAATTAAATTGTTCTACGAGATTAGATACTGCATTATGGGCTTATAGAACTACTTATAAAACTCTTATAGGCATGTCTCCTTATAGACTGATTTTTGGAGAAACCTACCTTTTACCAGTTAAATTGGAACATAAAGCATATTGAGTGATTAAAGAGTTCAATTATAATTTAAATGATGCTGGTGAGAAAAGATTATTGCAACTTAATGAATTGGAAGAAATGAGAAATGAATCTTACGATAATGAAAGAATTTATAAGGAGAAGATAAATATATGGCATGATTGGAAGATTATAAAAAAGAGATTTGAACCTGGACCAGAAGTTTTGTTATATAATTCAAGATTAAGATTATTTCCTAGAAAACTTAAGTCTAGGTGGATAGGACCTTTCCCTGTTATAAAAGTTTATCAGTTTGGAGCTGTTAATATTGAAGATCCTCAAACTAGAAGAATATTTAAAGTTAATAGGCATTGGTTAAACCATATTTTGAGGGTTCAAGACCTAACTATAAAGAGGTTTTAATGTTAAGTCATCCTAATTGAACTAATGTTTATCAGGATGACGATGTTAAACCAAGCACTTTATGGGAGGCAACACATAGTTATCTTTGTTGTTTAATGTGTTTTGAGGTGATTTAAGTTGATTTAACTATTAGATAGTCGTATATCGAAGTCCCACTTACTCGTAATTATCATAAATGGTGCTAATTATTGGACTGAGTCAAAGATATGGAGATTATTTGGACAAAAAAGATGGTGGAGCAAAGTTGTGATCTGGCGCGGACGATGCTCGATTCAGCATTGATAGCGTCCGACTCAGCACCAATGGCACCTAAAATGCCGCTGACTGTGCCCAAAATGGTGCCGACTATGGATTTTTCCAGAGAGCAACTTTATTTTTTGGATCTTGGGCGACGACGGCGGCCTATTCAACATCGATGGCACTAATGGCTGAGAAGCAGTTTTTAGAGTTTTAAATGATAGATTTTGGCAGTTTTAAGCAGGAGTTTCACCCATATAACTCCCCAAACTCATTCTAAATCCCAAAACTCCAGAAAAATGAAAAGGAAGTTCCAAAATTTGTATTACATGGCTTCCAACTTCTTAGAATCTCCAAGATTTAGAGTTTTCAACTAGAGAAAGTTTGTCAGTTTCGAGGCGCAACAAATTTGTGACAAATTTCTTATAAAGAGGAGGTTAATCAAAGAACGAGGCTTTGTCAATCGATGTATGAATGTTCCTAGTACTCGAGTAGAAAAAATTGTTATTCAAAGGCAATGGGAAGTGTTTTGTTACACTACTGCAGTAGTAGTCATTCCTTTGGTGGAGGAATTTTATGTAAATCTTCATGAAATCAACCAAGGAGTTGTGTATGTACGAGGTAGGTGGATATCATTCACTCGTTCAAAGATTAATGAACTTTACATGACAAATAATGTTCCAATATATCATTATACAAATTTTGCCCTTATGAGAGACAACATAAATGAAATCTATCGATATCTCACATATGAAGGTAAAGATTGGGAGATAAGAGACAACTAGTATGTTAATTTCTCTACTACTTTATTAAATCCCGTGTCAAATCAATGGCATTTTTTTATATCTTCGAAATTACTCCCAACCTTGAAAATTAGTAAAGTGACAAAGGAAAGTGCAATATTGAACTATTGTATTCAAACTAGAAGACCTATTGATATTGGCACTATAATTGTGAAATATGTATTGGGTTTGTTTGTGCATGGATCAAATTATGGCTTAGGACATCCTTCCATTATCTTTCTTCTTTGTAGTCAATCACAAGTGCCTTATGAGAGTTAGGAAAAAGTGCTTCTTCCTTTGAAGCCTATGGACCCAACTAATATTTATGATTGCCCAACAATTGGGAATGAAGATCATTTGATGTATCTGTGGATGAATCATCTCAAAGTTTACTTCCTATTCAACCTCATTTTTCTATAAGTGCATAGTTAATTCTGAAGAAAATCAAGAAACTAGAAAAAGAGATATGAAATCTTATGGATGTTATTAATAATATATTTGAATTATTTGATCACTTAGATTGGAGGATGAAGGAACAGTTTGATCATACTGGGTGTATGGAAGAAGGATTGATACTATTGATGAAGAAAAAGGATTGAATTGAAGAGGATTCAACTGAGGAATTCTCGTATCAACCCTTCTACAATTTGTTTGTGCACCACCAATTCATGGGAGATATTAGACAGGATAGCTCAGACATTGATGAACAGTAGTGATTCTATGTTTTACCTAATTTATTTAGTATTTGGACTTTATTTACTTGAGTTTGATTTTTATTTGGCTTGCTTATGGTGTAATTTCAGACTTATTATGCTTTAGATTTGAATTTATGTTAAGTTTGTAACTTTAGATTTTACATATAAAAGTGATGTTTTGTGTTGTTTGTGTAATTTTAATATTATTTAATTAATTAATATTGATTATGGGCTTAAAAAGGCTAATCAGATGTCATAGTAACTTGAAAATGATCAAATCACGAAATATTTTGGGACTAGAAAAAAATTAGTCTGGCGCCGACGGCGCTTGATTCAACGCTGACAACGCCCAAATGAGTGCCGACGGCGCTCGATACCCGAAAGTCCTAGATTCCTTTTAAAATCACCGTTTTGAATACTAACCACTCCATTTATCACCTTCAACCTCCATCCAAGGCCAAATAACACTCCTAGGGCTTACTTGCATTTGGATTTGAGGCAATTTTCAGAGCTTTTTGAGGTTGGATCTTGTCTTCCCTTGGTAAGAGCTCTAATTTAAACAAATTTTTTTATTTTCACCATGGAAATATCCTACCTTGGAGAGATCCAAAATTTTGAAGTTTTTGAAGAAAATTTAGAGAGAATCCATGGTGAAATGTTCTTACTTGCTAGATTTGAATTTGGAGTTTATAGCATTGTGATTTTGGAATTTATTGGGATTTATTTGCAAATTTTATAGAGATTTTAATATGGCTCCAAAGATGTTTAAGGGGAAGAGAAAAGTTTATTTTAATGAGAGGAAATTTGTGAATTTGAAAGCATAGTACTGTTTTAAATCTACTCTCCAAGTAAAAAGTATATACAAGATGGAGGATTTGAAAATCCGGGCGGAGTTGTAGAGCCGGTGATTTCTGAGTGGAATTGGGAAACTTTCTGCTATTTTTCTGTCGATGTTGTCGCCGATGTTGTCCGAGAGTTCTATCATAACTTGTGATATACTGAAGAAGAGTATGTACTGATCTGAGGACAAATGATAGAATTCACTCCTGAATGGATCAATGCTTTCTACCGCATTACGAGATAATCCGTTTTGTGAGTACAAAACTTTTGGTTCTATGGATACTGCATTGAATGAGGTAATTGCTTTTCTTAATGATTTAAAATGGGAGTGGAAAACTAAGCAAAGGAAAAAGATAAATTTTCCTGCTTCCACTCTTAATGATGCATCTAAAGCCTGGCATTGCTTTATTTCTGCAATACTACTACCTACCTATCATCATAGTGAAGTTTCTAGAGATAGTGTAATTTTGAATTTTTTGTATTCAAAACATGAGAATAATTAATATTGGAAGAGTTATTTATAATAACATTCTGACCATAGCTAAGGGAGAAACCACTGAAGGATTGGGACATCCTGCCCTAATTTTTGCATTATGTATAGAAGCAGGAGTTGAGGTTGATAGTAGCAAAGAGTTGGTCCATCCTTTGAAGCCTATTAGTAAGGACAACTTTGCACTTATCAATCACATGTAGGATGGAGATCTGGAGGTAAGAGTAGTGAGATTCCCTCTACTAGTCATGACATAGCTTCTACCTCGGGAACTCCTACTATTTCTGATGTTATGGAGCGGCTGATGACGCAGCAAGATGATATTATGAGGCTTCATAGTGGGATTGATGGTTTGGAAGCAAAAAATATCATCTATGATGATTATTAGAGGAGAAGAGTGGAGTATGATATTGCTTATCATGACGCTCACATGAGATTTATGAGGGGAGAAACAGGTGTGATATTTCATACTTGCCCTCGCTACATTCCAGACTAGCCTGAGGAAGAGGGAACAAAAGAAGGACAGATGATGATTGGTAGTGTAGTATTCCTTATGTCTATTATTGTTAAGTTGATTTTTATATTAGTTGGTTGTTTTTAGGGTAGTAGTTGTTTGTAGTGATTATATTTTCATTTTAGTTAACTTGTATTTAAGTTGATGTTGGTATGTAATAGTTGTAGTGAAATTGTAATGGATATTGTAGTAAGTGTTTAAAGTACCGTTTTAAATTTTCTTTACCCTGCAAATCTCTGGAATATATGTGAACAATGTTTCTAACCATTTCATGTTTGTAGTTAAATTTTTATTTAATACATGCATGCTTTAGAAGAATCAAAAGCCCGACAAAAAAATGTTATTTTACTTTTTATTTTTCTCTCTTATTTGGTAATTTGTTATACACTGAAAAACTTAAGTTTGGGGGAGGAAAAAAAATTAACTTTTATCTGTTCTCAATCAAAATATATTTATAAAAATACTTTAACATGCTTGAAGTAGATGTTAACATTAGATCAGTAGATTTTTTTTAAAAATATCATAGTAGATTTGAATGAATTTTTTTAGTAATGAAGGTTAACTTTATGGGTTAAGATATTTAGTATAAGAGGATTAGATTATAGTTAACTATTTGACGTAACGGAAATTGTATTTTTGAAATGTTAAGAGTCTTATAGGTTTATGTGAGGAGAAAGGATTGTGACTTTATGATGAATCATTAAAAAGCTATTATATCTATAAAGTAAGGAAATGTTTTAAGTTCCAACTATAGAAAGAGGATAGTGAAGTTCAAAATTAATAAAGGCTATCCAGATATAGTAATCTTCAGATGAAAAGAAAAAGAAAAAGTTTTAAAAAAGAGAGAGAGGATTGAAAATTAATCCCAAAAAGAAAATGAAAAGAAAAGGAAAAATATATGTGAGGAGAAGCTTGAAGAAATGTTTAATAAAAAATTGTCTTCACTTGAATCAACTTAAAGAAAGAGCTTAATTCCATTTATGAATTTATAGTGAAGTATTAGCATCCTTACTAATAGAGTTTTCATGAACTTCCTTTTCATATGATACTTCAAAGAACCCTTAATGTGACAAATTATGATTATTCTTGAAATAAATAGGAGACTAGAACTCTTAGACTTGATTACTAAATGTTCTTATACCTATAATTTTGACCAAAGTTATTGAAAATCTTCCTATAATCTTGCAATTATATTCATTTAAATAAAAAATCATAGTAATCATTAAGTAAAGTTCACTTAAAAAGAGCCATATTTTATGTTGTAAAAGAATTACTGGAGGACAAGTAATAGTTAAGTTTGGGGGATTTTGATGCACCAAAAATATGTTTAAATTTTCATATATATTTCGTACTCCTATTTGGTGATATTGCACTTTAATGGAAGGTATTTTTCATGCTTTGCTGTAGGTATGATGATTTTAGAAAAATGGAGCAAATAAGAAGCGAAAAGGAATAAATTTGGAGCGAAAAAAAGGTAAAAACCAAATTATTGAAGTTCTAGTGCCGACGGTGTGTTTTTTAGAGAGCCTAGAATTAAAAGAAGCGATAGGCCACCGACGGCGCCCAATGTCGGTGGAGGCCAGATTTAATGTATTTAGACGAGTTTTGGAGGGATTCTTGTGGCAACACTTGAGAAATTCATACCTAGATGAATTTTACTAGTTTTGGACCTAAAAAAATTTGTGTGTGTGTCAGTGTAAGTGAAGAAAAGTATGTGTGAGTGAAAAGGAAGTCCTTAGAGAGAGTGTAGAGTTTAGGGTTTGGTGTTTAGTGTTGTTTTGTGAGGGATTCTTCTCAAATGAAATGTAGAAGGAGAGGAAAAGAGAGATATTGCTTCTTCCCTACTATTCCAAGAGAGAACTGTGTGTTGTTGTAAAAAGAGAATGAGATTCAAAGGAACTTCAAGGGATTTGCTTGGGGAAGAAATTAAGATAAGTTGTATTCGCTTTTCATAGTTTGTATGACTTTGCTTTTATATTTAAAATCTTTGTTTTGTTGTATGTTCCTCATGAATTCTGAGTAGATTTCCTTATTTTTCTCCTTGCAATTATGAATGGTGAAGTGATAGTTTAGATTGGATGTGCCATAAGAAAGAATTGAAATTATGATGATTTTTTACTTCATTCTTCATTTACTTTTTGATCTGGCCAATTGAATTTTTAAGTTACATTTTGAAACATATGATCTGAAAGGGCTACGCTTTCTACAAAAAAAGTGAAGATTACATTGAATGTCCATGAATGAGTGATGTAGTTTATAGGGGTTGGGTGTAAATAAATAAGGAAATATGTTTGTTAGGCATAGAATTAGAGATTTAAGGGTGACAAACTAAAATCCTCCATTTGATCGTAGTGTTTGGAAACTATAGCAAGGGTTAGCCTTCAGGTGAAGGAAAGTGGGAGCTCTAGAGTGAGAGCCAGTATCCTCCCAGCCTAACCACGTGTTTAGGGACTAAACCTATGATTAACCAACGTTCTTTATAGCACTCGGAAGACCATAAAGAATATATATGCTCCTATTTATCACAATACAAATATTAAACTAATCTATATTATTCACTCACCAAAACATCATTGTAAGGAGAGGACACTTTCTCTATATTTGAACCTTAATTACAAAACTTAGTGTAGTATTCATTACTTAATCTGAAGTTTAGAAAGCTCTATAGTAATTTTAAATTCTCTTACATATTTAAACGTTATTAATTATAGTATTTACTTTTAGTGATTTTTAAATTTAAATATTAGATTTCTGTGCTACGCTATAAGTTTTTTTCCCTCCCTATGGGATTGATAACCAGGACTCCACTAGAGCCCTATATTACTTGAGCGTTACGTATAATTGCGTAAAGTTTGGTTGCTTTTATATTAAACTGATTATACTTTATAACTGATCTGAAAATACTTTATGAATATTAATATATGTTATAAATCCGCACATTAGATTCTAGATTGCATTTTCGGCCTCAAAGACTTGAACATAGATGGCCGTTTAAGGGCAAAGATGTATTCTATGCCAACAAAATGGAAAAGAGGAAAAGACAAAATCACATTTTAATGTGGTTTTTGTTACAACTTTGCAAGGGATCGACGTGAAAATCTACCAGAAATCTTACAGAATGATGAAGTAGATCCAATTCGGTCAGAAATAAAGAAGATGATAAAGAGCATGGTTGAGTGGAACATACTCCCAGTGGACTGCATTACAAATAGTTGCATTATCATGATCTACGAAGTGGGAGATTACATTCCACCCCATATTAAACACCATGACTTCGTGAGACTTTACTGCACGGTCTCATTCATGAGTGAAAGCAACATCCTGTTTGGATGAGAACTTCAGATAGTTGGACCTGGAGAATTCAGAGGTTGCGTTGAGATCTCGTTGCCAGTTGGATCATTTCTGATATTGAAAGAAATAGAGGAGACCTATCAAAGCACTGCATACCTGGAGTGGCACAGCACCGCATTTCAGTTACTTTCTTCCGGATGAGCGAAGATAAAACGCCATACAGATATGAGTCGGACCCATACTTGGAGGGTCTTCGCATCATTTGAGATGTGACATAGTCGTACCTTTAAGCGTACAAGAAGGGATTTTTGTCTCGAAGCGTAGCTTATGAGGTTAGCTCGTTCACAGGGTGACCTCAGAGGATAGACAGTTGCTACTTTTGTGCCAACATATAGCACATGCTATGTTTTACAGTTGTTCAGATGTACTACAGATGTTCTAGATGCCTCAAATCATATGATTTCAATTGTACTGCATTTTCAAATGCAGATCAACAAAGACCTAGTTTCTTCTATTGTAGTTTATACTACTAATTGCACTAAGGATGAAAAACTAAAAGACCATAAGTTGGTTCCAAATTGTAAAAAATAAAGAATGATAAAAAATATAAATTAGAAAATAAATAAGAAATAAAAAGATAAATAAAAAATTAGAAAAGAAAAAGAAAAACAAGAGAAAGCTTTTAAATTTGAAAAATCTATTAATAAAAGAAAAGGAAAATGTTAAAAAGAAAAGAAAATCAATTCTTTTGCGATCTCGAGTCCGTTACTCGTTGCAAAATTCTACGTTCCTCGCACACCCAACAAATTTTGCATTTGTAATTACACAGTGTCACTTCCCACATATATAAAAAATGTTGACTTTCCATAAGTTTCCATGATATCGTGACATTTTATCATAAGATTCAAATCCTCTATGAATCCTACATTGGAATTCCCACAAATTTCTCCCATTTCCATAAATTATGGGATCAGTACCTAAATTCTGTTTTCCTCTCCATCACCTCTTGAGCTGGATAAGGGTCCTTGAGCTTTTCTTGTCAATGTGTTTAAATTTCCCTAAATTTCCACACCCTTTCCGAGATATTTTCTACTTTCCCTGACATTTAAGGGTCAGAATTTCATCATCCATATTCTCGAAATTCCCTAAAATTTTACACCCTTTACGAGATATTTTCCACCTTCCATGTTATTTCAGGGTCAGAGCTTTGTCATTTGATTCCTTTAATTTCCCTAAATTTTTGCACCCTTTCCGAGATATTTTCCACCTTCCAAGATATTTCAGGATCGGAGCTTTGTCGTTCTCTTCCTTCAATTTCCCTAAATTTCTGCATCTTTTCCGAGATATTTTCTACCTTCCACGATATTTCAGGGTCAGAGCTTTGTCGTCTGATTCTTTCATTTCCCTAAATTTTCGCATCCTTTCTGAGATATTTTCCACCTTCCATGATATTTCAAGGTCAGAGCTTCGTCGTTCCATTCCTCCAAATTTTCCTAAATTCTCGAACCCTTTCGGAGATATTTTCTGCCTTCCACAATATTTTAGGATTGGAGCTTTGTTGTCGGATTCCTTCATTTCCTAAATTTTCGCATCCTTTCTGAGATATTTTTTCCTTCCACGATACTTTAGGTTCAGAGCTTAGTGGTCTGATTCCTTCAAATTCCCTAACTTTTTGCATCCTTTTCGAGATATTTTCTGCCTTCCACGATATTTCAAGGTCAGAGTGATACACCTAAAATATATAGTGTTTTTATGCACATTTTTATACCTATTTTTTATGATATTGAACTTTAAGAGAAGGCATTTTAATGTTTTTCTTATGGGTATGATTAAAATGAATGATTGTGATGAAATGAGCAAAAAATGATCAAATTTGGAGCAAAAATGGAAAGTGTGTAAAATTAGCCTCTGGCGGCTAAGCGCCAAAGGCTGGCACATAGCCGCGGAAGTTAACCTAGCTAATATGAATTAATTTTGGCACAAGTTTTGAAGGGATTTTTGAAGCACCCTTTGGTTTAAACTTCCTTAACTTCTCATTGGCACCAAAGTCATTTAAAATTCGAATGGATGGATGCATCTCTTGGTAAATTCGTTGAATCTGGACATGATTTGAAGAGACACCAAGGCACCCTTTGGAAAATTATTAAAAGAAGACTAGAATACTAAAAGAAAGAGAAGAGTTTTAAAAGGAAGTATTGGTGAGAGAAGTTGGAGAAAATCTTGAAGTGGTTGAAGGGAGAGAGGAAGAAAGAGAGTCTTATTCTTGTCATACTTTCCTTACTTCTCAATTTTACTATATCATAGTTTGAATTAGAATTTAGGAGAGTGAATCCTTAGAGTTGGGTGACACTGCCTACGGAGTCATTTAGTAGAAAGCAAAATTTCTAAGTAACTTCAAGAGTCTTGTGGAGAGGATTTTCAGATATGTTTTTATCTTTGTTTTTACATTTAGTTTTAAAAAAAGACTTGTTGTATTTTCACTATGATCTCTTCTTTCAAAACAATTTGTGTTTGTGTTTTCTCCATGAGTTCTAAGTAGTTTTCTTTATCTTTTTCCTTTTAAATGATGAAGTAATTAAATTATGGATGGAAGTTTTCTGAAGTATAGATGTTTAATGTTGGAAGAAGTTGTGATGATTTAACTACCTTCCACTTCATTTACCTCTTGATTTGGCCAATTGAGATGTTAAAATTTATTGTGAGAACATGTAAGAACTAATGAGGTATTGCCTCAATCAACAATTGGAGAGAATCACAAGAAATTATATGAGTGAGAATTGTAGTCTATATAGTTGAGTGCAAATAAATAGAGAGATATGCTTTTGATTGGGTGTAGAATTAGAGGACTTTAGAGTGACAGGCTAAAGCCCCCAATTTGGTTTGATGTTTTAAGTTTTGTTATGAGATGTTAGCCCCCAGGTAGAGGGAGAAGAGGGAACTCTAGAGTGAGAGCTAGTATCTTCCCTGCCTAACCCATCTTCAAGATTTCAAAACATAAGATTAACCTATGTTCTTTATAAAACTAAGGAAGGGAAAAGAATATAACTACTCCTATTTGGCACAACACATTTTGATACTTCCACAATGAAATTCCATAATTTTTACTGATTCATGAAGAGGAAAAAGATATTTTATTCTCATTTTCTTTCATATCATTTATTAGTCTTGATAATTTTAGTGTCTTACTTTATTTTTTCTTTAAAATTATCAAAAAGAATTTAAACTTTCTATTTATAAAACATAACTTACAAAATCATTTTGAAGTAAAAAGTTGTTTTTCTGCTTTCTTTAAATTTTTAGAACATTTCTCTGTGGGTTCGATATCTCGGGGCTTAATCAGAAAGTCCTATATTACTTGATAAACGATACGTATACTTGCATAGAATCCCATATTATAGATAATTAAAGTTGATCTCCTATTTTCTTCTAAATTAAGTTTTTGGCACCTTTGTACAGAAAAAGATATTATCGTTAAGAAGAAATATAAAGTGTAATTTCATATATAAAACGTAAGCATAAATATTCAGGGGTCAAGTTTTTGGCCTCAGTGCAGGGAAAATTAATTAAAATATCGTTTAAAGAAAATTTATGAAAAACTAAATTTTTACTTTTCCTTGATTTTGTTAGTGTGTTTTATTTTATTTTATAACTGTGTATGTGTAGTTCATGTTCTGTGGGATTTGTGCTTTACGATTCTGAATTAGAAAGAACTATTAGAAATTTTAGAAAAATTAAAAATACAAAAATAGATAAAAATAATCAATAAATGGTGAATCAAAACAATCATAATATTGAAATCCATCAATAATTTAGACTTTTAAGAGATTATGCTAACCCTACAGTAGATGAACTTCATGGTAGTATTCAAAATCCTGTTGTAGCGGCTAATTCAATTGAACTTAAACCTGCTATTATCTAAATGCTATCTAATAATAATTTGGGGGAGCACCAACTCAAGAGCCTAATTTACATCTTGCTAATTTTCTACAATTGTGTGATACTTTTAAATATGATGGTGTTTCGGATGATGTTATTAGACTTAAACTTTTTCCTTTTTCACTAAGGGATAAGTCTAAGATATGATTAAGTTAGTTAGCACCTGGATCTATCAGAACATGGGGTGATTTAGTCCAAAAATTCCTTGCTAAATATTTCCACCATCAAAGACTGCGAAGCTTAAAAATGATATTACATCTTTTTTGTCAGTTTGAAGGGAAATCTATATATGAAGTATGGGAATGATTTAAAGATCTCCTAAGAAAGTTTCCACATCATTCGATACCAATTTGGTTAATAATTTAAACTTTTTACAATGGATTAGTTGGATCTCTTAGCTCTATTATCAATGCCGCTGCTGGTGGTTCATTGATGTCTAAATAGTTTACTGACACTTATGCTTTAATTTTAGAAATGGCTACTAATAATTTTTAATGGCCTTCTGAAAGGTGAAATCCTAAAAGGTAGTCAATATTCATGAAAATAACACTTTTGCGATGCTAGCAAATCAAGTTGCTGCAATTTCAAGGAAGATAGACCAATTTGGAATGAATTTTTCTCAGCCAATTTCCATAATTGAAGAAAATTCATTAGGCCAAATGGTTGATTTTTAAACATCATTAGAAACTTTAAATGCCTTAAATAAGCCTAATAACCCATATTCGAATTATTATAATCCAGGTTTGAAAACCCATTCAAACTTGAACTTGAATAACAATAATTTGAGTGGTAGTAATCACAATGTGGGAACAACCAAGTAAACTCATTGGAGAATTGGAACAACCAGAGGAATAATAATAATAGACCAACTTATCATTCATTTTTTAATAATACTTCACAATTTAAGGAGAAAAAATTTTCTATAGAAGAAGTGGTGTTACAAATGGGAAACCAATTGCAAAGTCAACGAGCTACAATCAGAAATATTGAGAATCAATTGGACAAATAACAAATTCATTAAGTAATAGATCCCAAGGAACACTTCCTAGTAATACAGAAGTAAATCCAAGAGACAAAAATAAAGAGCAAGTAAAAGCAGTTCAACTGAGAAGTGGAAGAGAGTTGGAAGATAGAGTTCAAAAAGAGATTGAAGTAGAGAAAGAAGAGATTGAAAAACCAAAAGAGGACGCTCCCAAAGGTTTGGAAAGTCTAATTTCTCCATATAAGATTGATTGAGAAAAGCCACCACCTCCATTTCCCCAAAGACTTTGACAGAAAAAGTTGGAAAAGTAATTTTCAAAGTTCTTGTAAATATTTAAGAAGCTTACAATTAACATTCCATTTGCTGAAGCCTTAGAATGAATGTCAAGCTATGTGAAATTTATGAAGGACATTCTCAACAGAAAAAGGAAGTTTGAAGATAATGAAACTATTGCACTTAGTGAGGAATGCAATGCTATAATTCAGAAAAAGCTTAATGATCCTGGTAGTTTCACGATTCCAAGTGCGATCGGAGACAGATTTTATGGGAATGCTTTATCTAATTTAGGTGCAAGCATTAACCTTATGTCATTATATATATTTAAAAGATTGGGATTAGGAGAAATAATCCAGACTATTGTAATCTGTAAGTAGCATATCGTTCGATCACATATCCTAAACGAGTTATAGAAGATGTTTTAGTGAAGCTAGAACAATTTATCTTTCCTGATGATTTCATTATGTTAGATATGGAGGAAGATAAAGAGATACCCAAAATTTTAGGGAGACCTTTCATAGCCATAGGCAGAGCAATGATAGATTTACAATAAGGGGAATTAACTATGTGTCAATGATCAAACGGTTACATTCAACATCTCAAAATCAATGAAATATCCTTCAAGAGGTAAAGATTATGAATGCTATAGGATGGATGTTATCAGATATCTAAGTTAATGTCATTTCAAATCAACTTATGAAGAGAAACCTGAAATTGAAAAATTGGAGTACGAGCAAAAAGAGGAATTACAACATTTTGAAGATTTTTATGAGGAAGATTTAAATTATATTCATAAAAATTTTGAATAGTTAGACATTACTAAAAAAGATAAATCTCTTAGTCCATTAATTGAAAAACCTCCTGAACTTGAATTAAAGATGCTTCCTACTCATTTAAAATATATGTTTTTAGGTGATTCCTCAACTTTACTAGTTATAATTTCCTCTAAATTAACTGAAAAAGAAGAAGAGAGTTTGCAAGAAATTCTAAAGAAATATAATCATTTGTATGGCCAATAGCTGATATTAAAGGAATCACTCCTTCAATTTGTATGCATAGAATTCTTATGGAAGAGAACTACAGACATCAGGCTGATCCTCAAAGGAGATTAAATCCTAACATGAAGGATGTTGTTAAGAAAAAAATTTAAAGTGGTTGGATGCTGGAATTATCTACCCTGTTTCAGATAGTGCATGGGTTAGTCATATTCATTATGTTCCTAAGAAAGGAGTTACTGTGACTGTTAATGAAAAGAATGAATTAATACCAATAAGACAAGTTATAGAATGGTAAATTTGTATTGATTATAGAAAATTAAATCTTGCCACAAGGGAAAACCATTTTCCACTACCCTTTCTAGATCAGATGTTGGACAGACTGGCTGGGCATAAAAACTATTATTTTCTGGATGTATATACTGGTTACCACCAAATACAAATTGCTTCTAATGATCAAAAGAAAAAAATGTTTACTAGTCCTTATGGTACATTTGCTTTTAGATGAATGCATTTTGGTTTATGTAATATCCCTGCTACATTTCAGAGATGTATGATGGTAATTTTATGTGATTTAATTGAAAAAAGAATTGAAGTTTTTATGGATGGCTTTTAGTGTTTGGAATTTCATTTGAATCATGTTTAGAACATCTATCAAGAGTTCTTAAGCGCTGTGAAGAAATTAATTTAGTCCTTAACTGGGAAAAATGCCAATTTATGGTAGCAGGAGGAATTGTATTAGGACATCGTATATCAAAAAATGGTATAGAGGTAGATCCTGCAAAAATTCAAGTTATCTCTAATTTACCTTGCCCAACAAATTTAAAAGGAATTAGAAGTTTTTAGGACATGTTGGATTCTAGAGGCGTTATATTAAAGACTTTTCAAAAATTTCAAAGCCTTTATGTCGTTTACTTGAAAAAGATGTGATTTTTTATTTTGATGAAGAATACCTAAAAACTTATGAATCATTAAAAGAAAAATTGATCACTGCACTTATTATAGTTTCACCAAACTAGGAAAAACCATTTAAACTAATGTGTGATGACAGTGATTATGCTATTGGAGCTGTTTTAGGTCAAAAATATGATAAAGATTTTCAAAGTGATCTACTATGCTAGTAGAACTCTTAATGAAGCTCAAATTAATTATACCACAACTGAGAATGAGTTATTAGAAATATTATTTTCCTTTGATAAATTCAGATTATATTTAATTGGAACAAAATGTGTGGTGCATACTGGCCATTCTGCTATTAAATATTTAATGAAATGAATGACGCAAAACTGAGACTGATAAGATGGATTCCTCTTTTGCAAGAACTTGATTTTGAAATAGTAGATACGAAGGGTGCTGATAATCAATTTGCTGATTATCTATCCAGGCTTGACTTAAAAAATTTCTCTGCTATGAAAATGAAATCTATAAACATTTTCTTGATGAAAAATTATTTACTATCAATGAGTGGTTTGTTCTGTAGTATGCTGACATTATAAATTTTATTGTCAGTGATATTTTACCCTATGGTTTGACAAACCAAGAGAGGAAGAAATTTTTATCAGAAGCTAAGACTTATTTTTGGGATGACCCATTTTCATATAAACAAGGTAAGGATCTGATTATTCGAAGATGTGTACTTTTAGAAGAAACTTATGAAATTATTCAAAAATGTCATAATTCTGATTATGGGGAACATTTTGGTGTGATAAAATTGCATATAAAATCTTACAATCTGAATTTTATTAGCCTATAATTTTTAAGGATGTTAACACTTATATTAAAAATTTTGATCGATGTCAACGTGTAGATAATATTTCTAGAAGAAATGAGATGCCCCTCAATTATATGTTGGAAGTTAAAATATTTGACGTTTGGGGATTAGATTTCATGGGACCATTTATACTATCTTTTAAAAACTATCTATCAAAATGGATAGAAGCTGTTGTTTTACCTTGATGTGATGCTCAAAGTGTTACAATTTTTTAAGAAAGAATATATTTTTGTAGATTTGGAATACCAAGAGTGATCGTAACTGAACTGGGAAGACATTTCAGAAATGCGATTATGGAAAAGGTAGTAAAGAAATATGATATAACCGTCGCATTGCTACTGTTTATCATCCGCAGACAAGTGGTTTGGTTGAATTATCCAATTGTGAAATCAAAAGAATATTGGAATAGACTGTTAATTCAAAAAGAAAGGATTTGTCAATCAAACTAGATTATGCTTTGTTGGCCTATAAGATTGCATATATAACTCCCATAGGAATGTCCCCATATAGGCTAAATTTTGGGAAAGCTTGTCATTTACCAGTTGAACTTGAGCAAAAAGTATATTGGGCTATCAAAGAGATTAATTATAATTTGAAATATGCTGGAGAAAAGAGATTGTTGCAACTAAATGAGCTTGAAGAAATAAGGAATGAATCTTATGAAAATGCTAAGATTTATAAAGAAGAGATGAAGTTGTGGCATGATCGAAAGATTCTTACTAAAAATCTTGAGCCAAGACAGCAAGTTTTGTTATATAATGCTAGACTAAAAATATTTGCAGGAAAACTTAAGTCCAGGTGGATGGGCCCATTTATTATGATGAAAGTTTATCCCTATGGATATGAGAATATTAAAGATCCTGAGACTGGAAAAATATCCAAATTAGATAGTCATAGACTAAAACCCTACTTTTCAATCGATCAATCTAAATTCTGTGATAATCTGTTGTTGGGTCATTCAGAATAAGCTCTGTGCATGTCTGACTGAAGACGTTAAACCAAGCGCTTTGTGGGAGGAAACCCATAAATATTGGTGTGCTTTGCTTTAAGTTTGTTTTGTGTGCTTTTGTTTAATTTGATTTGAGAAAATGTTGTAGTATTTTAAAGTTTTTATGTTATAGTGGTGTTTGTTGACCTCATTTTTGATGAGGTCTTCTCTTCCCTCTTTAGTGCTTAGGATCTAGCCTTAGGCTTTTCCTTTGACTATCTTAGAGAACTAGAATTGGGACCCATCCTTTAGAAATTAAAACACCTCTTAACTCCCTGCAAACCCCACAAGCTTGATTGTAAACCCCTAATCACCTAGAGGGTTGAAATCAAAAGTGGAGGTTTAAAGGATGAGTTCCCCATAGGACTCTTTGGCCTTAGGACCACCTTAGGTAGCTTGGTCTCGTGAAGGTTAACTTACACACTCACTACACTCATACTCTACACTCTCACACACACAATCCAAATCCTAAAACCACACCCATACCCAACTTGACTCCTTGACTCATTTAGGTAATTCATATGGATGAACTTTAACCCCTAAGCCCCTGGCTAAGAGGGTTAGGAACAACATGGTGAATGCCTCAAATGAGTCCTCTCATGGCTTATATAGGCTTAATATGGCTTTATGGCTCAATCAAAGTGATTCCATTTCACTCATATTTGATCAATCTTCTCTTTTCCAAAATTTCAATTTTTGACCCCGGGGACCCTACACCTATCAAACTTACCAAAAGCCCATAAAATTGCCCAAATCCTCCAAAATTTCCAAATCACGCAAAATTCCCCAAAATTAACCTTGAACATTTCCTCACCACTCAAATTGATCATCCATATCCAAAAATACCAAAAATTCCAAAAGTACCCCCCATACCCTCCAAATACCCAAAATGCCCCTCTTAGCCAAAAAAATCAAAAAATTCAGAAAATTCCTAGAAAATTCCAGAAAATCCCAAATATTCCTAATTTCATTTTGTTCAACTACACCATGGGTTGATTTTGTCAATTTACCCCACTTTTTTTAAAACTCCCAATTTAGCCCATTCTAGACCCAAGTGAACCCAATGTCAAACCAAACCTACCCAATTGACCCCAATTTAGGTCCAATTCAATTCTAAACTTCAATTAAATATCCACAATATCAATTTAGACCAAATAAAAGTATAATTTGATTGACATTTGGATTCAATTCCAATTTGGAGCCTAAAGCCCAATTTTGACCTACGACCTAAACTTGACCCAATTTGACCCAATTCAACTCCAATTGATCCCAAATCTTTCCCAAACCTTCATAACATCCCCACAAACAAAACACTAATATGATTTTCCTAAAATGTAGACCCAAACCCCACTCAAATTCAACCCAAAAACAAAAGGCCCAATTTTGACCTAAACCCAAACCTAAACCAAATAAGCCCAAACCCCAAAATCAAAACCCAACCAAAGTCAAAACCTCTTTGAAACACTCCCATAAACATTTCCCAACATTAATTTTACATCAATTTCAACCCTAGCCCAACATTGGCCCAAGTTAGCCCAATTTGGCCTACATTGGCCCATTTACCAAAGAAGCCCAAATCCAACCCAATTCAAACCCAAATCACTCAAAATTCATTCAAAGCACTCTTGACATATCCCTAAACCAAACCCAACAATTATTTGGCCTAAACTTCTACAAAATTCCCATCCATGGATTCATTCTTAAACCTAAAGGGGTCATCCCCTTAAACCTTCCTAAAAGCCCATCAAAAATGATTTCAAAAGGCCCACAATTCATCCAAAGCCCACATGACACTTCTCCTCTTCATCCATTTAATCAAAATCACCCCTAAGTTTTAAAATCATCATTAAACCATTCCAAATCAAGCTTCATAAAAATTCTCCACCAAAGTACCAAAATTCCTAAATTCTACTTCCATGAAATCAAGCCAAGCCATCCTAAGCCATAGGCAAGCCATGAAGCCATGCATGAGCCACATGGAAGCCATGAGAGCCTCTTTACATGTCACCATGCCATTTTTGGAAAAAGGAGGAGACTCTTTCCTTAATCTCCTAAAGTCATTAGCCTTAACCATGATTCCCCTTAACCCAAATTTAATCCAAATATATTTGGATAAGGACTTCTCCATGCCAAACAAGCTGATTCCTTTGACTCCCCACAACACCCAAAGCCACCTTGAAGGGTGAACCAAGCCCGAAAGGTGGATTTGACCAAATCAAGCAAAAAATTGGCCTTCCCTCATGCCATTTTAATCCAAGCTTTTGACACATGGCAAAGCCCAATTGCCTACAGTAAACCCCAGCCTTGACCCACCTGGACCTGAGGGTGACCCATGCTTGCCGGCCAGCAGCCTGGATCGCTGGAAAACACCATGGCCGAGACCTTGGGAGGAGCCAAAGTTTGGAATTCCCACCTACTGAGCTGCCTCATGCCCAATGGCCACCATGGTTGTTCTTCCCTTGACCTAAGAAGCGGATCCCAAGCCCTAACTCCCCCTAGGAGAGCCTCCAGCCATGCCTATTTAAACACCACCACCTCTCGACCAAATGAGGTGCTGAAACAAACCTTAAGGAAACTCTGCCAAAATTGTTCAAAACTACTCCCCACACATAGAGAACTTGATCCCCACTGAAATCCCCCTGCCATTTCCTCTCTGTGAGCTCAATTTCAGAGTTGAAATCCAAGCCCAAAACCAGGACACTTCTCCACAGCTGAGCCAATCCCCAAATTGATTGGTCCTACAACTTCACCGGACAAAGAGAAGAAGTTTACCAGCAAAAGCCCCCTCTCCAGGCCAGCCATTTCTTCCAGCCTCCAAGCTTTGTGATCGGGCCTGGTCGAAATCATATCTAGACAATTTACCAGGCCAAGAGACTTCATCTGGAGCTTGCTTGGACCCAATCGAACGTGACGAAACTCTCAGATCGAAGCTTTAATTCTCTGAGCAAAGGTATGGACTCACTCTTCTTCCCGAGCTTCCAGAGATTCTCAATTTAGTTTGGGTCAATTTCAATACATGTTTACCGTATGGATGTGTTCGTCTATTCAAGATGAATCCATAGAGCATAAGAACTCGAAATCTGTTGAGAATCGAGTGAGAAGTTAGGGTTAGAAGGTTGACGATCACGGGTTCACACCAGTCGTAGACGATGACCAGGTGCCGTCGGATCGCGTGTGTATCGAGCAGACGGTCAGGATCGCACCGGACGGAGCAATGGGACATGAACCGCGGGTCGCGTGGCATCCCAGTCAGATGGCGGTGCCGAATCAAAAGACGACGTGTGGAGCTTCGAAGACGCCGAGGTTGATGCGGCGCCGCGTGGATAAGTAAGAAATTAGGATTTTTCTTATTTATTTAATTACCAAAACTTTGAAAATCCATAACTTTGTGTAGAAAAATCCTAAAAATAAAATAAAAATACCCTCTTGCTCAGTGAACAGAGGAGAATAATGTGAAAAAAAATCAAGTCATTTCATCAAGTATTTTATTTTTAATTATTTATTTACTCTCTGCACTATTTCAATTCTCCATGCATATAGGAAATTCACCATGGCATGAGACCATAGGGCTTTTGAAGCCTCTGAACTTGGGAACATTCCTTGAATTTTCCAAGGTCAGAGGCCATCCCTATGAGAAGTTATTGATTTTTCAAATTCATGTCACTGTTTTGATTATTTTAATTCCAATAATTAGCATGTTGAGAAATAAATTCTAGGAAAATTTGATGATGTTTCTTATGACCAGAGGACCCTAGGAAAAATAATTTTTGAGTTAATTCACTTTGAACAACCCTAATTGGCCTAAATACCCAAAAGTGAACTTTCATTAATTAGGGTTAACTATTCATCAAATTAACTTAAAAACAATTCTCTACTGTCCTTTAAGGATAGGAGAACACCACATAAAAATTTGAAAACAATTGGACTTGATTAACCCCACCAAATGGGTTGATTAAGCCTCTTAAGTAAAAATGGGTAAAATTAAACTTTAAAAATTTATAACTCACAAAATATTTTTAAAAAATTCTCAAAATTAGTTTTGGAGCCTCTCTGATATCAGAGGAATTTAAGAAAATTAAAATTGCAATTAACTAAAAAAAGTTGATTTTTAAGCTTATTTTAATATTTTAATAATTAAAAAATAATAAAAATCACAAAAATATTAAAAATCTCCAAAATATCACATTTTGAATTCTAATCACTTAGGGACAAACCAAATATTTTCCCTAAGTCCCTAGGGTAAGATATTGAATTTTAAAGGCTTAATGTAATTTTTAATATTAAAAAATGTATTTTTCCAACCTTTTCACTAAAATAATTCTAATAAATCAAAGAAAAATCAGAAAATTATAAAAATTGGTTTCTGATTTCTCCGATATCAGAAAGATTTTTGAAAAATATAAAATTCATTTTTTCAACCTTTATTTTATTTTTAAATTAATTAATACTCCAAAACTTAAAATAATTATAATAAATAAAATAAAATTTAAAAAATCACCAAAATTTGTCCAAATGGTCCTCTGGTCATTAGGAACATTCCATAATTTTATTAAGGACAGAAACATTTCCTTGGTCATGTTATTTAATTTTCCTTGAAAACCCCTATTTTCCATTAAAAATAATTACATAAATAAATTAAATACAGAAAAATCACATTTTCTCCTCTAATGTCTTAATTGACATGTAAGTGAGGTCACATAAAAATTTTAAGTTAATTTGAGCTTAATTTAGTGAGTTATATTATTATTAAGCTTGAAGGGCAAAATGGTAATTAAAATTTTCAACCTTTAATTAAAATTTTAAGATTAATCAAAAGGGAAGGGTAAAATATTAGATTTTAAACTGATTTTGGATGATTGAAACTTAAATAGTTAAGGGTAGAAACCCACTAATGATTTTAAGAATAATTAAAGTAAACCTTAATTAATTAATTAATTAAATTTGGAAGATTAATAAAAATTTTTGAAATTATAAAGTAGGGATATTATTTAAGAGGATATTTATTCTTTAATTTAAAAAAATCCCTAAATAAATCACTTCAATAATACTTAATTCTTAATTAAAAGATTAAAATAATAATCCAAATTAAAATTAAATTAAATTAAAATTAAATTAAATTAAAATAAAATTAAATTAAATTAAATTAAACTAAATTATAAATTAAATTAAAATTAAATTAAATTAAAATTAAATTAAATTAAAATTAAATTAAATTAAATTAAATTAAATTAAATTAAATTAAATTAAATTAAAATTGAAATTAAATTAAATTGAAATTAAATTAAAATAAAATTAAATTGAAATTAAATTAAATTGAAATTAAATTTAAATTAAGGTAAATTAAATTAAATTGAATTGAATTAAATTAAATTAAAATCATTTAATAACAAACCTAAATGAAATTATTAAGAATTAAACCTAAAATATCTTGAACACTATTCCAAACTTAAACTAATTTTTTTTTATAAATAAATTAAAAATTAGAATTAAATCATTAAGTCTAAATCATAAAAATACTTAATAACTTGATTTGCCCTTTTAAAAGCTCTTATTATTATAACTCTTAAATGAAACATCAAGTGAAGTGTTACCTCACTTATAGGATATTCAAATGTCCTAAGTTCACCGAGCAAAAGAATAACACTTAAATTCTCGGATGATTAATTCACTTGTATAATTAAATTCTCTTGGACTTAAAACGATCCTAAAAATATTGAAAAGATGTTTAAGATTTGTCTTAAGCACTTCCTCAATATGATAGAAAATTTATAAGAACAATTGAACTTAATTATTCTTTGATGAAGAAAATCGTCCTTAAACCAAAACACAAGAACCTAGACGTCATAGGAGATGACTAGCTATAGGATTAGGACTTTGATAGATAACCTAAACCTTTCCCTTAGCTTTACCTAGGTACTTGTTGAAATATTTAAATGCCTTAACATGTGTTTTAAGTGCAGCTTGGGATGACGGGAAGACCCTCCAGGTACGCTTTTATTTTAGTGCAATTTACTTTATTGCAAATGCACTTTACTTCTTGCATGATAAACAACTGTTGCATGAAAACCAAAACCTTTAGAATAGTCCCTGAATTGAAACCAAAACTAAATTAAAAGTCACTGCAAGATAAAAAATCACCGCCACAACATTTTAAAATATAAAAACAACTCAAAATTTAATCACAAACAGAACATAAAACTATAATTGCAACTAAATTAAAACGTCTCGTTGAATGATCGGGAATACCTCGGATGATGTAACCCACGTGTTGCTAACGGGATTTCCCATAAGCCTAAATGAAAGTGTGGAACTCATTCAGTTGAGTTTAGCAAATTCATCTGGACTAAGTGAATTCAATGAAAATAATGGTGCCGGGATGACGGAACCGTGGGATCTTAATCGGTTCTGTTATAATCAACTTTAAGATTTGTTTTAAATAAAACACAAAAAACACTTGGACTTTAAGATTCCTAAAACCAAACTCTTCTCTTCTCTTTTGATTACAATCTTCTAAAACTAAACCTCTGCAACAACAAGGAGCTTGGAGCACGGTGGGCAGCACGGCCATCTTCGTCAGCAAAACAAACTCTACTTCAGCAAAACTTTCTTAGAATTAAATAACCAAGCCATAGGATTTCGAGGTAGTTTGCTTAGTGCAACATAAATACTCAACTCTTCGTTAGGCATTCGCATGATCATGTCATGTAAATTAAGCCCTAACCGGTCTTAGGACTCCGAGGTAGTCGTTTGGTACGACATAAACACTCATATCTTCGAGGCTATTTGTATGATTTTATCATACAAATATAAGTCTGAATTAATTAAAACTGGCAAGATTGAAATATCAGATAATATTAGGATTTCCTTAAATCTGAGCCAAACAATAGGATAGTTTAGGAAGTTGCCAAGATTCTTCTTGGATCTTCAGCTTCTCCTACTCCTCTTCCATTGGACTCCTAAAAATAATTGTTCTAAATTTGATCCATTCCCTGTTGAAATTTCCAAAATCCAATCCTTTGAAAACCTTAAACTTTGAAATTCTTGAGAGCAAAGAAACTGATCATTATCAAGAGTTTTCTTAAATGATTCACTTCATTTAAGATGTAATTAACTATAGGGGCTTGCCCTTATAGGGAACTTTAAGAACCCAGGTAATATAAACCCTGATTAATTCATTTATATTAAGCGGGGAATTTGTCGGCTTATAAAATTGGTTCGCAGTACTAGCGTATGTCACAAGTCTTCTAGTTTATTTAATCGAGCCCCATCATCAAGCAGTGTGCCTATTCTTCAGGATAGATACACGGTTTGTGGTGCGGTGCTCGTTTATATAAACTATTTTGGATGTGAGATCGGTTTGATTTCATATATTAAAATTTTTCAAATTTAAAATTATTTTCAAAATCAAATACTACTTTTTAAATTACTTATTTAAATTAAATTAAAAATTCGCCGACAATTTCTGTAGGTGACCTCTTTTCAAAAATAAACCACAAACCTAAAAATATGCCGACAGTCTTATTTGATCTTATTTGACGACTTAGAGAAGTTAGAATGAAGATTTGGATGTTTAGGAGACCTGTGCTAAAATGAGCACTGGCAATTATGCGGAAAATTGTGCTTAAACGCCAGAGTTATAAAAAACATGAAAAATGTAGTTCTAGAAGCCTAAATCATGGGTTTTGGGAGTTATTTAGGAGTTTAAACACGTCTACGGTCAATTTTTGAGACTTTCCAAGTCTATAAATAGGCCCAAAATTAAGAGATACTTGCCCCAGTTCTCATTTTCACTTCTGAGTCTTCAAGAAGAGTATTTTAGGAGCTAAAATGTCTTCTTCATAGAGCAAAGTTAAGAAGAAAGTGGAAACCAACAAGAAGAAGTTCATTTATAGGGGTGCGCAAGAGTTATATAATAGTTTTCTAGCCATTAGTATCCAAGGAATGATAGAGAAGATTGCGAAGATCGAGGCTGACATGGCTTCAATCAAAGCAAAGGTAAATGAAACTAATGCACATTTAGCGCACATTGGACAACAAATCAAAATGCAATTCAGTCATACAAATCATGTGGAATAAGCGGATAAAAAAGAGTTTATGAAGAACAAATAGATAGAAGAAGATTCTGTGAGAGTTTTAAACCATCGCCCCTTTTATCAAATTTACATTCTAGATGGTTCAAATGGAACTAATAATGGTTCAGGATATATTCCGCCTACAGGAGAGTGGAATTAAATTTAAGTTTGGTCTTTTTATTTAGTTATCTATGTTTAGTGTTTATTGTTTGTGATTATTGTAACGTTTGTGTAAAAAATTTGTTGCATCTTAATGATATCGATTTGTGTCTAGTTATATGTGTTATGAACTTGTGTTTTGGAAAATTTCAGCCAAGGATTTTGGATTGAAATTTTTATTTCGTATTAAGTGTTTTGTTTTTAATGAAATCAATGTTTGTGTGAAATTTTTTTAGAATCGATTGATGTTAAAGTGTGATTTTGGAGTATTAAAAGTACGTATGGGGTAGCAAATAATTATTTAAATTTTTTAAGGGACATCAACTAGGCGTATTAGTGCGATTAAACATAATAGTCAAAATCTTCTCACTCGCGGCTACACGCCAAACCCTTGGCGATTAAGCGCCAGAACTCACTGCTAATGATCCGATTCAGTGTCGGTGCACTGTCTCTAACAAAAATATATAAAGGATAGTTTCAATTCAGTTTCACAATATGATCAATTCAATAATTAGGCTGTCACTCATATATGGATTTCAAGTAATACAGGGCTCTAGTGGAGTCTTGGTCGATCCCACAAGGAAGGTAGGAACTTATCAAAATATAGTTAAGATTTCAAATCCAATACTCAATTCACAATGCAAGTTCAAGTACTATTTAGGCTGCTAGTGCAAAGATAACTATGACTAAATTAACTCAAATTACATTCTAAATTTCTAAATAAGACTAACTAACACACATTAAGTTTTGTATTGAAAGATTATACTATGGAAAAGTATCTTTCCTCTTACAATGATTCTATGATGAGTGATTGATGTAGACTGATAATAAATTTGTATTGTGCCAAATAGGAGCAATTATGTTCTTTACCTTCGTCAGAGTAACCCCTCTTCCAAGTATGAAAAAAACATTGGCAAATCCTCACTAAATCCAAATTTAGGCTGGGAGGATACTGGCTCTCACTTTAGAGCTCCCACTTCCCTTCACCTGAAGGCTAATCCTAGCTTTAGTTACCAAATTTTAGGACCAAATAAGGGATTTCAGCGTGTCACTCTAAAATCTCCAATTCGGCGCCCATCAAAACACATTTCCCTATTTATTTGCACTCAATTCTCATGAACTACGCAACTCATTCATGGATTTTGAATGGATTCTCCATTATTGTTGTAGAACACTTAGTTCTTTTGGATTGAATGTTTCACAATAAGTTTTAACAATTCAGTTGGCCATATCGAAAAGTAAATGAAGTTCAAAGTGAAAAACCATCACAATTTCTTAACTTTTTATGGCACATCAAATCTACGTCAACACTTCACCACATCACATTGCAAGAAGAAAGACAAAGAAATCTACTCAAAATTCATGAGAAAGATACAACAAAACATGGATTTCATATATAAAAGCAAAATCATAAAACCACAAAAGTAAATACAACTTATCTCAATTTCTTCCTCAACTAAATCCCTTGAAGTTCCATTGAATTCTTTTCTCTCTTCTCTACAACACTCAATTGTCTTTTTAGAATAGTAAGGAAGAAGCAAACTCTCACTTTTCTCCTTCTCCTACACTCTTTAGAGAAGAATCCCTCACAAAACAACACTTACCACACACACTAACACACTCTCTTCGCTCCCTTTCACTTCTCTCCTCTCCTCTCTCTCTGTCTCTATCTCTCTCTCTCTCTCTCTCTCTCTCTCTCTCTCTCTCTCTTTTGGGCATCCATAAATGTCTGTAAGAGTCTTAAAACAAATCCCCAAGACTTTCCTCAAGAAACCCTTCAAAAAGCATCCAAATACATTGAATTTGATTTCCGCCGACATTGGGCATCGGGGGCGCTAGATAGGGCGCTGGTGAAGCTGGGCCGCTATTTAATTTCTGAACTCTCTAGAATTGGGCGTTGGTGGCGCCCATTCTGGCGCTGGTATTGGAAGGTTGTTTCCTCCATTTTGCCTCTTTTTGCTCCAAATTCATTCCTTTTCGCTTTCTTTTGCTCCAATGACCTAAAATCATCATACCTATAGCAAAACATGAATGATATTTTCCTTTAAAGTGCAATATCACAAAAAATGAGTACAAATTATATAGCAAAAACATAACATATTTTTGGTGCATCAAAATCCCCCAAAATTAACTATTACTTGTTCTCAAGTAATCATTTTACTACATGATAAATATAACTCAAAGTAGTTACCTTTTCACTCATAGAATAATATGATTTTTTATTCAAATGAATATAATAGTAAGATTCTTAGAAAGAAGTTCAATAACTCAGCTTAAAACTACAGGTAAATGAACATTCAATATTCATGTCTAAGAGTTCTAGTTTTCTATTCAATTCAAGATGAACCACAATTTGTCACATTAAAGGTGCCTTGAAAGACTATATGAAAAAGAAGCTCGTGAAAACTCTATTAGAAAGATGGCTAATACTTTAAATATAAATTTAGAAATGTAATAAAGTTCTCCCTTTAGATTGATTCAAGTGAAGCCAGTTTTTTATTAAGCATCTCCTCAAACTTCTTCTCACATATATTTTCTTTCTTTTTCTTTCCCCTTTTTTTATTTTTTTCTTGTGAGGATTACTATATCTGGATAGTATTTAATAATTTTGAACTTCACTCTCCTCTTTCTAAAGTTGAAACTTGAAACACCTCCTTACTTTATAAATATATATCAGCTTTATAATTCATAATAAAGTCACAATCATTTCTTCATACATAATTTTTTAAGTCTCTTAAAAATTTAAAAATATGGTTTTCTTTACTTTAAATAGTCTACTATAGTTCAATCCTCTCATACTAAATATTTTAACCTTATAAAATTAACCTTTATTACTAAAAACATTCATTCAAATCTACTATAATATTTAAATGAAATAAAAAATTTAGTTATCTAAGTTAGGTTCAACTACTAAAATTCATGCTAATAATTTTTGAAATTATATTAATTGAGAAAAAAAAAGAGTTAATATTTTACCCTCACCGAAACTTAAGTTTTTCATTACATATAAATTTGCAAAGGTAGAGAGTAAAAGAAACTAACCTTTTTGTGCTGGGATTTTGAAATCTTCTGAAGCTATGCTAGTATTAATCAATAATTAAGCTAGCAAGCATGAAACAGTTAGAAACAATGATATATATAACATTAAAATTTGTAAGGGTGAAGAAATATTAAATACTTACATTAAACTCCAACATAACATCACAATCTCAATCTAGATCGCTAAACAAACTAACACATAATTCAATACATATTTTTTCATTTTTTAACATAAATACATCAGCAAACTACACTAATCACAGAAAACAAATTAAAAACACAACAAAGTACTACAACACACAAAGAAAAATAGAAAACCAATCATCTTCACCAGCTTCCTCAGCTTCTTCTGCAAGATGAGGTCGGTAAGGAACATAACTGAGGTAGGTAGGAAATATCACTCCAGTGTCTCCCCTCATGAATCTGACCAGAGCATCATGATAAGCAATATCATATTCAACTCTCCTCCTTATGTAATCATCATTAAATTAACTTCTAGCCTCAAAGTCATCCATTCTACTATGGAGTCTATCTATACTAGCATTCTAAATCTTCAACTGCTCCATAACATCAGATAATGTAGATGGCTCGGAAGTAGATGGAATGTCCTGGCTGGTAGTAGGAATATCAATACTCCTACTTTCTCCTCTCCATACCGCACGAGACTCATAAGTATGAATAATGGTCTTAGTAATAGGCCTCACTGGATGGACCAACTCCTCAGAACTATCAAACTCAACTCGAGACTGTGCACATAATGCATGAATCAGGGCAGATGTCCTAACCCACCAGTGGTTTCTCCTCTAGCAATAAACTGGATATTCTTAAAGATAATCAATCCAATATTAATCTGTTTCATAGTCTGAATACAGTAATTAAAAATTGCTCTATCTCTAGTGACTTCGCTATGATGATAAGAAGGCAGTAATCTAATAGAGATGAAATAGTGTCATGGTTTAGATGCTACATTTAACTTGAAAGCAGGGAAATTAATCATGTGTTTTGGGTTTACTCTCCATTCCCCTCTTTTATCAGTAAGAAATGCAATCACTTCTTTCATATTAGCTTCCCTCATATCAATGTTTTCATATTCACAAAACCTCATCCCCCTTAGCTGATAAAAAGCATTAATACACTGAAGGGTGAATTCTACAATTTTTCCACGAAAAAGCACATATTCTGTTTCTGTCCATGGCAGATTTGCATAAAATTCTCTAATAGTAACCATAATAACATTAGCAGTAAAATAACAAAAGATTTCCCATTTTTATCAGAAATCAACTGCTCTACAGATCCGCCCAAATTTTCAAAACCCCGGTCTTAAATACACTCTTTGTTATATAAGACTGAATTGAAACAATATTGTTCTTTCACATTAATAAATTTTTCTTCATCAAAATCCAACTTTCTGTTGCCTTTACTTATTTTAGGAAAAATGTGAAATTGTCTAAACTTTTGCAAGAAAATCCAATAAATTTCAAAATTACAATGTAGGACACTCTTAAAGCAACTCTAAATAAGTAAGAGCTTGAATCACTATGGAAAATCTCAATACTTCATCAAAAATTCCAATTTTTGGATCTAAAAAATGAGAAAAATTTTCATGGTAAAAATAAGAAATTTTTAATTTAGGGTGAAGCTCTTACCCAGAGAAGACAAGATCCACACTTATTAAGCCTTGAAATTGCTTTAAATCCACGATCTAGCAAGCCCTGGATCTAAAAGATGTGTTGGCTGGAGGTAGAAGACGATGAAAATGGTGCAAATGGCAGGTCCTAGGGCAAAAATTGCAAAATGAAGAGATTTCGCGCCTTTTCTATTTTTGGGCATCGACGGCGCTCTATTTAATTTAATTACCCAAACTCTTTGTATTTAGGCGCCGGCGGCGCCAGTTCAATTTCAGGGTCCGTAAAATTCTTGCAATTTCGATCGTTTCAACGTTACGCCATCACATAATTAGCCTCTTTAATCATCCATTTCATCAATTAAGTAACTAACTAACAACAAATCTACACTAACAGCACAAAACATCACTTTAATATATAAAATCCACATTACAAACATACACACTTAAGCATTCACATATAATTTCATCAAGCCATACAAATTCAGCGTCACAAACACACTACGATACTCTAACACTGAATACTAAACACAAACACAGAATCCAAGCATAATAAGTCAAAACACATACTACATAGTCAATCAAGCAAACACTAAGCACACCAAAGCATGATAAAAATACTAGATACTAAATATAGAGCAGAGTCACTACTCATCGTCAGTCTCAGTACTTTCTTCTCCTCTTATATCTCTAATAGATTGACAATGCGCAAATAGATTGTAGAAGGGATGATACTGGAATTCATTATTCAAATCCTTAGCAATCACAACATTCTTTTTCATAACATTTACCAAACTATCTTCAATTCACCCAGTGTGATCAAGTTGTTCTTTCATTATCCAATGCAAGTGATCAAATAAATCAGAGATATTATTAATAGCATTCATAAGATTTTGTACCTCTCTCCCAACCTTCATGATCTTCTTCAAAATCACTTAGGAACTTTCAGGAAGGTAAGGTTGAATAGGTCGTGAACTCTGAGATGGTTGATCTACAATGAGACTCGTATCATTCTCATCTCCTATTACTTGACAGTCATAAAGATTAGTTGGGTCTTCCAAGGAAGAAGCACTTTTTTCCAACTTTCATATGGAACCTGTGACTGGCTGCAAAGAACAATGATGATGGAAGTATGTCCAAGCTCATATTTAGATCCATGATTAATCAATCCCAATACATATTTCACAATTATAGAATCAATATCAATTGGCCTTCCAGTTTGAATACAGTAATTTAAAATTGCACTTTCCTTTGCACTTTACTAATTTTCATAGTAGGAAGTAACATTGCAAAAATAAAGTAATGTCGTTGCTTCAAAACCTAATTTAAAAATGTAGTAGAAAAATTTAGAAATCCGTTGTCTCTTATCTCTCAATCTTCACGTTCATTCATCTAATAGTGATGAATTTCATTCATATTGTCCATCATCGCATCAAAATTCATATAATGGCAGATAGGCACGTTCTCAATTATAAACAAATCATTAATCTTCGAAGGAGTGAATGGTAAAAACTTGCCTCACACATAGACGAATTCTTGGATGATTCCACGAAGATTTGCATAAAATTCTTTCACAACAGAAACAAGTACAGCGGCAGTAGTGTAGCATAACACTTCCCAATGCCTCTACACAATAATCTCTTCTACTCAAGTCCTTGGAGTATCCATAACTCGATTCACAAAGCCTCTTTCTTTTATAATCCTTCTCTTCATCATCACTTTCTTGAATAATAGTTGCACCTTAAAACTGCCGATTTTTTGTTAGTTAAAAACTATAAATCTTGGGGTTTCTATGGAGTTGGAATCCATTGGATGTGAATTTGGAATAAATCCTTTCATTTTTTTGGAGTTTAGGGGGTTAACAACACATGTTAGGAAGTTATTAGGACAAAATTCGGCCTAAAACTACCAAAAATTATAATTTGAACCTCTAAGAACCGTCACCAGATCTTCGGCGCCGGCGGCGCCTAAATCCCGAAATAAGGTGCATTTCTCTGAAATTAGGTGTCGGCGGCGCAATTGTTAAAAAAATACACCGAACTTCATTTTGATCTAAAATATTCTAATTCTTCGATAAGATCTAATAATTTCTAAACTTTTATGATATTTACGAATGAGTAGGACTCAAATATTACTAATTACAAACACAACTGCTAAATACAAGCAAGCAAACATAATAAAGATAAATATGAGTTGCCTCACACAAAGCGCTTGGTTTAACTTCGTTAGCCCGACAAATATTCAGTTATTCAGGATGACTTAACATTAAAACCTCTTTAAAATCTGTTCGATACCCTTCAAAATATAATTATAATCTATGCCCATTAATATTAAACATCTTTCTAGTTTTAGGATTCTCAATATCAACAACTCCGAAAGAAGTAACTTTTATAACAGTAAGAGGTTCTATCCACCTAGACTTTAGTTTTCCAGGAAATAATTTCAATCTTGTATTATATAGCAAAACTTTATGTCCAGGTTCAAATTTCTTTCTTAATATCTTCCGATCATGCCATAATTTCATCTTTTTCTTATAAATTTTGTTATTAATCTAATTTCTTCTAGTTTATTCAATCGTAAAAATCTCATATCACCTGCATTATTTAAGTTAAATTTAGTTATTTTATCGCCCAATATGCTTTATGCTCCAATTCTATAGGTAAGTGGCAAGTCTTTCCAAATACTAGTCTACAATGAGATATTCTTATATGGGTCTTAAAAGTCTCACAGACCAATCTAATTTGTGAAGATCCACAGTTTTCTCCAAAATTATTTTAATTTCACGATTAGTGCTAAACTACTAGTTTGGCGATGATAAGCAGTAGAGATTCTATGAATAATATTATATTTTCCAACCAATCTCTGAAACTGATTATTCCTAAAATGAGATCAACCATCAGTTATGATCACTCTCTGCATTCCATATCTTGTAAAATTATTTTTCATTAAAAACTTTGAAACACTCCGAGCATCACATCAAGGTAAAGCAATTGCTTCGATTTATTTTGAGACATAATCAACATCAACCAATGTATATAAATTTCGAAATGAAGGAGTAAATAGTCCCATAAAATCCAATCCTCATATATCAAAGATCTCAACTTCTAATGTAAAATTTAGAGGCATTTCATTTCTTCTAAAAATATTACCTGCTCTCTGACATCGATCACATGATTCTATAAATCCGTATACATCCCTAAAAAGAGTAGGCCAATAAAATTCATATTATAAAATCTTATAAGCAGTTTTATCAGTACCAAATTGTCCTCCAAATTTTGAATCATGACAGCTCCGAATAATTGGTTCAATTTCTTCATATGACACACATTTTCTAATAATAAGATTCTTACACTGTTTATATAGGTAGGGCTCATCCCAAAGGTAAACTTTAGCATCATATCTAAATTTATTTTATTATCATCTTGTTAAATCAGGTGGCAAAATATCACTAACTCTATAATTCACAATATCAGCATACCAAGGTAAATTCCTTTCCTTAATGTTGTAAAGTTGGTCATCAGGGAAAGTTTTTGTAATTTCCTTCTTAAATTCAGATAATTTATAATACTCCAATCTAGACAAATGGTCAGCAATTTGATTATCAGTTCGTTTCCTATCAACTATCACGAAGTCAAATTCTTGATCTAATTAACCTTCGTTTGGCATCCTTCTTTTGCATTAAATATTTGATTGTTGAATAGTCTGTATGCACTATACATTTAGTTCCAATCAGATAATGTCTGAACTTTTCAAACCCATACATAATAGCTAATAATTATATTTCTGTAGTGGTGTAATTAATCTGAGCTTTGTTATAAGTTTTACTAGCATAGTAAATAACTTTGAACATTTTATCATACCTTTACCCTAAAGCAACTCCAATCGCAAAATCACTGGCATCACACATAAGTTCAAATGGTTTCTCCCAATCAGGTGAAATAATTATAGGGGTAGTGACTAGTTTTTCTTTTAATAGTTCAAAGGTATTCAAACATTCTTCATTAAAATCAAATTTCTTATCTTTTTCTAAAAGATGGCACAAAAGTTTATTAATTTTCGAAAAATCTTTAATATAACGCCAATAAAATCCAGCATGCCCTAAGAAACTCCTTACCCTTCTCATTGTAGTAGAAGGTGGTACTTTCTCAATAATCTGAATTTTTGCAGGGTTAACCTTCATTACAAGTTAAGAAATTTTATGCCCAAGTACAATTCCTCCTGCAACCATAAATTGACATTTTTCCCAACTTAAAACTAAATTTGCTTTCTCGTAAAGCTCCAAAACTTTATCTAAGTTATTCAAACATATGTCAAATGAAGTTCCAAATACAAAAAAATCATCCATAAATACTTATATTCCATTATTAATTAGATTACTAAAAATAGACATCATACACCTTTGAAATGTTGCAGGTGCATTACATAATACAAAGAGCTTTCTTCTAAAAGCAAAAGTTCTATAAGGGGTAGTAAATGTAGTCTTTTCTTGATCCTCAGAAATAATGGGTATTGATGATAACTAGTATATCCATATAAAAAGTAATAGTACTTGTGTCTCGCAAGTCTATCCAACATTTGATCTAGAAAAGGAAGAGGAAAGTGATCTTTCCTAGTGGTTGCATTTAATTTTCTATAATCGATACAAATTCGTCAGCCATTAACTTGTCTTTTTGGTATAATTTCATTCCATTCATTTACATCAACAGTCACTCCTCCCTTCTTAGGGATACAATGAATTGGACTTACCTAAGCACTATCTGAAATTGGATAAATAATTCCAGCATCAAGTCATTTTAAAATTTCCTTCTTAACTACTTCTTTCATCATTGAGATTAATCTCCTTTGCAGATCAGTTCTAGATTTATGTTGTTCATCCAACAAAATTTTATGCATAGAGATCGAAGGACTGATTCCTTTAATATTGGCTAAGGTCCAACCAAAAGTCTTTTTGTATCTTTTTAAAGTATCCAATAATTTTTGTTCTTGATATTCATTCAAATCCGAAGATACAATAACTGGTAAGGTAGATGATTCTCCTAAAAACATGTATTTCAAATGATTAGGAAGAATTTTTATTTCAATTTTAGGAGGTTTTATGATAGATGGAATTAAACTTTTCTCATCACTTCTCAAAGTATCGAACATTTCAAAATCTTTCTTGAACATAGTCTAAATCTTCATTCTTCATATCATCAAAATCATCTTAAATTTCATTATCATCCTCACATTTCAAATTTTCACATTCTATTTTCTATTGAGGGATATTTCATAGATTTTAGAATATGAAATGTTACCTCTTGATCATTAACTCTCATGGTTAATTCTCCTTTTTTAACGTCAATCATAGCTCTTCTAGTGGCAAGAAATGGTCTTCCTAAAATAATTGAAAATCCTTTATCTTTCTTCATATCTAATACAATAAAATCCACAGGAAAGATAAATTTATCCACCTTCACTAATACATCTTCCATAACACCTTTTGGATAAGTAATGGAATGATAAGCTAATTGAAGAGTCACAGAAGTAGGTGAAATTTCTCCTATTCCAAATCTTTTGAAAGTTGATAAAGGCATAAGGTTAATACTAGCTCCTAGATCACATTAAGCTCTTCCGAAATATTTTTCACCTATAGCACAAGGGATAGTGAAACTTCTAGGGTCTTTAAGTTTTTCGGGAAGCTTTTTCTGAATAATTGCACTACACTCTCCGCTAACTGCGACAGTCTCGTGATCTATGAACTTTCTTTTTATTTTAAGAATATCCTTCATAAACTTCGCATAATCAGGAATCTGTTCTAATGCTCAACAAAGGGAATATTTACCTTTAATTTCTTAAGGATTTCTAAAAATTTCGTAAATCGGTTATCCCTATTTTATTTTTAATCTTTGAGGAAATGGAAGAGGTGGTTTTTCTACAGTAATTTTCATTGGCTCAAGCGGATATTCTAAATCTGGATATATTTTACTAGTCCCTTTTTCAATTTCCACCTTCTTTTTCTCAGTTTCAGCATTTTTTTCGCGGATATTCTATGTCTGGATATATTTTATTAGTCCCTTTTTCAATTTCCACCTTCTCTTTCTCAGTTTCAGCTTCTTTTTCCACTCTCATTTCTAATTCTTTTCTACTCCTTAATTGAATAACCTTAATTTGCTATTTATTTTGATCTTTTGGATTGATCTCAATATTACTAGGAAGAGTTTCTGAAGGTCTATTATTAAGCGCAGTGAAAATATGTCCTAATTGATTTTCAATTTCTTAATCGCAACACCCTGAGTTGGTAAATGATTACCCATATTTTAAATTAATACTTCAGTAGACAATTTTTTTCCTTAAATTGTGGGTAACTATTAAAACCTAGAAGATACGAAGGTCTATAGTTTATGTTTCCTTGGTTGTTCAAATTTCCCAGTGGGTTCACAAAATTGTTTCCCGTTGCAGGTTAACAGTAGCATTGTTATCATTCCAGTTAAAATTCAGATGATTCTTCGAACAAATATTTTAATAATTCAAATAAAGATTGTTGGGTCTATTATTTATAGCATTTAAGGTCTCATAGGGTGTTTGAGATTCTATTATCTGTCCTAATGAATTTTCCTCTAGCATTGGGGGTGTTTGAGAATAATTCATTCCGTACTGATCTATTTTCTTCGAAAGGGCAGCAATTTGAGAGACTATCAAAGTTATAGCATCAAAATCATTAAAACTAGCTACTCTCTTAGAATTTACCTGTTCAGAGGGCTATTAAAAATTATTAGTAGACATCTCTTCTATTAGCGAATATGCTTCATGATCCCCGAATTTTTATGATTATGTTTTAGATATGAAAATTATGATTTTATAATATGGGATACTACGCAAGTATATCTATCATTTATCTAGTAATATAGGAATTTTTGAATAAGCCTCGAGATATCGAACCCATAGTTAAATGTAAAATTTTTTTAAAGAAATAAGACAATTGTATTTTTACTTTTTAAATGACTTTTGAAATTATGTTTTAATTTGTAAAGTTCGAAAGTTGTTTTTGGCATTTTTAATAAAAAATTAAACAGGAAATGAAAATTATTAGAACTAAATAACGATATAAAACACTAGGAAATAAAATATCTTTTTCATTCTCTTATAAAGCAGTAATAATTATGAAAGTATTGTTATGGAAGTAGTTAAATGTGTTGTGATAAATAGGAGCAGATTTATTCTTTACCCTTACTTGGTTCTATAAAGAACATTGGTTAATTTGAAATTTTAAAATTATGAAAATAGTTAGGCAGGGATGATATCAACTCTCACTCTAGAGTTCCCTCGATTCCCTACATTTGGGGGCTAACTTCTCATGAAAAAATTTAAAATATCAAACCAAATTAGGAAACTTTAGCCTGTCACTCTAAAATTTTCTAATTTTACTCCCCATTAAAAACATATCTCCTAACATATTTGCATTCAATTATATGAACTACAATTCTCATCCATATAATTGCATGTGATTTTTACCAATTGTTGTTTGAGACAATACCGCATTGGATCTTACATAATATCACAACAAATTTTAACATCTTAACTGGCCAATTTAAGAAGTAGACTAAGTTCATGTAATTAAATCTTCACAACATATTTCGACTTTAAACACTTATGCATTCCATAACAATCCTACATATATTAATTACTTCTTCATTTAAGAAAGAAAAAGATAAAGAAAACTACTCAGATTTCATTGAGAAAACACAAACACACATTGATTTAAAAATAGAAATCATAAAGAAAACACAGCAAGCTTTAATTAAAAACTAAATATAAAAATAGAAGTGAACACTTATCTGAAAATCCTCTCCACAAGACTCCGGAAGTTCCTTTGAAACTTGACATTCCAAAGGACAACACTACAGAGGTTGGCGGCCAACTCTGTTGACTTGGAAACTGACTTCAGACTTCAATAAACCAATTTAATAGAATTTAGCATGTCACTCTAAAAACATCAATTCTGTGCCCATCAAATCTTATCTCCCTATCTATTTGCACTCTGCTTTAGATGATTACTACTGATCTTCCAAAGTGGAATGAGATACTTACAAGTTAAGAAATCTTAGCCCACGATCAAGTCTATAAGATTTCTCTACAACTTTTAACAATACAATTAGTCAATTTGTAAAGTAATAGAAGTTTAGGTAAAATATCATCACAATTTTTAGATATGAAAAAGCAAAAGTTTTTAAACAAAAAATCCAGACTTCTTTACTTAATTACATCATATTTGTAAGGAGAAAGAAAAAAAACTACTCAGAAAGCATTAGATTAACACAACAAAATATATCCATAATTCTCAAACCCAAAGTACACAACTTAAGAGTTAAGTTACATATACTTATCTAGAATGTTTACCAAAGCAATATTTTGAAGTTCTCTTACTTTTTCAGACTCCAACACACTCTTACAGAACTCTAAACTTCAGCAAATCACTAAAGCTCACTAAAAACTTACACACTTGGAACTTTAAGTTAAAGAAACAAATGACTAATTGAGAATGACTCTAAAACAACTCTCCTTTACTTTAGAATTAATCTATATTTATTAAGCTTCGAAAATGAGCAGAGGTTGCTTCAAAAATCTCTTCAAAATTAGTCCACATTCAATGACTCTTCTAGAAAATAACAGTGGCACCTAGGCGCCAGGCTCCAGTTCAATTGATTTATTTTAGCATATTTTGCTTCAAGGGACACATCTCTTCGCTAATATGAGTCAAGATTCATTGTATATCTCATTCGAGGAGTGCATAACCATCAAAGGCCTTCTAGAACACCTAGAATCACCAAAACTCCATGAACAACTTCTCCAACTGTCTCTGGCTCCTAGACGCCAGTTCTAGTGCCTCAAAGCCAGACTTAGTTTGTTAATTTTCTTCATTAAGCCTCATTTTTGCTCCTTTTTGTTTTCATTTAGCTTCTTTTTGTCTTTAAACTCTTTTTCTTATACTTGTAACCAAAAACATAAAAAAAAACCTTTCATTAAAGCATAATATCCTTAAAAATTAAGAATAATTTATCCACAAAAATGGTTAATTTTAAAATAGATCAATTCCCCCAAACTTAAACGTTACTTGTCCTTAAGTGACACTGAACATTAAATCAAAAAAAATAAATCATGTAAATGAGTTTCTTTAGGAGTTTCCAAAATTTTTTTCTAGAAATGTAGTAGTCTAATTTAGAAGAAATTTTAGTAAATGAGACAAATTTAAAGTTTAGAAATCTCTTAAGTGAAGGTAAATGAAAAATATGAGTGCCTATATTTTTCAGGAATACCTGTAGATTTTTCAAAATATAGGGTTTAGATATTTTATTTTCTTTACTTAAAAATCCTTACTAAAAATAATAGTTCTAACTATATTATATTTAGAAGCTTCAACATTTTTTCATGTCTTACACTCTAGAAAGATCAGGCGTGGAACCAATTTTTGATTAGGCTCTTCAAGCTTCTCCATCCTTTTTTACATATTATTTTTCATTTTCTTTTCTTTTATTTTCTTCTTTTCTCTTCTTTTTTTTATAAGACAAGGATTACTATATCTGCATAGGCCTTTAATAATTTTGAATTCCACCCTTCCTTTCCTAAAGCATAAGGTAGATATATATATTTAACTTAGAAATATTGTAAAAGATTTGAAAGTTATTTTCAATAAAATAAATTTAAGAATTAAAAATAAAATTCTAATCCTTATTTATACAAAAATACAATTTATCTTACTAAGTATAATCACAAAATATTTATCATTTTTTCACTAAGAAATTTTTAACCTTAAGTTTTTCATCCTTACTATAAATTTCAACTAAATTTTCTTACTCATTTCTATATTCAAAAATTTAATTCAATAATATAACTTCATTCACAAAATTATTTGTTTAATCAAAATTAAATTTATTTATAGCATACTTGAGAATAATTAAAATTTATGTTTTTGAAAATTATTTTTCACTCCCTCCCTCCCCCCGAGACTTTATTTTTAAATTACTTTGGAATATAAAGTTTATAAAAACCATGAAGAAGGAAAAGCATTAAAGGTATTTTAAAGCAGGAGAATAAGTGCAGGCATAAAAAGTAGTACATAAGAGTAACAATTTGAATAGAAAATAAAAGCTAACACTCTTTCCTAGCACTGATACAATACTAAATAAACACAAGCACAAACAGCCACAGTGATAAATAAAATAAGTCCGCAAACAACCCTACATAGTCATCAAAATCTAAACATAGAAAATAAAAGACACAAGAAATAAAAACATAAAGGCTAAAGACTGCATAAAAGTAAAAAGTCTAATCAGTCTCCTCACCATCATCATCTTCATCAAATTGAATATAATCATCCATTGCTTTTAGGTCTGAATATGGTGAAATTTTAGAACATTTAGGGAAATTCACAGTCTAATCTCCCTTTAGAAACTTTACCAATGCTTCATCATATTCAGCATCATAAACACATTTTCTTTAAATAGAGTCTGCCATATCATCAAATTTCTTATCCAAATCTTCCATATGACACTGCATCAGAAACATATCACTTTGATGCTCAAGATATCTCTCACTTAAAACATCCCAAAATCTAGGTAGAGGCTTAGTAGCAGTGGATGTAGATGGTCTAGAAGTAGAAGGTACTGAAGTAGAAGGTGCACTAGGAACTCTACCTTTAGGTCGTCCATAAACATCCACACTAGCATTCCCAATAGGTTTCTAAGGCTTCAACTACTCTTCAGAATGATCATACTTCACACCAGAATGATTGCATAAAGAGAAAAAATGGAATGCCTTGCCCAAAAATACTACTAGCTCTCGTAGAAGAACTAATAGCATCAAAAATTATCATCCCAACATCAATCGCCTTCATGTCTTGAATGCTAAGGAGCCATCCTAAAAATGAAGAAAAATTCTAAATAAATTTTAAAATTAAGATTATAGACTTCTTCCAAGATTTTTCAAGCTAAATATAACTTAAATACATGGATTTTTCTCTTAGAAATCAGAAACTTAAGGAAATTTTGATTCTCATCCAAAATTTGAAAAATTCATGGTAGATTTGCAAAATAACAAAGCTAAAGTATAGACCAAACCTTAAGATGATGAAATCTAATGTTTTCAAGACACAAAATTATATAAATTAAGCTCTATATGGAACCCTAGGACTGTTTTTTGCAAAATAAAGGAAGAAGAAAGAGCTTGAGCGTCAAAAATGGCTATGGGCGGTTTAAATCAAGATTTCAGCATGTTCAGGTGAGCCGGCGCTTGGGCACTAGTTTTGGCGCCTAGGTGCCAGACTTGCCAAATTTTCAAAATTTTCCAAATTTTCATTTTTATGTAACACTAAGCAAGTCTAACTCTTGTAGGACCAAAATTTCACATCAAACTATTTCATTCTTTCCAATTTATCGATGAAAAAGAAAATTCAAATCTACATTAGATTTTGCAACATTCTAACGTAAGATTTACACAAATCACTTCAATTTCATTCCAGACATTCAATATTCGGTTCAACAAACACGGAAAATACAAACATAACACTTCAATACAAGATTAACTCACAAACAAGATTTAACAAGCACACATTCATCATATTGATCACAGTACTAATGGATAACAAACACAATAGCACAATTAGATAACACTCTTAATCATTTCACAACTTTATGGATTGTTGTCTGAAACTTCATTCTCCCCATCATAAGGCAGATTGCTACGAACTAAGGAATGAAAGAAAGGAACACGATGAAATTTTAATGTCATTTTCTCATCAATCTAATTGTTCTTGGCATACATAGTTACCTGATGATCTTCAAAAGTAGCCATATGATCAGATTGACACTTCATTTTTCATTCCAAATGCTCATATTGATGGAACATCTCATGCATCCTATTGTTAATAAGTAGCAACTCCTCTTCAATCTTCTCAAATCGATTGATCATCATCTCCAAACTCATTGCTAAATATCCATTGAAATAAGATTGTGAATCCTTGTGCACAAACTTATCATTTCTTTCCAAACTATTGTTTTTATTGTTCATGGAATCTAGAAAATCTTAATCTCTCCCTATATTTCGATTCCTCTGGCCAATAAATGGAAGGGATAGTCATTGGGGATGAAAATTGTCCATTTTATAGGAAAAGAAATGGTTAAAATAGCAATTTAGTGGTTTTTCCCACGTATAGTAGCTGTGGCACTTAGGCACCAATTCTGGCACTTAGGTGTCAATATCACAGGAGTCTGGAGCTTAGGTGCCAATTTTGGCGCCTAGGCGCTAGTACCCTAAATAATATTGCTTCGCCTCACATCAAATTTTTAAAGGTTCCAATCATATTTAAATCTTCAATAGGTGTTAAATAATTTGCATAAAACAAAGGATGATCAAATTTTACAACAACCAACTTAAATCAAATCAAATCAACTAAATATATGGGTTGTTTCCCACAAAGCGCTTGGTTTAACGTCGTCAGCCCGACTTGTCTAAATTTTTTACTCAGAATGGTTCAACTCCTTTGATTCCTTATAATAAGGCATGTTTTCTCTAATATAGGGTTTCAATCTTTGCCCATTTACTTTAAATAAATTATCAGTCCTTTGATCTTTTATATACACAGCCCCATAAGAATAAACCTTTTCCACAATATATGGCCCCAACCTTTTCTATTGGTACTACGCAAGTATACGTATCATTTCAAGTAATACAGGATATGCTTTTAAAAACCCCAGATATCAATCCCACAGGGAAATGAGTGTGAATTAAAAGAAAATTAAAAACACAGAAAAATAAAAAGAAGTGCTGATTTTTAACTTTTCTTTTTAACTAACAAGAATAAAATTAAAACTCACTAATTTCTAAATTAAGAAAGAAAATGTAAGGCAGATGATTTAAAAAACTTACTTAAAGAAACTTTCTCCTTACAAATATTTAGTAATAAGTAGAGCAATTCAATTTGTTTAGAACTTAAAAATGTTGTATTGTCACAAATAGGAGCATAAATATTCTTTACCTATGGTCAAGGTATAATGAACATTGGCTAGTCTAAAAGTTGGTGCAAGAGGGTTATTAGTAGTGCTGAGTAGATTCTAGTCCCTCACTTCTAGATTACCCACTGTGCCCTCTCCATAGGACCTACCAGTGACCCTTCTTCCTCACTATAAACTAAGTTGATGGAATTTATCATGTCACTCTAAAAACATCAATTCTATGTCCATCAAAACTTATCTCCATATCTATTTGCACTCCCCTTCAGATGATTACCTCTAATCTTCCAAAGTAGAATGTGAAACTTACAAGTTAAGAAATCTTAGCCCACATTCATGTCTATAAGTTTCTCTAAAGGTTTTAAAAATGCAATTGGTCAAATTGTAAAGTAAAAGAAGTTTAGGTAAAATATCATCACATTTTTTAGGTAAGAAAAAGAAAAAGTTCTTAAACTAAAATCCAAACATCTTTACTTAATTACATCATATTTGTCCAGAGAAAGAAAGAAAAACTACTCAGAAAGCATTAGATTAACACAACAAAACATATCCATAATTCCCAAATCCAAAGTACAAACTTAAGAGTTAAGTTACAAATACTTATCTGGAATGTTCACCAAAGCAATCCTTTGAAATTCTCTAACTTTTCTGACTCCAACACACTCTTACAGAACTCTAAACTTCAGGAAATAACTAAAACTCACTAAAACCTTACACACTTGGAACTTTAAGTGAAAGAAACTAAAGGCTAATTGAGAATGACTCTAAAATGACTCTCCTTTACTTTATAATTAATCTATATTTTTTAAGATTCGAAAAAGATGAGGGGATGCTTCAGACATTTCTTCAAAATTCATCCACATTCATTGAATCTTCTGGAAAATAATTGTGGTGCCTAGGCGCCAGTTCAATTATTTATTTTAGCACTTTTTTTCTTCTCGAATCATTGAATATCTCATTTGAGGCGTGCATAACCATCTGGGGCCTTCTAGAACACCTTGGAATTTCCAAAACTCCAAGAATAACTTCTCCAACCGTCTCTGGCACCTAGGTGCCAGTTATGGCGCCTGGGCGCCAAACTTAGTTTGTTAATTTTCTTCATTAAGCCTCATTTTTGCTCCTTTTTGTTGTTATTTAGCTTCTATTCATCCTTAAACTCTTTTTCTTATACCTACAACCTAAAACATAAAAAAAATTTCATTAAATCATAATATCCTTAAAAATATAAGAATAATTTATCCACAAAATTGGTTAATTTTAATGTAGATCAACAGTTTAAGGGTTAAGTTAGTTGGGGACGATGACTAGGAGCCTTGGACTTATATTTTGCAAGAATTTATGAACTCAGATTTATATATTTATATTGATTTTGTTAAGTCCAAGCATTCAACGCAAGTATACGTATCGTATCAAGTAATACAAGGCTCTAATGGAGTCCTTGTTATCAATCCCACAGGGAAGTTTCGAATATATAAGAAAGTGTTCACAATATAGGTAACGTAGCACTAAAATCTGATATTTAAATTGTAATTAAAGTTTTGTACTTACTACTACTATGCAGGAAACAGTAATGATTAACTAACTACAATTACTTCTAACAACTTTAGAAACAGAATTAACTAACAGACACACTAAACTAAGTATTTGAAAGGTTTTCGATATATAAGAAAAGTATCTTTCCTCTTGCAATGAGAATATGATGTGTGGATTGATATGGAAAAAACAATTATGTTATTGTGCCAAATAAATGCATAGATTATTCTTTACCCTTAAAAGAGTACCCCCTCTTCTAAGTAAGAAAAGAACATTGACATATCCTAAGTTTAGTCACTAAATCTAAGGCTAGGCTGGGAGGATACCGGCTCTCACTTCGGAGCTCCCACTAACCCTTCACCCGAAGGCTAACCTTTGATATTAGTTACTAATCTTAGAACCAATTTGGGGATTTCAGCCTGTCACCCTGAAATCTCCACATTGAAGTCCATCAAAATATATTTCCCTATTCATTTGCACTAAATTCCCATGAACTATGCAATTCATCCATAGAAATTGAATGGATCTTTCATTATTTTTGTAGGACATTAAATCTTTTCAAACTTAATGTTCAACAACATATTTTAACATTTCAATAAGCCAAATCGAAAGTAAATTAAGTTCTAAACGAAAAACCATCACAATCTTTTCATTACATTAAAAGCACATCAAATCCACATCAATCCATTATCACATCTCTATGCAAGAAGAAAGACAAGGGAGACTACTCAGAATTCATGGAGAAGATACAATAAAACATGGATTTTATATATAAAAGAAAAATCATACAAACCACAAAAGAAAATACAACTTATCTCTTTCTCTTTCCCAATGTAATTCCCTTGACGTTCCTTTGAATCCTCTTCTCTCTTCTTTACAACACTTGATTCTCTCCTTAGAATGGAAAGGAAGAAGTAATCTCTCACTTTACCCCTTCTCCTTCACTCATTAGAGAAGAATTCCTCTCAAATCCTCACTGTACACACTCCTCTCCTAAACCCTAACACTTAACACTCACTAAAACTACTCTAGAACTACTGAAGAAGCACACCATTTTTGTCCAAAAACAGTTACTTATAAGATAGGGATGAAATCCTAAGAGTTTCCATAAGCATCCCTTCAAAAAGTCACCAAAACTCTTCAAATTTAAATTCCACCTATTTCGGGCGCCTGCGGCGCCAGATAGGGCGCCAGTGGTGCCCTATTGTGCAATTAATTCTGAAGTCTTTGGATTTATGCTCCAGCAGCGCCAGAACACTTTTTCACCATTTTGCTCCTTTTTGCTCCCAATTCGTTCCTTTTTGCTTCTTTTCACTCCAATCACCTAAAATCATCATACCTGCAACAAATCATGAAAAATACCTTTCCTTAAAGTGCAATATCACTAAAAATGGGTATAAATTATTTTTGGTGCTTCAGAATCCCCTAAACTTTAACTATTACTTATCCTCAAGTAATCCTTTTACTACATAAAATATAACTCCTGTCAATGTACTTTTCAACTGTAAGACACTAAAATTTTTCATTTAAAAGAATATATTGGTTAGATTTTCAAAAAGAAATTTAGAAACTCAGGTTAACACTACAGGTGTAAGAATATTCAGCAATCAAGTCTAAGAGTTCTAGTCTTCTAATGATTTCAAGATGAACCATAATTTATCATATTAAGAGTGCCTCAAAAGACTATGTGAACAATGAGTTCATAAACTTAATTAGAATATAGGCCAGTACTTAAAATATAAATTCAGAAATGAAATCAAGCTTTCCCTTTATGGTGATTCAAGTCAAGCCCATTTTCTATTAGGCATCTCCTCAAGCTTCTCCTCATAAACATTTTTTCTTTCTTTTTCTTTTTTTTTCTTTTCTCTTTTTTTTTAGGGATTATTTTTCAATCCTTCTTTTCTTTTCTCTCTGTTTTTTTATTGATGATTACTATATCTGGATAGCCTTTTAATGATTTTGAACTTCACTCTCCTCTTTCTTAAGTTCAAACCTGAAACTTCTCTTTACTTTATAGTTAAGTATAAGCTTTATTATTCATCATAACGTTACAATCTTTTCTTAACACACAATACTTTAAGTCCCTTAGCATTTCAAAAATACAGTTTTCTTTATTTTAAATAGTTGACTATAATCAAATCTTTTCATACCAAATATCTCACTTCTATAAAATCAACCTTTATCACTAAAATTTTCATCATATCCTTCAATAATATTCAATTGAAATATAAAGTTTTAGTTACTAACAATGAGGTTCAACTGTCAGAAGTTATGCTAATAATTTTTGAAAATATAATAATTGAGAACAAATAAAGTTAGTATTTTTCTACTTTCAATATATTTGAAATAGTTTAGAGTAGAAGAAAACTAACCTCTCTGTGCTGAGATCTTGAAATATTCAACAGCTACCTGGTATTAGTCAAAATTTACAACTAGCAGGCATGAAACAATTAGTAGCAGTGATATAACAATTTTAAATATTTGCATGGGTAAAGAGAAATGGACAATAAACATCTAAACATCAACAAAACACTTCAAAATGAAACAAACTATCATAGTACTACACAGTCCAGCTAACAATTTAAATGTTTCAGTACAACATAACAATACAACAACAGAGTTACAAAACATATGAAAATTAAATACTACAACACAACAGTACAACACAGGGTTACACATCATATGAAAAGTAAATATCCACTACATCACATCAGTACATCACAATAGAATAAGAACAACAGAAATAAAAACAAACAATCTACCAGTCTCCATCACCAGGATCAGCAGGGTCATCAACAGGGTTATCAGCAGGTTCCTCAACAAAGTCAGATCTATATGGTGTATAGCTGGGGCAAGAAGGAAATATCACATCGAACTCCCCCCTCATAAATCTGAACTGAGCATCATAATAAGCAATATCGAACTCAACTCTCCTCTGCAGATAATCTTCATTCAAATCACTCCTCGCCTCAAATACATCCATCCGACCATGGAGTATATCTACACTAGCACTCTGTAGTCTCAGCTACTCCATAATATCAGATAAGGTAGGGGGCTCAGAAGTAGATGGAACATCATAACTCATAGTAGGAATATTAGTACTCCTACGCTCAGCTCTGGCTCCCATATGAGACTCATAAGTACGATGTAATTGGTCTCAGAGGTATAGCCACTTCTTCAGAACTACTGAATTCCACTCCAGACTGAACATGGAGGGCATGAACTACAGCAGGATGTCCTAATCCTCCAGTGGTTTCGCCTCTAGCAATCTTCTAGATATTCTTGAAAATAATAGTCCCAATATCAATCTTTTTCATCTTTTGTATACAGTAGTTCAGAATTGCTCTATCTCTAGTAACTTCGCTGTGGTGATAAGATGGTAATAGTTTCGCAGAAATGAAATAATACCAAGCTTTTGCAGTAACATTCAATGTGGAGGCGAGGAAATTTATTAACTGTTTTTGACTTACTTTCTATTCTCCTCGCCTGTCAGTCAGAAAAGTAATAACTTCTCTCATATTCTCCCTCCCAGTGTCAAAGTTCTTATACTCACACACTAATGGTTCCCGAGTCTGGTAGAAAGCATTAATACGCTGAGGAGTAAACTTAACTATCTTTCCTCTAACAAGCACATACTCATTCTCAGTCCAGGGTATATTCGAATAGAATTCTCTAACCACTCCCATAACAACATTCGCAGTGAAATAACAAAATTGCTCCCAATTCTGCTTTGCAATCAATTGTTCAACAGATCCTCCAGGACTATCAAAAGCTCGATTCTGGATACACTTCTTGTTGTAGAGGTGAGAGTTATAGCGAAATTGGGCTTTGATGTTGACGAATCTCTCCTCATCAAAATCCAATTTCCTCTTCCCTTCACTCATCCTTGGAGCCATGTGAATTTCTAAAATTTGCAAGAAAATTCCAATAAAACCCAAATTCACAATGTAACAAACTCCAAACACTATTCTAAACAAGTAAGAGAAAATTTCATCATGGAAATCTCAAAATCTCCTTAAAACTCCAAATATTCCACCATAAGCAATGTGAGAGATTTCCATGGTTAAAATCCAAAAATTTAAACTTAAAGTGAAGCTCTTACCAAGAGAAGTGTAAATCTGATGTCGAAAAGCCTTGAAATCTCCTTGAATCTGAGATCTAGCAAGCTCTAGATCTTCAAAATCACAAAAATGGAGGAGGAAGACGAAGAAAAAGGAAATATTTGCAGGTACTAGTGAAAAAATCGAGAAATCGAGGGTTTTAGGCCTTTTTCAGGGTTCGGGCACCGACGGCACTCGATAGGGCACCGGCGGCGCTCGATAGGGCACCAACAGCGCTCGATAGGGCACCGACAGCGCTCGATAGGGCACCGACGGCGCTCTATTTAAATAAATTGGCCAAACTCTCTAGATTTGGGCGCCGGCGGCGCCAGTCCAAAATTTTTTCTGGGTCCAAAAAGTTTTTTGTATTCTCGATCATTTCGACGTCCACAATGATGTTTAACACTTCAATAGGCATTTACATCATCCCATAAGCAATAATTAACACAATTCTTCACACGAACAAAGCACAATAATCTTATATATATATATATATAATCCATGTTACATCAGAGACATCAAATATGTTCATTCAAACAAACGACTCTTAGATATTTAGTGCAGTAAGTACTCTACGATAGGCAAACACTAAGATCTAAGAACACAATGAAAGTAAACACATTCAAATCCAAGTTCAAAGTAAATACTACACAAAACAAACTAAACAAAGCTAACTAAACACACAACAAAAATAAGTAGAATCTATCAATTACTCCAAATCAGTTTCAGAACTATCCTCTTCTCTAATGTGTCCAATTGATTGCTGATGCACAAACAAATTATAGAATGGACGAATTAGAAATTCGTCAGATGAATCCTCAGCAATCATCATGTTCTTCTTCATCAGATTGATCAAGCCCATCTTAATTCGACCAGAATGATCGAATTTTTTTTTCATTCTCCAATCTATTTGATCAACTAAATCAGAAATGTTATTGATCTCATTCATAACATTCCGTACCTCAGTCTCCAACTATTTGATGCTCTTCAATATCATTCTGGAACTTTCAGGAAAATAGTGTCGAATCGGTTGTGAAATTTGGGTTGGTTGATCAGCAAGCAAGTCATGTCATCTTCATCTCCAACTGTCTAGTAGTCATACGGATTAGTTGGATCAATAGGCCTCCATGGAAGAAGAACCTTTTCCCAACTTTCATAAGGAACCTATGACTGACTACATAACAGAAATATGGTGGATGGGTGTCCAAGCCCATATTTAGATCCATGCACAATTAATCCAAGTACTGATTTCACAATAATATTACTAATGTTAACCGGCCTCCCAGTTTGAATAAAGAAATTCAGAATGGCGCTTTCCTTGGTTACCTTGCTAATCTTCAATGTCAGAAATAACTTTGTTGAAATAAAGTAGTGCCACTGCTTTGCTACTGGATTGAGAGATGTAGATGGGAAACTAATGTATCCATTCTCTCTAACTTCCCATTCTTCATTCTCATCCGTCAGATATAGATACACATCATTCATATTATCCCTCGCGGCATTGAAATTAGAATAATGACAAATAGGTACATTCTCCATCATAAAGAGATCGTTAATTCGTGCAGGAGTGAATTGTACAAATCTACCACGCACAAATACGATCCCTTGATTGATCCCATGAAGATTTGCATAAGAAACATTCATGACGGGAACAATAACGGCAGCGGTAGTGTAGTAAAGCACTTCCCAACGTCTCTCCTTAATAATCTCTTCAATTCTAGTAGTAGGATTATCCATACCTCGATTTATGAAGCCTCTTTCCTTGATAATCCTTCTTTTCATCATCACTTTGTTGAACAAACGTTGTGCTTCAAAACTTATGAACTTCCTTCGATTGAAAACACAAAATTGAGGGGTTTCAATGGGAAAGGAATCCTTAGGATACAAATTAGGATTGGTGGTTTTCATTTTTCTGGAGTTAAGAAGTTAAAAATGGAGTTTAGGGAGTTGTAAGGACGAAGATCCTGCCAAAAACCGCCAAAACTCACATTTTAAAACTTAAAAACCGTCAAACAGATTTTGGGTGCCGGCGGTGCTCAAACAGGCAAGTTCAGTGTAGGGTCTGTGATAGGGCACCGGCGGCGCCCATTCTGGCGCTGGTGGCACCAGTGGTCAAAAATTCTCACAGAACTTCATTTGATCCAAAATATTCCAATATGTTGATTTGATCCATCATTTATCAATTTTTAAAGTATTTAAGAGTAATTAGTATTCAAAAATAACTATCTAAAAAGTACAACTGCAACAAACAAGCAAACATACCACAAAGATACATATGAGTTGCCTCCCAAAAAGTGCTTGGTTTAACGTCGTCAGCCCGAAAAACCATTCAGTTAATCGAGATGACTCAGCATTAAAACCTCTTTGAAGTCAGGTTGAAACCCGTCAAAGTAAGGTTTTAATCGATGCCCATTAACCTTGAAAATATTTTCAGTATCAGGATCTTTAATATTAACAGCTCCAAAAGAATGAACTTTTACAACTGTAAAAGGTCCTAACCATCTAGACTTAAGCTTTCTAGGAAATAACTTCAATCATGTGTTGTATAATAAAACTTTTTGTCCATATTCCAAGTTCTTTTCGAATATCTTCCGATCATGCCATAATTTCCTTTTTTTTATAAATCCTATCATTGTGATAAGATGCATTTCTAATCTCTTCCAATTCATTCAATTGCATTATCGCCCAATATGCTTTATGCTCCAATTCAACTGGTAAATGGCAAGTCTTGCCAAACACTAGTCTATATGGAGACATTCCAATAGGGGTTTCAAAAGCAGTCCTATAAGCCCATAAAGTAGTATCTAATCGAGTAGACCAATCTAGTTTATGATTATCCATAGTTTTCTCCAAGATTCTTTTAATTTCACAATTAGACATCTGCTAAACCACTAGTCTGGGGATGATAAGCAGTAGAGACTCTATGAATAATATTATACTTCTCAATTATACTCTTAATTTGATTATTCTTGAAATAGGATCCACCATCAGTTATGATTACTCCCGGCATTTCATATCTTGTAAATATATTTTTCTTTAAAAATTTTGAAACACTCTGAGCATCACATCTAGGTAAAGCAACAGCTTCAATCCATTTCGAGACATAATCAATGGCAATCGATATATATAAACTTCCAAATGAAGGAGTAAATGGTCCCATAAAATCTAATCCCCATACATCAAAAATTTCAACTTCCAAATTATAATTTAGAGGCATTTCATTTCTTCTAAAGATATTACCTACTCTCTGACATCAATCACATTATTTAATATATATATATATATATATATATATATATATATATAAACATCTCTAAAAAGAGTATGCCAATAAGATCCAGATTGTAGAATCTTAAAAGCAGTTCTATCAACACCAAAATGACCTCTAAATTCAGAATCATGACATCCTTGAATAATCTTGTGGCACACATTCCTAATATTCAGATCCTTACACTGTTTATATAGATATGCGTCATCCCAAAAATAGAATTTTGCATCATATTTAAACTTCTTTTGTTGTCTTGTTAAATCAGGTGGTACAATATCGCTTACAATATAGTTCACAATATCAGCATACCAAGGCAAATTACTTCCCATTATAGTATAGAGTTGCTCATCAGAGAAAATTTCAGTAATTTCTTTATCAAATTCAGATAATTTATCATAGTCTATTCTTGACAGATGATCACCTATTTGATTGTCAGCTCCCTTCTGATCGACTATCATAAAATTAAATTCTTGCAAAAGATGTATCCATCTAATAAGTCTTGGTTTCTCATACTTCTTTTGCATTAAATATTTGATAGTTGAATGGTCTGTATGAAAAATACTTTTAGTTCCAATTAAATAATGTCTAAATTTTTCAAAAGCAAATACTATAGCTAATAACTCTCTTTCGGTTGTGGTATAATTAATTTAAGCCTCATTAAGAGTTTTACTAGCATAGTAAATGACTTTGAAAACTTTATCATGTTTTTGCCCCAATGCTACTCCGATTGCATAATCACTTGCATCACACATATGTTCAAATGGTTTCTCCCAATCAAGTGAAACAATTATAGGTGCAGTGATTAATTTTCTTTTAATAATTCGAAAGTTCTTAAGCATTCATCATTAAAATCGAACTTTCTATCATTTTCTAAAAGTCGGCACAAAGGTTTATTAATTTTAGAAAATCTTTAATATATCGCCTGTAAAATCCAGCATGTCCTAAGAAACTCCTCACCTCTCTCACAGTAGTGGGTGGCGGCAATCTCTTAATCACTTTAATTTTAGTAGGGTCGACCTCCATACCATGTTCAAAAATTTTATGCCCAAGCACAATTCCTCCTGCAACCATAAATTGACATTTCTCCCAATTCAGAAATAGATTTGTTTTCTCACAAAGCTCCATAACTTTTGCTAAGTTTTCCAGGAAAACTTCAAATGAAGTCCCGAATACAGAAAAATTATTCATAAAAACTTCTATTCCATTATCTATCATACTACTGAAGATAGACATCATACATCTCTGAAATGTTGCAAGTGCGTTACTTAGTCGAAAAGGCATTCTTCAAAAAGCAAAGATTCCATAAGGGCTAGTAAATGTTGTCTTTTCTTGATCCTCAGGAGAAATAGGTATTTGATGGCAACTAGTATATCCATCCAGAAAACAGTAGTGCTTGTGTCCAGCAAGTCTATCTAGCATTTGATCGAGAAAAGGGAGAGGAAAATGATCTTTTCTGGTGGCGGCATTTAATTTCCTATAGTCAATAAAAATTTGTCATCCATTATTTATCTCATGGTTATGATTTCATTACATTCATTCGCTTCAACAGTCACTCCTGCCTTTTTCGGTACACAATGTATTGGACTCACCCAAGCACTATCTGAAATAAGATAAATAATTACAACATCCAGCCATTTTAAATCTCTTTCTTAATTACTTCTTTCATTATAAGATTCAATCTCCTTTGTGAATCAACTCTCGATTTATGTTCTTCATTTAATAAAATTCTGTGCATACAAATCGAAGGAATATCTCCATTAATATCTGCAAAGTCCATCCAAAAGCTTTCTTGTATCTTTTTAAAGTTTCCAACAACATCTATTCTTGGTATTGGTTTAACTCTGAAGATACAATAACTGGCAAAGTAGATGATTTCCTTAAAACATATACTTTAAATGATTAGAGAGAATTTTCATCTCAAGTTCAGGAGGTTTGATGATAGATGAAATTAAGCTTTTATCTCCACCTTCCATAGTTTCTAATACTTCGAATCTCTCCTGAACATACTCCAAATCTTCATTCTTCTTACTATCTGAATTTTCTTCATTTTCACTTTCTTCTTCAAACATATTTTTATATTCTTCTTCTTTTCAAATTTATTTTCAAAATGATCATTTCTCAAGTAATCACAGACCTCCATCCTAAAACATTCATTATCTTTTTCCATTGATGGGCACATCATAGATTTTAAAATATTAAAGTTCACCTCTTGATCATTAACTCACATAGTTAATTCTCCTTTTTGAACATCAATTACCATTCTTCCAGTAGCAAGGAAAGGTCTTCCAAAAATTTTTGGAATATCTTTATCTTCCTCCATATCAAGTACAATAAAATCCACAGAAAAGATAAATTCATCCTCTTTCAATAACACATCTTCCACCACTCCTCTAGGATAAGTAATGGAACGATCTGCCAACTAAAGTGTCACAGATGTAGGAGAAATTTCTCCTATTCCTAACTGAAGTGTTACAGTTGTTGGCCTCATTTTTGATGAGGTCTTCTCTTCCCTCTTTAGTGTTTAGGATCTAGCCTTAGGTGTTTCCTTTGACTATCTTAGTGGACTAGAATTGGGACCCATCCCTTAGAAATTTAAACCACTTCTTGACTCCCTGTAAACCCCACAAGCTTGATTGTAGACCGTAATCACCTAGAGGGTTAAAATCAAACGTGAAGGTTTAAAGGATGAGTTCCCTATAGGACTCTTTGGCCTTAGGACTACCCTTGGTGGCCTGGTCTGGTGAGGGTTAACTTACACACTCACTACACTAACACTCTACACTCTCACATACACAATCCAAATCCTAAAACCACACCTTACCCCAACTTGACTCCCTGACTCATGTAGGTAATTCATATGGATGGACCTTAACCCCTAAGCCCCTGGTTAAGAGGGTTAGGAACAACATAGTGAATGCCTCCAATGAGTCCTCTCATGGTTCATATGGGCTTAATATGACTTCATGGCTCAACCAAAGTGATTCCATTTCACTCATATTTGATCAACCTTCATTCTTCCAAAATTTCAATTTTTGACCCCGGGGACCCTATATACTCATCGAACCTACCAAAAGCCCTCGGAATTGCCCAAATCCTCCAAAATCTCCAAATCACCCAAAAGTCCTCAGAATCAATCCTAAACATTTTCCCCCACTCAAATTTACTATCTCCAGCCAAAAATACCAAAATTTCTAAAAATACCTCCAATACCCTCCAAATTACCAAAATGCCCCTCTTAACCCAAAAATCCAAAAATTCAGAAAATTCCCAAAAAAATCTAGAAAATCCAAAATATTCCCAATTTCATTTTGTCCAACTACAACATGGGCCAATTTTGTTAATTTACCCTACTTTTACCAAAACCCCCAATTTAGCCCATTTTAAACCCAAATGAACCCAATGTCAAACCAAATCACCCCAATTGGTCTCATCTTTGGTCAAATTCAATTCTAAACTTCAATTTAATATCCCCAATATCAATCTAGACCAAATTCAAGCCTAATTTGATTGGCATTTGAATCCAATTTCATTTTAAAAGCTTAAGGCCCAATTTTGACCCATGACCTAAACCTAGCTCAAACCAACGCAATTCAATCCCAATTTGACCCAAATCTTTTATAAAACCTTCCTAGAATCCCACAAACAAAACACTAACATGATTTGCCCAAAATTTGGATCCAAACCTTACTCAATTTCAACCCAAACCCAAAATTCCTTAAATGGGCCTACACCCAAACCTAACCCAAATGGGCCCAAATCCCAAAATCAAAACCCAACCAAAGTTGAAACCTATTTGTAACACCCCCATAAACATTGTCCAACAATAATTTTACATCAATTTCAACATTAGTCCAACTTTAGCCCAAGATAGTTCATTTTGACCCATTTGGACTCTATTACCAAAGAGACCCAAATTAGACCCAATCCAATTCCAAATCACCTCAAACTTGCTTCAAATCACTCATGACACATCCCTAAACCAAACCCAACAAATACTTGGCCCAAACTTTTACAAAAAAAATCTCATCCATAAATTTATTTTTAAGCATAAAGCCCACCTTTTTAAACCACTTTATAAGCCCATCCAAAATGATTTCAAAAAGCCCAAAATCCATCTTAAAGCCCACATGACAGTCCTTCATCATCATCCATTTGATAAAACCATCCCCTAAGTTCTAAATCCATAATGAAATAATTCCAAATCAAGCCATATGCTAAATCCCATCAAATCACTCCTAAACTACCAAAATTTCTAAAACCCTTTTTCATGAAATTAACCAAACTTTTTCCCAAGCCAAAGGTGAGCCATGAAGCCATTCTTGAGCCACCTGCAAGCCATTTGAGTTGTTGACATATGACCATACCCAAGATAGGAAAGGAGGGAGGCTCTTTCCATGATTCCTAAAGGTCATTAGCCTTAATCATGTCTCCCTTAAACCCAAATCTAATTTAAATATTCTTAGAAAGGGACTTCACCACCTTTGACCTGTTAACCTAACTCATTCCCCCAGCCTAAAACCAGGTCATGAGGAGGTGAACCTAACCCAAGACCATGGCTTGGACCAAATCAAGCCAAAATGGCCTCTCCCCCATGCCATTTTAATCCAAGCCCTTTACACATGGCATTAGCCAATTGAATACACAAAACCCCAGCCCCGACTCACCTGAACCTGAGGGTGACCCGTGCCTGCCGGCCAGCCGCCTGGATCACCGGAAAACACCACACCCGAGAGCTCCCATGTGAGCCAACATTGAAATTCCCCCATGCCCAATGGCCACCATGGCTGTTCTTCTCCTCACCAAAGCAGCTGATCCCAACCCCTAACTCCCCCTGGGAGAGCCTCCAGCCAGCTCTATTTAAACAGCACCTCTCTCGGCCATGAGAGAGGTGTTGAAACAAACCACACAGAAACTCTGCCAAAATCATTCCAGACTCTTCCCCACACATGGAGAACTTGATCCCCACTGAAATCCCCCTGCCATTTCCTCTCTGTGAGCTCAATTTCAGAGTTGAAATTCAAGCCTAAAATCAGGACACTTCACCACAGTGAGCCAATCTCCAAATTGATTGGTCCTACACCTTCACCAGACCAAGAGGAGAAGTTCCCTAGTGAAAGCCCCCTCTCCAGGCCACCCAGTTGCTCCAGCCTCCAAACTTTTTGATCGGTTGTGGTCACTTTTGTACCTAGGCAATTCACCAGGCCAAGGGACTTCATCTAGAGCTTTCTTGGACCCAATCGAACGTGACACAACTCTCAGATCGAAGCTTCACTTCTCTGAGCAAAGGTATGAACTCTTTCTTCTTCCCGAGCTTCTGGAGATTCTCCATTTCAAATGCCTTAATTTCAATGCATGTTTAACGTATGGATGTGTTCGTCTCTTCAAGACGAATCCATAGAGCATAAGAACACAAAAATCTGTTAAGAATCGAGTGAGTTCTTAGGGTTTTAGTGTGAATGGTCACGGGTTCACACCAGTCGTAGACGATGATCAGGAGCCGTCGGATCGAGCATGTATCGAGCGGACGGTTGAGATCGAGCCGGACAGCGCAATGGTACATGAACCGTCAGCCACTAGAGCGCTGAGTCGGATGGCAGCGTAGAATAGGAATGCGCCGCGTGGGCGTTCGGAGCTGCCGAGGATTGCGTGGCGCCGCGTGGATAAGTAGATAAATAGGGATTTTTCTTATTTATTAAATACCCAGAACTTCAAAAATGCATAAATTTATGTAGAAAAATCCTAAAAATAAAATAAAAATACCCTCTTGCTCAGTGAACAGAGGAGAATAATGTGAAAAAAAATCAAGTCAATTCATCAAGTATTTTATTTTTAATAATTTATTTACTCTCTGCACTATTTCAATTCTCCATGCATATAGGAAATTCACCATGGCATGAGACCATAGGACTTTTGAAGCCTCTGAACTTGGGAACGTTCCCTGAATTTTCCAAGGTTAGAGGCCATCCCTATGAGAAGTTATTGATTTTTCAATTGCATGTTCATCGTTTTGAGTATTTTAATTCTAATAATTAGCATGTTGAGAAATAAATTATAGGAAAATTTGGTGATGTTTCTTATGACCAGAGGAAACTAGAAAATATAAGTTTTGAGTTAATTCACTTGGAACAACCCTAGTTGGTCTAAATACCCAAAATTGATCTTTAATTAATTAGGATTAATCACACATCAAATTGACTTGAAAATAATTCTTCATTACTCTTTAGGGGCAGAGGAAACTTACATAAAATTTTGAAACCAATTGGACTTGATTAGCCCCACCAAATGGGTTGATTAAGCCCCATAAGTAAAATTAAACTTTAAAAATTAATAACTCACAAAATACTTTTCAAAAATTCACAAAAATGGTTTTAAAGCTTCTCTGATATCAGAGGAACTTAGGAAAATTAAAATTGTAATTTTCTAAAAAAGTTGATTTTTATCATTATTTTAATATTTTTAATAATTAAAAAATAATAAAAATCATAAAAATATTAAAAATCACCAAAATGTCACATTTTGAATTCTAATTACTTAGGAACAAACCAAGTTTTTTTTCTTAAGTCCCTAGGATAAGATATTGAATTTTAAAGGCTTAATGTAATTTTCAATATTAAAAAATGTATTTTCCATCCTTTTCATTAAAATAATTCTAATAAATCAAATAAAAATCATAAAAATATAAAATTTGTTTCTCTAGACCCCTTGAGTTCAGAGAAATTTAAGAAAAATATAAATTCCATTTTTTAACATTAATTTTATTTTAAAATTAATTAATACTCCAAAACTCAAAATAATTCTAATAAATAAAATAAAATTCAAAAAATCACCAAAATTGGTCCAAATGGTCCACTGGTCATTAGGAACATCCCATAATTTTATTAAGGATAGAAACATTTCCTTGATCATGTTATTAAATTTTCCTTGAAAACCCCTATTTTCCATCAAAAATAATTACATAAATAAATTAAATACAGAAAAAATCACATTTTCTCCTCTAATGCTTTAATTGACATGTGAGTGAGGTTACATACAAATTTCAAGTTCATTTGAACTTAATTTAGTGAGTTATAGAATTATTAAGCTTGAAGGGCAAAAGGGTAATTAAAAATTTCAACCCTTAATTAAAAATTTTAGGATTAATCAAAAGGGGAGGGTAAAATATTTGATTTTAAACTAATTTTGGATGATTGAAACTTAAATGATTAAGTGTAGAAACCTACTAACCATTTCAAAAAAAATAATTAAAATAAAACTTTAATTAATTAATTAATTGAAATTTTGGAAGAATAATAGAAATTGGAATTATTAAAGTAGGGATATTATTTAAGAGGATATTTATTCTTTAATTTAAAAATCCATAAATAAATCACTACAATAATACTTAATTCTTAATGAAAAAAAATTAATTAAAATAATAATCCAAATTTAAATTAAACTAAAATTAAATTAAATTAAAATTAAAATTAAATTAAAACTAAATTAAATGAAAATTAAATTAAAATTAAATTAAAATTAAATTAAATTAAAATTAAATCGAATCAAGTTAAATTAAATTAAATTAAAATTAAATCGAATCAAGTTAAATTAAATTAAATTAAAATTAAATCAAATTAAATTAAATTAAATTAAATTAAATTAAAAATTAATTTAAATTGAATTAAATTAAATCAAAATCATTTATCAACAAACCTAAATTAAATCATTAAGAATTAAATCTAAAAATAACTTGAACACTATTCCAAACTTAAAGTGATTTTTTATGATCAAGTCAAAATTAAAATTAAATTATTAAGTTAAAATCATTAAAATATTTAATAATTTAATTTGCCCTTTTAAAGCTCTTATTGCTATAACTCTTAAATGAGGCATCAAGTGAAGTGTTACTTCACTTATAGGATATTCAAAGGTCCCAGTTCAGTGTGCAAGAGAACAAAATTTAAACCCCTGGACGATTAATTCACTTGTATAATTAAATTCTCTTGGACTTAAAACAATCCTAGAAGTATTGAAAATGATGTTTAAGACTCGTCTTAAGAACTTCCTCAATATGATAGGATGTTTAAAAGAACAATTGAATTTAATTATTTCTTTGATGAAGAAAATCGTCCTTAAACCAAAACACAAGAACCTAGACGTCATAGGAGATGACTAGTTATAGGATTAGGACTTTGGTAGACAACTAAAACCTCTCCCTTAGCTTTACCTAGATACTTGTTGAAATATTTAAATGCCTTAACATGTGTTTTAAGTGCAGCTTGGGATGACGGGAAGACCCTCCAGGTACACTTTTATTTTATTGCAATTTACTTACATGCACTGTAATTTACTTTTCTTGCATGATAAACAATTTTAGCATGAAAACCAAAACCTTTAGGGTAGTCCTTGAACTGAAACCAAAACTAAATTAAAAGTAATTGCAAGATAAAATTCACCGCCACAACATTTCAAAAATATAAAACAACTCAAAATTTAATCACAAACAGAACAATAAAACTACAATTGCAACTAAATTAAAACGTCTCGTTGAATGATCGGGAATACCTCGGATGATGTAACCCACGTGTTGCTAACGGGATTTCCCACGATCTAAATGAAAGTGTGGAACTCATTCAGTTGAGTTTAGCAAATTCATCTGGACTAAGTGAATTCAATGAAAATAACGGTGCCGAGATGACGAAACCGTGGGATCTTAACCGGTTCTGTTTAAACAACTTTAAGATTTGTTTTAATTAAAACATTAAAAACACTTGGATTTTAAGATTTTCTCTAAACCAAAACACTTCTCTCATCTCCTGATTTATGACTTCTAAAACTAAACCTCTGCAACAATAAGGAGCTTGGAGCACGGTGGGCATCACGGCCATCTTCGTCAGCAAAACAACTCTACATCAGCTAAACATTCTTAGAATTAACAACCAAAGCCATAGGATTTCGAGGTAGTTTGCTTAGTGCAACATAAATCCCCAACTCTTTGTTAGGCATTTGCATGATCATGCTATGTAAATTAAGCCCTAACCGGTCTTAGGACTCCGAGGTAGTCATTTGGTACAACATAAACCCTCACATCTTCGAGGCTATTTGTATGATTATGTCATACTAATATAAGTCCTAATTAATTAAAATTGGTAGGATTGCAACATTAAATAATCTTCTCAAATTTAAGCCAAACATTAGGATAGTCTGGGAAGTCATCGAAGTTCACTTCGGGTCTGTGACATCCCCTACTTCTCTTCCTTTGGACACCTGAAATAAATTGTTCCAAATTTGAGCCATTCCCTATTGAAATCTCCAAAACTCAAATCCTTTGAAAACCTTAAACTTTGAAATTCTTGAGAGCAAAACCACTGATCATTATGGAGAGTTTTCTTAAGTGATTCCCGTCACTTAGGATGTAATTAACTATAGGGGCTTGCCCTTATAGGGAACTTTAAGAACCCAGGTAATATAAACCCTGCTTAATTCCTTTATATTAAGCAAGGGAACTTGTCGGCTTATAAAATTGGTTCGTAGACCAAACGGATGTCACAAATCTTCTAGTTTATTTAACCGAGCCCCATCATCGAGCGAGTGTGTCTACTCTCCGGGATAGATATACGAGTTGTGGTGCGGTGCTCATTTATATAAACTATTCGGGATGTGAGATCGGTTTGATTTCATATCTTAAAATTTTCAAATTTAAAATTATTTTTAAAATCAAATACTACTTTTCAAATTATTTATTTAAATTAAATTAAAAATTGGCCGACAATTTCTGTAGGCGACCTCTTTTCAAAAATACAACACTCTACCTAAAAATATGCCGACAATTTCTGGCGACTCCACTGGGGATTAGTTCCTCTCTCCATTTTGATCAGATGGTTTTGCTTTCATAAATCGGTAGTGAGTCCATGCGCTTAGTGGACCAAACTACCATTCTTCCATTGGAATACCCCGTTCATTTCTGTCTTGAATGAGTATAGCCAACTCCTCTCGGATTTAGGAGCCACTATTTAGACACCCCTAAACGGAGAGGTTCTGAGATCCTTTTACCTCTTTTCTGAGGAGGGGTGGACCCCCAATAGGTGTTAGTTTAGGAGCGGTCCTTCGAGTCGAGAAGTCTTGCATAAGACTTTCTCTTCCTTTCCAATTCTGAATCAGATTCCTTACCTTCTTTACACCTTTGAACATTCCATTCCTAATAGACAATTCCTCTAATGAACGACTCTTTTAACAAATAACTCCTTTTTATAAATACATGAACAAAAATGTGTTCGGACTCTTTTCGATTCCTTTCTTTTTGTCCCATTGAGAAGAAGCATAACCTGGGACTGACAATCAGAATCTACCTTGCAGAAAATGTCTGCCCCAAAGCTGATTTTCTCTTTTAACAACGGACTTGACCTAGCTGTCTACAAAGAGGAGCTTCCTGACAATGGAATCATCCGTTTCGAGCAAGGATTCGAGAATACAGATGTCAAGATCACTGGCGTCACCCTTTTCACGCTTACAGACAAAATGCCTGAAACCGAAATGCCTTTGATCGAGTTTAACCTCAAGTCAACTCAAGAGTTCCCTCCTCTGCAAAGGGTTCTAGTTGAGAAGAGTACTGCTGTTCGCAGGAGGATTGTTGTTTCTACCCCCGCTGGTCTAATCATCTGTACACCTACCCTGGCTTCCCCCAAACTGAAGGGGAAGGAAATTCAAATTTGTGATGAGCATGTTACCGTGGAGGGTACAGATCTCCCTGCGAGACCTTCTATTTTCGAAATTGGGTCCGAGCTCGAGGGTTCCACCCCTAACACGGACTCAGAGGAGAAACAGAAGTAGAAAGATTGCCAGAAAGGCCAGAGCTGCCGAAGTTGCTTTCTTAGAAGAGATCCCTGAGTACACACCATTGCCTGAGTACATACCATTGCCTGAGTATACACCGCTTTTGGAAGGAAGTAGATTTCATCCCCTCTCCACCGCAGCTGACGAGGAAAATGTCCGCAAGATTGCTTTTACATTACCTCAACCCGCATATTATAGCAACAACCGAAAGAAAAGGGCTAGGATTACACCATTTACCGTACCGCAGATCGTGATAGAGAAGTTAGCAAAGAAAGAGAAATGTCTCGTATCGTAGATTTTAAGAAGGATAGGGCGGGCGACAGCCAAATCCTGTCTTGGGCCGCGAGTAGAACCCGTGAGCGCCACAGAAAAGCCGAATAAGAAGATGAAAGCTAGTCCACCTGTTGTTGTTTTAGGTTTACAGATCAGGGAGGATACCACCTTCCAGCATTTAGCCGACAGACCATCCGGTCTTAGGCCTTCTGTTGTTAGAAGGATGGTATGGCATCCTACTACTGGCCAGTTAAGACCGAAACAACGACCTGAAAAGGAAAGTCTCGTCAGGAGACTCGAGTCCGAAGAGAGCGCCAGTGCTATGAAGGGGACTCCCAAGAAGGAAATCCAACATCCATCACATGATAACTGCGAAACCGTACGAAAAAGACCATTGGAGGACGCTATGGAAAAGCTAAGAACCGACATTCAATGATTAGCAAGAGAAAGAGAAGAAAAGTTCGGAGATGAAGTCGATTCGTCGGAATTCATGGATGACGAATACGTGGAGATCAACATGGTTGAGACACAAGCATCGTCAGCTTCGCAAGGTGCTCCGGCAGCTGCGGAAAGAGATGAACCAGAAATGTTAAGAGCACAACTTCGAGAAAAAGATGATATAGTCTCTCAAATGGCGAAAAGGATGGAAGAGATGGCTGCAGCCCTAGCCACTCTTCAGAGTCAGGTTCAACCCCCAAGAGAAATGCCTCCAGAAGTTATTCATATTACAGATGGAGGAAAAGAGATTACATCCGTTAACGGAGACGACCAACCAAAAAAGATTCTACCCAGAATATGATTCCAGAGAAAGACATCAAGAACATGGTAGAACAACAGGTGCGAGAAGCCTTAGCACAGTCTAAGAGCGGAGCATCTATTCAGACGGGTAGACCTTACCCCGAAGAATTTGATGCAGTACAATACCCAAAAGGCTTCGTACCACCTCTGTTCAAGACTTTTGATGGTACTGGAAACCCTCGATAGTATGTTGCACATTTTCGCGCTAGTTGTTGCAACGCCGATGGAAGTGACGCTTTACTCTTCCGACAGTTCGTCAGCAGCCTGTCAGGGATCGCCTTCGATTGGTACGCAGAGTTACAGAACGGTTCGGTAAAGACATTTTCAGAATTAGAGAATCTCTTCGTGAAACGGTTTGCCAGAGCTCAACACCATATCACCATCGGTGATCTAGTGGTGGAGAAATAGAAACCGAACGAAACTTTAGTGGACTACATACTTCGATGGAGGAATCTAAGCATTAAGTGTGAGCCACAGCTACAAGAGCAGCATACAGTCGGTATCTTGCTTAAAAGCATTCATGGCCGGATAGAACTTCTCCTTAAGGGATTTACGATTAAGACTTTCGAGAAGTTGTTAAGCAAGGCCGGAAGCTTGCAAGAGGAAGCGAAACAACTAAGTTTCGTCGACAAGACAAACAAACAGAAGCCTGTGAAGACATTTGAAAAGAAATCCGGGATCGTTGTGGCAGTCGATAAGGGCAAGCAGCCAATGCAAATACAGCAAGAGCAGCCGCAGCCCAGCTATCAGCAACATCAGCAGAACTACCAACAACCTCGACCCGGTTATCAGCCAACTCAACAACATGAGCAACCGCCTCGCCCGCAACGCACGTTAAAAGAGCTTGTAAATAGAGAATATCAGTTCAAGAATGAGGCAGTGCCAAAGATGTTCCACAGTTTGATGAAGACTCCGGATTTTCAACTGCCAGAACCCAGGAAGCCAAAGGAAGTCAATAAGAAAGACCATCCCATCTATTGCCCTTACCACCAGATGCTTGGGCACAAGATAGAGGATTGCATTACCTTCAAGACTTGGCTCTACGACAATCTCTGAAAAGGGAACATAATGATTCCGAAGGAATACATGAAGGAACCCCAGAAATGGGTTCCGTCAATGTTATTTCAACGGATCCTATTGTTCCTATAGATCCCTACACGAAGAATGATGGATGGAGTACCGCTTGGACGAAGTCATCGAAGAAAATTTTGGATCGCATCCAAAACACTTCGGTGCGTGCTTCGATTCAAAGTTCGAAACGTGTCAAGCCGGTGCTATCGCTTACGATTGAAGAGCCACCCCAGAAAGAAAAGATCATAGAAAGAAGGAGATTGTAGAAGAAGAAAAGACCGAGGCTCTTAAAGATAGACTAGGGGCTGCTTATCCTAGGATGGTTGTTTCTGATTCGGGGGAGAAATTCCTCGAACCTCTGGCTCTGTATGATTATTTGCTCGCTCTGGCGGGATCTTATAATGATAAGAATTATGGCGTTGGCTATGTTTTGACTGTTTCTAACGATTACACAACTAACGACAACCAACCTAATCCGGATCTTGATTCCGATACAAATAACAATTCTCAAATCATACACAACCTCGACAATCACAATGAAAAAGAAGACATTCACCAAGAAGGCTACGAAAGTTCAACAAGCAATGAATCTATTTGTGAATTTAGAGGAGCTCCAATCACAATAGAGTTAGAGCTTTCAGATTCCAGAGCGACTCCAGAAGAACCTGTCATGCCAATTCAAAAGGAGACACCAGTAAACTCAGTACCAGATTCAGAAGAAATCACAGAAGTCAACTTAAGGAGCGGAAGGGTTCTACCTCTAAGAATGGGTCCAAAAGATAAAGGAAAATAGGTGGTTGTTCAGGAAGAATCAACCCCAGCAGAAGAATTGCCCATTCGGGAAGAAAGCTGGAACACATGGTAACAAAGTGGACTATAACGTGCTAGCCCATCTCGAGAAACTACCGACCAAATTAAGCATCTACGACGCTCTCATCTTATCAAAAGAGATGAGGGAAGCTCGATCAAGGCCTTACTTGATCCGAGAGATTTGTTTAGCTCGGATGGCCGGAGATTCCTTAGACGAGGTTTGCTCGATAAAGGAACAGTGAGGTGTTACCTTCACTGGACGATGATCTACTACTTGGAACGGCTCGATCACAACCGACCGTTGTACATTTCGATCACAATCGGAAAGTTTATGCTCTCCAGAGTATTGGTGGATCCAGGAGCGTCAATCAACATAATGAATCTTCGGACGTTAGCATACTTGGAAATTGATGCTCGCGAACTTGAAGCAGACAAGATGTTGCTAAGAAGATTCAACCAGAAAGGAGAAATAGCCCTCGGATCAATATCGTTGTTGATTAAGACCGGTGATTTAGCAAAGACAACCGCAAAATTCCATATAATTGATTCTGAAACATCATTCAACGCGCTACTGGGCCGACCGTGGATACATGAGAACCGGATGGTACCGTCATCTCTGCATCAGTGCATAAAATACTACGATGGAGGAGAACAGTGCATCAAAGGTGACTTGCAACCGTTCTCCGTACATGAAATTGGAATTCATGAAGATGCAGCCTACTACGCACCTCCTAAGAAAACAATCTTCTCTAGAAATACCATGCCCAACGAAGCAAAAGAAGTTCAAAACGATGAAGAGCCTGAAGTTCTGTCCAACAGTCACTTACCACTCCCTTACGGCGAGATGGTGAAGGTTTCTCCAGAACTCACATCCGAGGTCGAGGCCGGGGACGAGGTCGTGGAAGAGACATTGAGACGATTGGACAGAAGAAACCCTTCATCGACGTTGATTGGAAGAACAGCTCTGAGGGAGAAGAAGAAGTCAAGAAAGAAGCAGCTACAATAAACCAGAAGAAACCACAATTCAAGATCTCCCTCGAAGATGAAAAGAATGAAGAATATAAATCAATGTACGAGAAGATTAACTACAATGTACACACTATGGCCCTGACCCCGATCCAGTCTAATAAGATCGAGGGTATGGTGGTCAATGAAGTGCATGGAGGTGGTGCTAAACTAATCAAATTTTATCGTGGTACTTCTTCTTCCAATAATGAAAAGGGTGTACAATTTGAAGATGTTAGTTCTTCCGAATTAATGGAATTATCTTTTGAGTGGTACTCTCCCTGTGTTCAAAATTTAATTCAGCGTGGTGTCTTACCTCGACAATGGACAAAAGGTCAATCACAACACTTTGAAAAATTATGGAATAACGCCGGTCGGCCTCCCAATTCAAAGCATGGTCTCGGATTCGGCACAGTAGGATCAGTTGATGATACGGGATTTTGCTTGATTGTCACTTGCGAACCTAATAAAGACTGCTTGGAAGCCTCAGAAGATCTTGAAGATCTACCAATCGACAACGCTCCACCAGAATTCGAAGAAGAAATCAAATCTACTATAGACGAGTTAACGAAAGTTAACTTAGGTACTATCGAAGAGCCTAGGACTACCTTTGTTAGCTCCTTACTCAATAAAGAAGACTCTGAAAACATAATCAAGCTATTAATGGAATTCAAGGACTCGTTTTTCTTGGAGTTACGATGAAATGCCGGGATTAGCTCCGGAGGTCGCGAGTTCATAAATTAGGAGTGGATCCTACTACGTTACTAGTTAGACAAGCTCCCGGAAGAATGCGTCTAGAAATTGAACAACAAGTAATAGCCGAAGTTAAGAAGCTAATCGACGCTAAATTTGTCCGTGAAGAACAATACCCTAATTGGTTAGCCAACGTGGTACCAGTTAGAAAGAAAAATGGTCAGATCATGATCTGCGTAAACTTCAGGGATTTAAATAAAGCATGTCCAAAGGATGAATTTCCACTGCCAATCCCAGAACTGATGATCGACATTGCTTCAACACATGAAGTATTCTCATTCATGGATGGATCATCAGGATACAACCAGATAAAGATGGCACCAGAAGACGAAAAGTTCACAACTTTCAGAACGTCGATCGGAGTGTATTGCTACACAGTAATGCCATTCGGACTAAAGAACGTAGGAGCAACATATCAAAAAGCGATGATAAAGATTTTTGATGATCTCATTCACAACCAAGTTGAGTGCTATGTGGATGATGTGGTCATAAAAAACAAACTGAAGGAAGATCACTTGTATGATTTGAGAATTGTTTTCGAGGGACTAAGGTAATACAACCTTAAGATGAATCCCTTAAAATGCGCCTTCGGCGTCACCTCCGGGAAATTCTTAGGATTTGTTGTCCGACATCGCGGAATCGAAATTGATCCTGAAAGATTAAAGCTATCTTAGAGATGCCGCCTCGCAAAACCTTAAAACAGCCTATGATCCTTTCAAGGAAGGCCGGCATATCTTCGACGCTTTATCTCGAACTTGTCAGGTAGGTGTCAGCCCTTCTCAGCATTAATTAAAAAGGACGCTGAGTTCGTTTGGGAAGAGAAATGCCAACGGGCCTTCGAGGACATTAAGCAATACTTAATGACACCTCCTATCTTAGCAGCCCCAGTCTCAGGTAGACCGTTGATACTTTATACCGCGGCTCTAGACGACTCCCTTGGAGCCCTGCTAGCCCAGTCAATAATGAGGAAAAGAAAATGCTCTCTACTACTTAAGCCGTCGTCTGATTCCGACGGAAGTAAAGTATCCTCCAATTGAGAAGCATTGTTTGGCCCTGATCTTCGTCGCACAGAAACTCAGGCATTACATGCTTTCTCATAAGATCAACCTCATTTCGAAAGTTAATCCATTGAAATATTTGATGACCCGACCGACACTTTATGGCAGACTTGCCAGGTGGTCGATGATATTATTGCAATTCGACATAACTTTCGTTCCTCTTCGTGCCGTAAAAGGACAAGTACTAGCGACTTCCTTGCAGCACACCCTTTACCGGCAGATTCGCCTCTTGACGACGATTTACCTAATGAGCAGATAATGAGCCTAGAAGACACTGATGATTGACGTTGGGAACTATACTTCGACGGAGCGTCCTCAGCACAGAAAAATAAAGAATTGCAAACGATAGTGCCCGGTAAGCGGAGAATCGGACCGATCTTTATAACACTCTGGAGCGGGGATGTTAAGATACTCCTACCACTTAACGAGCCATGCACAAGCAACGAGGCGAATACGAAGCCCTCATAACGAGATTAGAACTAACCATTCAAATGGGAATAACGGACATCAACATCTACGGAGATTCTCGGTTGATCATTCAACGAGTCGCCGGACAATACGAATTTTAAAGCCGAGACTCGAGCAATACTTTCAGTATGCCATGAAATTGTTGGAACAAATTCCGAATGAAACAATCTACAAGATCCCCAGAAGAGAAAATGCTCTCGCGGATGCGCTAGCTCGCCTTACAAAAGAATTTGCCTGCTTACAAGATGAGTCAGTTGAAGTGTCAGTTTAAGGATGACAGGTCCTATCACGACTCGACATGGATATAATACGGGAATCGGAAAAAGTAGAGGAATCGATTACGGCGATGACGGAAAAACACGGAAGATTGGCGTCGACCTCTAATGACTACACCGCAAATAGGTAAATTACCGGACGATAAGTCATTAGCCCATCAAATCAAGAAAAGAACTCTGTCTTACGCATTAATAAACAATACATTATACAGAAGGACTTTTGATCAGATGTGGTTAAGATTCCTGAACGGGTCCAAGGCTCGTGAAATCGTCAAAGAAGTGCATTCAGGACTTTGTGGTGCTCATCAGTCGGGTCTGAAGATGAAAATGAAAATTAAAAGACTAGGGTACTACTGGCCCTCGATGATGACCGACTGTATGAAAGTCGCCAAGAGCTGTCACCAGTGCCAAGTGCACGGAGTGGTTCTACACTAACCTCCAAATGTTCTACATCCGACAATTGCGTCCTGGCCATTTGAGTGTTGGGGCACAGATATAGTGGGTCCGATAGAACCGCCTTATTCAAGAGGACATCGCTTCATCCTTGCAGCTACAGACTATTTTTCTAAATGGGCAGAAGCAGTTCCACTCAGAGAAGTAAAGGCACATCACGTGCTACAGTTTTTCAAAAATCAAGTTTTCTATTGTTTCGGAGTACCGCACAGAATCATTTCAGATAATGGGTCTTCATTCAAAAGCACAAAAATCAAAAATTTTGTCAAAAGACATGGAATCGATTGGCGATACTCAATAATCTACTACCCAAGAGCAAACAGCTTGGCCAAGACTTTTAATAAAACTCTCGTTCAGATTTTAAAGAAAACTTTAGACGACAACAAGATAAATTGGCACGAGAAGTTGTTAGAAGCTTTATGGGCCTACAGGACAACTTTCAGGACTCCTACTCAGTCTACACCTTACACTTTAGTGTACGGGTCCGAGGCAGTTTTACCTTTGGAGGTTCAGCTTCCATCACTCAGGATTGCAGTTGCAAATAAAATTACTATAGAAGAAAATGCCAGATTACGACTGGAAGAACTGGAAAACTTGGAAGGGAAAAGACTTGCAGCGCAACAAAATTTGGAACTGTACCAAGCTAAGATGATCCAGGCCCATGATAAACTAGTCCGATCAAGAACTTTCAAAGTTGGTGACTTAATTCTTGTTCTCAAAAGACCTATTCTTGCACATCGCAAGATAGGAGGCAAATTTGAACCAACTTGGGAAGGACCGTTTGTGGTCGAGGCAGTCTACTCAGGAGGCTCCTACCAACATGTGAATTGCCAAGGAGAACGACAAATGCTTCCAATCAACGGACGATATTTAAAGAAGTATTATGCAACCTAATGTTTCGAAGGATGGCCTCTAAAATAGAGTCTTCTCCCTAGAAACACGGGTGAAGCAATCACTTTGTGACTGGGTCCGAACCCAAAAACATAAAAATGGATAAAAAAAATCATCACAAAAAAAATGTGCTAAAAATGAAATATGTGAAATCATAATAAGTTTTACCCTTCCTTTCAAATCAAATCCTATTCCTGATCTTTCTTCATCTTTGCCTACTTTCCTTAAAAATTAAAATTAAAATAAGTGAATAAGAATCTTCAGTGATGAATATTTTCTTAATGTTCTTGTTCTTAGTACAGACCCTGATCCTTTCCTTGTCTTCTTCGCAGGGAAATGACGAAAGGGCAGTTGGTCCTAAACTTTAAAAATGGCGTGAGTCTCGCACTCGATGAAAAGAGGGTGAATGATGGAGCAGTGATAGAAATTGATTCTGACTTTACACCAGCCAGCTTACAGTACGAAGAAAATGATTGGGTCCCAGTGGACCGAGAAGAGCTTCACAGCCAGACAGTGATGAATATGGGTGGCCCAAACCACCAATCCAGCAACAAGAAAAGAAAGACAAACACCGAAGAAAGCAAGAAAATCCAGTCAGTAGTTGCCACGGCAGAGGGCGAGCTCGTCGAGTGCTGCGCCCGCAGAAATTCAAGAAGTAAGGAGAGCTACGCTCACTGCTACTCAAAGAAGGAATAATAATCACCGTATCCGCAAGATGTTGACTAAACTAGCAGCAGATCAACACGAGGAAACAACCACCTTCGCCGATACACACATTTCAAAGATACTGGTTCATGAGGAACCTGAAAAGAGAGAACAAGCTCCGAGAACAACAGAAAGGATAAGAGGAACTCTGAGAAGATCAGAGGTAGAGAGATTGCCTCGACGCCGGACAGAGATACCATATCTTGAGAACCTTGTTGCGGAAGCAACCCCGGAGGATGTCCCGACAGAGACAATCCTCGAGGAGCCAAGGTATGCAGGAGAACGTAACGGGATTGAGCCATACATCCCACAATACGTTACTAGGCCTCGTCATTTGCAAATCATCCCAGAATATGAACTAGAAAGAATGCAAAATATTGAGAAGAAGACTTTCGAATACTTTGAAAGGATTAGAGGTAAAAGAATCAATATTTTGGAAGGCCTCGGGTTACACACAGGTGTATTCTCAGAGTACGAGCAACAGCAGATTGTGGATTGCATCTTAGAACTTCAGAAAATGGGTCGAGCAGGCCGTCTGAGGGAAAAGACTTATTCGGAACCTCGGAAATGGATGCTAGGGAAAGGAAGAGTCACAATACAATGCGGATGTTGCTATAACTTCGCAGAGGACAAAAAAGGAAATTCACCAGGGATACTCCGTCACGGTGAGGTGGATCCAATGCCGAGGATAATTAAAAGAATGGTGAAAATAATGATAACGTGGAGGGTACTGCCAGCAGACTGCATACCCAATAGTTGCATCATCCACATTTATCAGAAAGGCGACTGCATACCTCCACACATAGACCACCATGACTTTATCAGACCTTTCTGCACAGTTTCGTTCGTCAACCAATGCAATATCATATTCGTATCTAACCTCCGGATAGCAGGCCCGAGTAAGTTTCGAGGGCCGGTGAAGGTACCACTTCCGGTAGGTTCCGTCATGATATTACAAGGAAATGGAGCAGACATCGCAAAACATTGTATACTGGGAGTACAAGTGGAGTGGATCTCCGTCACTTTTAGAAGGATGGACGACAGAAAGGCACCTTACCACTTCCAGCCAGATCCAGAGTTGGAGAGTCTCCGGCCCTACGAGCTGTGAGTTACACGGGAAATAGCACACCTCCAATGCACATCCATGCGGCATTCCTGCCAAGGATGGCTTGGAAGGTGATGTTATTGACCGTGTATCTCATTATTCATACATGGATTTTTAACAGATACTTTTTGGATGGATTAACAAGAGTCATACATAGTCCTTTTTGAGTCAAGGATTGTACGAGAAATATTTCAGATCGAGTTGTATGATGTATCTTCAACAAGATTGGAATGAAAGTGACCATGTCACATTTTGCCTTCACCTCTTTTTGTGCAAATTGACTGGGAAACGCCATTAGAGTTAAATGAACTTTGAACAAAGAACAGAGAAGAAAAGAGAAATAAATAAGAATCTTTCTTAGAAATAGAAATATTCAAAAGAACTTCAAATCCACATGAATACCAAATAAAATTCACGTGAACATCAAATAAACAACAAAAATAAAATTTGATCATTAAAGGCCCATCCCCTTTACCTTCCTAAAAGCCCATCAAAAATGACTTCAAAAGGCCCAAAGCCCACATGACAATCCTCTATCATCATCCATTTGATAAAGCCATCTCCTAAGTTCTAAATCCATGATAAAATAAATCCAAATCAAGCCATATGCCAATTCCCATTAAAATGCTAAAATTCACAAAACCCTTTTTCATGAAATTGACTTAACTTTTCCCAAGCCAAAGATGAGCCATGAAGCCATGCATGAGCCACATGGAAGCCATGAGAGCCTCTTTACATGTCACCATGCCATTTTGGGCAAAAGGAGGAGACTCTTTCCTTAATCTCCTAAAGTCATTAGCCTTAACCATGATTCCCCTTAACCCAAATTTAATCAAAATATATTTGGATAAGGACTTCTCCATGTCAAGCCAGCTGATTCCTTTGACTCCTCACAACACCCAAAGCCACCTTGAAGGGTGAACCAAGCCCAAATGGTGGAATTGACCAAATTAAGCCAAAATTTGGCATTCCCCCATGCCATCTTAATCCAAGCTTTTGACACATGTCAAAGCCCAATTTCCTACACTAAACCCCAGCCCTGACCCACCTCAACCTGAGGGTGACCCATGCCTGCTGGCCAGCCGCCTGGATCGCCGGAAAACACCACACCCGAGAGCTCACATGTGAGCCAACATTGAAATTCTCCCTTGCTGAGCTGCCCCATGCCCAGTGGCCATTGCAGCTGTTCTTCTCTTGCCAAGAGCAGCTGATCCCAGTCCCTAACTCCCCCTGGGAGGCCCTCCAGCCTCTCCTATTTAAACCCCACCTCTCTCGGCCATGGAGGAGGTGCTGAACTAACCTTAAGGAAACTCTGCCAAAATCACTCCAGACTCTCCCCCACACTTAGAGCATTTGATCCCCACTATTCTCTTGCCCTAATCACCACTAATTGAGCTCAATTTTTGAGCTCAATTCTCAGGCCAGAACAGGACACTCCAAAATCCTCCACCAAAGTCAAATTAAACTCACCCACACCTGCACAAGACCAAGAGAAGGAGTTCCCCAGTGAAAGCCCCCTCTCCAGGCCACCCATCTGTTCCAGACTCCAAAGGTTGAAATCAGGCTTGGTCAAAATCATACCTGAACAATTCAACAGGCTAAGAGACTTCATCTGGAGCTTGCTTGGACCCAATCGAAGGTGACACAACCCTCAGATCGAAGCCACACTTCTCTGAGCTAAGGTATGAGCTAACTCTTTATCCCGAGCCTCTGGAGATTGTCTATTTTAAATGCTTTAATTTCAATGCATGATCACCGTATAGATGTGTTCGTCTCTTCAAGACGAATCCATAGAACACAAGAACACCAAAATCCGTTAAGTATTGAGTGAGATATTAAGGATTTACTGTGGACGGTTGTCAGGTTAGGAGGCTTGGGGACGATGAACGGATTCCTTCCATTTGATACACGCGTGGGTGGACGATCTAGATTGAGTCGTATGAGGAGACGAAACGATGCAGCGGGCCCCTGGAGCACTGAGTCGGATGGCGGCGTCGAACCAGAAAGCGCCGCGTGGCTGTTCGGAGCTGCCAAGGATGGCGTGGCGCCGCGTGGATAAGTAGGAAATTAGGGTATTTCTTGATTTATTTAATTCCCAAAACTTCAAAAATGCATAACTTTGTGTAGGAAAATCAGAAAAATAAAATAAAAATACCCTCTTGCTCAATGAACAGAGGAGAATAATGTGGAAAAGAAATCATTTAATTTCATTAAGTATTTGATTTTTAATAATTTATTTACTCTCTGCACTATTTCAATTCCCCATGCATGTGTCGGCATATTTTTAGGTTGTGTGTTGTATTTTTGAAAAGAGGTCGCCTACAGAAATTGTCGGCGAATTTTTAATTTAATTTAAATAAATAATTTGAAAAGTAGTATTTGAGTTTGAAAATAATTTTGAATTTGAAAATTTTAAGATATGAAATCAAACTGATCTCACATCCCAAATAGTTTATATAAATGAGCGCCACATCACAAGCTATGTATCTATCCCGAAGAATAGACACAATACTTGATGATGGGGCTCGATTAAATAAACTAGAAGATTTGTGACATCCGTTTGGTCTGCGAAACAATTTTATAAGCTGACAAATTCTCCTGCTTAATATAAATGAATTAAGCAGGGTTTATATTACCTGGGTTCTTAAAATTCCCTATAAGGGCAAGCCCCTATAGTTAATTACATCTTAAATGACGGGAATCACTTAAGAAAACTCTCGATAATAATCAATAATTCTTCTCTCAAGAATCTCAAAGTTTAAGTTTTCAAAGAATTGGATTTTTGAATTTCAATAGGGAATGGATTGAGTTTGGAACATTTTGTTTTGGGAATTCAAAGGAAGAAAGGTAGGAGAAATTACAGATTCGAAGCGAACTTCGGTAATTTCCCGACTATCCTATTATTTGGCTTGAATTTAAGAAAGAGCTAATGTTTATTTAATGTTTTGATCTTGCCAATTTTTAATTAATTAGGACTTATTTTCGTATGACATGATCATACAAATAGCCTCGAAGATGTGAGGGTTTATGTCGTATCGGACAACTACCTCAGAATCTTAAGACTGGTTAGGGCTTAATTTGCAATGCAAATGCCTAACAAAAGGTTGAGGATTTATGTTGCACTAGGCAAAATACCTCGAAGTCCTATGGCTTAGTTATTTAATTCTAAGAAAGTTTTTCTTAAGTAGACTCAGGTTTTGCTGATGACGATCGCTGTGCTGCCCACCGTGCTCCGAGCTCCTTGTTGTTGTAGAGTTTTAGTTTTAGAAGATTAAAAATCAAGAGATGAGAAAAGTGTTCTGGTTTAGAGAAGTTTTAAAATCCAAGTGTTTTTTATGTTTAATTAAAACAAATCTTAAAGTTGATTATAACAACACCGGTTAAGATCCCACGGTTCCATCCTTCCGGCATCATTATTTTTATCGGATTCACTTAGTCTAGATGAATTTGCTAAACTCAATCGAATGAGTTCCACACTTTCATTTAGACCGTGGGAAATCCCGTTAGCAACACGTAGGTTACATCATCCGAGGTATTCCCGATCATCCAACAAGACGTTTTAATTTAGTTGTAATTGTAGTTTTGTATTCTGTTTGCGATTAAATTTTGACTTGTTTTATATTTTGAAATGTTGTGGCGGTGAATTTTATCTTGTAATGTCTTTTAATTTAGTTTTGGTTTCAGTTTTAGGGACTATCCTAATGGTGTGGGTTTTCATGCAACAGTTGTTTATCATGCAAGAAAAGTAAAGTGCATTTGCAATAAAGTAAATTGCAAGAAGGTAAATTGCAATAAAATAAAAGCGTACTCTGAGGGTCTTCCCGTCATCCTGTGCCGCACTTAAACAAAATTTAGAATATTTAAGCATTTAAAGCAAGTTCCTGGGTAAAGCTAAGGGAAGGGTTATGGTTTTCTACCAAGTTCCTAATCATATAGCTAGTCATCTCCTATGACGTCTAAGTTCTTGTGTTTTGGTTTGAGGACGATTTTCTTCATCAAAGAATAATTAAGTTCAGTTGTTCTTATAAACATCCTATCGTACTGAGGAAGTTCTTAAGACTAATCTTAAACATCTTTTCAATACTTTTAGGATTGTTTTAAGTCCAAGACAATTTAATTATATAATGAATCAATTATCCAGGAGTTCAAGCTTTGTTACCATGCCCAGTGAACTAGGACATTTGAATATCCTATGAGTGAAATAACACTTCACTTAACACTCCGTTTAAGAGTTATGACATCATGAGCTTTTGAGGGCAAATTAATGTTCAAATGATTTGTGATTTAACTTAATTTCAATCAATGGGTTTAAGTTTGGAATAGTGTTCAAGTTGTTTTAAATTTATTTTTGAATTCTTTTGTCTTAAGTGATGTTATATTTAATTCAATTTAATTTAATTTAACTTTAATTTAATTTAATTTGATTTAGTTTTAATTTTAATTTTATTTATTTAATTTAATTTTTAATTTTATTTTAACTTGTTGTTTTTTTATATATTTTTTTAATTTAATTTAATTTAATTTAATATGTTTTAGTTTAATTTAATTTAATGTGATTTAATTTAATTTAATTTAAATTAATTTAATTTTAATTTTAATTAAATTTAATTTAATTTAATTTTAAACTTTAACTTAATTAAATTTTAATTTAATTTTATTTTAGATTTTAGTTTAATTTAAATTATAATATAATTTTATTTTTATTTTTAATTTAATATTTTATTTTTTTTATGTTTTAAAAATGATTTAATTTTAATTGTTAAAGTATTAATTTAATTGAAATTTTAAAAGGATTTACTTTAATTTAATTTAATGATTAAGTCTTTTAGCATTTTAAATTTTGAATTTGGATTATCATTTTAATTAGGAATTGAATATTATTGAGGTGATTAATTTAGGGACTCTTAAATTAAAGAATAAATGTCTTCTAAATAATATCCCTTTAATAATTTCAATTTTTATTAATCTTCCTAATTTAATTAATTAATTGATTAAGGTTTATTCTTAAAATGATTGATGGGTTTCTACCCTTTAATTATTTAAATTTCAATCATCCAAATCAGATTAGGATCAAATATTTTACTCTTTCATTTTATTAAGCCTAAAGTTTTAATTAAGGGTTAAAATTTTAATTACCATTTTGCCCTTCAAGCTTAATAATTCCATAACTCACTAAATTGAGCTTAAATGAATTTGAAATTTTTATGTGGCTTCACTCACATGTCAATTAAGACATTAGAGGAGAAAATTTGATTTTTCTGTATTTAATTTATTTATATAATTATTTTTTTTGTGGAAAATAAGGATTTCCAAGGAAAATTCAACAACATGACCAAGGGAAAGCTTCTGTCCTTAAGAAAATTATGGGACATTTCTAATGACCAGAGGACCACTTGGACCAATTTTAGTGATTTTTTTAATTATATTATTTTTATTATAATTATTTTGAGTTTTGGAGTATTAATTAATTTAAAAATAAAATAAAGATTGAAAAATGAATTTTATATTTTTCAAAAATCTCCCTGGTATCAAGGAAACCAGAGAACCAATTTTGTAATTTTCTGATTTTTCTTTGATTTATTAGAATTATTTTAGTGGAAATGCTAGAAAATACATTTTTTTAATTTTAAAATTACTCCTAGGGCATTAAAATTTAATATCTCATCATAGAGACCTAAGAAAAATATGGAGTTTGTTCCTAAGTGATTAAAATTCAAAATATGACATTTTGGTGAATTTTATTATTTTTGTGATTTTTATTATTTTTTAATTATTAAAAAATATTAAAATAATGCAAAAAATCAATTTTTTTAGAAAATTACAATTTTAATTTTCTTAAATTCCCCGATATCAGAGAGGCTCCAAAACCGATTTGGTGAATTTTTGAAAAGTATTTTGAATGTTATGAATTTTTAATGTTTAAGTTAGCTAAATGGCTTAATCAACCCATTTGGTAGGGCTAACAAGTCCAATCGACTTCAAATTTTTATGGTGGGTTCTCGATCCTAAAGGTCGATTGGAGAATTGATTTCAAGTCAATTTTATGTATGATTAGCTCGAATTAATTAAGGACCTATTTTTGGTGTTTAAGCCGATTAGGGTTATTCCAAGTGGATTAATTCAAAACCTATTTTTCCTAGAGTCCTTCGGTCATAAGAAACATCCTCAAATTTTCCTAGAATTTATTTCACAACATGCTAATTATTGGAATTAAAATATTCAAAATAATGACCTAGAATTGAAAAATCAATAACTCTTCATAGGGTGGCCTCTGACTTTGGAAAATTCAGGGAATGTTCCCAAATTCGTAGGCTTCAAAAGCCCTATGGTCTCATGCCATGGTGAATTGTATACATGCATGGAGAATTGAAATAGTGCAGAAAGTAAATAAATTATTAAAAATCAAATACTCAATGAAATTAAATGATTTCTTTTCCACATTATTCACCTCGACAATTCACCATGGCATGAGACCATAGGGCTTTTGAAGCCTCTGAATTTGGGAGCATTCCCTGAATTTTCCAAAGTCAGAGGCCACCCCTATGAAGAGTTATTGATTTTTCAATTCTAGGTCACTATTCTGAGTATTTTAATTCCAATAATTAGCATATTGTGAAATAAATTCTAGGAAAATTTTGTGATGTTTCTTATGATCAGAGAACCCTAGGAAAAATAGTTTTTGGAGTTAACTCACTTTTAATAACCCTAATTGGCTTAAATACCAAAAATGAAGCTTTAATTAATTAGAGCTAATCATACATCAAATTGACTTGAAATCAATTCTCCACTGACCTTTAGGATCAGAGGAACCCACCATAAAAGTTCGAAGTCAATTGGACTTGGTTAACTCTATCAAATGGGTTGATTAAGCCATTTAGCCAAAATTAAACTTCAAAAATTTATAACTTTCAAAATACTTTTCAAAAATTCACCAAATTGGTTTTGGAGCCTCTTTGATATCAGGGTAATTTAAGAAAATTAAAATTGTAATTTTCCAAAAAAGTTGATTTTTTGCATTATTTTAATATTTTTAATAATTAAAAAATAATAAAAATCACAAAAATAATAAAATTCACCAAAATGTCACATTTTTAATTTTAATCACTTAGGAACAAACCCCATATTTTTCTTAAGTCTCTATGATGAGATATTAAATTTTAAAGCCCTAAGGTAATTTAAAAAAAAATGTATTTTCTAGCATTTCCACTAAAATAATTCTAATAAATCAAAGAAAAATCAGAAAATTATAAAAATTGGTTCTATGGTTTCCTTGATATCAGGAAGATTTCTGAAAAATATAAAATTCATTTTTCAACCTTTATTTTATTTTTAAATTAATTAATACTCCAAAACTCAAAATAATTATAATAAAAATAATATAATTCAAAAAATCACCAAAATTGGTCCAAGTGGTCCTCTGGTCATTAGGAATGTCCCATAATTTTCTTAAGAATAGAAACTTTCCCTTGGTCATGTTATTAAATTTTCCTTGAAAATTCTTATTTTCCACCAAAAATAATTATATAAATAAATTAAATATAGAAAAATCACATTTTCTCCTCTAATGTCTTGATTGACATATGAGTGAAGTGTCATAAATATTTCAAATTCATTTAAGCTCAATTAAGTGAGTTATGGAATTAGTAAGTTTAAAGGGCAAAATAGTAATTAAAATTTTAACCTATAATTAAAAATTTTAGGTTTAATTAAAAGGGTGGGTAAAATATTTGTTATTAAGTTTATTTTGGAGGTTTGAAACTTGGGTATTTAAAGAGTAGAAACCTATCAAACAATTTGAAAATAATTAAAATAAACCTTAATTAAATAATTAATTAAACTTGAAAGAATAATAAAAAAAATGGAATTATTAAAATAGGGACATTATTAGGAAGAAATTTATTCTTTAATCTCATAATCCCTAAATTAATCACCTCAATAACATTTAATTCCTAATTAAAATGATAATCTAAACTCAAGGTTTAAAATGTTAAAAAGCTTAATTATTAAATTAAATTAAAGTTAAAACATCTAAATTAAATCCTTCCAAAATTTCAATTAAATTAATACTTTAACAATTAAAATTAAATCATCCCTAAAATATAAAAAAATATATATATTAAATTAAAATTAAAAGAAAAATAATAAAATTAAATTAAAATTTAAATTAGATTAAAATTAAAATGAAATTGAATTAAACTAAATTAAATTAAAATTTAAATTAAATTAAATTAAATTAAATTAAATTAAATCACATTAAATTAAATTAAATTAAAACATATTAAATTAAATTAAATTAAATAATAAAAATAGTAAATAAAATCAAGTTAAAATAAAATTAAAATTAAACTAAATAAATAAAATTAAATTAAAAATTAAAACTAAACCAAACCAAATTAAATTAAATTAAATTATATTAAATTAAATTGAATTAAATATAACATCACTTAAGACATAAAGAATTCAAAAATAAATCTAAAACAACTCGAACACTATTCCAAACTTAAACCCATTAATTGAAATTAAATCGAATTACAAATCACTTGAACATCGATTTGCCCTCAAAAGCTCTTGTTGTCATAACTCCTAAATGAAGTGTTAAGTGAAGTGTTACTTCACTCATAGTGGTATTCAAATGTCCTAGTTCACTCGAGCAAGATAACAAAACTTGAACTCCCTGGATGATCGATTCATTGTATAATTAAATTCTCTCGGACTTAAAATAATCCTAAAAGTATCGAAAAGATGTTTAAGATTCGTCTTAAGCACTTCCTCAGCATAATAAGATGTTTATAAGAACAATTAAACTTAATCGTTCTTCGATGAAGAAAATCGTCCTCAAACCAAAACACAAGAACCTGGACGTCATAGAGACGACTAGCCATATGAGTAGGACCTCGGTAGAAAACCATAAGCCTTCCCTTAGCTTCACCTAGGAACTTGTTTTAAATGCTTAAATTTTCTAAATTGTGTTTAAGTGCACTCGGGATGACGGGAAGACCCTCCAGTGCGCTTTTATTTTATTGCAATTTACCTTCGCAATTTACTTTATCGCAAATGCACTTACTTTTCTTGCATGATAAACAACTGTTGCATGAAAACCCACACCTTTAGGATAGTTTCTAAAACTGAAACCAAAACTAAATTAAAAATCATTACAAGATAGAATTCACCACCACAACATTTCAAAATATAAAACAACTCAAAATTTAATCACAAACGAACAACAAAACTACAACTACAACTAAATTAAAACGTCTTGTTGGATGATCTGGAATACCTCTGATGATGTAACCTACGTGTTGCTAACGGGATTTCCCACTGGTCTAAATGAAAGTGTGGAACTCATTTAGTCGAGTTTAGCAAATTCATCTGGACTAAGTTAATCCGATAAAAATAACGATGCCGAAGGATGGAACCGCGGGATCTTAACCTGTGTTGTTATAATCAACTTTAAGATTTGTTTTAATTAAAACATAGAAAACACTATGGAAATTAAGACCTTCTCTAAACCAAAATACTTCTCTCATCTCTTGATTTATGATTTCTAAACCTCTCGCAACAATAAGGAGCTTCGGAGCATGATGGGCAAGACGGCCATCTTCATCAAGAAAACAACTCTACATCAGCTAAATATTTCTTAGAATTAAATAACTAAACCATAGGACTTCGAGGTAGTTTGCCTAGTGCAACATAAATCCTCAACCTTTTGTTAATCATTTGCATTGCAAATTAAGCCCTAACCGGTCTTAGGATTCCTAGTTAGTCGTCCGATACGACATAAACACTCACATCTTCGAGGCTATTTGTATGGTCATGTCATACAAATATATGTCCTAATTAATTAAAATTGGCAAGATCAAAACATTAAATAAATATTAGGACTTTCCTAAATTCAAGCCAAACAATAGGATAGTCGGGAAATTACCGAAGTTCGCTTCGAATCAGTAATTTCTCCTACCTTTCTTCCTTCGAATTCCCAAAACAAAATGTTCCAAACTTCGATCCATTCCCTATCGAAATTCCAAAATTCAATCCATCGAAAACTTAAACTTTAAAATTCTTAAGAGCAGAATTACCGATTATTATCGAGAGTTTTCTTAAGTGATTCCCGTCACTTAAGATGTAATTAACTATAGTGGGCTTGCCCTTATAGGAATTTTAAGAACCCGAGTAATATAAACCCCGCTTAATTCATTTATATTAAGCAGTGGAATTCGTCGGCTTATAAAATTGGTTCGCAGACCAAACGGATGTCACAAATCTTCTAGTTTATTTAATCGAGCCCCATCACCAAACAGTGTGTTTATTCTTCGGGATAGATGCTCGGTTTGTGATGCGATGCTCGTTTATATAAACTATCTGGGATGTGAGGTCGGTTTGATTTCATATCTTAAAATTATTTTCAAAATTAAATACTACTTTTCAAATTATTTATTTAAATTAAATTAAAAAAAATCCGCCGACAATTTCTGTAGGCGACCCCCCTTTTCAAAATACAACACACAACCTAAAATAAGTTGTACAACTTCTGGTGACTCCGCTGGGGATAATTCCTCTCTCCATTTTAATGAGATAATTCTGCTTTCAAAAATCGGTAGTGTATCCATGTCCCTAGTGGATCAAACTACCCTTCTTTCCGTTGGAATACTATGTTCATTTCTACCTTGAATAAGTATAACTAACATTCTCTCGGATTTAGGAGCCACTCGTTTAGACACCCCTAAACAGAGAGGTTCCGAGATCCTTTTACCTCATTTCGAGGTGGGGTGGGCCCCAATAGGTATTAGTTTAGGAGCAGCCTTGCGGATCGAGAAGTTTCTACAAGACTTTCTCTTCCTTTTCCAGTTCCTAATCAATTCCTTTTACCCTTCCTACAACTCTCCTTCTTTTAATAATTCTTTGTCCTAACGAACAAATCTTTTCGAAAAATAATTATCTAAATAAATTTTCTTTTAATACCAAAAATACACTAAGATAAATGGAAATGTGTTCGGACTCTTTCTTTTGCGTCATAAGTTTTACGACAAGAAGAAGCACGATTCGGGACTAACACTGGAATCCGTCCCGCGAAATGGAAGCCCCAAACCGATCTTCTCCTTCGTCAATCGGACCGGACCTAGCCGTTTTCAAGGACGAACCGCCTAATAATGGAATCATTCGATTCGGACAAGGATTCGGGGACACCGACATCAAAATCCCCGACGTCACTCTCTTTCACTCACAAGCAAAATACCGTAAGCCGAGAAGCCGTTGATCGAGTTTAACCTCAAGTCAACTCATGAATTCCCTCCTCTGCAAAAGATTCCAACTGAGATGAGTACTGTTGTTCGCAAAAGGAATGTTGTTGCTACCCCCACTGGTCTAGTTGTCTCTACACCTACCCCGGCTTCTGCCAGACTAAAGGGGAAGAAAATTCGAACCGTGATGAACTTGTTGCCATGGAGGGTACAGATCTTCCCCGTAAAACCTTCCGTTTTTGAAATCGGGTCCAGTCTCGAGAATTCCATCACCGACACGGACTCGCAGGAGGAACGAAGTAGAAGGATTGCTGGAGAAGCCGTAGCCGCCGAAGTCGCTTTCCGGAGGAAATCCCGTAACCGCCCGAGTATACACCACCGCTCCGAATACATACCACTTTTGGGAGGAAGTAGATTCCATCCCCTCTCCGCCGCAGAGGCGAGGAAAATGTCCGCAAGATTGCTTCGCATCGCCTCGCCCCGCATATTACAACGACGGCCATAAGAAAAGGGCTAGAATTACGCCATTCGCTCGACCGCAAACCTTGATGAAAAATTAGCAAAGAAAGAAAAATGCCCCGTATCGTAGATTTTAAGAAGGATAGTAGGTGTGCCGCCCAAGTCCCATCTCGGGCCGCGAGTAGAACCTTGCTATCGCCGCGAAAAAGCCAAATAAGAGAATGAAAGCTAGTCCACCCGTCGTTGTTTCGAGACTACAAATTAAGGAGGATACCACCTTCCAAAGCATTTGGTCGACGGACCATCCGGTCCTGCACCTTCCGTCGCTAGAAGGATGGTGTGGCGTCCCACTACCGGACAATTAAGATTAAAATAACAACTCGAAAAGGAAAGTCTCGTCGAGAGACTTCGAGTCCGAAGAAAGTGCTACCACAAGAAAGGGGACTCATGAGAAGGAAACCCGACAGCCATCGCATGACAACTACAAAGTTGTACAGAAAAGACCATTAGAAGATGCTATGGAAAAGCTAAGAACTGATATTCGGCGATTAGCAAAAGAAAGAGAAGAAAAATTCGGAGATGAAGTCGACTCGTTAGAGTTCATGGATGATGAATGTGCATAAATTAACATGGTTGAAACACGAGCTTCGTCGACTTCACAAGGTGCTCTCGCAGCAGCAGAAGAGAGGAGCCTGAAGTAATGAGGATGCAGCTTTAGAAGAAAGATGATACGATCGCCCAAATGGCAAAAAGGATGAAAGAGATGGTCTGCAGCCTCTAGCCACACTCCGCAGTCGTGTTCAACCCCAAAGAGAAACACCCCCGTAGGTTATTCACATCAGAGACGGAGGAAAGAAGATTACATCCGTCAACGGGGATGATCAATTAAAAAAGGATGCCACACAAAGCATGATTCCGGAAAAGGATATCAAGAGCATGGTGGAACAAAGAAAGCGTAGAAGCCTTGGCACAATCAAAGAGCGGGACATCCATTCGGACGGGTAGACCTTACCCGAACAATTCGACGGTCCAATATCCGAAAGGCTTCGTACCACCTCTGTTCAAAACCTTGATGGAACCGTAAACCCTCGACAGCATGTTGCACATTTTCGTGTCAGTTGTTGCAATGCTGGCGGAAGTGATGCTTTACTCTTCCGACAAGCTTGTCAGCAACTTATCGTGGATCGCCTTGATTGGTATGCGAATTACCGAACGGTTCGGTGAAGATATTTTCGTAATTAGAGAACCTCTTCATCAAGCGATTTGTCGGAGCTCAGCACCACATCACTATAGGTGATTTAGTAGGTAGAGAAGCGTAAGCCTAATGAAACTTTGGTGGATTACATACTTCGATGGAGGAATCTAAGTATGAAGTGTGAGCCACAGCTACAAGAACAACATGCAGTCGGCATTTTACTGAAGAGCATTCATGGCCCGATAGCACTTCTCCTCAAGAGAATTACTATTAAGACTTTCAAGAAGTTGTTAAGCAAGGCCGGAAGCTTGCAAGAGGAGGTGAAGCAATTAAGTTTCACCAACAAAACAGACAAACAAAAGCCCGTGAAAACTTTTGAAAAGAAGTCTAGGATCGTCGCAGCAGTCGATAAAGGCAAGCAGCCAATACAAATACCGCCAGAACGGCCGCAACAAACTCAACAGAATTACTCAAGAACCCCGACCCAGCCTATCGCTCATCCCAACAAGATGAACAACCACCTCGTCCACAACGTACGTTAAGGGAGCTTCGAGCAGGGAGTATCCGTTCAAGAATGAGGCAAGGCGTAAAAATATTCCGCTAGCCTGATGAAGACTCCGCATTTCCAACCGCCGCAGCCTAAGAAACCGAAGAAGTCGACAAGAAAGGTTATCCCAACTTTTGCCCTTACCACCGGATGCTTGGACACAAGATAGAAGATTGCATTACCTTCAAAAGTTGGCTCAACGACAATCTTCGAAAAGGGAATATAACTATCCCGAAGGAATACATGAAGGAACCCCAGAAAGGAGTTTCCGTCAATGTTATCTCGATGGAACTCATTGTTCCGATAGATCCCTATGCGACTGATGATGGATGGACTACCGCCTGGACAAAGTCTTCGAAGAAGATTTTGGATCGCATCCAAACCACTTCGGTGCGAGCCTCAATTCGTAGTTCGAAACCCGTCAAGTCGGCATTATCACATGCGATGAAGAACCGCCTCAACAAGAGACGATTAAAGAAAAGAAGAAAATCGATGAAGAAGAGAAGACCGAGGCTCCCGAGGCTGGACTAGGGGCCGCCTATCCTAGGATAGTTGTTTCCGATTCGGGGGAGAAATCCCTCGAACCTCTGACTCTGTATGATTATCTGCTCACTTCGGTGGGATCTTATAATGATAAGGGTTATGGAGTTGGCTACATTTTGACTGTTTCTAACGATTACGTAACTAGCGACAACCAATGTAATACGGACATCTATTCCGATACAAGTAACAATTCTCAAATCATACACAATCTCGACGATCACAATGATAAAGAAGACATCCACCAAGGAGGCTACGAGAGTTCAACAAGCAATGAATCTATTTGCGAGTTTCGAGGAGCTCCAGTCACAATAGAGTTAGTCTTCAGACTCTGAAGCGAATCCAGAAGAACCTGTCATTTCGATTCAGGAGGAGACACCAGCAAACTCAATACTAGATTCAGAAGAAATTACAGAAGTCAACTTAAGAAGTGGAAGAGTTTTACCTCCGAGAATGGGTCCAAAGGACAAAGGAAAGCAGGTGGTTGTTCAGGAAGAACCAACCACGACAGAAGAAATACCCATTCGGGATGAAATCGAGACACATGGAAATAAAGTGGAGTACAATGTGCTAGCCCATCTTAGGAAACTACCGGCCAAACTGAGCATCTACGACGCTCTCATCTTATCAAAGGAGATGAGAGAAGCTCTGATCAAGGCCTTACTCGATCCGTAAATTCGCTTATCTCAAATGACCGGAGATTCCTTAGATGAGGTTTGCTCGTTAAAGGAACAAGCCGAGGTGTTACCTTCACTGGACAATGACCTACTACTGGGATCTGCGACCACAACCGACCGTTGTACATTTCACTCACAATCGGAAAGTTTACGCTATCCGCAGTATTGGTGGATCCAGAGCATCGATCAATATAATGAATCTTCGAACGCTAAGCATACTTGAAATCGATGCTCGCGAGCTCGAAGCGGACAAAATGTTATTAAGAGGATTCAACCGTAAAGGAGAAAGAGCCCTCGGATCGATAACACCGCTAATGAAGACCGGTGACTTGGCAAAGACAACAGCGAAATTTCACATAATCGATTCGAAACGTCATTCAACGCTCTACTCGGGCCGACCATGGATACATGAAAATATGATGGTACCATCATCCCTACATCGTTGCATCAAATACTACGATGGAGGGGAACAAGTGCATCAAAGGTGACTTACAACCATTCTCCGTACATGAAATTGGAATCCATGAAGATGCAACTTATTATGCACCTCCGAAGAAAACAATCTTCTCCGGAGATACCATAACAAATGAAGCAAAGGAAATTCGAGACGACGAAGAACTCGAAGTTCTAGTCCAACAACTACTCACCACACCCTTACGGCGAGATGGTGAAGGTTTCTCCACAACTCGCATCCGAGGTGGAGGCCGAGGACGAGGTCGTGGCAGAGATGTTAAGACAACTGGACGGAGGAAACCAGCCATCAATGTTCATCGGGAAGATAGTTCCGAAGAAGAAAAAGAGATCAAGCAAGAAGCAACAACAATAAGCTCGAAGAAGCCGCAATCCAGGATCTCTCTCGAAGATGAAAAGAATGAGGAATATAAATCGATGTACGAGAAGATTAACCACTATATACATACTATGACCCTGACCCCGATCCATTCTAATAAGATCGAGGGTATGGTGGTCAAAGAGGTACGTAGCGGCAGTGCAAAGCCCATCAAATTCTACCGTGGTGCTCCTTCCTCCAAAACCGAAAATAATGTACAATTCAAGATGCTACTTCATCGAATTAATGGAATTACCTTTTCGAGTGGTACTCTCCCCGTGTTCAAAATTTAATTCAACGTGGTTTCTTACCTCGACAACGGACAAAAGGTCAATCACAACATTTTGAAAAATTATGGAATAACTCCGGTCGTCCACCCAATTCAAAGCATGGTCTCTGATTCGGCACAAGAGGATCAGCTGACGATACCGAATTTTTCTTGGTTGTCACTTGCTAGTCTAATGAAAACCGCATGGAAACTACGTAAGAATTCGAAGATTTACAAATTGGAAACGCTCCACCAGAGTTCGAAGAAGAGATCAAATCTACAATAGATGAGTTAACTGAAGTTAACTTAGGTACTAGCGAAGAGCCTAGACCTACCTTTGTTAGCTCCTTACTCAATAAAGAAGACTCCGAAGAAATAATCAAGTTATTAATGGAATTTAATGACTGTTTTGCTTGGAACTATGATGAGATGCCAGGACTAGCTCCAGAGGTCGTAGTCCATAAGCTAGGAGTGGATCCTACTTCGTTCCAATCGACAAGGTCCTGTAAGAATGCGTCTAGAAATCGAACAACAAGTCATAGCTGAAGTTAAAAAGCTAATAGACGCTAAATTTGTCCGTGAAGAACAATACCCGACTTGGTTAGCCAATGTGGTGCCATTTAGGAAGAAGAATGGTCAGATCAAAATTTGTGTAGATTTCAGAGATTAAATAAGGCATGTCCAAAAGATGAATTCCCTCTACCGATCCCAGAATTAATGATCCACATTGCTTCAACACATGAAATATTCTCTTTCATGGATGGATCTTCAGGATACAACCGCATAAAAATGGCTCCGTAAGATGAAAAACTTACAGCATTCGTAACGCCGATCGGAGTATATTGCTACACAATGATGCCATTCGGATCGAAGAACGTAGGAGCAACCTACCGTAGAGCAATGACAAGAATTTTTGATGATCTCATCCACAATCAAGTCGAATGCTACGTGGACGATGTGGTCATCAAAAGCAAAGTAAAGGAAAACCACCTCGTATGATTCGAGAATTGTTTTCGAACGATTAAGACAATTTAACCTTAAGATGAATCCCTTAAAATGCGCCTTCGGCGTCACCTCCGGAAATTCTTAGATTTGTTTTCCGACATCGTGGAATTGAAATCGACCCCGAAAAGATTAAAGCTATCTTAGAAATGCCACCTCCCAAAACCTTAAAACAACTACGATCTTTTCAAGGGAAGTCGGCATATCTTCGACGCTTTATCTCAAACTTGTCGGTAGGTGTCGACCTTTCTCGACATTAGTTAAAAAGGACGCCAAATTTATTTGGGAAGAAAAATGTCGAAGGCCTTTGAGGACATTAAACAATATTTAATGACACCTCCTGTCTTAGCAGCCCCAGTCTCATGTAGACCGCTGATACTTTATACCGCGGCTTTAGACGACTCACTCAGAGCCCTGTTAGCCCAGGCCAATGATGAGGGTAAAGAAAATGCTCTTTACTATCTAAGCCGTCGATTACTTCCGACGGAAATAAAATATCCCGCAATTGAAAAGCACTGTTTGGCCCTGATCTTCACCGTTCAAAAGCTCAGGCACTACATGCTTTCTCATAAGGTCAACCTGATCTAGAAATTTAATCCATTGCAATACTTGATGACCCGTCCAACGCTTTCCGGCGTACTTGCCGTGTGGTCAATGATATTATTGCAATTCGATATAACTTTCGTGCCTCTTCGTGTCGTAAAGGGACAAGTCCTAGCAGACTTCCTCGCAAAGACACCCTTTGCTGCAGAATCTCCTCTCAATGACGATTTGCCGCATGAACAAATAATGAGCTTAGAAGACCCCGATGATCGACGTTGGGAATTATATTTCGACGAAGCATCTTCAAGCACACAAAGACGAAGAATCACAAGTGATAGTGCCCTGCAAGGCGGGAATCGACTAATCTTTATAACACCGGAGCGGGGATGTTAAGATACTCCTACCACTTACCGCAGCCATGTACAAACAACGAAGCGTAATACGAAGCCCTCATAACAGGATCGGAATTAACTATTCAAATGGGGATAACAAACATCAACATCTACGGGGATTCACAGTTAATCATTCAACAGATCGCCGGACAGTACAGAATTTTAAAACCAAGACTCGAGCAATACTTCCAGTATGCCATACAGTTGTTAGAACAGATTCTGAATGTGACGATCTAAAAAATTCTCATGAAAGAAAACACTTTAGCAGATGCGTTAGCCCGCCTCGCAAAAGAATTTGCCTGCTTGCAAGATGAATCAGTGGAACTGTCAGTTCAAGGACAACCGGTCCTATCACAGCTCGACATGGATATGATACACAAATCAGAAAAAGAAGAAGAATCAACTAAGCAGCAGAATGAAAAACACGTAAGATCGGCGACAACCATTAATGAGACTACCCGCAAACAGAAAACTACCGGACGATAGGTCGTTAGCCCATCAGATCAAGAAAAGAACTCTGTCCTACACATTAATAATTAACACGTTATACAGAAGGTCTTTCGATCAAATGTAGCTAAGGTACCTAAGCGGGTCCGAAGCCCGTGAAATTGTTAAGGAGGTGCATTCAGGACTCTGTGGCGCTCACCAGTCGGGTCCAAAAATGAAAATGAAAATTAAAAGACTAGGGTACTACTGGCCCTCAATGATGACAGACTGCATGAAAATCGCCAAGAGCTGTCACCAATGTCAAGTGCACGGAGTGGTTCTACACCAACCTCCAAATGTGCTACATCCGACAATCGCGTCGTAGCCATTCGAATGTCGGGGCACGATATAGTGGGTCCAATGAACAACCATCTTCGAAAGGACATCGCTTCATTCTTGTAGCTACAGACTACTTTTCCAAGTGCGAGAGGCAGCTACACTCGTAGAAGTGAAAGCACACCACGTGCTACAGTTTTTCAAGAACCAAGTTGTCTACCGTTTCGGAGTGTCGCGCAGGATCATCTCAGATAATGGGTCAGCATTTAGAAGCACGCAAATCAATAATTTTGTCAGGAGACACGGAATCGACTAGCGGTATTCAACAATTTACTATCCAAGAGCAAACGGCCTGGCTGAGGCTTTTAATAAAACTCTCGTTCAAATTTTAAAGAAAACCTTGGACGATAATAAGAGAAATTGGCACGAGAAGTTATTAGAAGCCTTATGGCCTCACCGGACAACCTTCAGAACTCCTACTCAAGCTACACCTTACGCTCTAGTGTATGGGTTCGAGGCAGTGTTACCCTTAGAGGTCCAGCTTACTTCACTCAGAATTGCGGTTGCAAACAAAATCACGACAGAAGAGAATGCCAAATTACGACTAGAAGAATTGGAAAGCCTGGAAGGGAAAAGACTTGCAGCGCAACGGAACTTAGAACTATACCAAGCCAAGATGGTTCAAGCCTAAGACAGATCGGGTCCGCCCAAGAACCTTCAAAGTTGGTGACTTAGTTCTCGTTCTCAAGAGACCTATCCTCGCACACCGCAAGATAGGAGGAAAATTGAACCCACTCGGGAAGGACCGTTTCGTGGTCGAAGCAAGATACTCGTGAGGCTCTTACCGCCTAGTGAATCGCCAAGGAGAACGACATATGCTTCCGATCAACGGACGATACTTGAAGAAGTATTACGCTACCTGATGTTTCAAAGGAATGAATTCTTCATCCCTAGTAGCACGGGTGAAGTAATTACTTATGACTGAGTCTGAACCCAAAAATAATAAAAAATGTGCTAAAATAAATAAAATCATGATAATAAAGTTTTCCTTGTTCTCTCTTCCAAATCAAAATCTTTTCCCCGATCTTTTCCCACTTCATTCCTGTTAAATTTAAAAAAATACAAAAGAAAACTCTATCTCTAATAAACATTTTCTTAATGTTCTTGTTCTTAGTACAGCCCCCTGATCCTTTTCCTTGTCTTTTCGCAGGGAAATGTCAAACGGGCGGTTGGTCCTAAACTTTAGAAATGGCGTAAGCCTTGCACTCGACGAAAAGAGGGTGAAAGATGGAGTGATATAGAGATTGACTCAGATTTCGCACCAGCAGGCCTGCAAAACGATGAAGGTGACTGGATCCCAGTTGACTGAGAGGAATTGCCCAGTCAGACAGTAATTAAAATGGGTGGCCCAAGCCACCAACCCGGCAGCAAGAAAAGAAAAACAAACACTGAGGAGGACAAGAGTATCAAATCCGTAGTCGCTACAGTAGAGGGCAGGCTTGTCAGCGCCGCGCCCACAGAGATTCAGGAAGTACGAAGAGCTACTCTCACAAGCAACTCGGCCGAAGAAATAAAAATCGCCGTATCCGCAAGATGTTAACTAAACCAGCAGCGGCGCGATGAGGCAGTCGCTACTACCAATGCATATACTTCAAGGATACCGGTTCGCCAGGAACTTGAAGAAAGGAGGCCAGCTCCTAGGATAACAGAAAAGACCATGGAAATCTCAAGAAGATCAGAAGAAGGAAGGCTACCACGCCACCAGATAAAGCCACCAGCAATGCATAACCTTGTTGCGTAAGCAACCCGGAGGATGTCCCGACGGAGACCATCCCCGAGGAGCCGAGGTATGCAGGAGAACGCGAAGGGATTGAGCCATATATCCCACAGTACGTCACCAGGCCTCGCCATTTGCAGATTATTCCAGAATACGAGCTAGAAAGAATGCAGAATGTCGAGAAGAAAACTTTTGAATACTTCGAGAGGATTAGAGGCAGGAGGATCAATATACTAGAAGGCCTCGAGCTACATACAAACGTGTTCTCAGAATACGAACAACAATAAATCGTGGACTGCATCCAGGATTTGAAAAGAATGGGTCGAGCGAGCCGCCTAAGAGAAAACACCTACTCGAACCCTCGGAGATGGATGCCGTGGAAAGGGAGAATTACAACACAATGTGGATGCTGCTACAACTTCGCGGAAGACAGGAAGGGAAACCCACCGGAATACTCCGTCATGGCAAGGTAGACCCAATGCCATTAGTCATCAAAAGGATGGTAAAGAGAATGATAACATGGAGGGTACCGCCGCAGATTGCATACCCAACAGCTTGCATCATTAACATTTACAAGAAGGGTGACCGCATACCCCCGCACATAGATCACCACGACTTTGTCGACCTTTCGCACAGCTTCTTTTCGAACGAATGTAATATCATGTTCGGATCCGACCTCCGCATAGCAGGCCCGTGTGAGTTCCGAGGGCCAGCAAAGATACCATTACCGGTAGGTTCCGTCATGATACTAAAGGGCAACGGAGCGGATGTCGCTAAACATTGCATACCAGGAGTACCAATGAAGCGGATCTCAGCTACTTTCGAAGGATGGATGACAGAAAGCACCTTACCACTTCCAAACTGTACCCGTAGCTAGAGAGCCTCCGCCTTACGAGCCGTGAGTTATATGGAAAATATCACACCTCCAACGTACATCCATAAGGCATCCTCGCCAAGGATGGCTTGGAAGGTGATGCTATCGACCATGTACCTCACTATTCGTACATGGATTTTCGACGGATGCCTTTTTGGATGGATAGACAAAGATCATACATATCCGTTTTGAATCTACATGGATTATATGAGATGTATTCCGCATCGAGTTGTATGATGTATCTTCAACATGATTGGAATGAAAGTGACTATGTCACATTTTTGGCCTTCACCTCTTTTGTGCAAGTTGACTGGGAAACGCCATTAAAGTTAAATGAACTTCGAACAAAGAACAGAAAAGAAACAAAAAGAATAAAAGAAAACTTTCCTTAAAAAAAATCTAAAAGAAAAATAATGAACGCCAAATTCACATGAAACATTAAATGAATGATAAGGCAAATTTTAATTGTTAAAGGACAAACAAAATGAACACAAATTTTAAATCAAATCTCAATCAAATTTCAGTTTCAACCTTCCAGATCTCAAATCAAATCTCAATCAATTTCAAATTCAATCTTCCAGATTTCAAATCAAATCTCAATCAATTTCAAATTCAATCTTCCAGATTTCAAATCAAATCTCAATCAATTTCAAATTCAATCTTCCAGATTTCAAATCAAATCTCAATCAAATTTCAAATTCAATCTTCCAGATCTCAAATTACATCAAAACTCAAACTTTTTGGGTTGAGGATTTTACATCTGAGACTGCATTGCTTTAGGATTCTTTCCCTATCGCAATGAAATACATCAAAATCAAATTCTTGGGGTTGAGGATTTTACATCCGAGACCGTATCGTTTAGGATTCTTTCCCTACCGCAATGAAATACATCAAAATCAAATTCTTGGGGTCGAGGATTTTACATCCGAGACCGCATTGCTTTAGGATTCTTTCCCTACCGCAATTAAATACATCAAAATCAAATTCTTGGGGTTGAGGATTTTACATCCGAGACTGCATTGCTTTAGGTTCTGTCCCTATCGCAATGAAATACATCGAACTCAAATTCTTGGGGTTGAGGATTTTACATCCGATACTGCATTGCTTTAGGATTCTTCCCCTATCGCAATGAAATACATCGAACTCAAATTCTTGGGGTTGAGGATTTTACATCTGAGACTGCATTGCTTTAGGATTCTTTCCCTATCGCAATGAAATACATCAAAACTCAAACTTTTGGGGTCGAGGATTTTACATCCGAGACTGCGTTGCTTTAGGATTATTTCCCTATCGCAATGAAATACATCAAAACTCAAACTTTTGGGGTTGAGGATTTTACATCCGAGACCGCATCGCTTTAGGATTCTTTCCCTATCGCAATGAAATACATCAAAATCAAATTCTTGGGGTTGAGGATTTTACATCCGAGACTGCATTGCTTTAGGATTTTTTCCCTATCGCAATGAAATACATCAAAACTCAAACTTTGGGGTCGAGGATTTTACATCCGAGACTGCATTGCTTTAGGATTCTTTCCCTATCGCAATGAAATACATCAAAACTCAAACTTTTGGGGTCGAGGATTTTACATCCGAGACTACATTGCTTTAGGATTCTTTCCCTATCGCAATGAAATACATCAAAACTCAAACTTTTGGGGTGGAGGATTTTACATCCGAGACTGCATTTCTTTAGGATTCTTCCCCTATCGCAATGAAATACATTAAAATCAAATTCTTGGGGTTGAGGATTTTACATCCGATACTGCATTGCTTTAGGATTCTTTCCCTATTGCGATGAAATACATCAAAACTCAAATTTTGGGGTCGAGGATTTTACATCCGATACTGCATTGCTTTAGGTTCTTTCCCTATTACGATGAAATACAACAAAATCAAACTCTTGAGGTTAAGGATCTTACATCCAATACCGCATTGCTCTGAGATCTCTCCTCATTGCAATGATTCAATCCAATCAATTCAATTTTCTTTTGAGGTTGAAGATGGTACATCTAAAACCACAAAATTCCAATTTTCATTTCAAGTTCAAATCCCTTCAAATTAATCTTAACAAAACTTCAATCTAAATTGAAACTCAAACTGAAAGCTGAGCTCACACATCAAAACTTAAACTGAAACAAAATGAAATCTAAATCGAGATTCCCCGCATCATGTGATTTGGGATTCGCCACCTTTCCCTTTCCCCAGCCGAGAGTTCGTGAATCTCCAGCCTCGCAGATATACTCGACACTCCCCAATGAAAATTCTTTAATTTCGTCCCAAGTTTGTCACTTGACATCCGTGTTGGTTTTGTTGATCTCTTCGGTTAACGCTAATACACGCGGTGTGCTTCGGATAAGCACACTACACCTGTCGGGGTCCATTTGTCGACCTCATTTTCGATGAGGTCTTCTCTTCTCTCTTTAGTACTTAGGATCTAGCCTTAGGCTTTTCCTTCGACTATCTTAGAGGACTAGAAGTGGAACCCACCACTTAGAAATTCAAACCACTTCTAAATTCCTCGCAAACTCCACAAACTTCGATTGTAAACCCCTAATCACCTGGAGGGTCGAAATCAAGTGCGGAAGCTAGTGATGAGTTCCTATAGGACGCTTGGCCTCAGGACCGCCCCGGCGGCCCTGGTCTGGTGAAGGGCTGACTTACACACACACTACACTTATGCACTACACTTTCACACACCTCCAAAAACCACACCCATACCCAACTTGACCTCCTCACTCATGGAGGTGATTCACATGGATGGTCCTTAACCCCTAAGCCCTTGGCTGAGAGGGTTAGGAACAACATAGTGAATGCCTCAAATGAGTCCCTTCATGGCTCATGTGGGCTTGGTATGGCTTCATGGCTCAACAAAAATGGTTCCATTCCACTTACATTTACCCAATCTTCAATTTTCCAAATTTTCAATTTTTGACCCCAGGGACCCTACACCCGCCTAGCCTACCCAAAACCCTTGAAATTACCTAAATTTTTCAAAAAAAAAAATCTCCAAATCACCAAAAATTCCTCAAGACCAATCCCAAACATTCCCACATTACTCAAATTGATCATTCATAGCCAAAAAAATCAAAAATTCCAAAAATACCCCCAATACCCTCCAAATACCCAAAATGCCCCTCTTAGCCAAAAAATCCAAAAATTCAAAAAATTCCCAGAAAATTCCAAAAAATCCAAAATATTCCTAATTTCATTTTGTCCAACTACACCATGGGCCAATTTTGTCACTTTACCCAACTTTTGTCAAAATCCCTAATTTGACCCATTTTAACCCAAAGTGAACCCAATGTCAAACCAAACCTACCCAATTGACCCAAATTCTGGTCCAATTCAATTCTAAACTTCAATTCAACATCCCCAACACCAAGACCAAATCCAAGCCCAATTTGATTGACATTTGAATCCAATTTCACTTTTGACCTTAAAGCCCAATTTGGACCCATGACCCAAACTTAGCTCAAACTCTCTCAATTCAACTCCAATTAACCCCAAATCTTTTCTAAACCTTCCCTAACATCCCCAAAAACAAAACACTAACATGATTTGCCCAAAATTTAGACCCAAATCCCACTCAAATTCAACCCAAAGCTAAAAGACCCAATTTTGACCTAAATCCAAACCTAACCCAAATAAGCCCAAACCCCAAAATCAAAACCCAACCAAAGTCGAAACCTCTTTGAAACACTCCCATAAACATTTCCCAACATTAATTTTACATCAATTTCAACCCTAGCCCAATATTGGCCCAAGTTAGCCCAATTTGACCTACATTGGCCCATTTACCAAAGAGGCCCAAATCCAACCCCATTCAAACCCAAATCATTCCAAACTCATTTCAAATTACTCATGACATATCCCTAAACCAAACCCAACAATTATTTGGCCCAAAATTCTACAAAATTCCCATCCATGAATTCATCCTTAAACCTAAAGGCCCATCCCCTTTAGCCTTCCTAAAAGCCCATAAAAAATGACTTCAAAAGGCCCAAAGCCCACATGACAATCCTTTATCATCATCCATTTGATAAAGCCATCTCCTAAGTTCTAAATCCATGATAAAATAAATCCAAATCAAGCCATATGCCAATTCCCATTAAAATGCCAAAATTCACAAAACCCTTTTTCATGAAATCGACTTAACTTTTCCCAAGCCAAAGATGAGCCATGAAGCCATGCATGAGCCACATGGAAGCCATGAGAGCCTCTTTACATGTCACCATGCCATTTTGGGCAAAAGGAGGAGACTCTTTCCTTAATCTCCTAAAGTCATTAGCCTTAACCATGATTCCCCTTAACCCAAATTTAATCCAAATATATTTGGATAAGGACTTCTCCATGTCAAACCAAACTGATTCCTTCGACTCCTCACAACACCCAAAGCCACTCGAAGGGTGAACCAAGCCCAAAAGGTGGACTCGACCAAATCAAGCCAAAATCGGCCTTCCCCCATGCCATCTTAATCCAAGTTTTCACACATGGCAAAGCCCAATCGCCTACACTAAACCCCGCCCCGACCCACCCGAACCCGAGGGTGACCCATGCCTGCTGGCCAGCCCGCCCGGATCACCGGAAAACACCACACCCGAGAGCTCACATGTGAGCCAACATCGAAATTCTCCCTCGCTGAGCCGCCCCATGCCCAGCGGCCATTGCAACTGTTCTTCTCTTGCCAAGAGCAGCTGATCCCAGTCCCTAACTCCCCCTGGGAGGCCCTCCAGCCTCTCCTATTTAAACCCCCACCTCTCTCGGCCATGGAGGAGGTGCTAAACTAACCTTAAGGAAACTCTACCAAAATCACTCCAGACTCTCCCCCACACTTAGAGAATTTGATCCCCACTGTTCTCTTGCCCTAATCCCCACTAATTGAGCTCAATTTTGGAGCTCAATTCTCAAGCCAGAACAGGACACTCCCAAATCCTCCACCAAAGTCAAATTAAACTCACCCACACCCGCATAAGACCAAGAGAAGGAGTTCCCCGATGAAAGCCCCCTCTCCGTGCCACCCATCCGTTCCGTACTCCAAAGGTTGAAATCGGGCTTGGTCAAAATCATACCCGGACAATTCATCGTGCCAGAGACTTCATCCGGAGCTTGCTCGGACCCAATCGAAGCCGACACAACCCTCGCATCGAAGCCACACTTCTCTGAGCTAAGGTATGAGCTAACTCTTTATCCCAAGCCTCTGGAGATTTTCTATTTCAAATGCTTTAATTTCAATGCATGATCACCGTATAGATGTGTTCGTCTCTTCAAGACAAATCCATAGAACACAAGAACACCAAAATCTGTTAAGTATTGAGTGAGATATTAAGGATTTAGTGTGGACTGTTCTCTGGCCAGGAGGCTTGGGGACGATGAACGGATGTCGTCCATTCGATACACGCGCGGCGGACGATCCAGATCGAGTCTTACGAGGAGACGGAACGATGCAGCGGGCCCTCGGAGCTCCGAGTCCGATGGTGGCGTCGAACCAGAAAGCGCCGCGTGGCTGTTCGGAGCTGCCGAGGATGGCGTGGCGCCGCACGGATAAGTAGGAAATTAGGGTATTTCTTGATTTATTTAATTCTCTAAACTTCAAAAATGCATAACTTTGTGTACGAAAATCAAAAAAATAAAATAAAAATACCCTCTTGCTCAGTGAACAGAGGAAAATAATGTGGAAAAGAAATCATTTAATTTCATTGAGTATTTGATTTTTAATAATTTATTTACTCTCTGCACGATTTTAATTCTCCATGCATGTATACAATTCACCATGACATGAGACCATAGAGTGTTGAAGCCTCCGAATTTTGGAACATTCCCTGAATTTTCCAAAGTCGAGGCCACCCCTACGAAGAGTTATTGATTTTTCAATTCTAGGTCACTATTCCGAGTATTTTAATTCCAATAATTAAGCATATTTTGAAATAAATTCTAGGAAAATTTGGTGATGTTTCTTATGATCAGAGAACCCTAGGAAAAATAGTTTTTGGAGTTAACTCACTTGTAATAACCCTAATTGGCTTAAATACCCAAAATGAAGCTTTAATTAATTAGAGCTAATCATACATCAAATTGACTTGAAATCAATTCTCCACTGACCTTTAGGATCAGAGGAACCCACCATAAAAGTTTGATGTCAATTGGACTTGGTTAGCCCTATCAAATGAGTTGATTAAGCCATTTAGCCAAAATTAAACTTCAAAAATTCATAACTTTCAAAATACTTTTCAAAAATTCACCAAATTGGTTTTGCGAGCCTCTCCGATATCAGGGGAATTTAAGAAAATTAAAATTGTAATTTTCCAAAAAAGTTGATTTTTTGCATTATTTTAATATTTTTAATAATTAAAAAATAATAAAAATCACAAAAATAATAAAATTCACCAAAATGTCACATTTTGAATTTTAATCACTTAGGAACAAACCCCATATTTTTCATAAGTCTCTATGATGAGATATTAAATTTTGAAGCACTAAGGTAATTTAAAAAAATGAATTTTCTAGCATTTCCACTAAAATAATTCTAATAAATGAAAGAAAAATCAGAAAATTATAAAAATTAGTTCTCTGGTTTCCTTGATATCAGAGAGATTTTTAAAAAATAAAAAATTCATTTTTCAACCTTTATTTTATTTTTAAATTAATTAATACTCCAAAACTCAAAATAATTATAATAAAAATAATATAATTCAAAAAATCACCAACATTGTTCCAAGTGGTCCTCTGGTCATTAGGAATGTCCCATAATTTTCTTAAGGAAAGAAACTTTCCGTTGGTCATGTTATTAAATTTTCCTTGAAAATTCTTATTTTCCACCAAAAATAATTATATAAATAAATTAAATACAGTAAAAATCACATTTTCTCCTCTAATGTCTTGATTGACATATGAGTGAAGTCACATAAAAATTTCAAATTCATTTAAGCTCAATTTAGTGAGTTATGGAATTAGTAAGTTTAAAGGGCAAAATAAGTAATTAAAATTTTAACCTATAATTAAAAATTTTAGGTTTAATTAAAAGGGTGGGTAAAATATTTGATATTAAGTTGATTTTGGATGTTTGAAAGTTAGGTATTTAAAGGGTAGAAACCTACCAAGCAATTTGAAAATAATTAAAATCAACCTTAATTAAATAATTAATTAAACTTGGAAGAATAATAAAAAAATTGGAATTATTAAAATAGGGACATTATTAGGAAGAAATTTATTCTTTAATCTAAGAATCCCTAAATTAATCACCTCAATAACATTTAATTCCTAATTAAAATGATAATCTAAACTCAAGGTTTAAAATGTTAAAAAGCTTAATTATTAAATTAAATTAAAGTTAAAACATTTAAATTAAATCCTTCCAAAATTTCAATTAAATTAATACTTTAACAATTAAAATTAAATCATCCCTAAAATATAAAAAAATATATTAAATTAAAATTAAAAGAAAAATAATAAAATTAAATTAAAATTTAAATTAGATTAAATTTAAAATGAAATTGAATTAAATTAAATTAAATTAAAATTTAAATTAAATTAAATTAAATTAAATCACATTAAATTAAATTAAATAATAAAAATAGTAAATAAAATCAAGTTAAAATAAATTAAAATTAAACTAAATAAATAAAATTAAATTAAAAATTAAAACTAAACCAAACTAAATTAAATTAAATTAAATTATATTAAATTAAATTGAATTAAATATAAAATCACTTAAGACATAAAGAATTCAAAAATAAATCTAAAACAACTTGAACACTATTCCAAACTTAAACCCATTAATTGAAATTAAATTGAATTACAAATCACTTGAACATCGATTTGCGCTCAAAAGCTCTTGTTGTCATAACTCCTAAATGAAGTGTTAAGTGAAGTGTTACTTCACTCATAGGATATTTAAATGTCCTAGTTCACTGAGCAAGATAACAAAACTTGAACTCCTGGATGATTGATTCATTGTATAATTAAATTCTCTTGGACTTAAAATAATCCTAAAAGTATTGAAAAGATGTTTAAGATTCGTCTTAAGCACTTCCTCAATACAATGGGATGTTTATAAGAACAATTGAACTTAATTGTTCTTTGATGAAGAAAATCGTCCTCAAACCAAAACACAAGAACCTAGACGTCATAGGAGATGACTAGCCATAGGAGTAGGACCTTGGTAGAAAACCATAAGCCTTCCCTTAGCTTCACCTAGGAACTTGTTTTAAATGCTTAAATATTCTAAATTGTGTTTAAGTGCACTGGATGACGGGAAGACCCTCCAGGTGCGCTTTTATTTTATTGCAATTTACCGTCTTGCAATTTACTTTATTACAAATGCACTTACTTTTCTTGCATGATAAACAACTGTTGCATGAAAACCCACACCTTTAGGATAGTCCCTAAAACTGAAACCAAAACTAAATTAAAAATCATTACAAGATAGAATTCACCACCACAACATTTTAAAATATAAAACAACTCAAAATTTAATCACAAACAGAACAACAAAACTACAACTACAACTAAATTAAAACGCCTTGTTGGATGATCGGGAATACCTCGGATGATGTAACCTACGTGTCGCTAACGGATTTCTCACGTGCCTAAATGAAAGTGTGGAACTCATTTAGTTGAGTTTAGCAAATTCATCCGGACTAAGTGAATCCGATAAAAATAACGATGCCGAAGGATGGAACCACGAGATCTTAACCGGTGTTGTTATAATCAACTTTAAGATTTGTTTTAATTAAAACATAGAAAACACTATGGAAATTAAGACCTTCTCTAAACCAAAACACTTCTCTCATCTCTTGCTTTATGATTTCTAAACCTCCGCAACAATAAGGAGCTCTGAGTATGGTGGGCAAGACACGGCCATCTTCGTCACAAGAAACAACTCTACATCGCCTAAACATTTCTTAGAATTAAATAACTAAACCATAGGACTTCGAGGTAGTTTGCCTAGTGTAACATAAATCCTCAACCTTTTGTTAGGCATTTGCATTGCAAATTAAGCCCTAACCTGGCCTTAGGATTCCGAGGTAGTCGTCCGATACGACATAAACCCTCACATCTTCGAGGCTATTTGTATGGTCATGTCATACGAATATAAGTCCTAATTAATTAAAATTGGCAAGATCAAAATATTAAATAAATATTATGACTTTCCTAAATTCAAGCCAAACAATAGGATAGTCGGGAAATTACCGAAGTTCGCTTTAAATCTGTAATTTCTCCTACCTTTCTTCCTTTGAATTCCCAAAACAAAATGTTCCAAACTTGATCCATTCCCTATTGAAATTCCAAAATTCAATCCTCGAAAACTTAAACTTTGAAATTCTTGAGAGCAGAATTACCGATTATTATCGAGAGTTTTCTTAAGTGATTCTCGTCACTTAAGATGTAATTAACTATAGTGGGCTTGTCCTTATAGTGGAATTTTAAGAACCCGAGTAATATAAACCCCGCTTAATTCATTTATATTAAGCGTGGGAATTTGTCCGGTTATAAAATTGGTTCGCGGACCAAACGGATGTCACAAATCTTCTAGTTTATTTAATCGAGCCCCATCACCAAACAAGTGTGTCTATTCTTCGGGATAGATGCACGGCTTGTGATGCGGTGCTCGTTTATATAAACTATCCGGGATGTGAGGTCGGTCTGATTTCATATCTTAAAATTATTTTCAAAATCAAATACTACTTTTCAAATTATTTATTTAAATTAAATTAAAAAAAATCTGCCAACAATTTCTGTAGGCGACCCCCCTTTTCAAAATACAACACACAACCTAAAATAAGTCGTACACATAAGAACACAAAAATCTGTTGAGAATCGAGTGAGTTCTTAGGGTTTTAGTGTGAACGGTCACGGGTTCACACCAGTCGTAGAAGATGACTAGGAGCCATCGGATCGAGCGTGTATCGAGCGGACGGTCGAGATCCAGCCGGACAGCGCAATGGTACATGAACTGCGGGCCCCTAGAGCGCTGAGTCGGATGGCGTCGTCGAATAGGAATGCGCCGTGTGGGCTTTCGCAGCTACCGAGGATTACGTGGCGCCGCGTGGATAAGTAGATAAATAGGGATTTTTCTTATTTATTAAATATCCAGAACTTCAAAAATGCATAACTTTGTGTAGAAAAATCCTAAAAATAAAATAAAAATACCCTCTCGCTCGATGAACGAGAGGAGAATAATGTGAAAAAAATCAAGTCATTTCATCAAGTATTTTATTTTTAATAATTTATTTACTCTCTCGCACTATTTCAATTCTCCATGCATATGGAAATTCACTATGGCATGAGACCATAGGGCTTTTAAAGCCTTCGAACTTGGGAACATTCCCCGAATTTTCTAAGGTCGTAGGCCATCCCTATGAGAAGTTATTGATTTTTCAATCGCATGTTACTCGTTTTCGAGTAATTTTAATTCTCATAATTAGTATGTCGAGAAATAAATTCTAGGAAAATTTGGTGATGTTTCTTATGACCAGAGGAACCTAGGAAAAATAAGTTTTGAGTTAATTCACTTGGAACAACCCTAATTGGTCTAAATACCCAAAATTAATCTTTAATTAATTAAGGTTAATCACACATCAAATTGACTTGAAAATAATTCTTCATTACTCTTTAGGGGCGAGAGGAAACTTACATAAAATTTTGAAACCAATTGGACTTGATTAGCCCCACCAAATGGGTTGATTAAGCCCCACAAGTAAAATTAAACTTTAAAAATTCATAACTCACAAAATACTTTTCAAAAATTCACAAAAATGGTTTTGGAGCTTCTCTAATATCAGAGGAACTTAGGAAAATTAAAATTGCATTTTTTTAAAAAGTTGATTTTTATCATTATTTTAATATTTTTAATAATTAAAAAATAATAAAAATCATAAAAATATTAAAAATCACCAAAATGTCTCATTTTGAATTCTAATTACTTAGGAACAAACCAATTTTTTTTTTCTTAAGTCCCTAGGATAAGATATTGAATTTTAAAGGCTTAATGCAATTTTTAATATTAAAAAATGTATTTTCCAACCTTTTCATTAAAATAATTCTAATAAATCAAAGAAAAATCAGAAAAATATAAAATTTATTTCTCTAGACTCCTTGAGTTCAGAGTGATTTAAAAAAAATATAAAATCCATTTTTTAACTTTAATTTTATTTTAAACTTAATTAATACTCCAAAACTCAAAATAATTCTAATAAATAAAATATAACTTAAAAAATCACCAAAATTGGTCCAAATGGTCCTCTAGTCATTAGGAACATCCCATAATTTTATTAAGGATAGAAACATTTCCTTGATCATGTTATTAAATTTTCCTTGAAAACCCCTATTTTCCATAAAAAATAATTACATAAATAAATTAAATACATAAAAAATCACATTTTCTCCTCTAATGTCTTAATTGACATGTGAGTGAGGTTACATAAAAATTTAAAATTCATTTGAGCTTAATTTAGTGAGATATAGAATTATTAAGCTTGAAGGGCAAAAGGGTAATTAAAAATTTCAACTCTTAATTAAAAATTTTAGGATTAATCAAAAGGGGAGGGTAAAATATTTGATTTTAAACTAATTTTGGATGATTGAAACTTAAATGATTAAGGGTAGAAACTTACTAACCTTTTCAAAAAAAATAATCAAAATAAAACTTTAATTAATTAATTAATTGAAATTTTGGAAGAATAATAGAAATTGAAATTATTAAAGTAGGGATATTATTTAAGAGGATATTTATTCTTTAATTTAAAAATCTCTAAATAAATCACTTCAATAATACTTAATTCTTAATTGAAAAAATTAATTAAAATAATAATCCAAATTTAAATTAAACTAAAATTAAATTAAATTAAAATTAAAATTAAATTAAAACTAAATTAAATTTAAATTAAATTAAAATTAAATCAAATTAAATTAAATTAAATTAAATTAAAATTAACTTAAATTAAATTAAAATTAAATTAAAATTAAATTAAATTAAATTAAATTAAATTAAATTAAATTAAATTAAATTAAATTAAAATTAAATCAAATTAAGTTAAATTAAATTAAATTAAAATTAAATCAAATTAAATTAAATTAAATTAAATTAAAAATTAAGTTAAATTGAATTAAATTAAATCAAAATCATTTATCAACAAACTTAAATTAAATCATTAAGAATTAAATCTAAATTAACTTGAACACTATTCCAAACTTAAACTGATTTTTTATGATCAAGTCAAAATTAAAATTAAATTATTAAGTTTAAATCATTAAAATATTTAATAATTTAATTTGCCCTTTTAAAGCTCTTATTGCTATAACTCTTAAATGAGGTATCAAGTGAAGTGTTACTTCACTTATAGGATATTCAAAGGTCCCAGTTCACTGTGCAAGAGAACAAAATTTAAACCCCTGGACTATTAATTCACTTGTATAATTATATTCTCGTGGACTTAAAACAATCCTAGAAGTATTGAAAAAGATGTTTAAGACTCGTCTTAAGCACTTCCTCAATATGATAGGGTGTTTACAAGAATTATTGAATTTAATTGTTTCTTTGATGAAGAAAATCGTCCTTAAACCAAAACACAAGAACCTAGACGTCATAGAGATGATCTAGCTATAGGATTGGGACTTTGGTAGACAACCAAAACCTCTCCCTTAGCTTTACCTCAGATACTCGTTGAAATATTTAAATGCCTTAACATGTGTTTTAAGTGCAGTTGGGATGACGGGAAGACCCTCCAGGTACGCTTTTATTTTATTGCAATTTACTTTATTGCAATTTACTTACATGCACTGTATTTTACTTTTCTTGCATGATGAACAACTGTTGCATGAAAAACAAAACCTTTAGGGTAGTCTCTGAACTGAAACCAAAACTAAATTAAAAGGCATTGCAAGATAAAATTCACCGCCACAACATTTCAAAAATATAAAACAACTCAAAATTTAATCACAAACAGAACAACAAAACTACAATTGCAACTAAATTAAAACGTCTCGTCGAATGATCGGGAATACCTCTGATGATGTAACCCACGTGTTGCTAATGGGATTTCCCACGGTCTAAATGAAAGTGTGGAACTCATTCAAGTTGAGTTTAGCAAATTCATCCGGACTAAGTGAATTCAATGAAAATAACGGTGCCGGATGACTGAACCGCGGGATCTTAACCGGTTCCGTTTAAACAACTTTAAGATTTGTTTTAATTAAAACATTAAAAACACTTGGATTTTAAGATTTTCTCTAAACCAAAACACTTCTCTCATCTCCCGATTTATGACTTCTAAAACTAAACCTCCGCAACAATAAGGAGCTTGAGCACGGTGGGCAAGACGGCCATCTTCGTCAAGAAACAACTCTACATCACCTAAACATTCCTAGAATTAACAACCAAAGCCATAGGATTTCGAGGTAGTTTGCTTAGTGTAACATAAATCCTCAACTCTTTGTTAGTGCATTTGCATGATCATGTTATGTAAATTAAGCCCTAACCTGGTCTTAGGACTCCGAGGTAATCGTTCGGTACAACATAAACCCTCACATCTTCGAGGCTATTTCGTATGATTATGTCATACTAATATAAGTCCTAATTAATTAAAATTGGCAGGATTGCAACATTAAATAATCTTCTTAAATTAAATCCAAACATTAGGATAGTCTGGGAAGTCACCGAAGTTCACTTCGGGTCTGTGACATCCCCTACTTCTCTTCCTTTGGACTCCTGAAATAAATTGTTCCAAATTTGAGCCATTCCCTGTTGAAATCTCCAAAACTCAAATCCTTTGAAAACCTTAAACTTTGAAATTCTTGAGAGCAAAACCACTGATCATTATCGAGAGTTTTCTTAAGTGATTCCCGTCATTTAAGATGTAATTAACTATAGGGGCTTGCCTTATAGGGAACTTTAAGAACCTGGGTAATATAAACCCTGCTTAATTCCTTTATATTAAGCAGGGGAACTTGTCGGCTTATAAAATTGGTTCGTAGACCAAACGGATGTCACAAATCTTCTAGTTTATTTAACCAAGCCCCATCATCAAGTAGTGTGTCTACTCTCCGGGATAGATATATAGTTTGTGGTGCGGTGCTTGTTTATATAAACTATTCGGGATGTGAGATCAGTTTTATTTCATATCTTAAAATTTTCAAATTTAAAATTATTTTTAAAATCAAATACTACTTTTCAAATTATTTATTTAAATTAAATTAAAAATTCGCTGATAATTTCTGTAGGCGACCTCTTTTCAAAAATACAACACTCTATCTAAAAATATGCCGACAACAGTTATTTTCATTGGCTCAAGAGAATGATCCAAGTTTGGATAAATCTTGTTTGAACTTTTTTCGATTTCCACCTTCTCCTTTTCTATTTCAACTTTTTTTTGCACTCTAGTTTCCAATTCTTTTCCACTCTTTAATTGAATAGCTTAAGTTGTTCCTTGTTTTAATCTTTTGGATTGATCTCCACATTACTTAGAAGTGTTCCAGGTCTATTATTAGGTGTAGTGAAAATATGTCCTAATTAATTTTCAATATTATTCATAGCAACACCTTGAGCTAGTAATTGATTTCCCATATTTAGAATTATTTCTTCAGTAGACAATTTCTTATCCATAAATTGTGGGTTACTATTAAATCCAACGGGATAAGATGGTCTAAAGTAGTATCTCCTTGATTGTTCGAATTTCCAATTAGATTCATAGAATTGTTAGCCCAGTGCGGGTTAAAATTAGCATTACTATTATTCTAATTGAAATTTGGGTGATTTTTCCAACCAGGATTATAATAATTCGAATAAGGATTATTAGGTCTATTAATAGCATTTAAAGTCTCATAAGGTGTTTGAGATTTTGTTATCTGTCCAAATGAATTTTCCTCCAACACTTGAGGTGGTTGAGAATAATTCATTTCATATTGATCTATTTTCTTTGAAAGGGCTGCAATTTATGAAATTACCATATTCATCATATCAGAATCATGAACACAAGCTACTCTCTTAGGATTTACCAGTTCAGAGGGCCATTGAAAATTATTAGTAGTCATTTCTTCAATTAATGTGTATGTTTCATCAAAAGGTTTTGACATTAATGATCCACCAGTAGCAGCATCTATAATAGATCTCAATGATCCCACTAATCCATTATAAAATGTTTGAATTATTAACCAATCCGGTAAAGCATGATGTGGGCACTTCCTAAGAAGATCTTTAAATCTTTCCCAAGCTTCATATATTGACTCTCCTTCAAACGAACAAAAGAATGTAATATCATTTCTTAGTTTAGCTGTCTTTGATGAAGGGAAATATTTTGATAGAAACTTTTGAGATGATTCTCCCCAAGTTTTAATAGATCCAGTTGCTAACGAGTTTAACCACGCCTTAGCTTTATCCCTTAATGAAAAAGAAAAAAGTCTAAGTCTGACAGCGTCACTAAACACTCCGTCATATTTAAAAGTAGCACACAGCTCTAAAAAACTAGCAAGATGTAAATTTTGATCCTCATTAGGTGTTCCTCTGAATTGATTATTTTGTACCATTTGGATAATAGCAGGTTTAAGTTAAATGAATTAGCAGCAACATCAAGATTTTGAATAGTTATATGAATTTCATCTGTTGTTGGTTTAGCATAATCTCTTAAAGGTCTTGGCAAATTTCAGATATCATTCTCTGATTATCTTGAATATTCGCCATTTTGCAAGGATTTTCAATTTGTTTTTGTTGTTTCTGCTGTTTTCTAATTTTTCTGACAGTACGCTCTATCTCCGAATCGTAAGGCACTAAACCTATAGATCCGCTACTATGCATATACAAACACAAATACTTTAATAAAGTAAACAAACACACAATTACACACTACAAAATAAACTTACTCCATTACTTTCTTTACTCCGTTACTTTCTACTTACTTTCTTTACTCTATTACCTTCCACTTACTTTCTTTACTCGATTACCTTCCTACTTTCTTTACTCCGTTACCTTCCCTGGCAATGGCGCCAAAAACTTGATGCACGGGACTTATATTTTGCAAGAATTTATGAACTCTGATTTATATATTTATAATGATTTTGTCCAAGCATTCAACGTAAGTATATGTATCGTATCAAGTAATAGAGGGCTATAATAGAGTCCTGGTTATCGATCTTACAGGGAAGTTTGGAATATATAAAAAAGTTTTCACAATATAGGTAACGTAGCACTAAAATCTGATATTTAATTTATTATTAAAGTTTTCTTCTTACTACTACTATGCAGGAAACAGTAACGATTAACTAACTACAATTACTTCTAATAATTTTAGAAACAGAATTAACTAACAGACACACTAAACTAAGTATTTGAAAGGTTTTCGATATATGAGAAAAGTATATTTCCTCTTGCAATGAGAATATGATATATGGATTGATACGGAACAAATATTTTTGTTATTGTGCCAAATAGAAGCATAGATGATTTTGTACCATTAAAAGAGTACCACCTCTTCTAAGTAAGAAAAGAACATTGACATATCCTAAGTTTAGTCACTAAATCTAAGGCTAGGTTGGGAGGATACCGACTCTCACTTCGGAGCTCCCACTTACCCTTCACACGAAGGCTAACCTTTGAAATTAGTCACTAATCTTAGAACCAATTTCGGGATTTCAGTCTATCACTCTGAAATCTCCACATTGAAGTCCATCAAAACATATTTCCCTATTCATTTGCACTCAATTCCCATGAACTACGCAATTCATCAATAGAAATTGAATGGATCTTTCATTATTTTTGTAGGACATTAAATCTTTTCAAACTTAATGTTCAACAACATATTTTTACATTTCAATTGGCCAAATCGAAAGTAAATTAAGTTCTAAATGAAAAACTATCACAATCTTTTCATTACATTAAAAGCACATCAAATCCACATCAATTCATCATCACATCTCTATGTAAGAAGAAAGACAAGGGAGACTACTCAGAATTCATGGAGAAGATACAATAAAACATGGATTTTATCTATAAAAGAAAAGTCATACAAACCACAAAAGAAAATACAACTTATCTCTTTCTCATCCCCAATGCAACTCCCTTGAAGTTCCTTTCAATCCTCTTCTCTCTTCTTTACAACACTTGATTCTCTCTTTAGAATGGAAAGGAAGAAGAAATCTCTCACTTTACCCCTTCTCCTTCACTCCTTAGAGAAGAATTCCTCTCAAATCCTCACTCTACACACTCCTCTCCTAAACCCTAACATTTAACACTCACTAAAACTACTCTAGAACCACTGAAGAAGCACACCATTTTCATCCAAAAATAATTACTTATAAGATAGGGATGAAATCCCAAGAGTTTCCATAGGCATCCCTTTAAAAAGTCGCCAAAACTCTTCAAATTTGAACTCCACCGAATTCGGGCCCCGGCAACGCTCTATCGTGCAATTAGTTCTGAAGTCTCTGGATTTGGGCGCCGGCGGCACCAAAACACTTTTTAACCATTTTGCTCCTTTTTGCTCCTTTTTGCTCTGGATTCGTTCCTTTTTGCTTCTTTTCACTCCAATCACCTAAAATCATCATACCTGCAACAAATCATGAAAAAATACCTTTCTTTAAAGTGCAATATCACCAAAATTGAGTAAAATTATATAGTAAAAACTTTATATATTTTTGGTGCATCAGGCGCCAAACTTAGTTTGTTAATTTTCTTCATTAAGCCTCATTTTTGCTCCTTTTTGTTGTTATTTAGCTTCTTTTCATCCTTAAACACTTTTTCTTATACCTGCAACCTAAAACATAAAAAAAAATTCATTAAAGCATAATATCCTTAAAAATATAAGAATAATTTATCCACTAAATTGGTTAATTTTAATGTAGATCCATGGTTTACGGGTTAGGTCAGTTGGGGACGATGACCAGGAGTCGTTAGATCGAGCGTGTATTGGATGGGTGGCGCTGATGCAGTCAAATGAGGAGATGATGTATAAAGCGCTGATAGCATGGCAGAGTCAAATGGCAGAGCGACGAGTGGAGACTTTGGAGCTGCCAAGAATGACGCGGCGTCGCGTGTTTAAATAGAAAATTATGGATTTAATAAATTAATTAAATCAGCCTAACTTCAAAAATCCATAACATGGTGTAGAAAAATCACAAAAATAAAATAAAAATACCCTCTTATTTAGTGAACAGGGGAGAACAATTTTGAAATAGTTTGTTGTTTATTTGATGTATATTTTATTTTCAATTAATTAAATAATTTAAATCATATTTTGAGTCTAATTAGCTCTAAACATTTCACCATGGCTTGAACTTTAGGGATCTTATTCTCTTAGTCATGAGGGATATTCCCTTATTTTTTCATGGTCAGGAAGGATCTCTATGTGGAGAACCCTAATTTTCAAGTCAAATATCGATGTTTTGATATGAAAATTATAATAATTAAAATATTAATTAGAAAAATGTAAAGTAAATTTTGCTAGGTTCACTGTGACCAGAGGACCAAAGAAAAATATGAACTCTGTTTAATTCATTCAAAATATTACTAATGATAATTAAACCTCTGAAATAAAATAAAAATAAAAAGGGTTAATTATAAATGTAAAGAACTTAATTTTGATTCTGCACTGGGGATTAGGGTCAGAGGAACACCTATAAAAAAATTCAAGTCATTTGGAGTTAATATGATCACTCAATTTGTTTTTCTTAAGTTAAATAACATTTTTAACATTAAAATAATTATAATAATTAAAATTTTATTTGGAAAAATATAAAATTGGTTTTGAGAGTTCCATATGACCAGGGGAATTTAATAAAAATAAAATGATAATTAAAATAAAAACTTTATTTTTAAGCCTATTTTGATTTTTTTAAAAAAATTATTAAAAACTAGTAAAATTATTTAAAATAATAAAAATCACAAGAATATTAAAATAAATAAAAATGTTGCATTTGGTCTCTGAATTCCTAATTTTTTAAGCAAAGGTATTAATTTTGAAAGGGTTAATAATAATTTTTAAGCTTAAAATGGATTTTTCTCACTAAAATAACTCTAATAATTAAAATATAAATCATAAAAATATAAAATTTATTTATCTGGGTTACTTGAACTTAGAGAGATTTATGAAAAATATAAAACTTAATTTTCAACATAAGTAATATTTTTTTTATAATTAATACTCCATAACTTAATACAAGTGTAATAATATAAAAAAAATCAAAAAATCATGAAAATTGGTCAAGTAGTCCACCGATCTATGTGAATCTCCAATAATTTTCTTAATGGCAGAAGTTTTGTTTTGATTAAGTTATTGACTTATATTTGAAAATCCTTATTTTTTCATGTAAATAATTATATAAATTAAATTAAAATTAGAAAAATCACATTTTCTCCTTTGATATTTTAATTGAACCATGAGTGGGGTAATATAAAAATTTCAAAGTCATTTGAGTCATATTTAATAAATAATGAGGTGATAGGCCTTATAGAGGAAAAATTAGAAATAAGGAATTTAAGACTTAATAAATGTTTAGGTCTAATCAAAAGGGTAAAATGGGTAATGAATGATCATAAGTATAATATTTGGATGATTGAAATACAAGGATATTAGATGGTAGAAACTAATCTCATTTTTTTCCAGGAAAGATAAATTTATAATGTCTTTAATTGTTTTAATTTGGAAGATAATCAGAAAGTAATGATCCCAGGGTTAGGGGTTTGACATTGGAAGTAATAATCCATTAATCTAATACCCCTAGTTGGTGTTTAATGATAAATTTAATATTTTGATAAGAATCATAATTACATAAGTTATTTTTTCCCAAAATTGCAACTATACCCATTAAGTCTTAAGGGCTTGGTAGTGAGCTAGGCTTAATCAAACTTGGTTAATGTGAATTAGAAAAGATCATAAATTAATTGTAAACATTTTTAAAACACTACAAGACCAACTTTAAAATCAAATTGGCTAAGCTTCTTAGTAAGTTAATTTCCCTCCTAAGGGTCTTCACTCACATAATTTACAAATAGAATTTCAGCTGATAATTACCCAACTTTTGAGATGATCAGAACATTAGTTCATTGAGCATAAGGGTATGATAGGGATGAGTCATCAAGCAACTTAATAAGTTTAAATGAACTCGAGACTTTTCAAAAGAATGTGAGGTATTCGGGGCTCGACCCCTGGGTCCTTCTCATAACCTTTTGGATATCTCGGAGGACGATTAAACTTATTATGCCTTACTTAAAGAAACCAACCATACACTTAAACAAATAGGACCCACCAAGTTATGATATGAGACTCGATAGGCCCATGACAAACCTATCTATAGGTTTGCTCAGCTTTTCTCACAAGCATGCTTCAATTCCCGCAAAATATATGCATGACAAGGTGAACCTCTCCGCGCACTTAGCGTAATCTTAATATTGTAACAAGTATATAATATATTCTTTAATCGCAGAGTAACCCTTCAAAGCAAGTATACGTGTTGTTCAAGTAATACAGGGCTCTAGTGGAGTCCTGGATATCGATCCCACAGGGAATATTTTAGAGGCTGCGAACTAGGATTATAGAAACCAATTCAGAGTCACAACTTGAAGATCAAAATTGTCTATCTGTCACAAATATGCAACCAAAAATAAGATGAAGTTTTAATTGACTAGTTCTACTAATAGATAAATAATTCTACTAATAAAGTGAAGTTCAAATATATAAGCAAGAATCTATCTCCTTTGTTATGAAATTTAAGTGAATTGATAATTTGAATTAGTTTAAAAATGTGTTGTGCCAAATAGGAGCATACCTATTCTTTACCCTTTGGTCCAAGCATAAAGAGCATTGACTAATCCTATGCTTCGGTTACCGAATCTCGTGGCTAGGCTCGAGGATACCGGCTCTCACTTGAGCACCCACGTTCCCTCACCTAAGGGCTAACATCTACGGCTTCAAAGACCCAAACGATAAGACCGAATTGAGGATTTTAGTTTGTCACTCTAAAATCTCCAATTCTACGCCTGATGAATATTATTTCCCTATTTATTTGCACCCTACTTTCAAGGACTTTGACCTCCTTGAATCTCGGATGTAATCTTCACATTAGTTGTTAAACTCAAAATATTTTAACTAATCAATTGGCCAGATTGAAAGTAAATTAAGATTGAAGTGAAAAGATTATCACATCTTCCTTTAACTTTTCTTGGTACACTAATTCAAATTATCATTTCACAAAAATATCAAAACAAGGAGAAAGACAGAAAAATTATTTAGAATTCATGGAGAGGATACGATAAAACTTGGATTTCATATATAAAAGCAAAGTTCTACAAACTAAAATAAGTAAATACAACTCATCTTATTCCTCCCTAAGCAAACTCCTTGAAGTTCCTCTGAATCTCTTCCTTTCTTTACACAACGCAGAATTCTCCTTCAAAATGGCAATGAGAAAGAAATCTCTCACTTCCCTTCCACTCTTAAAATCTCTCGAAGAATTCCTCAGAAAATATCACTAATTGAACTCACTATCTAAAACTTTAAGGAAAACAAAACACTAACTAATACTCTTTAGACTCACTAGACATACACACTTGACTCTCTAGTGGACTAGATGAACACATGGTGGACACAAATGGATGCTAGTGGACTAGATGGACACGTGGTGGACACAAATGGACGCTAGTGGACTCCTTTTTCGGCCCTAAATTGTTTCTTTTAAAGTAGGTGAAGAGTTTCCAAAAGTTTTCCAAGCATCCCTTCAAAAATCGTCCACATTCAATGCACCCTGTGAGAGAACTGACTTTCCTGCTGTCGGCCGCCTCGAGCTCGCTGTCGGCGGCCTTCTAGAAAACTTAGCCTTGGACTCTCTTTCATAAGGCCCGCTGTCGGCGGCCTCAATCGCGCTGTCGGCGGGCTTCTTTGTAATATTCTTCTGAACTCTCGGGAAAAATCCACCGTTGGCGCCGTCGAGCTCGTCGTTGGCGCCCTAGATAAAATATTCATATTTTTTGTCTTTTTTGCTCCAAATTTGCTCTTTTTAGCATAATTTCGCTCCAATGTCTATAAATCATCATATATGCAACAAATCATCAAAAATACCCTTCTTTAAAGTGCAATATCATCAAAATAACATATTTTTAGTGGGTCAAAATCCCCTAAACATAACTATTACTTGTCCTCAAGTAATCTTTAGTACTACATAAAAGTTATGATTCATTGTGGTAAAGTTGTAATTCAGAAACACTATAATTTTGATTTAAATAAATATCATAGTAAGAATTCTTAGAAAGATTTTTAAGTAATTAGATTAACTCTGCAGAATTAAGGCTATCTAGTCATCAAGTCTAAAAGTTCTAATCTTCTATTCATTTCAATAATGACTATATGTTGCAATTTCAATTCACTTAGAATATTCAGATGATAGGAAATTCATGAGAACACTACTAGTAAAGATACTACTTCATAAATATAATTAGTTTTCCCTTTAGGTTAATCCAAGTGAAACCAATTTTTTATAAGGCATCTCCTCGAGCTTCTCCTCACTTACTTTTTCTTTTATTTTTTTCTTTTGGATTATTTTTCAATCCTATATGTTTTTTTCTTTTTAGGGATTGTTTTTCAATCATTTCTATTTCTTTTTCTTTTTCAAGTGAGGATCACTATATCTGGATAGCCAGTTAATAATTTTGAATTTCACTCTTCTTTTCCTAAATTTGAAACTTAAAATATTCTTTACCTTATATGTAATTCATAGTTTTTACATTATTGAGGCTCAATCTTTTCTTTCTCAACTAAATTCCTAAGATTCATTAATATTTCAAAATATAGTTTTCTTTACTTTAAATAGTTAACTATATTCTTATCCTCTTATACTAAATATCTTAACCTACAAAATTAATTTTCATTACCAAAAATATTTCCTTGAATCTCCTACAATATTTAGATGAAATCTAAATATAGTTAACTGAATTAAATTTTATCACAAAAATCATATTTATAAATTTTGAAAATATTTTAATTGAGAACACATAATAGTTAATATTCCCCCCCCCCAAACTTAAAGTTTTTAATAAATAGAAATAATACAGGGTGGAAAGAAAAATTCTGAATATAAATCATACATTTGCACTTTAGGCATTTTTGTCTTTTTGAAATTTTGCAGGTTCTTCTCAAAATTTTTAACTTCAACTAACCTGTAATATTAGAAACTTTTCTACACATATAACAGTTTAGAGAATTTGCTGGGGTAATGAAATTTTAAAACAAGTATATAAAATAAAACATTTAATAACAACAATTAACTACCCACGAATTGCATTTCACAACACAGAACAAACAGTCTACTATTTTTAACTTAAAATTTCATAATTACAATTAAAATCACAATCCATCACAATCATCCAGAAATGAAAAAACAAACTACACAAAAAACACATATTTCAGAAAATAAAACAATACACAAAATACAAACAATAAAATAAAAGTACTACAACAAAACAAACACATACTTCACATAACAAATTTCAAGATCAGACATCAAAATCCCGTGCTAAGTCTTCATCTCCCTGGTCAGCAGGTGGATTAGGTTGATAATGAGTATAACAGAGGCATTCAGGAAAAGGGACATCAGGCTCACCTCTGTAGTGTCTAGCCTGAGCATCATAATAAGCAATCTCAAAATCAGAGTGCCGGTGAAGATATTCACTATCATGTTCATGTCTCTGTTCCAATCCTTCAATCATTTGCTCTATTCTTTCCAGTCTTTCATCTAACTTTTCAAAACTTTTTCGCTGCAGGGTCATCACATTCATCAAATCATAAAGAGTAGGGGAGCTAGATGCAGGAGGGTCATAACTAGTAGAAGGGATGTCTCTACTAGAAGAAGGTGCCTTGCTCCTACTCCCAGATCTCAATTCTTCATGGGATTCGTAAGTCTTTAAATTAGCTTTACTAATGGGTTTCATAGGGTACACCCATTCTTCACTATCTCTAGTTTCCACTCCAGATAGTTGGCAATGTGCATAAATTAGGCTAGGATGTCCCAAATATCCACTTGATTCACTCTTTGCTATAGCCATAATATTCTAATAAATTATTCTCCCCACATTTATACTTCTATTGTTCTGAATACAAAAATTTGGAACAGCTCTGTCTCTCGATACTTTACTATGGTGATAGGTAGGTAGCAAAGTAGAACAAATGAAATAATGTCATGCCTTAGCTGTGGCATTCATCATAGAAAGAGGAAAGTTAATCCATTCACGATACTTAATTTTTCAAGGCCCTTTCCCATCAGTGAGAAAGACAATAAGACCATCTAACGGACCTTTCATAGTTCCAAATGTTTCATACTCGCTAGAACAAAAATCGTGAAGCTCATAAGAAGAATTAATGCGGGCAGCATTAAAATCGACAGAAAATCCTCTTACTTGGACAGGCTCTTCCTCAAGTTGAGTCAGATTAGAATAAAACTCTCTCAAAACTTTAATAGCAGCTTTATTTGTAGTGTAATAGAAGTTCTCCCGTCTCCTTTCTCTAATAACTTGTTCAACCTCCTCTTCAGGATTACCAAAAACTTGATCTTGAATACACTTCTTTCCTTGGAAGATTGAAGTATATCTTGATTAGGCCTTATCATTTATAAATCTAGCCTCGTCAAATTCAAGTCGCCTCTTTTGACGTGGAGCCATTTTTCGATCTATCAAAATTATGAAAATCCAAACTAAACTCCAAAATAATAATACAATGGCTTCCAAAGGTGACTTAAAGTAATCTAAATCAAGTTCCACGAATTTCTTCCAAGTATTTTCTCTACATTTTCAATTTTTAAAAAATTCCTCAATGTAGAAGAAATTCATGGTGAAAATAAAAAATTTTTACATAGGAGGGAAGCTCTTACCAAGGGAAGATGAAATCTGGTGTTAAAATGCGTTGAAATCGCACCAAGTCTAAGATCTCTCAAGCCCTAGGTCAAAATTTTCGGTAAATAAGGGAAGAAGACGATGAATAGTGGCGGTTGACTGGTCAAAATCGCGGTTAAAAGGTAAATTTTAGGATCTCGCCGTCGGCGAAGTCATTCGCATTGTCGGCGGGCTCCAATCAATTTAATTTCAATAGCCTTGGGAAAATCACGCCATCAGCGGCCGCAAGCGCGCCGTCGGCGAGATGCTTAAATATTGATCATTTTTTAAATTTTTACGATTTCAATCAATTTCAAGCCTCATTGCCATCCGTTTGATCATTTTAATCATATATTTTAAGTGATTAAGTGATGTATTAACACAAATAAACATACACACAACAAAAATTCATAATTATATATTAAATTCAAGTGTTACAATACACATTACATAACACACATAAGTAGGTATTTTCTCAGCCTAAATTCATTTAATCAACGTCGCAATCAAAACCACAACACTCTAAACGCTGAAAATAAACATTTCAAACATAATCTCAACTATACTGATATAAAAAACAAACAATGAAAGCAAACACACAAACATAGTTCAAATCAAGTCCAACATAAAGAAAAAAATATAATAAAGCAATTCCACTACTCTTCTGAATCAGTGCTAGTTTCTCCTCTGATATCTCCTATCACTTGAACATGGATGAACAGGTTATAGAATGGTCGGAATGGAAATTCTACAGTTGAATCTTCTTCAATCCATCTTATCCTTCTCATTAAGCGTATCAAACTTGCTTTAAAAATGCCCAGTGTGATCAAAAATGTTCTTTCATCCTCCAATCGATATGATCAAAGAAATCAAACATATTATTAACTGTACTCACTAAATTTTGTACCCGATTCTCCAGATTCTTGATTCTATGTAAGATCATTTGTGTCTTGTCGGCTGCTAGAGGTCGAATAGGAATAGAATTTTACGATGCTTGATCCATAATCACGCCCATACCATTCTCATCATCATTGGCTGGGAACATTCTGGTTAGGTCTAAAGGTCTCCAGGGTACTAGTACCTTTTCCCAAATATCGTATGATACTTGAAACAGACTGCATATTGAGAAAGTTGTTGAAGGATGTCCAAGCCCTTGAGATGATCCTTGAAAGATCAAGCCAAAAATAAACTTCACAATAATTGATCCAATATTAATTGGCCATCTCATTTGAATGCAGTAGTTCAATATAGCACTCTCTTGGGTAACTTTATCGATTTTAATTGTCAGTAATAACTTCACAGATATTAAAAAGTACCAATGTTTTGAAACGGGATTTAAAAGTGTAGCAGAAAAACTGACGTACCTGTTTTCTCTAACTTCCTAGTCTTCAGTTTCTTCCGTCAAATATTGGTAAATTTCATTCATCTTTTCTCTCGTCAGCATGAACTTGGAATAATGGAAGACAGGAACATTCTCAAGCATGTACAATTCATTAATTCATCTAGAATTAAATGTTATCTACCTACCTCACACATGGACACTTCCTTAGTTGATTCCATGCAAATTGGCGTAGAACTTCTTCACCACAGGAACGACTACTGCGGCAGTAGTGTAGCAAAATACTTCCCATCTTCTCCGTACGATCATTTCTTCAATTACTGTCGAAGGATTGCTTAATCCTCGATTCACAAAACCTCTTTCTTTGATTAGCCTCCTCTTTGACATCACCTTATTGAAAAGTCGTTGTGCCTCGACACTGACGAACTTTCTCCGGTTGAACACTCAAAATCTAGGGTGATCTATTGAATTGGAAGCCATTACAGAAGAATTCAAGGGAGTTTCCATTCATTTTTAGGAATTGGAGTGTTTAGGAACCGTCCATAGAAGTTTATAGGGGGTAAATTCGTCTAAAACCGCCAAAAATTATCATTTTAAACTCCATAAACCGTCCACTCACCGATCTCGCTGTCGGAGGCCTCGATGGTGCCGCCAGCGAGCCTTGTGCAATTAAATTCCAAAGCTCTCGGGAAAAACCCACCGTTGGCGGCGTCGAGCGCGCCGTCGGCACCCTAAGTAAAATTTTGCACAAAAACGTCGTGGTCAAATACATTCCAAATTTTCTCTATGGATCCAAATTCTTGATAATCAAAGGGCAAATACACATAGTGGAATTCAATATTACCACAAACTAACGATAAATTTAAACAAACACTCAAACAAATAAAGATAACTATGGGTTGCCTCCCATAAAGCGCTTGGTTTAACGTCGTCAGCCAGACCTATTCAGGTGGTTATTCAGGTTGATTGAGCATTAAAATCTCTTCAAAATTTAGTCTTTTACCCTCAAATATGGTTTTAATCTATGTCCATTTACTTTAAATTTATTCCCAGTCTTCGGATCTTCAATTTCAACAGCTCCATAAGTATAGACCTGAGTCACAATAAAGGGTCCTAACCAAGGAGACTTCAATTTCCCAGGAAATAATTGCAGCCTTGTATTGTACAGTAAAACTTCTTGTCTCGGTTCAAAGTTCTTCTAATTAATCTTTCGATCATGCCTTAACTTCAGTTTTTCCTTATAAATTCTGTCATTATCATAAGATTCATCTCTTAATTATTATAATTCATTCAATTGTAACAATCTCTTCTCACCAGCATTTTTCAAATTATAATTGAATTCTTTAATCACTCAATATATTTTATGCTCCAATTCTACTGGTAAGTGGCAAGTCTTTCCAAAAATAAGTCTGTAAGGAGTCATACCAATAGGAGTTTTACAAGCAGTCTTGTATGCCCATAATGCAGTATCCAGTCTTGGTCACCAATCTACTCTATTAGGGTTTACAGTCTATTCTAAAATTTGTTTGATCTCACGGTTAGAAACTTCAGCTAAATCACTGGTTTGAGGATAATAAGCAGTAGAGAATCTATTAATAATATTAAAATTTTCTACCAATCTCTGAATATATTTATTCCTAAAATGGGATCCTCCATTAGTGATAATCACTCTCGGCATACCGTATCTTGTGAAAATGTTTTTCTTTAAGAATCTTGAAACACTTTTAGCATCACAACGAGGTAGAGCTTGTGCTTCAACCCACTTTGATACATAATCAACTGCAATCAAAATATATAAGCTCCCAAATGAAGGAATAAATGGTTCCATGAAATATAATCCCCAAACATCAAAAATCTCAACTTCTAACATGAAATTCAGAGGCATTTCATTTCTTCTAGATATATTACCAACTCGTTGGCATCTATCACAAGTTTTGTTATATCTATAAACAACTATAAAGAGAGTAGACCAATAAAATCCAGCTTGCAAAATTTTGTGTGCAATTTTGTCAATCCCAAAATATCTTCTAAATTCAGAATCATGACATTTTTGAATAATCGGTTCAATTTCTTCAAAAGGCACACATCTCCTAATAATAAGATCGTTACATTGCTTATATAAATATGGTTCATCCCAAAAATATGCTTTTGCATCATGAATGAATTTTTTCTGTTGCTGCAGTGTTAGCATTGGTGGAAAAATAGTGTTTACTATATAGTTAACTATATTAGCATACCAAGGTATTTTCCACTCATTAATATTATTATAAAGTTGTTCATCAGGGAAACTATCTGAAATTTCATTGTCGGTGTCAGATAATTCATGATATTCTAATCTCAACAAATGATCAGCAATTTGATTATCAGTTCCCTTTCTATCAATTACCACAAAATCAAATTCTTGCATCGAAAATACGCATCTGATTAATCTTGGTTTAGTATCCTTCTTTTGCATCAGATATTTAATAGCAGAATGATCAGTATGCACAATACATTTAGTTACAATTAAATAAGATCTGAATTTATCAAAAGCATACACAATAGCCAATAACTCTTTTTTAGTAACTGTATAGTTAATCTGAACATCATTAAGAGTTCTACTAGCGTAGTATATAACTTTAAAAATTTTATTATATCTTTGACCAAGAACAGCTCTAATAGCATAGCCACTAGCATCGCATATTAATTCAAATGGTTTCTCCTAGTCAGGTGAAACTATTACAGGTGCTGTAATTAGTTTTTCCTTTAATAACTTAAAGGCATTCAAGCAGTCTTCAGTAAATTTAAATTTCTTGCTCTTTTCTAAAAGCTGGTATAGTGGTTTGGTAATTTTTGAAAAATCATTAATATAACGCCTGTAAAAACCAGCATGTCCAAGAAAACTTCTTACCTCTCTCACTGTAGTAGGATGTGGTAATTTAGTTATAACTTGAATTTTTGCAGGGTCTACTTCTATGCCCTTTTCTGAAATTTTATGCCTTAATACAATTCCTCCTACAACCATAAATTGACATTACTCCCAATTTAGAACTAAATTAGTTCTTTCACATAGCTCCAAAACTTTTTCAAGATGATTTAAGCATGCATCAAATGATGTTCCAAACACAGAGAAATCATCCATAAATACTTCTATTCCATTATCAAATAACTTACTAAATATAGACATCATACATCTCTAGAATGTTGCAGGTGCATTACATAAACTGAAAGGCATTATTCAAAAAGCAAAAGTTCCATAAGGGTAGTAAATGTTATTTTCTCTTGATCCTCAGGAGCAATAGGAATTTGATGGTAACCAGTATATCCATCCAGAAAGCAGTAGTACTTGTGTCCAGCAAGTCTATCCAGCATTTAATCTAGAAAAGGAAGAGGGAAGTGATCTTTTCTGGTGGCGGCATTTAATTTTCTATAATCAATACAAATACGTCATCCAGTAACTTGTCTGATAGGTATTGATTCATTATCTTCATTTGCTTCAACAGTTACTCCTCCTTTCTTAGGAACACAATGAATTGGGCTTACTAAGTACTATCTGATATAGGATATATAATTCCAGCATCTAACCATTTTAAAATCTCTTTTTTAACTACTTCTTTCATAATAGGGTTCAGTCTCCTTTGTGGATCAGTTCTTGGTTTGTGTTCATCATTTAATAAAATTATGTGCATACAAATAAAAGGAATAATTCCCTTAATATCAGTTAAAGTCCATCCAAAAGCTCTTCTGTATTTTTTTAATGTATCCATTAATTTTTGTTCTTGAATTTCATTTTAAGTTTGAGGATACAATTACTAGTAATGTTGAAAACTCTCCTAAAAATACATATTTCAAATGATTTGGAAGATTTATTAATTCATGTTCAGGGAGTTTTATAATAGATGGAATTAATATTTCGTTCTCTAGTGCTGTTGAATCGAGCGTTTCAAATTGTTCCTAAATATAATCAGCTTCTTTACTATCATTTTCATCATAATTATCTTTTTCCATATCTTCTTTTTCTTCAAATTTTTCTTTGAAATATTCTTTTCTCAAATAATCACATATATCCTTCTGAAACATTCATCACCTTTTTTTATTGAAGGATATTTCATTGACTTTGTGATGTTAAAGGTTACTTCTTGATCATTTACTCTCATAGTCAATTCTCCTTTTTGAACATCTATCATGACTCTTCCTGTAGCTAGAAATGGTTTTCCTAAAATGATAGGTATTTCCTTGTCTTCTTCCATATCTAAAATGATGAAGTCCATAGGAAAGTTAAATTTATCAACCTTAACCAAAACATCTTCTACAATTCCTTTAGGATGTGTAATAGATCGATCAACTAACTGTAGAGTTACAGAAGTTGGTGCAATCTCTCATATTCCTAACCTTTTAAAAGTTTATAAAGGCATCAAATTTATGCTAGCTCCCAAATCACATAATGCTAGCCCATAAAATTTTTCACTAATAGCACACAAGATAGTGAAACTACCACGATCTTTAAGTTTTTCAGGAAGCTTTCTCTAAATTATAGCACTACACTCTTCACTGAGTGCCACAGTCTCATGATCTAGTAACTTCCTCTTTTTGTTGAGTATATTCTTCATAAATTTAACATAATCAGGCATTTGTTCCAAAGCTTCAACAAAAGGAATATTTATTGACATTTTTTTTAAATGTCTAAGAATTTAGCAAATATTTTTCCCTTATCTTGTTGCTTTAGTCTTTAAGGAAATGGTGGTGGTGGCCTTTCAATAGTATTTTTCATAGGTTTCAGAAGAAAATCAGGATATAAACTTTCATTTTGTCCTTCAGTTTCTTTTTGAACTTTTGTTTCCAACGCTTTTCCACTTCTTAATTGAATAGCCTTAATATGTTCTTTTCCTTGATCTTTTGGATTTACTTCAACATTGCTAGGTAAAGTTCCAACAGGTCTATTTCTCAGTGCAGTAGCAATTTGCCCCAATTGGTTTTTTATGTTTTTAATAACAGCTCCTTGGTTTTGTAATTGATTTCCCATATTCAAAACAAGTTTTTCCATAGATAGCTTCTTCTCCTTAAAATGTGAATTATTATAAAAACCTGGTAGATTAGAAGGTCTATAATTGGAATTACCTTGATTGTTTACATTTCCTAATGGGTTTACGGGATTGTTCCCCAGCCGAGGATTAACGAGATTAGCATTACCTTGGTTATTCCAATTAAAGTCCGGATGATTCTTCCGACACTGGATTATAATAGTTTGAATAAGGGTTATTTTGTCTATTATTTAATACATTTATAGTTTCATATGAAGATTGAGCATCTACAATTTGTCCCAATGAATTTTCTTCTAACCCTGGAGGTGTTTGAGAATGATTCATTCTGTATTGATCTGTTTTCTTTGAAAGAACAGCAGTTTGAGAAACTATCATAGTTAAAGCATATGAATCATGAATACTGGCTACTCTCTTAGGATTTACCCATTCAGCAGGTCATTGAAAATTATTAGTAGAAATTTCTTCAATTAAAGCACAAGCTTCTTCAAAAGGTTTAGACATTAGTGATCCACTAGCGGCAGCGTCAATGATGGATCTAAGAGATCCTACTAGTCCATTATAAAAAGTTTGAATAATTAACCAATCTGGTAAAGCATGATGTGGGCATCTTCTAAGAATTTTTTTAGATCTTTCCTAAGATTCATATATCAATTGTCCCTCACACTGACTTAAAGATGTAATATCATTTCTAAGTTTAGCAGTCTTAGATGGTGGAAAATATTTCGATAAGAATTTTTGTGAAAGTTCTCCCCAAGTTCTAATAGATACAGGTACTAATGAATTTAACTAAGCCTTAGCCTTATCCCTTAGTGAAAAAGGAAAAATCTAAGTCTGACAGCATCATCAGACACTCTGACATATTTAAAAGTAGCACAAAGTTCTAGAAAACTTACAAGTGTCGGCATATTTTTAGGTTGTGTGTTTTATTTTGAAAAGGGGGTCGCCTAACAGAAGTTGTCGGCGAATTTTTAATCTAGTTTAAATAAATAATTTTGAAAAGTAGTATTTGATTTTGAAAATAATTTTAAATTTGAAGGTTTTAAGATATGAGATTAAACCGATCTCACATCCCAAAAAGTTTATATAAACGAGCACCGCACCACAAACCGTGTATCTATCCCTAAGGATAGACACACTGCTTGATGGTGGGGCTCGATTAGATAAACTAGAAGATTTGTGACATCCGTTTGGTCTGCGAACCAATTTTATAAGCCGACAAATTCCCCTGCTTAATATGAAGGCATTAAACAGGGTTTATATTACCTGGGTTCTTTAAAATTCCATATAAGGGCAAGCCCCTATAGTTAATTACATCTTAAGTGACGGGAATCACCTAAGAAAACTCTCGATAATAATCAATAATTCGCTCTCAAGAATTTCAAAGTTTAAGCTCTCGAAAGGATTGAATTTTGGAATTTCGATAGGGAATGGATCAAATTTGGAACATTTTGTTTTGGGAATTCAAAGGAAGAAAAGTAGGAGAAATTACGGATTCGAAGTGAACTTCGGTAATTTCCCGACTATCCTATTGTTTGGCTTAGATTTAGGAAAGTCCTAATGTTTATTTAATGTTTTAATCTTGCCAATTTTAATTAATTAGAGCTTATATTTATATGACAGAATCATACAAATAGCCTCGAAGATGTGAGGGTTTATGTCGTATCCGACGACTACCTCGGAATCCTAAGACCAGTTAGGGCTTAATTTGCAATGCAAATGCCTAACGAAGAGTTGAGGATTTATGTTCCACTAGGTAAACTACCTCGAAGTCCTATGGCTTTGTTATTTAATTCTAGGAAAGTTTTGTTGAAGTAGACTCGAGTTTTGCTTGATGACGATGGCCGTGCTGCCCACCATGCTCCGAGCTCCTTGTTGTTGCAGAGGTTTAGTTTTAGAAGTCATAAATCAGGGGATGAGAAAAGTGTTTTGGTTTAGAGAAAATCTTAATTTCCAAGTGTTTTCAATATTTTAATTTAAACAAATCTTAAAGTTGATTATAACGACACCGGTTAAGATCCCACGGTTCCATCCTTCCGGCATCATTATTTTTATCGGATTCACTTAGTCTAGATGAATTTGCTAATCTCGACTGAATGAGTTCCACACTTTCATTTAGACCGTGGGAAATCCCGTTAGCAACACGTAGGTTACATCATCCGAGGTATTCCCGATCATCCGACGGGACGTTTAAATTTAGTTGTAATTGTAGTTTTGTGTTCGTTTGTGATTAAATTTTGAGTTGTTTTATATTTTGAAATGTTGTGGCGGTGAATTTTATCTTGCAATAACTTTTAACTTAGTTTTGGTTTCAGTTTTAGGGACTATCCTAAAGGTGTGGGTTTTCATGCAACAATTGTTTATCATGCAGGAAAAGTAAGTACAATGCAGTTAAATAAATTGCAATAATGTAATTTACAAGAAAGTAAATTGTAATAAAAGCGTACCTGGAGGGTCTTCCCGTCATTCCAAGCTGCACTTAAAACATAATTAGAATATTTAAGCAAGTTCCTAGGTAAAGCTAAGGTAAGGGTTATGGTTTTCTACCAAATTCCTAATCCTATAGCTAGTCATTTCCTATGACGTCTAGGTTCCTTGTGTTTTTGTTTGAAGACGATTTTCTTCATCGAAGAACAATTAAGTTCGATTGTTCTTATAAACATCCTATCATATTGAGAAAGTGTTTAAGAAGAATCATAAACATCTTTTCAATATTTCTAGGATTGTTTTAAGTCCAAATGAATTCAATTACACAAATGAATTAATCGTCCGAGGTTTAGTTAAGTTTTGTTCTTATCTTACTCGATGAACTAGGATGTTTGAATGTCCTATAAGTGAAGTAACATTTCATTTAATATTACATTTAGGAGTTATGACAACTAAAGCTTTCGAGGGTAAATTGATGTTCAAATGGTTTGTGATTTAGTTTAATTTCAATTAATGGGTTTAAATTTGGAATAGTGTTCAAGTTATTTTAGATTTATTTTGAATTCTTTATGTCTTTGGTGATGTTATATTTAATTCAACTTAAATTAATTTAATTTAATTTAATTTAATTTTAATTCTATTCAATTTAGTTTGGTTTAACTTAATTTAGTTTGATTTGATTTAATTTTAATTTAATTTGATTTAATTTAATTTAATTTAATTTAATTTAATTTAATTTATTCATTTAATTTAATCTTTAATTTGATTTAACTTAATTTAATTTGATTTTATTTATTTAATTTAATTTAATTTAATTTGTTTATTTAATTTAATTTAATTTAATCTTTAATTTAATTCAACTTTTAATTTTAATTTAATTTAATTTAATTTAATTTAATTCAATTTAATTTACTTAATTTAATTTAATTTTTAATTTAATTTTATTTTTAATTTTAATTGAAATTTTAAAAGAGTTTAATAATTTAACTTTAGTTTAATGATTAAGTCTTTTAATATTTTAAATTTGAGTTATCATTTTAATTAAGAATTAAATATTAATGAGATGATTAATTTAGGGATTTTTAAATTAAAGAATAAATCTCTTCCTAACAATATTCCTATTTTAATAATTCCAATTTTATTATTCTTCCAAATTTAATCAATTATTTAATTAAGTTTTAATTATTTTGAATTGCTTAATGGGTTTCTACCCTTTAATTATTTAAATTTCAATCATCCAAATCAGATTAGGATCAAATATTTTACTTGTTAATTTTTTTTATTAAACCTAAAGTTTTAATTAAGGATTAAAATTTTAATTACCACTTTACCCTTTAAGCTCAATAATTTCATAACTCACTAAATTGAGCTTAAATGAACTTGAAATTTTTATGTGACTTCACTCATATGTCAATAAAGACATGAGAGGAGAAAATGTGATTTTTCTATATTTAATTTATTTATATAATTATTTTTGGTAGAAAATATAGATTTCCAAGGAAAATTTAATAACATGACCAAGGGAAAGTTTCTGTCCTTAAGAAAACTAGGGGACATTCCTAATGACCAGAGGACCACTTGGACCAATTTTGGTGATTTTTTGAATTATATTATTTTTATTATAATTATTTTAAGTTTTGGAGTATTAATTAATTTAAAAATAAAATAAAGGTTGAAAAATGAATTTTATATTTTTCAAAAATCTCTCTGATATCAAGGAAATCAGAGAACCAATTTTTACAATTTTCTGATTTTTCTTTGATTTATTAGAATTATTTTAGTGGAAATGCTAAAAAATACATTTTTTTAATTTTAAAATTACCTTAGGGCTTTAAAATTTAATATCTCATCAAATAGACCTAAGAAAAATATGGGGTTTGTTCCTAAGTGATCAAAATTCAAAATGTGACATTTTGGTGAATTTTATTATTTTTGTGATTTTTATTATTTTTTAATTATTAAAAATATTAAAATAACATTAAAAATCAACTTTTTTAGAAAATTGAAATTTTAATTTTCTTAAATTACCCTAATATCAGAGAGGCTCCAAAACCAATTTGGTGAATTTTTGAAAGATATTTTGAAAGTTATGAATTTTTAAAGTTTAAAATGACTAAGTGGCTTAATCAACCCATTTAAGTAGGGCTAACCAAGTCCGATTGACCTCAAATTTTTATGGTGGGTTCCTCTGATCCTAAAGGTCAGTGGAGAATTGATTTCAAGTCAATTTGATGTATGGTTAGCTCTAATTAATTAGGGATCTATTTTGGGTGTTTAAGCCAATTAGGATTGTTTTAAATGAACTAACTCAAAACCTATTTTTCCTAGGGTCCTCTGGTCATAAGGAACATCACCAAATTTTCCTAGAATTTATTTCACAACATACTATTTATTGGAATTAAAATACTCAAAACAGTAACATGAATTTAAAAAATCAATAACTTTTCATAGGGATGGCCTCTGACTTTGGAAAATTCAGGGAATGTTCCCAAATTCGCAGGCTTCAAAAGCCCTATGGTCTCATGCTATGGTGAATTGTATACATGCATGGAGAATTAAAAATATGCAGAGAGTAAATAAATTATTAAAAATAAAATACTTGATGAAATTAAATAATTTCTTTTCCACATTATTCTCCTCTGTTCACAGAGCAAGAGGGTATTTTTATTTTATTTTTATGATTTTCCTACACAAAGTTATGAATTTTTCAAGTTTAGGGAATTAAATAAATAGAAAATATCCCTAATTTTCTATTTATCCGAGTCGGCGCCGCGTCATCCTCGGTATCTCCGAACGCACACGCGTCGCGCTCCCATTCGACGCCGCCGCTTGAGTCAGCAGCCCGGGCCCCGCGGTTCACGTACCGTCTCCTGGTCCGACGCCATCTAAGCCGTCCGTCCGCGCGTGTATCAAATGGATGGCATCCGTTCATCGTCCCCGAGCGTCCTCACCCGAGAGCCGTCCACACTAAATCCCTAAGATCTCACTCGATACTCAATGGATTTTCATGTTCTTATGCTCTATGGATTCGTCTTGAGAAGACGAACACATCCATACGGTTTATGTGGGATGAAATTTACGCAATAGAAATGGAGAATGTTCGAAGCTCGGGAAGAAGAGTGAGGCCATACCTTTGCTCGGAGAAGTGTGGCTTCGATCCGAGGGTTGTTGCACCTTCGATTGGATCCCGGCAAGCTCCGGATGAAGTCTCCCGGTCCGGTGAATTGCCTAGGTAGGATTTCGACCACGGTCGATCACAAAGCTTGGAGGTCTGGAGCAACCGGGTGGCCCGGAGATGGGGCTTTTGCTGGTGGACACCTTCCCTCGGTCCGGTGAAGGTGTAAAACCAATCAATTTGGGGATTGGCTCACCGTGGAGAAGTGTCCCGGTTTTGGGCTTGGATTTCAACTCCGAAATCGAGCTTACGGAGAAGAAATGGCAGGGGGATTTCAGTGGGGATCAAGTGCTCGTGTATGGGGAGTAGTCCGGAACAATTTTGGCGAGTTTCCTTAAGGTTTGTTTCGAGCACCTCTCATGGCCGAGAGGGGTGGTGTTTAAATAGGAGAGGGTGGAGGGCCTCCCGTGGAGAGTTAGGGCTTGGGATCAGCCTGCTCTTGGCAAGAGAAGAACAGCTACAATGACCACCTGGGGATGGGGCGGCTCAAGCAAGGAGAATTCCAAAGTTGGCTCACATGCGAGCTCTCGGCCATGGTGTTTTCCGGCAGCCTGGTGGCCGGCCGGCCGAGCATGGGTCACCCTCGAGGTCGGTGGGTCGGGGCTGGGACTTGGTGCAAGCAATTGGCAATTGCCATGTGTAAAGAGCTTGGATTGAAATGGAATGGGGGAAGACCATTTTGGGTTCAAATGAGTCAACCCATGGTTTTGGGCTAGGTTAACCACCCAAGGCCTGGTCTTGGGCTGAAAAGGATCACTTGGGTCAGCCAAGAGAGAATGGTGTGGTCTCCATCCATGATGAGGTGGCTAAGCATGGTTTAGTGTGTGACATGCTTAAGGTAAAAAAGGGTTTAAGAAGGATTAGGAAAGGGGGCCCTCCTTTTGCCATTAATGGCTTGATCACATGTCAAGCCTTCCATGGCTTCATGTGGCTTGTCCATGGCTTGCATGGCTCACCTTTGGCTTGGGAAAAGTGGAGTCAATTTCATGGAAATAGATTTTAGGAATTTTTGGTAATTTGATGGAAATTTGTATGAAACTTGATTTGGAATGATTTGATGATAAATTTAGGACTTAGGGAATGCCTTTTATTAAGTGGATGGCAAGTGGAGATGTCATGTGGGCTTTAGGGTAGATTTTGGGCTTTTTGAAATGGTTTTAGATGGGCTTTTAAGATGGTTTAGGAAAGTGGGCTTTTGAATTTTAAAATGGATTTTGGGATGAAATTTTAGTAAAGGCTTGGGCCAAATAATTGTTGGGTTTAGCTCATGGATGTGTCATGAGTGACTTGAAGCAAATTGGGGGTGATTTGGGTTTGAATTGGGTTGAATTTGGGTTCTTTTGGTGAATGGGCCAATATAGGTCCAAGTGGGCTAAGTTGGGCCAATGTTGGGCTAGGGTTGAAATTGATGTAAAATTAATGTTGAGAAATGTTTATGGGAGTGTTTCAAAGAGGTTTCGACTTTGATTGGGCTTTGATTTTGGGGTTTGGGCTCATTTGGGTTAGGTTTGGGTTTAGGTCAAAATTGGGCCTTTTATGTTTGGGTTGAATTTTAGTGGGGTTTAGGTCCAAATTTTGGGCAAATCATGCTAGTGTTTTGCTTGTGGGGATGCTAAGGAAGATTTAGAAAAGATTTGGGGTTAATTGGAGTTGAATTGGGTGAGTTTGGGTTAGGTTTGGGTCATGGGTCCAATTGGGCTTTAAGGCCAAAAGTGAAATTGGATCCAAATGTCAATCAAATTGGACTTGGATTTGGTCTAGATTGGTGTTGGGAATGTTGAATTGAAGTTTAGAATTGAATTGGACCAGAATTTGGGTCAATTGGATAGGTTTGGTTTGACATTGGGTTCACTTTGGGTTAAAATGGGTCAAATTAGGGGTTTTGACAAAAGTAGGGTAAATTGACAAAATTGGCCCATGGTGTAGTTGAACAAAATGAAATTGGGAATATTTGGGATTTTCTGAAATTTTCTGGGAATTTTCTAAATTTTTGGATTTTTGGGTCAAGAGGGGTATTTTGGGTATTTGGAGGGTATTGGGAGGTATTTTTGGAATTTTTGGTATTTTTGGGTATGGATGATCAATTTGAGTGATGTGGAAATGTTTGGGATTGATTTTGGGGAATTTTGGGTAATTTAGGTGATTTTGAAAATTTTGGGTAATTTCGAGGGCTCTGGGTAAGTTAGGCGGGTGTAGGGTCCCGGGGGTCAAAAATTGAAAATTTGGAAAATTGAAGATTGGGTAAATTTGAGTGGAATGAAATCATTTTGGTTGAGCCATGAAGCCACATCAAGCCCACATGAGCCATGAAGCCACATCAAGCCCACATGAGCCATGAAGGGACTCATTTGAGGCATTCACTATGTTGTTCCTAACCCTCTTAACCAAGGGCTTACGGGTTAAGGACCATCCATGTGAATCACCTACATGAGTCAGGAGGTTAAGTTAGGTATGGGTGTGGTTTTAAGAGGTATGTGAAAGTGTAGTGTATAGGTGTAGTGTGTGTGTAAGTCGACCCTTCACTGCACCAGTGCCACCCGTAGGCGATCCTAAGGCCAAAAAGTCCTATAGGAATTCATCCTTTAAACTTTCACATTTGATTTCAACCCTCTAGGTGATTAGGGGTCTACAGTCAAGTTTGTGGAGTTTGCAGGGAGTTAAGAAGTGGCTTGAAATTCTAGAAGGTGGATCCCAATTCTAGTCCTCTAAGATAGTCAAAGGAAAAGCCTAAGGCTAGATCCTAAGTACTAAAAGAAGAAGAAAAGACCTCATCAAAAATGAGGTCTCTTTCAAAGAAAATAACAATATGGAATGAATTATTCTCAACCACCTCCAATATTACAAGAAAATTCATTTCAACAAAACATAATCTCAAACACCTTTCGAGACCTTAAATGCTATTAATAGACTCTTAAAAATCTTTATTTGAATTATTATAATCCCGTTGGAAGAATCACCCAAAACTTCAATCAGAATAATAATAATGTTAATGTTAACCCTGATTGGGCTAATGCCTCTATGAATCCAAAATGGAAATTCAAACAATCATGGAAATTCTAATTTTAAACCATTTTATCCCCTAGATTTAATAGTAACCTATAATTTAAGGATAAGAAGTTTTTTATTGAAGAAATGATTCTAATATAACAAATCAATTACAAGCTCGGTGTTGCCATGAAAAATATTGAAAAATCAATTAGGACATATTTTCACTGCACTTAATAATATAACTTGGAGACTTCCAAGTAATGTGGAGATCAATCCAAAAGATCAAACAAGGAAAAGTTAAGGCTATTCAATTAAGGAGTGAAAAAGAATTGGAAATTAGTAGTGCAAAAGAAGTCAGCGAAAAGGAGAAGGTGGAATTAAAAGGTTCAAACCAAACATTTATCGTACTTGGATTTTCCTCTCTTGAACCAATGAAGATAATTGTTGAAAAGTGACCCACTTTTTTAATGTTTACAAAAATAGCAACGACACAAAAGTTGATCCCGCTTAATATATATTTAATTTTATGATGGAATGTATAATGTGGATTCTACGCAAGTATACGTATCGTATCAAGTAATACAGGGCTCTTGTGGAGTCCTCGGTTATCGATCCCTAATAAAGGGAAGTTTTAAAGATTTGTAACAAATAAATTTAAAGGATTTACTTACTAATATAGTATTACGTAATTTATAATACTTAACTAAAGCGATCTAAAAGTAAACTAATGCTTTAAATAAAGTCGATTTAAAGATTTCGTAAAAGGTATATTTCCCATGTTTTTAGAAACTTATGAATGATGAATTCAAATAGATTTTTTTTTATTGTATTGTGACAAATAGGAGCATTCTTATTCTTTACCCTTTGGTCCAAAGAACATTTACTAGTCCTATGCTCGATTACCTAATCAAAGGGCTCGTCGTAAGGATACCGGTACGCTCACTTCGCAGCTCCCACGTTCCCCTCACCCGAGGGCTAACATCTACACCACTAAACAATAGGACCAAATTGAATATTTTAAAGTCTCTCACACTAAAATGTCCAATTCTACGTCCGATAAATAATATTTCCCTATCTATTTGTACCCTCCTTCCAAGGCTTTTGACTTCATCTTTACTATAGTTGATAATTCAACATATTTTAACAATTTAATTGGCCGATTGAAAGTAAATTAAGTTTTAAGTAAAAGATTATCACAATTCTATTTTAATATATTAGGCACTTCTATTTAATTTCATCAATTCAGATAATTTACAACAAGGAGAATGACTGGCAACACTGTAATGCAATGGAATTTAAACAAAGCATGGATTTCATTTAAAGTTAACAACAATAAACAAAGATACTTATCTCAATTTCCTCCCCAATCGACCTCAAGTCTTGACTTTTCTTTCTAGTACAACACACTTCTTAACCACTACTTACCTCCTACTCACACCAAACTTCAAATTAGACTCAAAAGCACACTAATAGAATACTCTAAGACTCCTAAAATAAACACACTACATACTAAAATTTGTCATCTATTTATAGAGGTAGACAAAAGTCCAAGGGGTACTTAAGCACCTCTTCAAAAAGCATCCGTGTTCAATGTATCCGACATTTCGAACTGCCTCGCAATGTGAGAAACGACTCCTACCATCACGGGCTTTTAGAAGGTCTTCAAACAATGCTATCTCGCTGTCGCTGCCTGCTCGCCGTCGACGAGGTAGTTGCAAACCTTTAAGAAATTTCATAATCCTCCGCCGTTCTGCTCGATTTCGCCGTCGGCGACTTAGTTTATTTCGTATGTATTTCTTCCTTTTTATTAAAAATTTGGTTGCATTTTCTCGCTTCTTTTCTCCATTACTTATAAATCTTCATTCTCGTAATAAAATAAAGAAAATACCTTTCTTTAAAGTGCAATTTCCATAAAAAATAGTATGAATTTCTTAACATATTTTTCCGTGACCAAATCCCCCAAAACTTAATTATTACTTGTCCTCAAGTAATTTTTATACTAAATAAAAACAACGATTTTTGTATAGAATTTATTAATTCAAATAAACTATGAATTAAATTTAAAATAATATGATAAGAAAAGTTAAATAGAAATATTTTTAAGTAATTAAATTAACTTTATAAATATAAGATTATTTAGTTATCGCATCTAAGATTTGTACTTCTATTTATTTCTGTGAGTACTATATTTAAAAGAGTAATTTAATTAAGATATTTGTATGATAGAAGTTCAAGAAAACAATATTTAGTAAAATACTAATCCATATATATGTTTAGAACATATTTGAGTTTTACCCTTAGGCCGATTCAATTCAATACCTTTAATAAGGCATCTCCCTCATTTCTCCTCACTTATATTTTTCTTTTCTTTTTCTTTTTTCTTTTGGATCACTTTCAATCCTTCTTTTTCTTTTTCAAGTTCGATTACTCGTATCCGAATAACCTCGTTAAAAATTTTGAACTTCAACTTTCTCTTCCTAAATTTGAAACTAAAATATTTCGCTTATATGTATTTTTAGCCTTTACTTCATTGAGTTTCAATGTCTTCTTTTTCACTTAAATACTTACATTCTCAATTTTAGAATATAGCTCTTTACTTTAAATAGTTTACTATATCTCTTATTCCTTTAATCAAATATCTTATTCTATTAAATTAATTTGATTTCGAAATATTCTATTCAACTTCTATAATAATTATATAAATTAATTCAAGTCACTCGAATTAAAAATTATCGCACAAAATCAAATAATAATGATATTTTTTTTCTTTTTTCTTTTTTTTTTTAACATAGAAATCGAGAAATAATTTAATAATTAAATTTATATTTTTCCTCCCCCAAACTTAAATTTTTTTTATCTATTTCTAAATGGTGAAAGAAAATATACAAAGAATTTACATCATACCTCTCAGCTTTAGGTATTTTTCCTTGAAATTTTTTGGCAGTTTTTTCATTATTTAAAGAACCCGTACTTTAGTATTCTTCCATATATATAGTATTTAAAAGAGAGGCCGGGTAAAGAAATTTTTGAAATAAGTATAAAACACAAACATATTAAAACTTAATCTACTATTACACATCTAATCAATCAAGTTACTAAAACAATCTAAAATTAAAGTTCACTATTTATAAAATTTAAACAACACATTTAAAGAAAAAAACTAACATACTACCTTAAAGAGAATTTGCATACTAATTTAACATATATAAAAAGTCTAACATAACAAACCTTAAGAAATTTAAAACAAACACACCAACTCCACACCATAAAAAGTACATAACAATTACACACAGTGCAATAAAGTTTTTAAAATAACACTAATCTAAACAAACCAAATAAAGTCTTTAATCTTCAACATCAAAATCCCAAACTATATCTCCCCGATCTCCAGGCCGAGAAGGCTCGCACGATACTATGTGTAGCAAGTATTCCGGAAAGACAACATCTAATTCACCTCTCCCGTAACGACGTTCTCACCTCATAATATGCTATTTCATATTCCGAATGTCAATGAGATATTCATCAATCATCTCTTCTCTCCAAGCCTCCAATCCTTTGGCCCATACAGCTTCAAACATCCTTTCAATGTTCCTCCAAATTTTTCAAAACTCTTATATGTAGGGTCAGCTCATTCATCAGATCATGAAGGCCGGTGGTATACCGAGGGGGGTCATAACTAAGAGAAGGTATATCTCTACTCGATGAAGGCATATAACTCCTCGTCCCCTCGATCTCCATCCTTCGGGATTCATACGTCTTATCATTAGCCGAGTGATGGGGTCGTCTGTTCCACTCATTCCTCATCATCTTCAAATTCTCAACCCGCAGAGTTGGCAGTGCAAAAATCGGCTCGCAGTGTCCTAGTTCTCCTCCACCTCACTGGCAGAAGGGCTAATATATTCTTATAAATAATATTTCCCACATTTATACTTTTTTGATTCTAAAACAAGCAATAATTCGAATTACTCTATCTCTCGTTACCTCACCGTGGTGATATGTGGTAAATAAGGTAGAACAATGAAGTAATGCCGTGCCTGTGATAATGCATTTAACATCGAAAGAGAAAAATTTACCCCTTTGTGTCGCTTTATCTTCCAAACTCCTTTCCCGTCGTGAGAAAGTTTATCACCTCTTCCAAAGGGTCCTTCCATTGTTCCAAAAGTATCATAGTCAATGGCATGTGTCACATACTTAATAAAACGAATTAATCCTAGCATCACCGAATTCAACAAAAAAATCCTGTTTCGATCGGTGCATCTTCAATTGCAATCGCATTTGCATATTAAAATCTTCTCGCTGATGACAACTTCTCGCCGCAATGTAAATTTCCTCGCTTATATGTGTATATAAAAAAAAAAAATTTTCCACTTTTTAATTATTCGTTCCACTTCTCCGCCGTATCCTTGAAAACTCGATCCCGTATGCATTTTCTTGCTCGAATGTTTTGAAAGTATCGAGTTTGCGCTTCGCATTTATGAATCGAGTTTCGTTGTAATCCAACCTTCATCTTTATCGAGGAGCCATTTCATTCGATCTATGAAAATCACAAAAATTCTAACTAAACTTCCAATTATTACTAAAATGGCTTCCTATACCAACTAAAATCCATTTAAATCAATCTCCATGAATTTCTTCCAAGTATTTTCTCCAATTTCAAATTTTTCCTAAATTTCCCAATGTAGAAGAAATTCATGGTGAAAATCAAAATTTTTGCATTAGAGTGAAGCACTTACCAAGGGGAGATGAAATTCGGTGTCAAAAGTGTTAAAATCACCTCAAATTGAAGATCTTAAGAGCCCTAGGTCAGCTTTTTTCGAAGTTTTCGAGAAGGATGATGAATAGTGTCGGCCGACCGGTCAAATATGACATTTCGCGATCTTGCCGAAGCCGCAAGATTTTTCAGCTCGTCGCGAGCTAATTAATTTACCAAGGCCAAAGTTTCTAGAAAATCTCGTCAGTTTCCGCGAGATCGCCCGCCGTCAGCGGGCTTTCCTCACCGTTGGTGGGATAATTTCCCGGCCATAGCGAGCTCTCAAAATTTTAAATATTTAAAATTCTTCAATCATTTTCAACCCGACTTGGCCTTAATTAATCTTCCGATCACTTAATTACAATTTAGTATGAAGACTAGATACTTATACTCACAAAAAGTTTACACAAACAATATAACTTTATATATGAAATCCATAATACTTACAAACTTCACACTTTTAAACACCTAACACTTAAGACTTCAATACTTCAACCTCATAAATACTCGCATTGCAATCCACACTACAACACTCTAAATGCCGAGACATAACAAATACATATACTTCATCAAATCCGAGATGATCAAATTTAAAAGTTTAAATCATAGTAAAACCTAAATCCAAATCAACACATATATACACACAAATATAACATAAGATGGGAATCTTTACTACTCCGTTGTCCGAACTAACATCCTCTCTCGATATTCCCGATGTGACGCAAAGTAATACCGTATCAGAGGAAAGGCTCAAAGGGAATTCCCGGGGTAGATTCTTCATCAATCCACCCTTCGTCTTCAAGAACGAATAAACTGCCTCCGTATGTCCAAATTTCGATCAAAGTACTCTTTCATCCTCCAAATAATGTGATCAAACATATCATAGATATTATTGATGGAATTCATCACGTTTTATAACTCTTTCTCTAATCCTTTAATCTTTCTAATGATTTGTTTTATCAAGAAGGGGCCTCACTAAAGGATTGTTTTGTGATGCTCATCGTAAATAATGGTAAACTCATCATTGTTATCCAAAGCCGGAAACTTATCCGTAGGATTTAGTGGTTTTACGGCAAAAGTACCTTTTCCACGCCTCATAAGAAACTTGGTACCGATCGTATAAAGCAAATATAGTCGAGAGGCCCAAGTCCATGAACCGACCCATTCACAATCAATCCCAATGCGTAATTTACTATAATTAATCCAACATCGATAGGGTGCATTCACTCACGCGCAATTTAATATACGCCGCATTCCTTTGAAACCTTATTTACCCTCATAGTGGGTAATAATTTTGATGAGATAAACAAATGCCAATGCTTCTCAGATAGGGTTAAGAAGTGATGCAGAACCGACATACCCCGTCTCGCGCAACTCCAAATCATCGTGTTCATTTTATCGATATCTATAAATCTCGTTCATATTGTATCTCGATGAACAAAGTTCGAATAATGACAAAGATAGGGGTATTCTCTATAGAAAATAATTCATTTATCCTTGAAGGAGTAAATGTTATCTATCTTCCTCTCGATGTAGACACTTCCATTGTTGATAGCATGTAGATTAGAGTAAAACTCTTTAACTACAAGAATAACTACAACAAGATGTCGTATAAAGAAAAATACCTCCCAATGTCATTGCACGATCATTTCTTCAATTTTTATGGTGGAATTTACCCCTTCGTTGACAAATCCCCTTTCTTTAATAAGTCACTTCTTCATCAAACTTTATTGAAAATACGCTTGCGCTCCTAACTCACTAATTTTCTTCTCGGTTGAAAACTCCAGCTTTTTGTGGTTTCGAAGAGTTTGGTGGCCATTTCGGACAAAAGAATAAGCCCTTAGTCATTTCTAAAGAAAACAAGCAGTAAAAAATGAATTTGGGATGGTTTTATACAAAGAAATGGCTTTAGAACCGTCTAAAACCGCACATAAAACTTAAGAGACCACCAACCCGCCCACGCGTTTAAAGTTTTCGCCGTAGGCGCAGCTAGTTATAAAACTGATTTAAAGATATGGCACGCGATTCACCGTCGGCGGGCTTGGGTTTTTCCGCCGTCGGTGAGATTTAGCAAAATCAAATTTTGCTCGTCCAAATATTTCATCTCATCATATGGCTCTAATTTGTGATGATTATAATTAAAAATCAATAAAGAAGATTTTATTTTAATATTATAAATCCAATAATTTGTATATAATTAAAATAAAAGACTACTTATGGGTTGCCTCGCATAAAGCACTTAGTTTAACATCACAAATTACCCAATTTCGCTCATATCGTGTCGACTAAGCATTAAAACCTCTGTACTCGTCTTCTACCTTCACAAATATGTTTTTAATCTCCATGTCCGTTTACCTTAAATCTATGTCTCATTTTTATCTTCAATTTCTATAGTTCCATATGAAAATATTTGTGAGTTATAAATAGAAAGGTCCTAACCATCGAGATTTCAATTTCTCAGAAATAATTTCCATCTAGTATTATATAGAAAAACTTTGGCTCCCGGTTCAAAAATTTCTTCGATTAATCTTCCGATCATCTCATAATTTCATCCTTTCTTTATAATCTTATCATTATCATATGATCATTCCTTAATTCTTCTTAATTCATTTAATTGCAACAATCTCTTCACCAAATTACTTTTTCATATTATAATTAAATTCTTTAATCAATCGGTGGCCGACAAGTTTTTCCATATATAAGATCAGTATAACATCTAATTAGAGTTTTATAAGCAAATTCCGTATGCCCATAATGTAGTGTCTACCATAGACTACCCAATCTATTAAGGTTTACGTACTTTTCTAAAATACACTTAATCTCTCGATTAAACTTCAAATAATCCACTAGTTTGTGGATGATCGCAATTGATATCTTTTGAATAATATTATATTTCTCTACTAGTTTTCAGAATATATTTATTTCTAAAATGAGTCTTCCGTCGCTGATAATTACTCTCGCATTCCAAATCTAGTAAAAATATTTTTCATTAAAAATTTCAAAACACTTTTGCATCACACCTAGTAAAGTTTTCAGACTTCAATCCATTTGGAAACATATTCAACACACAATATATGAGTTTCTAAATGAAGGAATAAAAGGCCCATGAAATCTAATCCCCAAACATCAAAATTTCATCTTCTAATATAAAATTCGTAGGCATTTCATTTTTTCTGATATATTTCCTACTCTTCGGCATTTATCGAGGTTTTTATATATCCGTATACATCTCTAAATGTAGGCAGCTGCAAAATCTTGATCAGAGAATTTTATACTCGCTTTTATCCTATTCCAAAATGTCCTCCAAAATCGAATCATGACATTTTTGACAATTGGTTCATTTCTTTCATAAGACACGCATCTAATAATTAGATCCTTACATTGCTTATATAAGTAATATCCATCCTAAAAGTATGTTTTAGTATCACGAATGAATATTTCTATTGTTGCAAAGTTAACATAGGCGGTAAAAAGTCACTTACAATATAATTTACTATATCAGCATACTAAGGTATTTTCCACTCATTTATATTATAAATTTGTTCATCGTGAAAATCGTCTATAATTTCATTATCGCATCGATAATTCATGATATTCTAATTCCGATAAACGATCGCAATTCGATTATCAGTCATTTTGTTAACGATCTCAAAATCAAATTCTTGCATTAATAACATCCATCTAATTAATCTTGGTTTAGAATCCTTTTTTTGCATTAAATATTTTATAGCAGAGTGATCAGTATGCACAATACATTTAGTTCCTATTAGATAAGGCCTAAATTTATTAAAAGCATATACAATTTGCATGATTCTTTAGTAATCGTATAATTTATTTCAGCATCATTTCGAGTTTTACTAGCATAATATATAACTTTGAAAATCTTATCATATCTTTGCCCAAGAACTCGCTCCTATATAATCACTAGCATCAAACATAAGCTCAAATGATTTCTCCCAATTGTGTGAAACTTTTATAAAAGCCGTAATTAATTTATCTTTTAATAATTTGAAAGCATTCAGGCATTCAGTTGTAAATTGAAATTTCTTGTCCTTTTCAAGAAGTTGGCATGCAGGTTTAGTGTAATTTTTGAAAAAATCAATATATATCGGTTCGTAGAATCCAAAGATGTCCAAGAAAACTTCTTTCCCCCTTTCACCATACCGAGGCAGAATTTTAGCTATAACTTGAATTTTTGCAGGTCTACTTCCATGCCCTTTCCGAAACTTTATGCCTTAATACAATGCCGCCCGCAACCATAAATTGACATTTCCCTCCCAATTAAGAACTAAATTAGTTTTCTCACATACTTCAAATACTTTTTCAAGATTATTTAATCATGTGTCAAATGATGTTCCAAATACAGAGAAATCAAACCATAAATACTTCTATTCCATTATCAATTAAATTACTAAATATAGACATCATACATCTCAACAAATGGTAGCATTACATAATGCAAAAGGCATCCTTCGAAAAGTTTTAAAGTTCCATAAGGACTCAAGAATGTAGTTTTCGATCCCTCGTGAGCAATTTGTATTTGATGATAACCAAGGTATCCATCTAAGAAACAAAAAATACTTATGTCCACTAATCTATCTAACATCCGGTCTAGAAATGGTAAAGGGAAGTGATCTTTCCTCGGTGGCCGTGTTTAATTTTCTATAGTCAATACACGTCGCCATCCAAGAATTTGTCTTATAAAGATAAGATCATTATTTTCATTAGCTTTTACGGTCACTCCTCCTTTCTTAGGCACATGCGGAATTGGGTTTACCCAAGACTGGCTGTGAACAGGATATATAATACGAATCAAGTTTTCAGCACCATTGCAGGAGAGTATAAATAAAAATTTTTCTTGGATTTGAATTTAAAAAAAAATTAAAAAGAATTTTTTGAAAAAACAAAATTTCTATTTTTTAGAAAATCTTATTTAAACCTTGTCTGTTTTTGTGTGTTTTATTTTTATTTGTATTTGTATTTTTATTGTTGTGTTGTAATAGTTTATGCAAAGTTCGAGTTCTGAAGGACTTGTGGCTTACGACTCTGAATTAGAACGAACTATTAGAAAAATTTAAAAATTTAAAAATACAAAAAAATTCAAAAATTTCAAGAGATGGCAAATGAAATTAATTAAAATGATGAAATTCATCGTGAATTCAAACCTTTAAGAGATTATGCAAATCCTATAGTGGATGAACTTCAAGGAGGTATTCAAAATCCTGATGTAGCTGCTAATTCATTTGAACTTAAACCTGCTATTATCCAAATGAAATCTAATAATCAGTTTAGGGGAGCACCAACTGAAGATCCAGATTTACATCTTGCTAATTTTCTATAATTATGTACTACATTTAAATATGATGGTGTTTCTGATGATGCTATTAAGCATAAGCTTTTTTCATTCTCACTTAGGGATAAAGCTAAGATATGGTTGAATCTTTAGCACCTAAATCTATCAGAACTTGGGGTGATTTAGCACATAAATTCTTTGCTAAATATTTTCCACCATAAAAAACTGTGAAACTTAGAAATAATATTACATTTTTTTGTCAGTTTGAAGGGGAATCTATTATGAAGCTTGGGAACGATTTAAAGAACTCATATGAAAGTGTCCACACCATGCTGTGCCAGATTGATTAATTATTCAAACCTTTTATAATGGATTAGTGGATTTCTTAGATCTATTATTGATGTCGTTGCTGGTGGTTCATTGATATCTAAACCATTTTATGAAGTTTATGCTTTAATTGAAGAAATTACTACTAATAATTTTCAATGACCTTCTGAAAGGGCACATCTTAAAATGTAGGTAATATTCATGATTTTGAAGCTTTTGCCATGTTAGAAAATCAAGTTGCTACCATTTCAAGGAAGATAGTCCGATTTGGAATAAATTTTTCTCAACCAACTCCAATGATTGAAGAGAATTTGTTAGGCTTAATGGTATATTCTCAAACATCAATTGAGACTTTAAATGCTATAAATAACAAGTCCAATAAACCATATTCGAACTAAATCGAGGTTGGAAAAACCATCCTAATTTTAGCTAGAATAATAATTTGGGTGGTACTAATTTGCAATGGGGAAGAAACCAAGTAAACCCACTTGGGAAACTGGAACAACCAAGGTAATAGTAAATATAGACCTGCCTATCCTCCAAATTTTAATAATAATCCACAATTTAAGGATAAGAAGTTTTCTATAGAAGAAGTGGTGTTACAAATGGGAAATCAGTTACAATGTCAAGGAGCTGTTATAAGAGATATTGAGAATCAGTTGGGACAAAATACAAATTCACTAAGTAATAGAAACCATGGAACACTTCCTAGTAATACAGAAGTAAATCCAAAAGACCAGAATAAAGAGCAAGTAAAGGCTGTTCAACTTAGAAGTGGAAGATAGTTGTAAGGTAGAGTTAAAAAAGATATTGAAGTAGAGAAAGAAGAAATTGAAAAATCTAAAGAGTACGCTCTAGAAGGTTTTGAGAGACCTATTTGTCCACTTAAGGTTGATTTAGAAAAACTGTCACCACCTTCATTTCCTCAAAGAATTCATAAAAAAAAGTTGGATAAACAAATTTTAAAATTTCTGGAAAACCTTAAAAAGCTTACAATTAATATTCCTTTTGTTGAAGCTTTAGAACAAATCCAAGCTATGTGAATTTTATGAAGGATATTTTCAATAGAAAAAGGAAGTTTGAAGATAATGAGACAATTTCATTTAATGAGGAGTGCGGTGCTATAATTCAGAAAAAACTTCATGAAAAGCTTAAAGTTCCTAGAAGCTTCACAATTCCATGTGCAATTGGAGACAGACTTTTTTGGAAAAGATTTATGTGATTTGAGTGCAAGTATTAACCTTATGCCATTATCTATATTTAAAAGACTGGGATTTGGAGAAATATCTCCAACAACTGTAACCTCGTAATTAGTATATCGTTTTATCACGTATCCTAAGGGAGTTGTAGAAGATGGTTTGGTGAAAGTGGATCAATTTATCTTTCCTATTTATTTCATTGTGTTATGTATGGAAGAAGATTAAGAAATACCTATCATTTTAGGGAGACCTTTCCTGGCTACAGGCAGAGTAATGATAGATGTGCAAAAAGGGGAATTAACTTTGTGTGTTGATGATCAAACGGTTATTTTTAATTTTTCCAAATCAATGAAATACCCTGCTATGACCTCACTTTTGTGAGGATCATTTCAAAGTCAGCTTGAGATAGGAAATATACCAATATTGACTTCCTAAATCTCACTGATAGTCACTAAACCCTAATGACTAGGGTAAAACCCTATAAATCCTTTTTAACCCAAATGACATCTTAAAATGATTAAATCAGTAATGACAAACCGTGATCTGATCAATTATTGACCCAATAGGTCAACATTTGACCAAAAGGTCAACTTTAGTCAAAATGATCAATTTCTAACCTAATGACCAACCTACTGACCCAATAGGTCAAACTTTGACCAAAAAGTCAATTTTGGTCAAAATGGTCAATCTTTGACTAATAACCAACCCATTGACCTAATAGGTCAACTTTTGACCAAAAAGTCAATTTTGGTCAAAATGGTCAATCCTTGACCTAATGACCAACTCATTGACCCAATAGATCAACCTTTGACCAAAATATCAATTTTGCTTAAAATAGTCAATTTTTGACCTAATGACTAACCCATTGAACCAATAAATCAACTTTTGACCAAAAAGTCAATTTTGGTCAAAATGGTCAATCATTGACCCAATGACCAACCCATTAACCCAATAGGTCAACCTTTGACCAAAAAGTCAATTTTGGTCAAAACAATCAATTTTTGATTTAATAACCACTCTACTGACCCAAATAGTCAACTTTTGACCCAAAAAGTAAAAATTGGCCAAAATCATCAACCCAAGACCTAAAGACCACCACATTCACCTCATTGGTCACCTCATTACTTAAAAAGCCAGATTAGGTCAAATGATCAAACCATGACCCAAAGATTATTGCATTGGCCTTATTGGTCATTCTTTGACATAAGTAATTGAAATCTGATCCAAATAATCCACACATGACACAAAGACAACCACCCTAGCCCCATTGGTCAACTCTTGACTTAAAAGCGTCAAAATTGATCAAAATAGCTAACCCATGTCCTTTGACTACAAAAATAACTTTAAAGACATACATTGACATAATCAACTTAACATTGATCAAAGTGATCAAAATCTAATCCAAAAATCACCACATTGACCTTTGGGCTGACTTAAACCCTAAAATTGGTCAACATGACCAAATCAAATACTTGATAACAAAACCCATTGACTTTATGACCAAACCAACCATGACAAGGTTGGGTGGGTCACATTGGACACCCTTGGACTAGAATTGGTCAACCTGGGTCAACCTAGGTCAACATTGGTTAACTCTAGTCAACATTTATCAAATTTGGTCAAAATACCCAATTTTGAACCAAAAATAATAAAAATTAATCAAATAATTAACACCAAAATTTTTTTGATTAATTTATTGGCTAATAATATAATTTCCAATATTTTTGATTAATTACGAAATTAAATAAAAATGGAAATGTAATTAAAAAGCCATGAAAATGAAATTTGATATGTGACACCATTTATGACATAATGAATTATTTTCAAAATTCCAAACTCATTAATGACATAATGAGTGACCTCATATGGGTTAGACACAACCCATATGACCCATTAAAAATAACTCAAACCATTAATGACTCATGACATGCCATTTAACCATGGTTAAAAGTCATTATGGAAGCATCATGATGAAGGAAATGAAGTGGCATGATCCCTTCAATTCAAAGTATGATTCATCCACCTGCATGGAGTGAGGTGGCTGGCCATCCTAATGGCTTATCACACAGCTGCTAGGACACCCAATATGAAAAGAACAAAGCTTGAGCCTCCTCTTCACCATGGTTAAAACACATTATGAACAACTTATGACATGGATAAGGAATGAAGCTAAGCTGTCATCTCTCCCTTTAATACATTACAATACATATAGGGAGGGCTGATCTAAGGCATTCTAGCCAATCTCCAAACCTCCCAAATTAACCAATCAAAGCAAGACAAAGCTTAAATCCAACCTTCACCATGGTTAAGTCCTAATGATGGCTAAGCTTGAAAAACCCCAATACATCATCCTAACAATAAAAATCCTATTTCCAAACATTAATGGGGAAGTTAGAAACTCCCCTAAATGAAGCCTAGACAAGCCAAGCTCAGCCACAGTCATTTCCATGGCTATAAATAGAGCAAACCCGAGATTATCCAAGAGAGGAGACCAACATACGAGATAGCAAAACACTGCTCAAATCCCTAGACCCTCAACGATAAAAATACCCCTTAGGATCTAGGCGATTGATCCCACTCTAAAATCAAGCCACAAAGCCCACTGAATCCTTCGATTTGGCTAACCAGAGAGCCCAAAACCGGGACAAAGTTCAAGTGTGAAACCAAACTCCTCTAAACCTTAAATTGATTGCTCCTACACCATCGGGAGCACCTATGATGATGAGCCCAATAGAAATTGGCCATCCCCATAGGATCTAACCTAGCTATTGACTCTCTTCCCTTAAGCCGAGCCACCTTGACGTGAATCTCATACCTGGACCCATTTTAACTGCAAATTGAGTTGGGGGAAAGTTTTTTAAGTCAAGGCAAAGATCTCGAGCCATTCAAATAAAGCCAAAAGCCACTGAGGCCAAGGTATGGATTTTGACTTTAATGGCGTTCGGGTTTGACACTTTGTGAAACAAACCACTTCAAAACCCTAGCATAACCATACTGATGTCTTCGTCTCCTTCAGATGAAGCTATAGAAATAAGAATCACTCAAATTCATCAAGAATTGAGTGAGATCTTGTGTCTATAACATAGACGGTCTGCGGGATAGGAACATATGTGGGAGATAAGTGGGGACCGTCTTATTCTGAGTTTTGGAATGGATGACCCTGATTAAATCCTAACTAATCCTTTGTCTTAAGCTCCGCATCGGATCAGCCACGTTTCAACTGGTCCAAGGATAGGCGGTGCCCATGGGGATTTTCTGATTAGATGTGGTTTAATTTAAATTAGATTAACCTTAATCCAATAAAAAATACATGACTTTACACACAAAAATCACAAAAATATGACACAAATATCCTTGAACTCAGAACAATGAGGGGAACTATGTGGAAATAAAATCATGAATTAAGGACTTATATTTAATTTTTAATTAATTAAATACTCTATGGAGTATTTTAATTATTAAACATTATTTATAAATAAAAAAAATATGAAATTTTGAGGGATTAATCTCTAGATCCTTAGAAGCCTTTCTTGATTTTTCCAAGGCTAGGGTAATTATCTAAGACATAGTTTCCTAATTTTCATGAAGCTTTGTAATTATTTTTAACAATAATTATAAAAATTCAGAAATTAAGAAATTAAATGGGAAAATGGTTAAGTAACTTAGAGTGACAGACATTAACCTTAAGGTGACAATTCTTAGCCATTAGAAAGTTTAAAATGATAACTTTCTCTTAGGGTTAAAGTTTATTAATTATAAATTAATAATTTAAAAACCCTAAAAATCCTTCTCCTCATCAAATTTAACCCATTCCATAATGGGCAATGTCAAAATTGATTCTAACCTAAAAGAGAGTCAAGATAACTCTAAGTAGGTCTTAAACATCAAATTAGACCTAATTAAAACCTTAATTAACCCATTAAACCTTAATTACATTAAGTTTAATACCAAATCAAAACTTTAATTAAGTTAAAAGACATTAAACTTAATTAACTCATTAAACTTAATTACATTATGTTTAATACAAAATCAACCCTTAATTAAGTTTAAGAACAAATTAAACTTAATTAACCAATTAAACCTTAATTACATTAGGTTTAATACAAAATCAAACTTTAATTAAGTTTAAGGACATATTAAACTTAATTAACCAATTAAACCTTAATTACATTAAGTTTTATACAAAATCAAAATTTTAATTAAGTTTAAGGACAGATTAAACTTAATTAACTTTTTAAACATAATTACATTAGATTTAATACCAAATCAAAACTTTAATTAAGTTTAATGACATATTAAACTTAATTAACTCATTAAACTTAATTACATTAGGTTTAATACAAAATCAACCCTTAATTAAGTTTAAGGACATGTTAAACTTAATTACATTAGGTTTAATCCAAAATCAAACTTTAATTAAGTTTAAGGATATATTAAACTTAATTAACCCATTAAACCTTAATTACATTAGGTTTACTACAAATCAAATTTGAAAATCAAATCCTAATCAAATCTTAAAAATCAAATTCTAATCAAACTTAATCAAATCTTAAAGACATCAATATGTCTGATCCATTAGACCTAATTAACAAATAAGCCTTAACCACATTGGGCTTAATCAAGTACCCTAATCAATCTTTAAAGTCTAATTAAGTCTACTACATTAGACTGAATTAAACTATTAAACCTTAACCAACTAAGGTTTAATCAACCCTAAATGCTAATTAAGTCTAATACATTAGACTTAATTAAATTATTAAACCTTAACCAACTAAGGTTTAATCAAACTTGAACCCCAATTAAGTCTAACACATTAGACTTAATTAAACTATTAAACCTTAAACAACTAAGGTTTAATCAAACCTAAACCCTAATTAAGTCTAACACAATATACTTAATTAAATTATTAAACTTTACTTAACTAAGGTTTAATGTAACCTAAACCCTAATTAAGTCTAACACATTAGACTTAATTAAACTATTAAAGCTTAACCAACTAAGGATTAATCAAACTTAAACCCTAATTAAGTCTAACACATTATACTTACTTAAACTATTAAACCATAACTAACTAAGGTTTAATCAAACCTTAACCCTTATTAAGTGTAACACATTAGACTTAATTAAACTGTCAAACCTAAACCAACTAAGGTTTAATCAAGCCTAAACCCTAATTAAGTCTAACACATTAGACTTAATTAAACTATTAAACCTTTACCAACTAAGGAAACTAAACCCCAATTAAGTCTAACACATTAGATTTAATTAAATTATTAAACCTTAATCAACTAAGGTTTAATCAAACTTAAAACGTAATTAGGTCTAAAACGTTAGACTTAATTAAACTATTAAACCTTAACCAACTAAGGTTTAATCAAACCTAAACCCTAATTAAGTCTAACACATTTGAATTAATTAAACTATTAAACCTTAACCAACTAAGGTTTAATCAAACATAAACCCTAATTAAGTCTAATGCATTAGACTTAGTTAAACTATTAAACCTTAACCAACTAAGGTTTAATCAAAACTAAACCTTAATTAAGTCTAACACATTAGACATAATTAAAATATTAAACCTTAACAAACTAAGGTTTAATCAAAACTAAACCCTAATTAAGTCTAACACATTAGACTTAATTAAACTATTAAACCTTAATCAACTAAGGTTTAATCAAACTTAAACCCTAATTAAATCTAATACATTAGACTTAATTAAACTATTAAACCTTAACCAATTAAGGTTTAATCAAAATTAAACCCTAATTAAGTCCAACACATTAGAATTAATTAAATAATTAACCTTAACCAACTAAGGTTTAATCAAACTTAATCCCTAATTAAGTCTAACACATTAGAATTAGTTAAACTATTAATCCTTAACCAACTAAGGTTTAATCGAAACTTAAACCCTAATTAAGTCTAACACATTAGACTTAATTAAACTTTTATAACTTAACAAACTAAGGTTTAATCAAACTTAAACCCTCATTAAGTCTAATACATTAGACTTAATTGAACTATTAAACCCTAACCTACTAAGGTTTAATCAAACTAAAGCCTAATTAAGCTTAACACATTAGACTTAATTAAACTATTAAACCTTAACCAACTAAAGCTTAATTACATCTAGACCTAAAACCTTGGACTTAAGTTAAAACCTAACTTTGGTTCAACATGACATGAATCTAAGTTAATCTAAACCTAACTTAAGTCCAACACATACTGGACTTTGATCCCCGAATCTTTATGCTTTCAATTTTGATATGAAATTATACTTTTATTATTTATAATATGGGATACTACGCAAGTATACATATCGTTTATCAAGTAATATAGGACTTTTTTATTAAGCCCCGAGATATCGAACCTACAGCGAAATGTCTAAAATTTTTTAAAAAAAGAAAAATAACTTTTTACTTTTTAAAATGATTTTGTGAAGTATGTGTTAAGATATAAAGTTTTTCAAATTTGTTTTTGGTATTTTCTGAATAAAAAGTAAAGCAAACAACTAAAGTTAACACAACTGTAAAATAGTATGAATGCAAATGAGAATAAAATATTTTTTTCTCTTTCAATGAATTAGTAAATGATCGAGAACGTACCTATTTGCCATTATTCTAATTTCAATGCCACGAGGGATAATATGAATGATGCATATCGATGTCCGACTGATGAGAATGAAGAATGAAAAGTTAGAGAGAATGGATACATGAGTTTCCCATCTGCATCTCTCAATCCAGTATTGAAGCAGTGGCATTACTTTATTTCAGCAAAGTTATTTCTGACATTGAAGATTAGTAAGGTAACTAAGGAAAGCGACATTTTGAATTTTTGTATTCAAACTAGGAGGCCGGTTGATATTGGTAATATTATTGTGAAATTAGTACTTGGATTAATTGTGCATGGCTCTAAATATGGGCTTGCACACCCGTCCACTATATTTCTGTTATGTAGTCAGTCACAGATTCCTTATGAAAGTTGGGAAAAGGTTCTTCTTCCATGGAGGTCGATTGATCCAACTAATCCCTACGACTTTGTTGACCTCATTTTTGATGAGGTCTTCTCTTCTCTCTTTAGTACTTAGGATCTAGCCTTAAGCTTTTCCTTTGACCATCCTAGAGGACTAGAATTGGGATCCACCACTTAGAAATTCAAACCACTTCTAAACTCCCTACAAACTCCACAAACTTGATTCTAGACCCCTAATCACCTAGAGGGTTGAAATCAAATGTGGAAGTTTAAAGGATGAGTTCCTACAGGACTCTTTGGCCTTAGGACCGCTCACAGGTAGCACTGGTCTGGTGAGGGCTGACTTACACTACACTTATACACTACACTTTCACACACCTCCTAAAACCACACCCATACCTAACTTGACCTCCTGACTCAAGAAGGTGATTCACATGGATGGTCCTTAACCCCTAAGCCCTTGGCTAAGAGGGTTAGGAACAACATAGTGAATGCCTCAATTGAGTCCTCTCATGGCTCATATAGGCTTAAGATGGCTTCATGGCTCAACCAAAATGATTTCATTTCACTTACATTTACCCAATCTTCAATTTTCTAAATTTTTAATTTTTGACACCCGGGACCCCAGACCCGCCTAGCCTACCCAAAACCCTTGAAATTACCCAAATTTTTCAAAAAATCTCCAAATCATCCAAAATTCCTCAAGACCAATCCCAAACATTCCCACATTACTCAAATTGATCATCCATAGCCAAAAATACCAAAAATTCCAAAAATATCCCCCAATACCCTCCAAATACCCAAAATACCCCTCTTAGCCAAAAAATCCAAAAATTCAGAAAATTCCCAGAAAATTCCAGAAAATCTCAAATAGTCCCAATTTCATTTTGTTTAACTACACCATAGGCCAATTTTGTCAATTTACCCCACGTTTGTCAAAATTCCCAATTTGACCCATGTTAACCCAAAATGAACCCAATGTAAAATCAAACCTACCCAATTGACCCAAATTCTGGTCCAATTCAATTCTAAACTTCAATTCAGCATCCCCAACACCAATCTAGACCAAATCCAAGTCCAATTTGATCAGAATTTGAATCCAATTTCACTTTTGACCTTAAAGCCCAATTTGGACCCATGAACCAAACTTAGCCCAAACTAACCCAATTCAACTCCAATTAACCCCAAACCTTTTCTAAACCATCTTTAACATCCCCACAAACAAAACGCTAACATGATTTACCCAAAATTTAGACCCAAACCCCACTTAAATTCAACCCAAAGCTAAAAGGCCCAATTTTGACCTAAACCCAAACCTAACCCAAATAAGCCCAAACCCCAAAATCAAAACCCAACCAAAGCCAAAACCTCTTTGAAACACTCCCATAAACATTTCCCAACATTAATTTTACATCAGTTTTAACCTTAGCACAACATTGGCCCAAATTAGCCCAACTTGACCTACATTGAGCCATTTACCAAAGAGGCCCAAATTCAAACCAATTCAATTCCAAATCACACCAAATTGACTCCAAACCATTCATGAAACATCCCTAAACCAATTGCAACATTTATTTGACATGGTCCTTCACAAAATTTTCACCCAAAAGCCCATCCTAAAATAAAAAAAAACCACTTCCCTAAATCACTTTAAAAGCCCATCTAAAACCATTTCAAAGAGCCCAAAATCTACCCTAAAGCCCATATGACATTTTCATTTGCCATCCATTTAATCAAATTCATTCATTAAGTTCCAATCCCATCATCAAATGATTCCAAATCAAGCCTCATGCCAAATCACCCCTAAATGCCAAAATTCACAAAATCCTTCTCCATGAAAGTTGACTTAACTTTTCCCAAGCCAAATGGAGCCATGAAGCCATGCATGAGCCCCATGGGAGCCATGAGAGCCATGGAATCTACTTTCCACCTCACCAAACCATTAATGGCATGAGAGGGGATCTCTTTCTTAAACCCTCTTAAACCTATTTTTTACCTTAAGCATGTCACACACTAAACCATGCTTAGCCACCTCACCATGGATGGAGACCACACCATTTTCTCTTGGCTGACCCAAGTGACTCTTTTCAGCCCAAAACTAGGCCTTGGGTGGTGAACCTAGCCGAAAACCATGGGTTGAATCATTTGAACCCAAAATATCCTTCCCCCCATTCCATTTTTATTCAACTCCTTTACACATGTCCATGGCCAATTGACTGCACTAAGCCCCAGCCCTGACCTCCCTGACCTTGAGGGTGACCTGACCCTGGCCGGCCGGCCACCACAGCAGCCGGAAACCACCATGCCGAGAGCACCCATGTGAGCCAAAGTTTGGAATTCCCACTTGCTGAGCTGCCCCATGCCCAATGGCCATCATGGCTGTTCTTCCCTTGACCTAAGCAGCTGATCCCAAGCCTTAAACCCCCCGGGAGGCCCTCCACCCTCTCCTATTTAAACCTCACCTCCTCTCGGCCATGAGAGGTGCTTGAACCGGACCTTACCGAAACCCCGCCAAAATTGCTCCGGACCACTCTCCACACTTAGAGCGGTTGATCCCCAGTGACAATTTGCCCCAATCCCCACCACCGTAGCTCGATTTCTCAGCCAAAATTCCACCCAAAAACGGGACATCTCCCAACTCTCCACCAAATTCAAATTAAACTCACCCACACCCGCACGAGGTCAAGAGAAGGAGTTCCCCAGTGAAAGCCCCCTCTCCAGGCCACCCATCTGTTCCAGACTCCAAGCTTTGTAATCGGCTGTGGTCGAAATCATACCTGGAAAATTCACCAGCCCAAGGGACTTCATCTGGAGCTTGCTTGGACCCAATCGAAGGTGACACAACTCTCAGATCGAAGCTTCACTTCTCTGAGCGAAGGTATGGACTCACTCTTCTTCCCGAGCTTACAGAGATTATCTATTTAATTTGAGTCAATTTCAATACATGTTTACCGTATGGATGTGTTTGTCTCCTCGAGATGAATCCATAGAGCATAAGAACACAAAAATCCGTTGAGAATCGAGTGAGAAATTAGGGCTAGAAGGTTGACGGTCACAGGTGCACACCAGTCGTAGACGATGACTGGGAGCCATCGGATCGAGCGTGTATCGAGCGGACGGTCTGGATCGAGCCGAACAACGCGATGGTAAGTGAACCGCAGGGCCCTGGAGCACTGAGTCGGATGGCGGCGCCGAATCAGAAGACGACGCATGACCTTTCGGAGCTGCCGAGGATGGCGTGGCGCCGCGTGGATAAGTAGGAAATTAGGGTATTTTTGATTTATTTAATTTTCTGAACTTCAAAAATGCATCAAGTATTTTATTTTTAATTATTTATTTACTCTCTGCACTATTTCAATCCTCCATGCATGTATACAATTCACCATGGCATGAGACCATAGGGCTTTTGAAGCCTCTGAATTTAGAAACATTCCCTGAATTTTCCAAAGTTAGAGGCCACCCCTATGAAGAGTTATTGATTTTTCAATTCTAGGTCACTATTCTGAGTATTTTAATTCTAATAATTAGCATGTTGTGAAATAAATTCTAGGAAAATTTGGTGATGTTTCTTATGACCAGAGAACCCTAGGGAAAATGGTTTTTGAGTTAACTCACTTGTAATAACCCCAATTTGCTTAAACACCCAAAATGGAGCTTTAATTAATTAGATCTAATCATACATCAAATTGACTTGAAATCAATTCTCCACTGACCTTTAGGATCAGAGGAACCCACCATAAAAGTTTGAAGTCAATTGGACTTGGTTAGCCCTATCAAATGGGTTGATTAAGCCATTTAGCCAAACTTAAACTTTAAAAATTCATAACTTACAAAATACTCTTAAAAAATTCACCAAATTGATTTTGGAGCCTCTCTGATATCAGGGAAATTTATGAAAATTAAAATTGCAATTTTTTCAAAAAAGTTGATTTTTTTGCAATATTTTAATATTTTTAATAATTAAAAAAATAATAAAAATAAAAAAAATAATAAACTTCACCAAAATGTCACATTTTGAATTTTAATCACTTAGGAACAAACCCAATATTTTTCTTAAGTCTCTATGATGAGATATTAAACTTTAAAGCCCTAAGGTAATTTTAAAATTAAAAAATGTATTTTCTAGCATTTCCACTAAAATAATTCTAATAAATCAAAGAAAATTCAAAAAATTATAAAAATTGGTTCTCTGGTTTCCTTGATATTAGAGAGATTTTTGAAAAATATAAAATTTATTTTTCAACCTGTATTTTATTTTTAAATTAATTAATACTCCAAAATTCAAAATAATTATAATAAAAATAATATAATTCAAAAAATCACCAAAATTGGTCCAAGTGGTCCTCTGGTCATTAGGAATATCCCATAATTTTCTTAAGGACAGAAACTTTTCCTTGGTCATGTTATTAAATTTTCCTTGAAAATTCTTATTTTCCACCAAAAATAATTATATAAATAAATTAAATACAGAAAAATCACATTTTCTCCTCTAATGTCTTGATTGACATATGAGTGAAGTTACATAAAAATTTCAAATTCATTTAAGCTCAATTTAGTGAGTTATGAAATTAGTAAGTTTAAAGGGCAAAATAGTAATTAAAATTTTAACCTATAATTAAAAATTTTAGGTCTAATTAAAAGGGTGGGTAAAATATTTGATATCAAGTTGATTTTTGATGTTTGAAACTTAGGTAATTAAAGGGTAGAAACCTACAAAATAATTTGAAAATAATTAAAATAAACCTTAATTAAATAATTGTTTAAACTTGGAAGAATAATAAAAAAATTAGAATTATTAAAATAGGGATATTATTAGGAAGAAATTTATTCTTTAATCTAAGAATCCCTAAATTAATCACCTCAATAATATTTAATTCCTAATTAAAATGATAATCCAGATTCAAAATTTAAAGTGCTAAAAGACTTAATCATTAAATTAAATTAAAATTAAAACATTTAAATTAAATCCTTTTAAAATTTCAATTAAATCAATAATTTAACAATTAAAATTAAATCATCCCTAAAGCATAAAAAAATAAAAATAAAATATTAAATTAAAATTAAAAAAAATAATAAAATTAAATTAAAATTTAAATTTAAATTAAAATTAAAAATAAAAACCAAATTAAGATTTAAATTAAAATTAAAATAAAATAAAATAAAATTAAATTAAATTAAAAATTAAATTAAATTAAATTAAATCACATAAAATTAAATCAAAACATATTAAATTAAATTAAATTAAATAAAAAAAAGATAAAATCAAGTTAAAATAAAATAAAAATTAAATTAAATAAATTAAATTAAATTAAAACTAAAACTAAACTAAATTAAATTAAATTAAAAATTAAACTAAATTAAATTGAATTAAATATAACATCACCAAAGACATAAAGAATTCAAAAATAAATCTAAAACAACTTGAACACTATTCCAAATTTAAAGCCATTAATTAAAATTAAGTCGAATCACAAATCACTTGAACATCAATTTGCCTTCAAAAGCTCTTATTGTCATAACTCCGAAATAAAGTGTTAAGTGAAGTGTTACTTCACTCATAGGATATTCAAATGTTCTAGTTCACTGAGCAAGATATCAATACTTGAACTCTTGGATGATTGATTCATTGTATAATTAAATTCTCTTGAACTTAAAATAATCCTAGAAGTATTGAAAAGATGTTTAAGATTCGTCTCAAGCACTTCCTCAATACGATAGGATGTTTATAAGAACAATTGAACTTAATTGTTCTTTGATGAAGAGAATCTTCCTCAAACCAAAACACAAGAACCTAGACCTCATAGGAAATGACTAGCTATAGGATTAGGAATTTGGTAGAAAACCAAAACCCTTCCCTTAGCTTTACCTAGGAGCTTGCTTTAAATGCTTAAATATTCTAAATTGTGTTTAAGTGCAGCCTGGGATGACGGGAAGACCCTCCAGGTATGCTTTTATTTTATTGCAATTTACCTTCTTGTAATTTACCTTATTGCAAATGCACTTACTTTTCTTGCATGATAAACAACTGTTGCATGAAAACCCACACCTTTAGGATTGCCCCTAAAACCAAAACCAAAACTAAAATTAAAAGTCGTTGCAAGATAAAACTCACCGCCACAACATTTCAAATATAAAAAAACTCAAAATTTAATCACCAACAGAACACAAAACTACAATTATAACTAAATTAAAACGTCTTGTTGGATGATCGGGCATACCTCGGATGATGTAACCTACGTGTTGCTAACGGGATTTCCCACGGTCTAAATGAAAGTGTGGAACTCATTTAGTTGAGTTTAGCAAATTCATCTGGACTAAGTGAATCCGATAAAAATAACGATGCCGGAAGGATGGAACCGTGGGACCTTAACCGGTGTTGTTATAATCAATTTTAAGATTTGTTTTAATTAAAACACTAAAAAAAACACTTGGATTTTAAGACTTCTCTAAACCAGAACACTTTTCTCATCTCTTGATTTTCACCTTCCATGACTAAACTTCTGCAACAATAAGAAGCTCGGAGCGTGGTAGGCAGCACGACCATCGTCATCAGCAAAACCTGAGTCTACTTCAGTAAAACTTTCTTAGAATTAAATAACCAAATCATAGGACTTCGAGGTAGTTTGCCTAGTGCAACATAAATCCTCAATCCTTTTGTTAGGCATTTGCATTGCAAATTAAGCCCTAACCAGTCTTAGGATTTCCGAGGTAGTCGTTCGATACGACATAAACCCTCACATCTTCGAGGCTATTTGTATGATCGTGTCATACAAATATAAGTCCTAATTAATTAAAATTGGTGAGATCAAAACATTAAACAAACATTAGGACTTTCCTAAATTCAAGCCAAACAATAAGATAGTCGGGAAATTACCGAAGTTCGCTTCGAATCTGTAATTTCTCCTACCTTTCTTCCTTTGAATTCCCAAAACAAAATGTTCCAAACTTGATCCATTCCCTATTGAAACTCTAAAAATTCAATCCCTTGAAAACTTAAACTTTGAAATTCTTGAGAGCAGAACTATTGATTATTATCAAGAGTTTTCTTAGGTGATTCTCGTCACTTAAGATGTAATTAACTATAGGGGCTTACCCTTATAGGGAACTTTAAGAACCCAGGTAATATAAACCCTGCTTAATTCATTTATATTAAGCAGGGGAATTTGTCAGCTTATAAAATTGGTTCGCAGACCAAACGGATGTCACAAATCTCCTAGTTTATTTAATCGAGGCCCATCACCAAACAGTGTGTCTATTCTTCGGGATAAATACACGGTTTGTGATGCGGCGCTCGTTTATATAAATTATCTGGGATGTGAGGTCGGTTTGATTTCATATCTTAAAATTATTTTCAAAATCAAATACTACTTTCTAAACCATATATATATATTTAAATTAAATTTAAAATCTAAAATTCACCGACAATTTTTGTTAGGCGACCCCTTTTTAAAATAATACACATAACCTAAAAATATGCCGACAACTTCTGGCGACTCCGATGGGGACTCATTCCTCTCTCCATTTTAATCAGATAGTTTTTCTTTAAAAAATCGGTAGCGTATCCATGTCCCTAGTGGATCAAAGTACCCTTCTTTCCGTTGGAATACTATGTTCATTTCTACCTTGAGCGAGTATAGCCAACATTCTCTCGGATTTAGGAGCCACTGTCTAGACACCCCTAAACAGAGAGGTTCCGAGATCCTTTTACCTCATTTCTGAGGTGGGGTGGACCCCCAATAGGTATTTGTTTAGGGGCGGTCTTGCGGGTCGAGAAGTTTCTACAAGACTTTCTCTTCCTTTTCCAGTTCCTAATCAATTCCTTTTAACATTCCTACAACTCTCCTTCTTTTAATAATTCTCTATCTTAACGAACAAATCTTTTTGAAAAACAATTATCTAAATAAATTTTCTTTTAATACCACAAATACACTAAGATAAAAGGAAATGTGTTCGGACTCTTTCTTTTGCGTCATAAGTTTTACGACAAGAAGAAGCACGATTCGGGGACTAACACTTGGAATCGCACTCGCGAAATGGAAGCCCCAAAGGCGATCTTCTCCTTCGTCAACGGATCGGACTCGGGTCGTGTTCGAGGACGAACCGCCTGATAATGGAATCATTCGATTCGAACAAGGATTCGGGGACACCGACATCAAAATCCCCGATGTCACTCTCTTTTCACTCACAAGCAAAGTACCGGAAACTGAGAAGCCGTTGATTGAGTTTAACCTCAAGTCAACTCATGAATTCCCTCCTCTGCAAAAGATTCCAACTGAGAGGAGTACTGTTGTTCGCAGAAGGACTGTTGTTGCTACTCCCACTGGTCTAGTTGTCTCTGCACCTACCCCGGCTTCTGCCAGACTAAAGGGGAAGGAAATTCAGAACTATGATGAACTTGTTGCCGTGGAGGGTACATATCTTCCTGTAAAACCTTCCGTTTTTGAAATCGGGTCCAGCTCGAGAATTCCATCACTGACACGGACTCAGAGGAGGAACAGAAGTAGAAGGATTGCTAGAGAAGCCAGAGCTGCTGAAGTTGCTTTCCTGGAGGAAATCCCAGAACTACCCGAGTATACACCGCTGCCTGAATACATACCACTTTTGGGAGGAAGTAGGTTCCATCCCCTCTCCGCCACAGAGGACGAGGAAAATGTCCGCAAGATTTCTTCTGCATTGCCTCAGCCCGCATATTACAACGACAGCCATATGAAAAGAGCTAGAATTACGTCATTTGCTCGACTGCAGACTGTGATAGAAAAGTTAGCAAAGAAAGAAAAATGCCCTGTATTAGAAATTTTAAGAAGGATAGGGCGGGTGCCAGCCAAGTCCCATCTTGGGCCGCGAGTAGAACCTGTTATCGCTGCGAAAAAGCCGATTAAGAGAATGAAAGCTAGTCCACCTGTCGTTGTTTCAGGACTACAAATTAGGGAGGATACCACCTTCCAAAGCATTTGGGTCGACGGACCATCCGGTCCTAGACCTTCGCTGCTAGAAGGATGGTATGGCATCCCACTACCGGACAATTAAGATTAAAACAACGACCTGAAAAGGAAAGTCTCGTCAGGAGACTTGAGTCCGAAGAAAGTGCTACCGCAGTAAAGGGGAGTCATGAGAAGGAAACCCGACAGCTATCGCATGACAACTGCAAAGATGTACATAAAAGACCACTAGAAGATGCTATGGAAAAGCTAAGGACTGATATTCAGCGATTAGCAAGAGAAAGAGAAGAAAAATTCGGAGATGAAGTCGACTCGTCAGAGATCATGGATGATGAATATGCAGAAATTAACATGGTTGAAACACGAGCTTTGTCAGCTTCACAAGGTGCTCCTGCAGCCGCGAGAAGAGAGGAGCCGGAAGCAATGAGGATGCGGCTTCAAGAGAAAGATGATACGATCGCCCAAATGGCAAAAAGGATGGAAGAGATGGCCGCGGCCCTAGCCACTCTCCGCAGTCGAGTTCAACCCCAAAGAGAAACACCCCCGAAGTTATTCACATTGTAGACGGAGGAAAGGAGATTACATCCGTCAACTGGGATGATCAATTAAAAAGGATGCAACACAAAGCATGATTCCGGAAAAGGATATCAAGAGCATGGTGGAACGAGCGAGTGCGAGAAGCCTTGGCACAATCAAAGAGCGGGACATCCATTCGGATGGGTAGACCTTACCCCGAAGAATTCGACACTGTCCAATATCCGAAAGGCTTCGTACCACCTCTGTTCAAGACCTTTGATGGAACCGGAAACCCTCGACGACATGTTGCACATTTTCGTGCCAGTTGTTGCAATGCCGGCGGAAGTGATGCTTTACTCTTCCGACAATTTGTCAGCAGCCTGTCTGGGATCGCCTTTGATTGGTATGCAGAATTACCGAATGGTTCGGTGAAGACATTTTTCGAATTAGAGAACCTCTCCATCAAGAGATTTGCCAAAGCTCAGCACCACATCACTATAGGTGATTTATTGGTAGAGAAGCAGAAGCCGAACGAAACTTTGGTGGACTACATACTTTGATGGAGGAATCTAAGTATGAAGTGTGAACCACAGCTACAAGAACAGCATGCAGTCGGCATTTTACTGAAGAGCATCCATGGCCCGATAGCACTTCTCCTCAAGGGATTTACTATTAAGACTTTCGAGAAGTTTTTAAGCAAGGCCGAAAGCTTGCAAGAGGAGGCGAAGAAATTAAGTTTCACCGACAAAACAGACAAACGAAGCCCGTGAAAACTTTTGAAAAAAAGTCTGGGATCGTCGCAGCAGTCGATAAAGGCAAGCAGCCAATACAAATACCACCAGAATGGCCACAACAAATTCAACAGAATTACCAGCAACCTCGACCCGGCTATCAGTCATCTCAACAGTATGAACGTCCGTCTCGTCCACAACGTACGTTAAGGGAATTTCTAAGCAGGGAGTATCCGTTCAAGAATGAGGCAGTGCCGAAAATGTTCCGCAGTCTGATGAAGACTCCAGATTTCCAACTGTCAGAGCCTAAGAAACCAGAAGAAGTCGACAAGAAAGATGATCCCAACTTTTGCCCTTAACACCGGATGCTTGGATACAAGATAGAATATTGCATTACCTTCAAAAGTTGGCTCAACGACAATCTTCGAAAAGGGAATATAACGATCCCGAAGGAATACATGAAGGAACCCCAGAAAGGAGGTTCTGTCAATGTTATCTCGACAGATCTCATTGTTCCGATAGATCCCTATGCGACTGATGATGGATGGACTACCACTTGGACAAAGTCTTCAAAGAAGATTTTGGATCGCATCCAAACCACTTCGGTGCGAGCCTCAATTCAGAGTTTGAAACCTGTCAAGTTGGCATTATCACTTGAGATAAAAGAACCACCTCAACAAGAGACGATTGAAGAAAAGACCGAGACTCTTAAGGCTAGACTAGGGGCTGCTTATCCTAGGATGGTTGTTTCCAATTCGGGGGAGAAACCCCTCGAACCTCTAACTCTGTATGATTATTTACTCACTCCGGTGGGATCTTATAATGATAAGGGTTATGGCGTTGGCTACGTTTCGACTGTTTCCAACAATTACGTAACTAGCGACAACCAATCTAATCCGAACATCGATTCCGATACAAGTGACAATTCTCAAATCATACACAATCTCGACGATCACAATGACAAAGAAGACATCCACCAAGGAGGCTATGAGAGTTCAACAAGCAATGAATCTGTTTGCGAGTTTCGAGGAGCTCCGGTCACAATAGAGTTAGAGCCTTCGGACTCGAAGCTAATCCGGAAGAACTCGTCATTCCGATTCGAGGAGGAGACACCGGCAAACTCGATACCGGATTCGGGAGAAATTACGAAGTCAACTTAAGAAGTGGAAGAGTTCTACCTCCGAGAATGGGTCCAAAGGACAAAGGAAAGCGGGTGGTTGTTCGGGAAGAACCAACCCGGCAGAAGAAATACCCATTCGGGAAGAAATCGAGACACATGGAAATAAAGTGGACTACAACGTGCTAGCTCCATCTTAGGAAGCTACCGGCCAAGCCGAGCATCTACGACGCTCTCATCTTATCAAAGGAGATGAGAGAAGCTCGATCAAGGCCTTACTTGATCCAGAAATTTGCTTAGCTCAAATGACCGGAGATTCCTTAGATGAGGTTTGCTCGTTAAAGGAACAGACGAGGTGTTACCTTCACGGACAATGACCTACTACTTGAGACAGCAGACCACAACCGACCGTTGTACATTTCAGTTACAATTGGGAAGTTTACACTCTCCAGAGTATTGGTGAATCCAGGAGCATCGATCAATATAATGAATCTTCGAACGCTAGCATACTTGGAAATTGACGCTCGCGAGCTCAAAGCGGACAAAATGTTATTAAGAGGATTCAATCAGAAAGGAGAAAGAGCCCTCGGATCGATAACACTGCTAATGAAGACCGGTGACTTGGCAAAGACAACCGCGAAATTTCACATAATTGATTCAGAAACTTCATTCAACGCTCTACTGGGCCGACCATGGATACATGAAAACAGGATGGTACCATCATCCTTACATCAGTGCATCAAATACCACGATGGAGGGGAACAGTGCATCAAAGGTGACTTACAACCATTCTCCGTACATGAAATTGGAATCCATGAAGATGCAGCTTATTACGCACCCCCTAAGAAAACAATCTTCTCCAGAGATACTATAACGAATGAAGCAAAGGAAGTTCGGGACAATGAAGAACCTGAATTTCTAGTCCAACAGTCACTCACCACTCCCTTACGGCGAGATGGTGAAGGTTTCTCCACAACTCGCATCCGAGGTCGAGGCCGGGGACGAGGTCGTGGCGAGACGTTAAGATAGTTGGACGGAGGAAACCGACCATCAATGTTGATTGGGAACACAATTCTGAAGAAGAAAAAGAGATCAAGCAAGAAGCAACTACAATAAGTCGGAAGAAGCCGCAATTCAGGATCTCTCTCGAAGATGAAAAGAACGAGGAATATAAATCGATGTACGAGAAGATTAACCACTATGTACATACTATGACCTTGACCCCGATCCATTCTAATAAGATCGAGGGTATGGTGGTCAAAGAGGTACGAAGCGGCGGTGCAAAGCCCATCAAATTCTACCGTGATGCTCCTTCCTCCAAAACTGAAAATAATGTACAATTTGAAGATGCTACTTCATCAGAATTAATGGAATTACCTTCTGAGTGGTACTCTCCCTGTGTTCAAAATTTAATTCAGCCTGGTTTCTTACCTCAACAATGGACAAAAGGTCAATCACAACATTTTGAAAAATTATGGAATAACTCCGGTCGTCCACCCAATTCAAAGCATGGTCTCGGATTCGGCACAGTAGGATCAGTTGATGATACTGAATTTTGCTTGGTTGTCACTTGCGAGTCTAATGAAAACTGCATGGAAACTACATAAGAATTTGAAGATTTACAAATTGGAAACGCTCCACCAGAGTTCGAAGAAGAGATCAAATCTACAATAGATGAGTTAACGGAAGTTAACTTAGGTACTAGCGAAGAGCCTAGACCAACCTTTGTTAGCTCCTTACTCAATAAAGAAGACTCCGAAGAAATAATCAAGTTATTAATGGAATTTAAAGACTCGTTTTGCTTGGAACTACGATGAGATGCCGAGGATTAGCTCCGGAGGTCACGGTCCAAAAGCTAGGAGTGGATCCTACTACATTCAGATCGGACAAGGTCCCGAGAAGAATGCGTCTAGAAATTGAACAATAAGTCATAGCTGAAGTTAAAAAGCTAATAGACGCCAAATTTGTCCGTGAAGAACAATACCCGACTTGGCTAGCCAATGTTGTACTAGACAGGAAGAAGAATGGTCAGATCAGAATTTGTGTGGATTTTAGAGATTTAAACAAGGCATGTCCAAAAGATGAATTCCCTCTACCGATCCCAGAATTAATGATCGACATTGCTTCAACACACGAAATATTATCATTCATGGATGGATCTTCGGGATACAACCGGATAAAAATGGTTCCGGAAGATGAAAAACTTACAGCATTCAGAACGCCGATCGGAGTATATTGCTACACAGTGATGCCATTCGGACTGAAGAACACAGGAGCAACCTACCAGAGAGCAATGACAAGAATTTTTGGTGATCTCATTCACAATCAAGTCGAATGCTACGTGGATGATGTGGTCATCAAAAGCAAAGTAAAGGAAAACAACCTGTATGATTTGAGGATTGTTTTCGAACGATTAAGACAATTTAACCTTAAGTTGAATCGCTTAAAATGCGCCTTCGGTGTCACCTCCGGGAAATTCTTAGGATTCGTTGTCCGACATCGTGGAATTGAAATCGACCCGGAAAATATTAAAGCTATCTTAGAAATGCCACCTCCCAAAACCTTAAAACAACTACGATCTTTTCAAGGGAAGCTGGCATATCTTCGACGCTTTATCTCAAACTTGTCAGGTAGGTGTCAGCCTTTCTCGGCATTAGTTAAAAAGGATGTCAAATTTATTTGGGAAGAGAAATTCTAGAAGGCCTTTGAGGACATTAAATAATATTTAATGACACCTCCTGTCTTAGCAGCCCCAGTCTCAGGTAGACCGCTGATACTTTATACCGCGGCTTTAGACAACTCACTCGGAGCTCTGTTAGCCCAGGTCAATGATGAGGGTAAAGAAAATGCTCTTTACTACCTAAGCCGTCATTTACTTCCAACGGAAATAAAGTATCCCGCAATTGAAAAGCACTGTTTGGCCCTGATCTTCGCCGCTCAAAAGCTCAGGCACTACATGCTTTCTCATAAGGTCAACCTAATCTCAAAATTTAATCCATTGCAATACTTGATGACCCATCCAACGCTTTCTGGTTGACTTGCCAGGTGGTCAATGATATTATTGCAATTCGATATAACTTTCGTGCCTCTTCGTGCCGTAAAGGGACAAGTCCTAGCAGACTTCCTCGCAGCACACCCTTTGCCGGAAGAATCTCCCCTCAATGACGACTTGCCAGATGAACAAATAATGAGTTTAGAAGACCCTGATGAGCGACGTTGGGAATTATATTTCGACGGAGCATCTTCAGCACACAAAGATGAAGAATCGCAAGTGATAGTGCCAGGTAAGGCAGGAATCAGACTAATCTTTATAAAACCGGAGCGGGGGATGTTAAGATACTCCTACCACTTGGCAGAGCCGTGTACAAACAACGAAGAAAAATATGAAGCTCTCATAATAGGACTGGAATTAACTATTCAAATGGGGATAACAGACATCAACATCTACGGGGATTCGCAGTTAATCATTCAACAGATCGCCGGACAAGTACGGAATTTTAAAGCCAAGACTCGAGCAATACTTCCGGTATGTCATACGGTTGTTGGAACAGATTACGAATGTGACAATCTACAAAATTCCCCAGAAGAAAACGCTTTAGCCGATGCGTTAGCTCGCCTCGCAAAAGAATTTGCACGCTTGCAAGATGAATCGGTAGAAGTGTCGGTTCATGGACGTCGGGTCCTATCACGACTTGACATAGTACACAATACACAAATCGAGAAAAAGAAAGAATCGATTGCGGCAATGACGAGAAAATACAGAAGATTGGCGACAACCATTAATAGACTACCTGCAAATAGGAAAACTACTAGATGATAGGTCGTTAGCCCATCAGATCAAGAAAAGAACTCTGTCCTACGCATTAATAAACAACACGTTATATAGAAGGTCTTTCGATCAAATGTGGCTAAGGTGCCCGAGCAGGTCCGAGGCCCGTGAAATTGTTAAAGAGGTGCATTAAGGACTCTGTGGAGCTCACCAGTCGGGTCCGAAGATGAAATTGAAAATTAAAAGACTAGGGTACTACTGGCCATCGATGATGACCGACTGCATGAAAATCGCCAAGAGCTGTCACCAATGCCAAGTGCACGGGGTGGTTCTACACCAACCTCCAAATGTGCTACATCCGACAATTGCATCGTGGCCATTTGAATGTTGGGGCACAGATATAGTGGGTCCAATAGAACCACCATCTTCAAAAGGACATCGTTTCATTCTTGCGGCTACGGATTACTTTTCCAAGTGGGCAGAGGCGGTTCCACTCGGAGAAGTGAAAGCACACCACGTGCTGCACGGTTTTCAAGAACCAAGTTATCTATCGTTTCGGAGTGCCGTGCAGAATCATCTCAGATAATGGGTCAGCATTCAGAAGCACGTAAATCAACAATTTTGTCAGGAGACACAGAATCGACTGGCGGTATTCAACAATTTACTATCCAAGAGCGAACGGCCTGGTTGAGGCTTTTAATAAAACTCTCGTTCGAATTTTAAAGAAAACTTTGGACGATAATAAGAGAAATTGGCATGAGAAGTTATTAGAAGCCTTATGGGCCTACCGAACAACCTTCAGAACTCCTACTCGAAGCTACACCTTACGCTCACAGTGTATGGGTCCGAGGCGAGTGTTACCTTTAGAGGTCCGGCTTCCTTCACTCGGAATTGCGATTGCAAACAAAATCACGACAGAAGAGAATGTCGAATTACGACTAGAGGAATTAGAAAGCTCGGAAGGGAAAAGACTTGCGGCGCGACGGAATTTAGAACTATACCAAGCTAAGATGGTTCGAGCCCATGACACTGCGGTCCGCCCAAGAACCTTCAAAGTTGGTGACTTAGTTCTTGTTCTCAAGAGACCTATTCTTGCACACCGCAAGATAGGAGGAAAATTTGAACCCACTTGGGAAGGACCGTTTGTGGTTGAGGCGGTCTACTCAGGAGGCTCTTACCACCAGTGAATTGCCACGGAGAACGACATATGCTTCCGATCAACGGAATATACTTGAAGAAGTATTACGCTACCTGATGTTTTGAAGGAATGAATTCTTCATCCCTAGAAGCACGGGCGAAATAATTACTTATGACTGGGTCCGAACCCAAAAATAATATAAAATGTGTTAAAATAAATAAAATCATGATAATAAAGTCTTCCTTGTTCTCTCTTCCAAATCAAAAGCTTTCCCCGATCTTTTCCCGCTTCATTCCTATTGAATTTTAAAAAAATATACACAAAAGAAAACTCTATCTCTAATAAACTTTTTCTTAATGTTCTTGTTCTTAGTACAGCCCCTGATCCTTTTCCTTGTCTTTTCGCAGGGAAATGTCGAACGGGCTGTTGGTCCTGAACTTTAGAAATGGCGTAAGCCTTGCACTCGACGAAAAGAGGGTGAAAGATGGAGCAATAATAGAGATTGACTCAGACTTCGCACCAGCAGGCCTGCAATACGAGGAAAGTGAGCGGGTCCCGGTTAGCCGAGAGGAACCGCCTGATCGGACGATAATGAAAGTGGGTGGTCCAAGCCACCAACCCAGCAGCAAGAAAAGAAAAACAAACACTGAGGAGCACAAAAGAATCAAGTCTGTGGTCGCTACAACAGAGGGCAGGCTTGTTAGCGCCGCGCCCACAGAGATTCAGGAAATACGAAGAGCTACTCTCACAGCAACTCAACGAAGAAATAAAAATCACCGTATCCGTAAGATGTTAACTAAACTAACAGCGGACCAGCGCAACGAGGCAGTCGCTACTACCAGTGCATATACTTCAAGGATACCGATTCACCAGGAACCTGAAGAAATGAGGCCAGCTCCGAGGATAACAGAAGAGACCAGGGAAATCTCAAGAAGATCAGAAGAAGGAAGGCTACCACGCCACCGAGATAAAGCCACCGGTAATGCATGACCTTGTTGCGAAGCAACCCGGAGGATGTCCCGACGGAGACCATCCCCGAGGAGCCGAGATATGCAGGAGAACGCGAAGGGATTGAGTCATATATCCCACAGTACATCACCAGGCCTCGCCATTTGTAGATTATTCCAGAATAAGAGCTAGAAAGAATGCAGAATGTCGAGAAGCAAACTTTTGAATACTTCGAGAGAATTAGAGGCAGGAGGATCAATATACTAGAAGGCCTCGAGCTACATACAAACATGTTCTCAGAATACGAACAACAATAAATTGTGGACTGCATCCAGGATTTGAAAAGAATGGGTCGAGCAGGCCGCTTAAGAGAAAACACCTACTCAGAACCCCGGAGATGGATGCCAGGGAAAGGAAGAATTACAATACAATGTGGATGCTGCTACAACTTCGCAGAAGACAGGAAGGGGAACCCACCGGGGATACTCCGTCATGGCATGGTAGATCCAATGCCATTAGTCATCAAAAGGATGGTAAAGAGAATGATAACATGGAGGGTACCGCCATCGGATTGCATACCCAGCCGGTTGCATCATCAACATTTACAAGAAGGGTGATCGCATACCCCCACACATCGATCACCACGACTTTGTCGGACCTTTACGCACGGTTTCTTTTCGAATGAATGTAATATCATGTTCGGATCCGACCTGCGGATAGCGAGGCCTAGGTGAGTTCCGAGGGCCGGTAAAGATACCATTACCGGTGAGGTTCCGTCATGATACTAAAGGGGAATGGAGCGAGATGTCGCTAAACATTGCATACCGGGAGTACCAATGAAGCGGATCTCGGTTACTTTCGAAGGATGGATGACATGAAAGCACCTTACCACTTCCGACCGGACCCGGAGCTAGAGAGCGTCTGCCTTACGAGCTGTGAGCTACATGGAAAATATCACACCTCCAACGTACATCCATACGGCATCCTTGCCAAGGATGGCTTGGAAGGTGATGTTATTGACCATGTACCTCACTATTCAGACATGGATTTTTGACAGATGCCTTTTTGGATGGATCGACAAAGATCATACATAGTCCTTTTTGAGTCTACATGGATTGTATGAGATGTATTCCAGATTGAGTTGCATGATGTATCTTCGACGTGATTGGAATGAAAGTGACCATGTCACATTTTAGCCTTCACCTCTTTTGTGCAAATTGACTGGGAAACGCCATTAAAGTTAAATGAACTTCGAACAAAGAACAGAAAAGAAACAAAAGAATAAAAAAAACTTTCCATAAAAATCTAAAAAAAAATGAAATGATGAACGCCAAATTCACATGAACATTAAACGAACGATAAAGCAAATTTGAATCGTTAAAGGACAAACAAAATGAACCCAAATTTTAAATCAAATTTCAATCAAATTCAAATTCAACCTTCCAGATCTCAAATCAAATCTCAATCAAATTCAAACTCAACATTCCAAATCTAAAATCCAATCTGTTCTACTCTCTCCCTTGTCTGGGATGGAAGCGATCGATTCCATTGACACGGAGCCACAAGGTTTTCGATTCAGATCTGATGGCGAGGAATTGTATCCAATCCAAACCAGCAACTTTCGATTAACTCTTTTGAGTGGGATATGTAACATCTACATATTCCCTCCTAATTTGTTCCCTTCCAAAAAAATCTTTTACAACTTTCATGAAATCCTCGAAACACCAAAATTCCATACTTTTCAAATCAACATTACAAATCTTTGCAAAATCAATTACCATCAAAATCAAACTTTTGGGGTTGAGGATTTTACATCTAAGACTGCATTGTTTTAGGATTCTTTTCCTATCGCAATGAAATATATCAAAATAAATCTTTTGGGGTTGAGGATATTACGTCTGAGACTGCATTGCTTTAGGATTCTTTCCCTATCGCAATGAAATACATCAAATTCAAATTCTTGGGGTTGAGGATTTTACGTCCGAGACTGCATTGCTTTAGGATTCTTTCCCTATAGCAATGAAATACATCAAATTCAAACTTTTGGGGTTGAGGATTTTACATCCGAGACTGCATTGCTTTAGGATTCTTTCCCTATCGCAATGAAATACATCAAATTCAAATTCTTGGGGTTGAGGATTTTACATCCGAGACTGCATTGCTTTAGGATTCTTTCCTTATCGCAATGAAATACATCAAAATCAAATTCTTGGGGTTGAGGGTTTTACATCCGAGACTGCATTGCTTTAGGATTTTTTTCCCTATCGCAATGAAATACATCAAATTCAAATTCTTGGGGTTGAGGATTTTACATCCGAGACTGCATTGCTTTAGGATTCTTTCCCTATCGCAATGAAAAACATCAAAATCAAACTTTTGGGGTTGAGGATTTTACATCCGAGACTGCATTGCTTTAGGATTCTTTCCCTATCGCAATGAAATACATCAAACTCAAATTCTTGGGGTTGAGGATTTTACATCCGAGACTGCATTGCTTTAGGATTCTTTCCCTATCGCAATGAAATACATCAAAATCAAACTTTTGGGGTTGAGGATTTTACATCCGAGACTGCGTTGCTTTAGGATTCTTTCCCTATCGCAATGAAATACATCAAAATCAAACTTTTGGGGTTGAGGATTTTACATCCGAGACTGCATTGCTTTAGGATTCTTTCCCTATCGCAATGAAAACCATCAAAATCAAACTTTTGGGGTTAAGGATTTTACATCCAATACCGCATTGCTCTGAGATCTCTCCTCATTGTAATGATTCAATCCAATCAATTCAATTTTCTTTTGAAGTTGAAGATGTTACATCTAAAACCACAAAATTCCAATTTTCATTTCAAGTTCAAATCCCTTCAAATTAATCTTAACAAAACTTCAATCTAAATTGAAACTCAAACTAAAATCCGAGCTCACACATCAAAAATTAAATCGAAACAAAATAAAATCTAAATCAAAATTCCCCCAGATCATATGATTTGGGATTCACCTCCTTTCCCTTTCCCCAGCGAGAGTTCAGGAATCTCCAGTCTCAGAGATATACTTGACACTCCCCAGCGGAAATTCTTTAATTTTGTCCTAAGTTTGTCACTTGGACATCTGTGTTGGTTTCGTTGATCTTTTCGTCACCGCCGATACGCGCGGTGTGCTTGGTTAGCACACCACACCTATTGGGGGTCCATTTGTTGACCTCATTTTTGATGAGGTCTTCTCTTCTCTCTTTAGTACTTAGGATCTAGCCTTAGGCTTTTCCTTTGACCATCCTAGAGGACTAGAATTGGGACCCACCACATAGAAATTCAAACCACTTCTAAACTCCCTACAAACTCCACAAACTTGATTATAGACCCCTAATCACCTGGAGGGTTGAAATCAAACTTAAACCCTAATTAAGTCTAACACATTAGACTTACTTAAACTATTAAACCATAACTAACTAAGGTTTAATCAAACCTAAACCCTTATTAAGTGTAACACATTAGACTTAATTAAACTGTTAAACCTAAACCAACTAAGGTTTAATCAAGCCTAAACCCTAATTAAGTCTAACACTTTAGACTTAATTAAACTATTAAACCTTTACCAACTAAGGAAACTAAACCCCAATTAAGTCTCACACATTAGATTTAATTAAATTATTAAACCTTAATCAACTAAGGTTTAATCAAACTTAAAACGTAATTAGGTCTAACACGTTAGACTTAATTAAACTATTAAACCTTAACCAACTAAGGTTTAATCAAACCTAAACCCTAATTAAGTCTAACACATTTGAGTTAATTAAACTATTAAACCTTAACCAACTAAGGTTTAATCAAACCTAAGCCCTAATTAAGTCTAATGCATTAGACTTAATTAAACTATTAAACCTTAACCAACTAAGGTTTAATCAAACCTAAACCTTAATTAAGTCTAACACATTAGACATAATTAAACTATGAAACCTTAACAAACTAAGGTTTAATCAAAACTAAACCCTAAATAAGTCTAACACATTAGACTTAATTAAACTATTAAACCTTAATCAACTAAGGTTTAATCAAACTTAAACCCTAATTAAGTCTAACACATTAGACTTAATTAAACTATTAAACCTTAACCAATTAAGGTTTAATCTAAATTAAACCCTAATTAAGTCCAACACATTAGAATTAATTAAACAATTAACCTTAACCAACTAAGGTTTAATCAAACTTAATCCCTAATTAAGTCTAACAAATTAGAATTAGTTAAACTATTAATCCTTAACCAACTAAGGTTTAATCAAACTTAAACCCTAATTAAGTCTAACACATTAGACTTAATTAAACTTTTATAACTTAACAAACTAAGGTTTAATCAAACTTAAACCCTCATTAAGTTTAATACATTAGACTTAATTGAACTATTAAACCCTAACCTACTAAGGTTTAATCAAACTAAAGCCTAATAAAGCTTAACACATTAGACTTAATTAAACTATTAAACCTTAACCAACTAAAGCTTAATTACATCTAGACCTAAAACCTTGGACTTAAGTTAAAACCTAACTTTGGTTCAACATGACATGAATCTAAGTTAATCTAAACCTGCTAAAGTCCAACACATACTGGACTTTGATCCCCGAATCTTTATGCTTTCAATTTTGATATGAAATTATACTTTTATTATTTATAATATGGGATACTACGCAAGTATACATATCGTTTATCAAGTAATATAGGACTTTTTTATTAAGCCCCGAGATATCGAACCCACAGCGAAATGTCTAAAATTTTTTTAAAAAAAGAAAAATAACTTTTTACTTTTTAAAATGATTTTGTAAAGTATGTGTTAAGATATAAAGTTTTTCAAATTTATTTTTGGTATTTTCTGAATAAAAAGTAAAGCAAACAACTAAAGTTAACACAACTGTAAAATAGTATGAATGCAAATGAGAATAAAATATTTTTTTTCTCTTTCAATGAATTAGTAAATGATCGAGAACGTACCTATTTGCCATTATTCTAATTTCAATGCCACGAGGGATAATATGAATGATGTATATCGATGTCCGACTGATGAGAATGAAGAATGAAAAGTTAGAGAGAATGGATACATGAGTTTCCCATCTCCATCTCTCAATCCAGTATTGAAGCAGTGGCATTACTTTATTTCAGCAAAGTTATTTTCGACATTGAAGATTAGTAAGGTAACTAAGGAAAGCGACATTTTGAATTTTTGTATTCAAACTAGGAGGCCGGTTGATATTGGTAATATTATTGTGAAATTAGTACTTGGATTAATTGTGCATGGCTCTAAATATGGGCTTGCACACCCGTCTACTATATTTCTGTTATGTAGTCAGTCACAGATTCCTTATGAAAGTTGGGAAAAGGTTCTTCTTCCATGGAGGTCGATTGATCCAACTAATCCCTACGACTTTGTTGACCTCATTTTTGATGAGGTCTTCTCTTCTCTCTTTAGTACTTAGGATCTAGCCTTAGGCTTTTCCTTTGACCATCCTAGAGGACTAGAATTGGGACCCACCACTTAGAAATTCAAACCACTTCTAAACTCCCTGCAAAATCCACAAACTTGATTCTAGACCCCTAATCACCTAGAGGGTTGAAATCAAATGTGGAAGTTTAAAGGATGAGATCCTACAAGACTCTTTGGCCTTGGGACTGCCCTGGGTGGCCTGGTCTGGTGAGGGCTGACTTACACTACACTTATACACTACACTTTCTCACACCTCCTGAAACCACACCCATGCCCAACTTGACCTCCTGACTCATGAAGGTGATTCACATGGATGGTCCTTAACCCCTCAGCCCTTGGCTAAGAGGGTTAGGAACAACATAGTGAATGCCTCAAATGAGTCCTCTCATGGCTCATATAGGCTTAACATGGCTTCATGGCTCAACCAAAATGATTTCATTTCACTTACATTTACCTAATCTTCAATTTTCTAAATTTTCAATTTTTGACACCCGGGACCCCAGACCCGCCTAGCCTACCCAAAACCCTTGAAATTACCCAAATTTTTCAAAAAATCTCCAAATCACCCAATATTCCTCAAGACCAATCCCAAACATTCCCACATTACTCAAATTGATCATCCATAGCCAAAAATACCAAAAATTCCAAAAATACCCCCAATACCCTCCAAATACCCAAAATACCCCTCTTAGCCAAAAAATCCAAAAATTCAGAAAATTCCCAGAAAATTCCAGAAAATCCCAAATATTCCCAATTTCATTTTGTCGAACTACACCATGGGCCAATTTTGTTAATTTACCCCACTTTTGTCAAAATCCCCAATTTGACCCATTTTAACCCAAAATGAACCCAATGTCAAATCAAACCTACCCAATTGACCCAAATTCTGGTCCAATTCAATTCTAAACTTCAATTCAGCATCCCCAACACCAAGCTAGACCAAATCCAAGTCCAATTTGATTGTCATTTGAATCCAATTTCACTTTTGACCTTAAAGCCCAATTTGGACCCATGACCCAAACTTAGCCCAAACTAACCCAATTCAACTCCAATTAACCCCAAACCTTTTCTAAACCTTCCTTAACATCCCCACAAACAAAACACTAACATGATTTACCCAAAATTTAGACCCAAACCCCACTGAAATTCAACCCAAAGCTAAAAGGCCCAATTTTGACCTAAACCCAAACCTAACCCAAATAAGCCCAAACCCCAAAATCAAAACCCAACCAAAGCCAAAACCTCTTTGAAACACTCCCATAAACATTTCCCAACATTAATTTTACATCAATTTCAACCCTAGCCCAACTTGACCTACATTGAGCCATTTACCAAAGAGGCCCAAATTCAAACCAATTCAATTCTAAATCACACCAAATTGACTCCAAACCATTCATGAAACATCCCTAAACCAATTGCAACATTTATTTGACATGGTCCTTCACAAAATTTTCACCCAAAAGCCCATCCTAAAATAAAAAAAACCACTTCCCTAAATCACTTTAAAAGCCCATCTAAAACCATTTCAAAGAGCCCAAAATCTACCCTAAAGCCCATATGACATTTTCATTTGCCATCCATTTAATCAAAGTCATTCCCTAAGTTCCAATCCCATCATCAAATGATTCCAAATCAAGCCTCATGCCAAATCACCCCTAAATGCCAAAATTCACAAAATCCTTCTCCATGAAAGTTGACTTAACTTTTCCCAAGCCAAATGGAGCCATGAAGCCATGCACGAGCCCCATGGGAGCCATGAGAGCCATGGAATCTACTTTTCACCTCACCAAACCATTAATGGAAAGAGAGGGGATCTCTTTCTTAAACCCTCTTAAACCATTTTTTACCTTAAGCATGTCACACACTAAACCATGCTTAGCCACCTCACCATGGATGGAGACCACACCATTTTCTCTTGGCTGACCCAAGTGACTCTTTTCAGCCCAAAACCAGGCCTTGGGAGGTGAACCTAGCCCAAAACCATGGGTTGACTCATTTGAACCCAAAATAGCCTTCCCCCATTCCATTTCATTTCAACTCCTTTACACATGTCCATGGCCAATCGATCGCACTAAGCCCCGACCCCGACCTCCCGACCTTGAGGGTGACTTGACCCTGGCCGGCCAGCCACCACAGCCGCCGGAAACCACCAGGCCGAGAACACCCATGTGAGCCAAAGTTTGGAATTCTCACTTGCTGAGCTGCCTCATGCCCAATGGCCATCATGGCCGTTCTTCCCTCGACCTAAGCAAGCTGATCCCAAGCCTTAAACTCCCCGGGAGGCCCTCCACCCTCTCCTATTTAAACCTCACCTCCTCTCGGCCATGAGAGGTGCCTGAACCGAACCTTACTAAAACCACCGCCAAAATTGCTCCGGACCACTCTCCACACTTAGAGCAGTTGATCCCCAGTGACAATTTGCCCTAATCACCACCAACAGAGCTCATTTTCTCAGCTAAAATTCCACCCAAAAATAGGACATCTTCCAACTCTCCACCAAATTCAAATTAAACTCACCCACACCCGCACAAGGTCAAGAGAAGGAGTTCCCAGATGAAAGCCCCTCTCTAGGCCACCCATCTGTTCCAGACTTCAAGCTTTGTAATCTGCTATGGTCGAAATCATACCTGGACAATTCACCAGCCCAAGGGACTTCATCCTGAGCTTGCTTGGACCCAATCGAAGGTGACACAACTCTCAGATCGAAGCTTCACTTCTCTGAGCAAAGGTATGGACTCACTCTTCTTCCCGAGCTTACAGAGATTCCCTATTTAATTTGAGTCAATTTCAATACATGCTTACCGTATGGATGTGTTCGTGTCCTCAAGACGAATCTATAGAGCATAAGAACACAAAAATTCGTTGAGAATCGAGTGAGAAATTAGGGTTAGAAGGTTGACGGTCAAGGGTGCACACCAGTCGTAGACGATGACTGGGAGCCGTCGGATCGAGCGTGTATCGAGCGGACGGTCTGGATCGAGCCGGACAGCGCGATGGTACGTGAACTGCGGGGCCCTGGAGCGCTGAGTCGGATGGCGGCGCCGAATCAGAAGACGACACGTGGCCTTTCGGAGCTGCCGAGGATGGCGTGGCGCCGCGTGGATAAGTAGGAAATTAGGGTATTTTTGATTTATTTAATTCCCTAAACTTCAAAAATGCATAACTTTGTGTAGGAAAATCAGAAAAATAAAATAAAAATACCCACATGCTCAGTGAACAGAGGAGAATAATGTGGAAAAGAAATCATTTAATTTCATCAAGTATTTTATTTTTAATTATTTATTTACTCTCTGCACTATTTCAATTCTCCATGCATGTATACAATTTACCATGGCATGAGACCATAGGGCTTTTGAAGCCTCTGAATTTGGGAACATTCCCTAAATTTTCCAAACTCAGAGGCCACCCCTATGAAGAGTTATTGATTTTTCAATTCTAGGTCACTATTCTGAGTATTTTAATTCTAATAATTAGCATGTTGTGAAATAAATTCTAGGAAAATTTGGTGATGTTTCTTATGACCAGAGGACCCTAGGGAAAATGGTTTTTGAGTTAACTCACTTGTAATAACCCCAATTGGCTTAAACACCCAAAATGGAGCTTTAATTAATTAGAGCTAATCAAACAGCAAATTGACTTAAAATCAATTCTCCACTGACCTTTAGGATCAGAGAAACCCACCATAAAAGTTTGAAGTCAATTGGACTTGGTTAGCCCTTTCAAATGGGTTGATTAAGCCATTTAGCCAAACTTAAACTTTAAAAATTCATAACTTACAAAATACTTTTCAAAAATTCACCAAATTGGTTTTGGAGCCTCTCTGATATCAGGGGAATTTAAGAAAATTAAAATTGTAATTTTTTCAAAAAAGTTGATTTTTTTGCATTATTTTAATATTTTTAATAATTAAAAAAATAATAAAAATCAAAAAAATAATAAAATTCACAAAAATGTCACATTTTGAATTGTAATCACTTAGGAACAAACCCCATATTTTTCTTAAGTCTTTATGATGAGATATTAAATTTTAAAGCCCTAAGGTAATTTTAAAATTAAAAAATGTATTTTCTAGCATTTCCACAAAATAATTCTAATAAATCAAAGAAAATTCAGAAAATTATAAAAATCGGTTCTCTGGTTTCCTTGATATCAGAGAGATTTTTGAAAAATATAAAATTCATTTTTCAACCTTTATTTTATTTTTAAATTAATTAATACTCCAAAACTCAAAATAATTATAATAAAAATAATATAATTCAAAAAATCACCAAGATTGGTCCAAGTGGTCCTCTGGTCATTAGGAATGTCTCATAATTTTCTTAAGGACAAAAACTTTCCCTTGGTCATGTTATTAAATTTTCCTTGGAAATTCTTATTTTCCACCAAAAATAATTATATAAATAAATTAAATACAGAAAAATCACATTTTCTCCTCTAATGTCTTGATTGACATATGAGTGAAGTTACATAAAAATTTCAAATTCATTTAAGCTCAATTTAGTGAGTTATGAAATTAGTAAGTTTAAAGGGAAAAATAGTAATTAAAATTTTAACCAATAATTAAAAATTTTATGTCTAATTAAAAGGGTGGGTAAAATATTTGATATCAAGTTGATTTTGGATGTTTGAAACTTATGTAATTAAAGGGTAGAAACCTACCAAATAATTTGAAAATAATTAAAATAAACCTTAATTAAATAATTGTTTAAACTTGGAAGAATAATAAAAAAATTAGTTTTATTAAAATAAGAATATTATTAGGAAGAAATTTATTCTTTAATCTAAGAATCCTTAAATTAATCACCTCAATAATATTTAATTCCTAATTAAAATGATAATCCAGATTCAAAATTTAAAGTGCTAAAAGACTTAATGATTAAATTAAATTAAAATTAAAACATTTAAATTAAATCCTTTTAAAATTTCAATTAAATCAATACTTTAACAATTAAAATTAAATCATCCCTAAAGCATAAAAAAAATAATAAAATATTAAATTAAAATTAAAAAAAATAATAAAATTAAATTAAAATTTAAATTTAAATTTAAATTAAAAATAAAACCAAATTAAGATTTAAATTAAAATTAAAATAAAATTAAATTAAATTAAATTAAATTAAAAATTAAATTAAATTAAATTAAATCAAAAAATATTAAATTAAATTAAATTAAATAAAAAAAATATAAAATCAAGTTAAAATAAAATAAAAATTAAATTAAATAAATTAAATTAAATTAAAACTAAAACTAAATTAAATTAAATTAAATTAAAAAGTAAATTGAATTAAATTGAATTAAATATAACATCACCAAAGACGTAAAGAATTCAAAAATAAATCTAAAACAACTTGAACACTATTCTAAACTTAAAGCCATTAATTAAAATTAAGTCGAATCACAAATCACTTGAACATCGATTTGCCTTCGAAAGCTCTTATTGTCATAACTCCTAAATAAAGTGTTAAGTGAAGTGTTACTTCACTCATAGGATATTCAAATGTTCTAGTTCACTGAGCAAGATAACAAAACTTGAACTCCTGGACGATTGATTCATTGTATAATTAAATTCTCTTGAACTTAAAATAATCCTAGAAGTATTGAAAAGATATTTAAGATTCGTCTCAAGCACTTCCTCAATACGATAGGATGTTTATAAGAACAATTGAACTTAATTGTTCTTTGATGAAGAGAATCGTCCTCAAACCAAAACACAAGAACCTAGACGTTATAGGAAATGACTAGCTATAGGATTATGAACTTGGTAGAAAACCAAAACCCTTCCCTTAGCTTTACCTAGGAGCTTGCTTTAAATGCTTAAATATTCTAAATTGTGTTTAAGTTCAGCCTGGGATGACGGGAAGATCCTCCAGGTACGCTTTTATTTTATTGCAATTTACCTTCTTGTAATTTACCTTATTGCAAATGCACTTACTTTTCTTGCATGATAAACAACTGTTGCATGAAAACCCACACCTTTAGGATAACCCCTAAAACCAAAACCAAAACTAAAATTAAAAGTCGTTGCAAGATAAAACTCACCGCCACAACATTTCAAAATATAAAACAACTCAAAATTTAATCACGAACAGAACACAAAACTACAATTATAACTAAATTAAAACGTCTTGTTGGATGATCGAGAATACCTCGGATGATGTAACATACGTGTTGCTAACGGGATTTCCCACGGTCTAAATGAAAGTGTGGAACTCATTTAGTTGAGTTTAGCAAATTCATCTGGACTAAGTGAATCCGATAAAAATAACGATGCCTGAAGGATGGAACCGTGGGATATTAACTGGTGTTGTTATAATCAATTTTAAGATTTGTTTTAATTAAAATACTAAAAAAAACACTTGGATTTTAAGACTTCTCTAAACCAGAACACTTTTCTCATCTCTTGATTTTCACCTTCTATGACTAAACTTCTGCAACAACAAGAAGCTCGGAGCGTGGTGGGCAGCATGGCCATCGTCATCAGCAAAACTTGAGTCTACTTCAGCAAAACTTTCTTAGAATTAAATAACCAAACCATAGGACTTCGAGGTAGTTTGCCTAGTGCAACATAAATCCTCAATCCTTTTGTTAGGCATTTACATTGCAAATTAAGCCCTAACCAGTCTTAGGATTTCCGAGGTAGTCGTTCGATACGGCATAAAGCCTCACATCTTCGAGGCTATTTGTATGATCTTGTCATACGAATATAAGTCCTAATTAATTAAAATTGGCGAGATCAAAACATTAAACAAACATTAGGACTTTCCTAAATTCAAGCCAAACAATAGGATAGTCGGGAAATTACCGAAGTTCGCTTCGAATCTGTAATTTCTCCTACCTTTCTTCCTTTGAATTCCCAAAACAAAATGTTCCAAACTTGATCCATTCCTTATTGAAACTCTAAAAATTCAATCCCTTGAAAACTTAAACTTTGAAATTCTTGAGAGCAGAACTACTGATTATTATCGAGAGTTTTCTTAGGTGATTCTCATCACTTAAGATGTAATTAACTATAGGGGCTTGCTCTTATAGGGAACTTTAAGAACCCAGGCAATATAAACCCTGCTTAATTCATTTATATTAAGCAGGAGAATTTGTCGGCTTATAAAATTGGTTTGCAGACCAAACGGATGTCACAAATCTCCTAGTTTATTTAATCGAGCCCCATCACCAAACAGTGTGTCTATTCTTCAGGATAAATACACGTTTTGTGATGCGACGCTCGTTTATATAAATTATCTGGGATGTGAGGTCGCTTTGATTTCATATCTTAAAATTATTTTCAAAATTAAATACTACTTTCTAAACCATATATATATTTAAATTAAATTTAAAATCTAAAATTCACCGACAATTTCTATTAGGTGACCACTTTTTAAAATAATACACATAACCTAAAAATATGCCGACAGAAGAACGCAGTGATTGCTGAAGAATCATCTGACAAATTTCCATTCCATCCATTCTATAACTTGTTTGTGCATCAGCAATCAATTGGAGACATTAGAGGAGAGGATAGTTCTGAAACTGATGTGGAGTAATTGATAGATTCTACTTATGTTTGTTGCATCTTTAGTTTTCTTTGCTTAGTTATGTTTGGTTTGTGTAGTATTTGCTTTGAGATTTGAACTTGGATTTGGATGTGTTTACTTTTATTGTGTGCTTAGATCTTAGTGCTTGCTTATCGTAGAGTATTTGTTGCACTAAACATCTAAGAATTATTGGTTTGAATGAACATATTTAGTGTCTATGATGTAACTTTGATTTTATATATATAAGATTGTTGTGTTTTTTTTGTGTGAAGAATTGTGTTAATTATTTCTTATGGCATGATGTAAATGCCTATTGAAGGTTTAAACATCATTGTGGATGTGGAAACGATCGAAATTATGACAAAATTTTCGGACCCAGAAAATATTTTAGACTGGCGCCGTCGACGCCCAAATCCAAAGAGTTGGCTAATATTTTTAAATAGAGTGCCGCCGGTGCCGGAACCCAGAAAAAGGCCTAAATCCCTCGATTTAGAGATTTTTGTCTTGGGACCTGCAAATTTTTCCATTTCCTTCGTCTTCCTCCTCCATTGTTGCGATTTTGAAGATCTAGGGCTTGCTAGATCTCAGATTTAAGGAGATTTTATGGCTTTTCGACACCCGATTTATACTTCTCTTGGTAGGGCATTCACTTTAAGTTAAAATTTTTGGATTTTCACCATGGAAATCTCTCACATTGCCTGTGGTGGAATTTTTGGAGTTTTAAAGAGATTTTGAGATTTCCATGATGAAATTTTCTCTTACTTGTTTAGAATAGTGTTTGGAGTTTGTTACATTGTGAATTTGTGATTTATTGGATTTTTCTTGCAAATTTTAGAAGTTCAAATGGCTCCAAGAGGGAAGAGGAAATTGGATTTTGATGAGGAGAGGTTTGTTAATGTCAAAGCCCAATTTTGCTATAACTCTATCATTCACAACAAGAAGTGTATCCATGATCGAGCTTTTGATAGTCTTGGCAGATCTGTAGAACAATTAATTGCAGACCAAAACTAGGAGCAATTTTGTTATTTCACTGCGAATGTTGTTATGAGAGTTGTTAGAGAGTTCTATTCTAACATACCCTGAACTGAGATTGAATATGTGCTTGTTAGAGGGAAGATGGCTGAGTGTACTCAGCGTATCAATGCTTTCTATTAGACTTGGGAACCATTCGTGTGTGAATATGAAAACTTTGACACTGGGAGGGAGAATATGAGAGAAGTTATTACTTTTCTGATTAACAGGCGAAGAGAATGGAAAGTAAGTCAAAAACAGTTGAAAATTTTCCCCGCCTCCACTTTGAATGTTGCTTCAAAAGTTTAGCATTATTTCATTTCTGCAAGACTATTACCATCTTATCACCACAGCAAAGTTACTAAAGATAGAGTGATTCTGAACTACTGTATTCAGAAGATGAAAAAGATTGATATTGGAGCTATTATTTATAAGAATATTCAGACGATTGTTAGAGGCGAGACCACTGGAGGATTATGACATCCTGCTTTAGTTCATGAGCTCTGTGTTCAGTCTGAAGTGAAGTTCAGTAGTTCTAAGGAAGTGGCTATACCATTGAAACCTATTACGAAGAATATTATCCGTACTTATGAGTCTCATGTAGGAGCCAGAGCTGAGCATGGGAGTACTGATATTCCTACTACTAGTTATGATGTTCCATCTACTTCTGAGCCGCCTACCTTATCTGATATTATGGATCAGCTGAGACTACAAAGTTCTAATATTGATAGACTCCATGGTCGGATGGATGTATTTGAGGCGAGGAGTGATGTGAATGAAGATTATCTACAGAGGAGAGTTGAGTTCAATATTGCTTATTATGATGCTCAGGTCAGATTTATGAGGGGGAGTCCGATGTGATATTTCTTACTTGCCCCAGCTATACATCATATAGGCCTGACCCTGCTGATGACCCTACTGCTTATCCTGGTGATGGAGACTGGTAGATTATTTTTTTTATTTCTGTTATTCATAGTCTGTTGTGTTGTACTGATTTGATGTAGTAGATATTTACTTTTCATGTGATGTGTAACCCTGTGTTGTACTGTTGTGATGTAGTGTTATTTACTTTTCATGTTGTATTGTTAGGATGTACTAAAACATTAAAACTGTTAGTTGTACTGTTAGTGGTGTGATAGTTTGTTTCATGTTATAGTGTTTTGCTGGATGTTTAGATGTTTAATGTTAATTTCTCTTTAACCATGCAAATATTTAAAAATTTGTTATATCACTGCTACTAATTGTTTCATGCCTGCTAGTTTTAAATTTTGATTAATACCAGATAGCTGTTGAAGATTTCAAGATCCCAACATAGAGAGGTTAGCTTTCTTCTACTCTGAACTATTTCAAATTTACTAAAAAATTTAAGTTTGGGGGGGGGTAGAGAAATACTAACTTTTATTTGTTCTTAATTATTATATTTTCAAAAATTATTAGCATAACTTCTGGCAGCTGAACCTCATTATAAGATAACTAAAACTTTTTATTTCAATTGAATATTAAGGAAGGATAGGATGAAAATTTTTAGTGATAAAGGTTGATTTTATAGAAGTAAGATATTTGTTATGAAAGGATTTGATTATAGTCAACTATTTAAAGTAAAGAAAACTGTATTTTTGAAATGTTAAGGGACTTAAAGTATTGTGTGTTAAGAAGAGATTGTAACTTTGTGATGATTAATAAAGCTTATACTTAACTATAAAGTAAGGAGATGTTTCAAGTTTGAACTTTAGAAAGAGGAGAGTGAAGTTCAAAATTATTAAAGGGTTGTCCAGATATAGTAAACCTCAATAAAGAAAAAAGAAAAGAAAAGAAGGATTGAAAAACAATCCCTAATAAAAAAGGGAGAAAAAGAAAAGAAAAGAAAAAGAAAGAAAAATGTTTATGAGGAGAAGCTTGAGGAGATGCCTAATCAAAAATTGACTTCACTGGAATCACCCTAAAGGGAGAGCTAGATTTCATTTCTAAATTTATGTTTTAAGTACTAGCCTACATTCTAATGAAGTTTACATGAACTACTTTTTCACATAATATTTTGAGGCACTCTTAATGTGACAAATTATGGTTCATCTTGAAATAAATAGAAGACTAGAACTCTTAAACTTGATTGCTGAATATTCTTATACCTGTAGTGTTGACCTGAGTTACTAAATTTCTTTCTGAAAATCTAACCAATATATTCTTTTGAATGAAAAATTTTAGTGTCTTACAGTTGAAAAGTACATTTCCTAGAGTTATATTTTATGTAGTAAAAGATTACTTGAGGACAAGTAATAGTTAAAGTTTGGGAGATTCTGATGCACTAAAAATATATAAAGTTTTTGCTATCTAATTTTACCTATTTTTGGTGATATTGAACTTTAAAGAAAGGTATTTTTCATGATTTGCTACAGGTATAATGATTTTAGGTGATTGGAGTGAAAAGAAGCAAAAAGGAACGAATCTGAAGAAAAAAGGAGCAAAAAGGAGCAAAATGATGAAAAAGTGTTCTGGCGCCGCCAGCGCCCAAATCCAAAGAGTACAACAATTAAATGGCACGATAGAGCGCCGCCGGCACCCGAAGTCGGTGGAGTCCAAATTTGAATAGTTTTGGCGACTTTTTGAAGGGATGCCTATGGAAACTCTTGGGATTTCATCCCTATCATATAAGTAACTACTTTTGGACAAAAAGTGGTGTGGAGAAGAGTGTCTGGAGAGTGTCTTGTGTCTTCTAGAGTAGTTTTTAGTGAGTGTTGAGTGTTAGGGTTTAGGAGTAGAGAGTGTAAAGTGAAGATTTGAGAAGGATTCTTCTCTAAGGAGGGGAGGATAAGAGGTAAAGTGAGAGATTGCTTCTTCCTTTCCATTCTAAAGGGAGAATCAAGTGTTGTAAAGAAGAGAGAAGAGGATTCAAAGGAACTTCAAGGGAATTGCATTGGAAAAGAGAAAGAGATAAGTTGTATTTTCTTTCGTAGTTTGTATGACTTTTCTTTTATATATAAAATCCATGTTTTATTGTATCTTCTCCATGAATTCTGAGTAGTCTCCCTTTTCTTTCTTCTTACATAGAGATGTGATGATGAATTAATGTGGATTTGATGTGCTTTTAATGCAATGAAGAAATTGTGAACTTAATTTACTTTTGATTTGGCATTGAAATGTTAAAATATGTTGTTGAACATTAAGTTTGAAAGGATTTCATTTTCTACAACAATAATGAAAGATCCATTCAATTTCTATGGATGAATTGCTTAGTTCATGGGAATTGAGTGCAAATAAATAGGGAAATATGTTTTGATTGACTTCAATGTGGAGATTTTAGGGTAACAGGCTGAAATCCCCAAATTGGTTCTAAGATTAGTAATTAATATTAAAGGTTAGCCTTCAGGTGAAGGGTGAGTGGGAGCTCCGAAGTGAGAGCCGGTATCCTCCCAGCCTAGCCTTAGAGTTAGTGACTAAACTTAGAGTATGTCAATGTTCTTTTGTTACTTAGATGAGGGGGGTACTCTTTTAAGGGTAAAGAATCATCTATGTTCCTATTTGACACAATAAAATAGATAATTATTCCATATCAATCCACACATCATATTCTCATTACAAGAGGAAATATACTTTTCTCATATATAAAAAACCTTTTAAACACTTAGTTTAGTGTGTCTGTTAGTTAATCATGTTCTTAAAGTTATTAGAAGTAATTGTGGTTAGTTAATTGTTAATATTTTGTTGTTCTTACTGTTTCCTACATAGTAGTAGTAAGTAGTAAACCTTAACTTTAGTGCTTATTACAAATTGTGTAATGATTTCTTAAAACTTCAATATTTCCCTGTGGGATCGATATCCCGGACTCCATTAGAGCTCTGTATTACTTGATACAATACATATACTCGCTTTGAATGCTTGGACTTAACAAAATTATTATAAATCTATAAATTTTAGTTCATAAATTCTTGCAAAATATAAAGTCAAGCATCAAATAGCAATCTTATTATTAACATTTTGAACTGTGAACAAACTCAACAGGAGGAAAACACTCCTTTTAACCCAGGCATCAAAGATAAAATTTTTACCAAGAACCCCCACTCTAAAAAACTCACTCCTTTTATTTACCACCAATTTTATAGCTGGCCTCATGTTGTGTGAGGTCAGGCTCTCTAGGGCAAACTCCTGACCCCTTCTATGTCATTTTTTTGTTGGACATTATGGCATAAAATTCTTCCTACTGATGATATCCTAAAATTAAAGGGTCTAAGAGGACAATCTTGTTGTCCATTATGTCACACTGTAGAAGAATCCCTGGAACACTTCTTTTTTGCTTGTCTTTTCTCTCAAACTATTTGGCACAATTTGCTGATTACTTTATAGGTGTATACTTTCCTTCTGAGTTGGCACTCATTCGATGTTTGCTGGGAGGAATGGGCAAAGGCTAATTTATTTGTAATCCCTTGCATGGTGGCTTGGTTCATCTGGATGGTCAAAAACAAAGTCAAATTTGAGGAGCAGGCTCCTATGGCTTCCTTTGTTGTGAGGAATTGTCAATCATATATTCACAAACTCATTCAACATCACCATTTTCTGAACATTTGTACCAATTGGAGCCCTGCCCCTCCTCTTTAGAGACATCTTGTTTCTGTAATTTGCTTGACTCCTTCAACACCTCCTTGGATTAAAGCAAATACTGATGGTAGTTACTGCAATACCTCTGCTGGCTTTGGAGGTCTATTCAGGGACTCTCAAGGAAACTACTTGTTATTCTTCTCCTCCCCTACCTGTTCTGAAGATACTTTGGAAGTAGAAATCATTGCCATTTATTGGATACTTCTGATTGCCCATAGATGCAACATTGGCCCTCTCATAGTGGAATTTGTTTCTTTAAGTTACATCAAGTTCTTCCTAAGGACTAAAACCCTCCCTGGTACATACACAGATGGATTAGTCGGATGGCTTCTTTTATCTTTCCACTGGCGACACTTTTGTCTACGCTCCTAGGGAAAGCAATGCTCCAGCTCATTGGCTGGCTAACCATGGAAATTTTGATGAATCCTTTAATATTGCTACTCATCCTCACCCCCTTTGGCTAGATTAATATATGGAGATAGACTAGGTTTTCCTTACATTAAGGTTTTGTAACCTTCCCAGCTTTTCTGTTCTCTTCTTTTACAGCTTTATACTCATATATATATTGACATAATATATATATTGGTATACTTTCTAAGATGTGCAAACAGCCTCATTGGGATGGCCAGTACAAATAGCCTCATTGGACTATATGGAATAAAGTGTGCAAACCTACTAAAGCTAGAGGGTTAGGCTTTAAAAGCTTTCAACAGATGAGTCATTTATATCACTCCAAACAGTGGATAAAATTTGGACAACAAGACACTATGTGGGCTAGATACCTTAAAGAGAAATACTATAACAAGCTACATCCAAATGCTGTTAAAGTTAAAATGAGAGACTCTAAACACTGGAAGAAGTTACTGAAGGTTAGGGATTCTGCTAATCAGTTTTTCTGCTGGGAGGTTGGGGCTGGTAACATTAATTTCTTTATGGATAATTGGTTGCCTGAAGGTCTCTTTTCTCATACTCCTAATAATAATCCTCATCTCACTGTCTCTAATTTCTAGGTTCAGGGACAGTGGGATGTGGATTCCTTGAATAGGATGCTTGATGAGGACACATTACAAAATATCTTAGTTATACTTATTGATTCCACTAGACCTGATAAAATTATGCTCAAACATGCTACTACTTAATCCCTAAACAATTTCATACATCAATCCTTTACCCAATGGCCTGACACTAACTGGGGGGACAAGATTTGGCACATGAATTTGTCTCCCTCTATGTCCTTCTTTTGTTGGAGATTGTTTCACAAATTTCTACCTCTGGATGATATTAAGTTAAAAGGCTTAAGGACTGCTTCTAGATTTTGGCTTTGCCTTTCACATGAGGAAACTTACTCTCATGTGTTCCGTCATTGCTCCTTGACCAAACAAGTTTGGACTGAAGTGTTACAACAACTGAAGCTCTCACAACACATATATAATTGGCTATCCTTTGATGCTTGATGGGATGAATGGGAGAGTTGAAGGAGTTCTATATTCCTTTAATCATTAGCTGGTTTCTCTGGATGGCTCGAAACCAAGCTAAATATGAAGGTAGAACCTGTTTGGTAAATTCTGTTGTGGTGAATTGTTGTAGTTACATTAACAAAAATTATGCATTGCTTGCCTCAACTAAAAGTAAAGTGGTACTGCTACATTGGTTACTGCCTCCCCAGCCTTGGCTTAAAATCAATATTGATGGGAGTTTCACTCTTTCTTCTACTGGTATTGGTGTTGTCTGTAGAAATAGTTTGGGTCAGCTCTTGTGATATTTTTAGGCGACTATTGTATCTTCTTCAGCATTGGAATCTGAACTTTTTGCTGCATGTTGGGCCTTAACAACTGCCAAAGCTCTCAACGTTTCTTATGTTTGGGTTGAATCTAATTCTCAGTAGGTGGTTAATACTATGCAAGGAGTTGCTCCCCCTCCTTGGAACTTGGTGTATCTCCTCAGAACCTTTCCTAATACCTCTGAGTTTCTCCAACTCAAATGGTCACATACCTATAAATAAGGCAACCAACCTCCTAACTGGTTGGCAAAAAATGCTGCATTACATAGTAATATAGATTTTTCTGTTACTCCTTTTGAGCCATAAGGCTTCTACTTTTGGGGGATTCTTTAAAACTCCCCTTCCTAAGATGTACTTAACTTCTCATCTTGTATATATATATATATATATATATATATATATATATATATATATATATATATATATATATATATATACACACACACACACACCAAAAACTTGCTAATGGCAAGCAATCTATTAATAAAAGATATTACAAACTAAGGCCTAATGTATGGTAGACCCAAAATGTCACCATGAAGCAAAAAGGCTAAAGGGGGGCGGGGGGTGGGGAAGTTACATCAATAATTATATCTTCATTCAAACATCCTTGAGAGGCCAACCAATGAGCAGGAGCATTGGCTTCCCTAGGGACATAGAGAAATTCAATTTCCGTGACCTCATGGAAATTAGGCAAACTGTCAATCTATCTACAGATATTCCAAGGGACAGGATTAATATTTTGAAGATACATAAAGCTCCTAGAGGAATCAGTTTCTACCACCAGCTGCTTCACCTTGCAATGTTGAGCAATCTTTATTGCCCAGCAAATGGCAATAACCTTAGCTTCCAAGGCATCCAAAGCCCAGGTATGGGATTGAAAAAAATAGCATGCATTTCCCCTTGTGATATCTAAACAGGCCACCAAAACCAGCTTTCTTCTTGCAATAACTCCCATCAGTTTTAACCTTAAGCCAAGGGCTGGGGGGAGGAGACCACTTAACCAGCAAAGGGATGTGCACAGGAACTTTATCAGGTGGCCTGATCAAAAGGATATCCCTCATGTTATGATATTTGTAGAGCTTCTGAATGTAGGACAAACAGTTGGCAGCTATCAGCACATGGGAAGGAGTTCTCTCCTCAAACTTGTCTTGATTCTTACCCATCCAGACAAACCAAGCAACCAAGCAAGGGATGACCATGAGATCAACCTGATGCCAATCCTTTAGGCTAGGAATAAAATCTAACCAGCTCAAAAGAAGTGTATCAATTTTCAAATTGCACAACAGCTCCATCCACACCTTCTGAGAGAATTGGCAAGTAAAGAACAAACAGTCAAGTGATTCCTCTATGCAATGACAGAGAAGACAGACTGAAGGCCCTCTGAACCCCTTCATCTTTAAGATATCATCAGTTGGCAGCAATTTATGCCTTGTTCTCCAGCAGAAAAATGACATGGATGGTGTCAACAACTTTGCCCAAAATTCATCACCCCATTGAATATCCTCCCAACAGAAGTACTTGTGGTAAATGAATGCAGCAAGTTTTTGGGAGTGCTTATTCTTGGTAATCAACATGTCCTTATAAGCAGGGTTGAGGGTAGATTTCTGAATCTGTTGTAACTGCTCACTATTCATTATTTGATTAAGGGCCTGGCAATTCCAATGATCTTCTTGCCAGAAATCTTTAAGACAACTATTTAATGAGAAGTTAGTATTGGTGGGAGAACACTTATCTCTACCCCAGCACCATTGATCCAACCAGAAGTTAATATTCCCCTCACCCATCTCCCAAATGAAAAGCATTTCAGCCTTCTCCCTGATTTTTAGAAGTTTATTCCACAACCTGGAATCTCCCAGTTTGGGTTGAACCACTGCTGGGTGCTCCTGCTTGCAATGTTTGCCTTTGATAAACATAGCCCAGAGATTGTCTTGAGCCCTGAATCTAATCCAAATCTTACATAGATTGATAAAGCTTATGTGTTCAAAGCTTTTGAAACCAAGCCCTCCAGACTGTAGAGGTTTGCACAGTTTTTTCCAAGGCATCCAATGGATCTGTTTATGTTGACCTGCCCATAAGAATTTGTTAAACATTCTTCCAAGAGATTGTTAAGTGCTTTTCTTCATAGAAAACATTTCCATGGAATATGATGGTAGAGCCAGAAAAATGCTTTTTAATAAGGTAATTCTGCCACCATTAGATAGGAAGGAGTTAGTCCAGTTGTGGATTTGAGCCTTGATTTTCTCCATTACATCTTGAAATTGAGCTTGCTTAGTTCTGCCCTTCAGAAGTTGCATTCCCAGAATGTTGATGGGAAGATGGGATAACCTAAAACCAGTGTAATTAGCAATCCATGTCTTCACAGGGGGACAAACATGAGAGCTGACAAAAAATTGGCATTTTTGAAGATTAAGCTAAAGTGCTGCAGAACTTTGATGACTCCATTAACAGCTGCCCTGGAAGCTTTGGAGAAGATAATAATGTCATCTGCATAAGATAAGTGACTAACCATCAAGTTGGATCTGTGGTGGTATTGAAGCTGGGGGGAGTTTAGCATGAGATCATCAAGGAGTCTAGAAAGATAGTCAAACGCCAGAATGAAGAGGGTTGGGGAGAGGGGATCTCCTTGCTTAATCCCTCTAGTGGCACTGAAAAAGCCACAACTTTGTCCATTAACCAAAACAAAATGAGTATTACAGTGCATCCACCTCCTAATCAGATGCACAAAGTCAGGAGAAAAGCCTCTAGCAGATAGACAAGTGAGAATAAAATCCCAGCTTATAGTGTCATAAGTTTTCTTTATGTCTAACTTGAAAATCATATTATGACCTCTACACTTCCTATCCAAGTCCAGTAGCAACTCCTGAGCAAGCAAAATATTATCAGAAATGCTCCTCCCCTTCACAAATGCTACCTGGTTAGCAATAATTAGAAAATTCAGATGGGGCTGTAATCTGGTGACCAAAATTTTGCTTAGAAGCTTGGACATTACTGATGTTAAGCTGATGGATCTGAAATCAGCCCAAGAATGTCTTAACTTGTTCTTAGGGATAAGAACAATGGTGGAAGAATTAAAATACTTTGGTGGATCCAGCCCTTGAAAGAAAGCCTGCAGTGCTTGTACCACATCCTTGCCAATGATAGACTAACCCCTTTTATAGAAAGAAGCTGTGAACCCATCTGGTCCAGCATCTTTATTGCCATCAATGGAATCTAAAGCAATTTTAATTTCAGCTTCCAAAGGAATCTGAGTTAATTGGAGTCCCTGCACATGATTGATATTATTTTGAAATAACAGAAAGTTCATTGGTGTGGGTTGGATAGGAACCTGAGTAAAGAGCTCATGAAAGTGATGAATAACATCCTCAACAATGGCATCAGCTTCCATTAATTTGCACCCATTAGCTTTAGTAATAGAGAGAATCATATTGCATTTTCTTTTGAAGTTAATAAAGGCATGGAAGTATTTGGTGTTCCTATCTCCTGCAATGAATTTAGAGGAAGCAGCTTTCTGTTGAAAAAAGGCTTCCTGGTATTTAATTTGTGCCAAAAGTTCATCATGTGCCAATTGTAGATCCCCTCATACCTGTTCCCCCTTAACAGATCAGCTTCCATCTGAGAGACTTTCTCATCTGCTTTGCAAATGTTGTCATGGAGATTTCCAAATTTTGCCCAATTCCATTGAGAGAAGTGCTTAGCAGTCATCTTGTGTAAACTCCAAAGGTTGCCCCATGGAGATTGCCCCATCAGAGGATTCCAGCAATCCTTCAATTCAGTTAGAAAGTCAGGGTGGAGTAGCCACATGTTCAGAAATCTAAAGCTTCCCCCCTTCCCCCTTCCACATTCCTTATAGAGCAAAGAATGGGTCTATGATCAGATCCAGCCATAGATATATATATATATATATATATATATATATATATATATATTGAGAGAAAAGGAGCAACCACAGGCTCCCTACATGTTAAGACTTAATATCCAACTTTACAAATCAGCCTAAACCAAACTAAACAAAAAATGGCCGCTACAAGACAAGCAGCCCAAAATCCCCTTAAAACCTCTAGCGCATATACTCATCTACAAAAATCAGAAAAGATAAAAAAGCAAAACAACCATCTGCTCCAACTAACCAGCCATAGCCAAAATCTCAAACAGGTACGGTAGCAGTCGTGGATTCAATAAAATTAGATATCTACCACTGCGAAATGAGGGGCCTTAAAACTATCAGCTTCAATAAGGTAAGATAGTCGTGGAGGGATATCGGATGAGATAATAACATCACGGGAGTAAAGAGCCCTCTTAGCAAGCCAATTAGCTGGTCCGTTGCCTTCTCTATAGATAAAATTGAAATTAATATTAATGTGCCGAGCAAGTGCCTCGATTCGGTGATCCAACCGGCATGGTGCCACGATGGGTGAAGGTTATTCAGCATGTATTGAATGAGTAGAGCGCAGTCACATTCCACCACAAGGTCTCTCCAATGCCAAGAAGTGGCCAGAGTTGAGAGCCCGAAAGCCGCTAATAGTTCAGATTCCGAGGCATCAGCAGCAATAATGGGAGTGTGGAAGAAACTAATACAGTGACCATCCCAGCTCCTGAAGAGACCCCCACAACCAGATCCTTGATCGAAGAATGCCCCATCAGTATTAATTTTAATAATAGGGTATGTTGGAGCGATCCGGTGTATTAACATGATTTTAGACTCGCTTTGGATGGTCGGTCGAGGAATGTTGAGGATGTTATGATACTTCTTCGAAGGATGAGCTTGCTCGAAGTATGAGTGGCAATTTCCCACCACGGTTAGGACATTACACCCTTTGTCTTCATATTTTACACTATTTCTGTGCATCCAAATAAACCAAGCAAGGATGAAAGGGATATCCCCCACTTTAGCTTGATGCCAAGACAACCAACAAGTGGATAACTCCTGCCACTCAAGATTAAGAGTATTAATCTTCATTAACTTAAGAACCTCCTTCCACACCTCCTGTGAGAAGCTGCAGCTAAAAAATAAGTGCTGAATAGTTTCAGCATTAACCCCACACAAGTAGCACTTAGATGACCCTCTAAGCCCCTTGAGTTTAAGAATATCATTAGTTGGAAGTAGGTTGTGAAAAGTCCTCCAAATAAAGAAAGACATGGAGGGTGTCAAATACTTGTTCCAGACTTTCCTACCCCAATTGAAAGATGGCCGATTGAAAATGTTTAGGTAGATGTGTTTGGTAAGACTATGGAGTTTACCCTTTTGCCAAATGATTCTATCAGGGTTTAGAATTGTCAATAGGAATGGAGGCCACTTGAAGGGCGAGAAGACTCGATAAGCGGCTCTGGAGAATAGTGGGAGACCAATGCGGGTTGTCCCAGCAATCGGCAACAGAAACTGCTCGTTTAATAATATGTGGGAGGGCTATCTTCATCTCAGGAGGGCACCAGTTATCTTGCCAAAAGAGCACTTTCCCATTTCCAAGTTCCCAATAATAAAGTGATTCAGCAAGGTCTCTATTCAGGAGCATATGTTTCCATATCCTGAAGATACCAGGTTTGATTTGAACCAAATTGGGGTGGCTATCTTTACAATATTTCCCTTTCATAAAGATAGCCCACAAGGAATGTTGTTGTCTGAATTGAATCCAAAGTTTACAAAAATTGACTTTTTGCAGGTGTTGTAAACCCTTGAATCCCAAACCACCAGCCTCAATAGGTTTAGCAAGTTTCTGACAGCTAGCCCAGTGCATCTGCTTCCTTTGCCCAGACCATAAGAATCTGTTAAAAATTCTTTCAATTTGGATTCTAGAGCTCTTCTTCATGCAGGTCATTTAAAGAACATAATTTGGGAATGTTGTAAGTATGCTGTGCAGCAATGTAATTCTACCACCAGAAGATAGGAAAGAATTTGCCCAGTTAGATAACTGTGTATTGAGTTTACCTATAATTTCCTCAAAGTGCAGATGTTTGGATCTGCCCTTAATAAGCATCACCCCCAAATATTTCAATGGAAGAGTAGCTTTAGAGAAACCAGTATAATTAGTGATCCAATGAGATAAATCAGTATTAATCTGCTTGGGAAAAACCATCTCACACTTAGCATTGTTAAAATGCAGACCAGAAACCAGTTGGAATTGTTTCAGGCAACTAATAACTTTTTTGACAGCAATCTTTGAGGCCCTAGAAAATATCATTAGATCATCAGCATATAAAAGGTGAGAAATAATTACATCAGACCTGTGGTGGTAGCTGGCATACTGAAAAGGGGAGATCTGAGTCTCAATAAGCCTGGAAAGATAATCCATAACAATGATGAAGATGGAGGGGGATAGTGGATCTCCCTGTTTCAGCCCTACGAGTAGCTTGGAACCCACCCCAACTCGGCCATTGATCGGAATATAATGGTTATTAAATTTCAGCCATCTCTTTATCGACCTACAGAATTCAGGAGTGAAACCCCTTATGTGTAACACCTGGAGAATGAAATTCCAATCCAAAGTATCATAAGCTTTCTTAATGTCCAGCTTATAAATTAGATTGCCTCCCCTACAATGTTTGTCAAGGTCAAGCATTAATTCTTGAGCAAGAAGGGCATTATCAGCAATAGATCTTCCTTTAACAAAAGCTGATTGGTGGGGACTAATGATCTTGTTTAGATGTGGCTGTAATCTTCCAACAATCACTTTGCTAATCAATTTACCGATGACGATGAGTGAGGCTGATTGGTCCGTAATGGTTCCATGATTTTGGAGCAGTGGTTTTGGGGACAAGCACAGTGGTAGATGAGTGGAAGTATTGTGGGAGATCAATGCCTTTAAAAAAGCCTTGGATAGCCTCAGATACCTCATTTTTACAGATTGCCCAGGTTTTCTTATAAAAATCTGCATTATACCCATCAGGGCCAGCCACCTTAGAACTGTCAATGGATTGTAATGCCAACCAAATTTCCTTTTGGGAAGGGATATCAGTAAGCTTAAGGGTGTTGGTATAGTGGTAGACATCATTAAACAAGTTGCTGTCAATATGATTACTTGAGTAGTGTTGGAAAGTCAGCAGCTTTTGAAAATATATGACAGCATTGTTAGCAATATCAGTGCCATCACTTAGCAATGTCCCATGATCAGTTATGATAGAAAGTATGGCATTGCACTTCCTTTTATACTTGATACATGCATGATAATACTTAGTGTTCCTATCTCCCTCCTTAAATTTGTTTATAGAGGCTTTACGTCTAAGTATCCGGTCTTGCCGGTTTAGATAAGTAAGCAACTTCTCTTGACAGATGACAAAATCTTTAAACTTATTCTCATCCCCTTGGGCTTCAAGTTCAAGCATTATTCACTTCCATTTCGAGCCTTTATGCAACCCCCGAAACACATCACCAAAAGTCTCCCGGTTCCAATTTCTTAAAGCTGCGGCAGTTTGAATTTGTAGGTTTTGAAGTTTAATAAAAGGATTAGAGTTGGAACTCGCCTTTCCGGTTATCCTGAATAAAAGTATTAAATTTAGGGTGACTGGACCAGAAGTTCATATATCTAAAAGGTGGGGGAGTGTTGTGGGTTTTAGGTGTGGAAATGGTGATAAGAAGTGGTTTATGATCGGAACCAGACAAAGTTAAGATGGGTGATGGTGGTGTTTAGGAAATTTTGATGCCATGAGTCATTAGCCGTAAAACGATCCAATCTCTCCCAAATTGCACCTCTCCTCCAAGTAAATTGGCTGCCCAGAAATCCCAGATCAAATAAACCTGCCTTGTTGATCCTATCATTAAATTCAGTAATCATATTCTGGTTTGGAACTCTTCCTCCTAGCTTTTCAGAAGTTGAAGCAATACAGTTAAAGTCACCTCCCACAATCCAGTCGAGTGTCTCCACATTACTTATTTCAATAATCTCATTCCAAAGGGTTGTTCTATCGGTCTTGGTGCAGCCAGGCATAAACAAAAGTGGCAGCAAACTTCATACCATCTAACTTGAAATGGAAGTGAACAAGCTGTGGATGATCAATACGGAACGGACTGAGGAGCTCTTTTCTGCAGATTAACCATATTTTATTGTTGGAGTTAGCAAAAGAAGTGCATCTAGGGAATTTGGAGAGTATTTTGTCTTGCTTTTTGTATACCATAGGTTCCAAAATGATCATACACCAGAGTTGGTGTTTCCTATAGAGGTGAATTAATCTTTTTATTGAATGGGGGTGAGCCACCCCCCTAATATTCCAACACAGACAATTGATCATCAGGGGGTTTGGGGTTTGGTGATGAGTGGTTAGAAAGAGATCTAGAACGTGTTCGACTCTTCCCCTTGAGTAGTCTCTGGAGGAGTCCACTGGGGAGCTTCGGGGTTTTTGTTATCGAGGTCTCTCCGGATCTTGGGCGCCAAATTCTCGAAGATCATTGGTCAATTTTTCTTTTTCTTGGACTTTTGTATTTGCCATGCTGCTTCCATTATCCTTTGCTCCTTATCTTTATGTGGCTGAGGTCGAGTAACAGGTCTTGGATGAATTTCATTCTCCCCCAATGGTTCCAGTGAGCTCAGCTCTTCACCTTGGATATGAATCCCATCATTAGGAGCATCTGGCAGTGACACCATGTCACTAGAGATCACCTGAGGTGCTGAAGTTTCCACCTGATACAGTTCTGATGCCTGAATTGTCACCACTTTCTCTTTAGCTGGTTTCTTAACAGGGGGCTTGAGCCTATAACATTTCTCCTTTAGATGGCCAAACATCTCGCAAGTCTTGGCGAGTATACGGAGTTTATTTTCTAGGACAACCTCTTGCCGAACCCCTCTCCATCATCCGAAGTGGAAATCCATATTTTATCGATCTCCGGTAGAGAAACATCTCTTTCAACCGAACTTTTCTTGCTGTGCTGGGTTGCCCATGTCATGTGTTGGAGAATCAACTCTCAGAGGTGTTCCCAATGCCCTACTAATCTGAAATATAGCATTTGTATGGTATAGCTGGATTGGTAGGTTTGGGAGAGTAAACCATAGAGGTTTCAAAGGAGGCTCTTTAGCTGGATCAAATCCTGGATACCATTTAATTAGCTTCATGGAGGAGTTTGCAATTTGCATCACCTGTAAACCCAACACTCTTGCATAATCTTCCTCCTTAGAAAGCCTAATGAGCAGATGCCTACCATCCATCACCCCTAGCTTCCACTGACCCACCAACTGAAAGTTCTCAAAAGACTTCCTGACCAATTCCATTTTAGGATGTCCAAACTGGAATTGTCCAACAATAGTAAATTTAATAGCATCTGCCATTGAGTTCATTTCCTGTGAGGTGAACAAAACTGCTGGTCGACCATCCTTAGAACCCAGGGGTCTAACCAAAGGGCATTCTGCTCTTCCAGCAGCAGCATCATGTAGGATTTGAGGGAATGTCGGGTGTTCCACGATTTTGGTAAGATACCTTTACCGAGAGCGAGAAGCATAAGTTGGGGGGTCTTTGGATGCACTCGGAACTAGCCATAACCAGTTCCAAAACAAAGTGGCAGCAAGAGTCACCAGCCACCAAACCAATGGAACAGTAACACAATTCAAAAAAGAAGTAGCCCGGGAAGATCAACTCAAAACCTCTACACCAAAACCGACACCTCAGAGGAAAGTCACCACTCACCAGCCCACCAAGGTACCACACCACCACTGGAAACCTTCAGAAGCCACCAGCCGCCGCCCAGCCAGGGCCATTACATATATATATATATATATATATATATATATATATATATATATATATATATATATATATATATATTCCAAAAGACTTGCCTAAAAGGCAAGTTATATATTAATATCTATAATCAGTACATCTATCTTCTTACAAAAGAAAGAACTAAACTATCCCCATGCACCAAAATAGCCAGGGGAGGGGGGGTGTAGTATCTATCGAAATTTCACCATTACAATATCCCTGAGAGGCAAGCCAATGTGCAGGAGCATTGCCCTCCCTAGGTATATGAGAAAATTTTACATTGTTACTCTCAATCAATCTCTTCATTCTGTTCAGCCATCTCTGAATGTACCATGGAGCAATTTCAGTACCCTGCAGGAAGCTGAGGCAAATGGAAGAGTCAGATTCCACTATGAGGAGCCTCACTTCATAGATCTTGGCAATTATGAGGGCCCAATAGATGGCAATCATTTCTGCCTCAAGAGCATCACATGCATCCATGGGAGAATAAAAGAACAACAGACATTGCCCCAACCCATTTCTGAAAATACCACCAATCCCAGCCTGCTGATTTTTAAAGCTTCCATTAGTGTTTACTTTGATCCAATTAGTAAGGGGAGGGGACCAACCAACTACCAGAGAGGATCAGGAAGAAGTCCCAGAGCCTACTTGGCAAATATCCCAAAATTTGTGATATTTAGTGAGTTTCTGAAAGTAGGTTAAGCAATGAACAGCAACAAGGGAAGCTGGGACAAAACACCCTTCAAACCTTACCTTATTTCTGCACATCCAGATAAACCAGGCCACAACACAAGGAACCACCAGGAGATTCACCTTATGCCAGTCCACCCAGCACACCAAAAGATCTAGCCAACTTAAATTCAATGTTTCCACCTGGATTCTGCTAATGATTTGAGTCCAAACCTCTTGAGAGAAAGAGCACCTGAAGAATAAATGTGCCCCAGATTCCTCCTCCTGCATACATAAGTGACAGTAGGAAGGCCCTCTAAGACCCTTTAATTTATGGATATCATCAGTGGGCAACAGCAAATGCCTAGCTCTCCAGCAAAAGAAAGACATGGATGGTGACAGTAGATTGTTCCACAGCTCAGGCCCCCACCTAATTTGATCCCAAGAATAAAATTTCGAAAAATAAAAGACCCTGAGCTTTTGTAGGTGTTCGTGCTTAGTGATAAGCTTATCTCTTCTATCAGGATGGAAGGGAGTCAAGAGAACCTGCTGTAGCTGATCAGAAGTTAAAATGTTCCTCAGAATTCTGCAATTCCATTGATTCTCAGACCAATAAGTATTAACATAACAGTTAGGAATAGAGAGGCCATCCACATTGCGAGGAATAGAGAGTTTCTCCCCTCCCCACACCCAATTATCAAGCCAAAAGTTAATTTGGCCCTCTCACAGCTCCCAAATAAAGGTATGTTCAGCCTGATCTTTGACCTTAAGCATTGCTTTTCATAGTCTAGAATCACCCAGTTTGGGCACCACCAAAGAAGGATGTTCCTGTCTGCAGTACTTACCATGCATGTAGTGTGACCAAATAGTGTCATTAGCTACGAATCTAATCCACGGTTTACATAAATTGATGAAGCTAAGCTCGTTCAAAGCTTTTGAACCCCAACCCCCGACTTATAGGGGTTTACATAGGCGCTTCCGGGATAACCAATGGATCCGCCTATGTTGACCGGCCTACGGAAATTTATTAAACATTCTTCCAATACTTATTTGTGTGCTCTTTTTCATGATAAACATCTTTAGAGCATAGGATGGGAGGGCAGTTAATATGCTCTTGATTAATGTTAGCCTCCCCCTATTTGATAGAAAGGAATTAGATCAACCAGAAATCTGAGAATTTGATTTTTTCTGTAATTTCTTGAAATTGAGTTTGTTTAGATCTTCCCTTAATCAAATGAACACCCAGGTAACAGATAGGCAAATTGGCGGGAATGAAATCCGAGTATAATCGACAATCCGAGTCCTCACCATAAGGCTAACATTATAGTCAGGGTAGAAATGGCATTTCGTAGATTAAGTTCCAAGCCGAAACCTCCTCGAAGTGTGCTTAATGTTTTAATTACAGTTTTAATAGCGAGCCTCGAAGCCTTAGAAAAGATAATAATATCATCTCGCATAAGATAAATGGCTCACAATAAAATTGGACCTGTGATAATAGGCTAAGCTGGGTGTTTGGGTAAAAACAAAATCTAATATTCTGGATAATTTGAGGGAAGGAGCACAAAAGGGTCCCTACATGTTGAATCAAAAATGAAGTTACAGTAAATCCCCTATGGGATCAACCCAACCCAATACAACATCTCTCCAAAAGTTACAAACGCAAAAAAAGTAAAAACACCAATCCCAATGGTAACCAAAAGAAAACTACCTCTAACAGTAAAGCAAATAACTACAAAAGAAGAATCTGACCAGGAGAAACACAACCCATGCATCCATAGAAGAAAACATCAGTATCCCACTAAATAAGTGGGTTGAATTCTGAGGTGAGGAGCAGCAAGGAGGTCCCCAACCAGTAGTAACCTTAAGTGGAGGGAGGGTGAGGTTGATAGACCCACATTGGCCGAAAGAGCACCTCTATTGGCAAGCCAGTTGGCAGGTTTTTTCCCTTCTCTGTAAATGAATTGAAACTTTACCCCAAGCTGAACACTGATGATCTTAATCATCAATATCCACTGGGAATGGTGCCAAGCAGAAGAGCTGCTAGAATGGAGCAGTGAGATCAATTCCAAGGAGTCACATTCTACAATCAAATTAGTCCACTGAAAAATCAGGGCCAATTTAATTGCCCATAATACAACAATCAATTCAGTCTCTAAAGGGTCCATAGCAATAAGGAGAGTGTGGAAATGCAACAAGCAGTCTCCTCTATGATTTCTGAATAAGCCTTCCATACCAGCAGCACCCTCTCTAAAACTCCCATCAATATTTACTTTAATAAAATTATGGCTCGGGGGGTTCCAGAAAACTAGAATGATTTTAAAATGCTGAATTTAACTTGGTGAGGAGGCGCGGCATATGTTCGGGAACTGCCTGGCTTGGATCTGTTTATAAAGATAAGAGAGGCAATTTCTAGTCACTTCCCCAACAGTAGGAATTTGATCTTCAAATATAGCTTTGTTTTTGGCCATCCATATGAACCAAGTTGTTGTCATGGGCAGAGCAACAGCACCCAAATTGTGTCATTCAGGCCAGTAGTTAGTCAGGTCATGCCATTGGAGATGTAGAGTGTTGATGTTCAGCTTTCCAGTCAAATTTTACCAGACCTTTTGGGAGAAGCAAAGAAAAGGTGGGGAAAGGATTCCTCAGTCTGATGACAGAGACTGCAGCAAGATGGACCTCTCAATCCTTTCATCATCAGAATGTCATCAGTGGGTAAGAATTTTTTAAACAATCTCCAGCAGAAAAGATTCATAGATGGGGAAAGGTGCCTATGCCAAATAGCCTCACCCCAAGGGACAGACTCCCACTGGAACATTTGAGAATAAATGGCTTTTGATAGATTTTGATTTGCAATAGCCTTCCAAAAAATAGAATCAGATATAGTTCTATTGAAAGTAATTGAAGCAATTCTCCTGGCAGAGGGTGCTTGGAGAATGGTATGAAGAAATGGTAAAGACCAGGTGTCCCCAGACCAGCAATCTGAAACCTGAAGATTCAAGTTGATGTGGGTGGTGCAGGGTTGCAACCAATCCTGAGGGCACCAATGGTCTAACCAGAAGTTGAGCTCACCTTTGCCAAGATTCCAGAGGTAGAGTTTTTCAGCCTCTTTCATGTTCTTTAACATAGCCCTCCAATGCTTAGAATCCCCCAACTTGTTGGTGACCAAGGAGGGATGAGAGTGCTTGCAGTATTTACCAGTTAGAAATTTAGCCCACAATGAATTCTGGGTTCTGAACTTTATCCAAAGTTTGCAATTGTTCATTTGGATAATCTGACTTAGCCCTTTGAAACCTATACCACCTGCCCACTCAGGTTTAGCCAATTTAGTTCAAGAAGCCCAGTGGATCTGCTTTATGTGGCCAGACCAGAGAAACTGGTTGAAAATCCTTTCAAATTGTGCCTGGGTGCTCTTCTTCATAGTGGTCATTTGCATGACATAAGAAGGGAGGGTAGTGAGGATACTTTTGAGTGAAGTAAGTCTCCCTCCAGAAGAAAGGTAAATGTGGGTCCAGTTGGATAGATAGCTACTGATTTTATTCAGAACTTCATCAAAATGGTTTTGTTTGGATCTCCCAGCAGTTAGCTGAACCCCAAGATACTTCAAAGGTAGCTGGGTAGGTGATAAACCAGTGTAGGTGAGAATCCAGTTCTTCATATCCTGGGAAAGCTTCTTATGAAAGAGGATTTGGCATTTAGTTATGTTAAAATATAAACCAGATTGTTCTTAGAAGTTTTGGATACATTTATGGATGAGCTTGACAGCACTCTTGGAAGCATTAGAAAAGATCATGACATCATCTGCAAAGATTAGATGGGTAATTCGGATATTAGACTTATGATGATACCTGGGGGAGTTGTTGGAGCTCATTAGATTGTTCAACATAAGGGAGAAGTAATCCATTGCCAAGATGAAAAGAGTGGGGGAAAGTGGATCCCCTTGCCTTAGACCTCTAGTGGAAACATAAGGACCCCAGCTGGCTCCATTAATTAGAATGAAATGGGAAGTTAGGATCAGATTATAGAAAGAATCAGGGAACCCCCTAGCAGATAACACCTGAATTATGAAGTCCCAGTTTATGATATCATAAGCCTTTCTGATATTCAACTTGTAAATAATGTTGCCTCCCCTACACTGTTTGTTAAGATCCAGCAGCAATTCCTGGGCTAGGAGGATATTATCTGCAATAGATATACCCCTTACAAAAGCAGATTGGTTCAAACTGATCAACTTGCTTAAGTGAGGTTCAAGTCTAACTGTAATAATCTTGCTAATAATTTTGCTGACAACAAATGTTAAGCTGATAGGCCTAAATAAATCCCAGCTGATTGGATCATTATTCTTGGGAATCAGTACAATGCTAGAAGAACTGAAGTAGTGAGGGAGGTCATTTCCAGTGAAGAAGCTGGAGATTGCCTCAATAATATCTGCTTTAATTACAGTCCATGTCTTCTTGTAGAAATCTACAATGAATCCATTAGGACCTGCAGATTTAGTGCTGTCAATAGAATTCAATGCATGCCAAATTTCTTGTTCAGTAGGGGGATTAGTAAGGGAAAGTTTGTTGATGTAATTATAATGATCCTGGAGCATGGAGGTGTCAATAGAAGGTCTTTCTAATTGAGGCTGCTGGACAAGTTTCTGAAAATAATTAACAGCACTTCTGCCAATTTCCTCATTGGTATGAAGCCAGGCACCATCAGCGTTTTTTATGCTGTGAATGGTATTACACTTTCTCCTGTATTTGATGTATGCATGAAAAAATTTTGTGTTTCTGTCACCTTCAGTGAACCCTTGGAGAGAAGCTTTTTGTTTTAAAAATAAATCTTGTACTTCAATAGAGTTCAGGAGCTTAGTTTGAGTAGCCAAAAAGGAATCCTACTAACCCATTATAAAAAGTTTGAATGATTAACCAATCAGGCAGAGCATGATGTGGACACTTTCTTAGGAGTTCCTTAAATCTTTCCGAGGCTTCGTATATTGATTCTCCTTCATTTTGACAAAATGATATAATATCATTTCTAAGTTTAGTAGTCCTTGAAGGTGGAAAATACTTAGCTAGGAATTTCTTAGTTAACTCCTCCCAATTTTTAATAGAGCTAGGTGCTAATGAGTATAACCATATTTTAGCCTTATCCCATTGAGAAAGGAAAAAGCCTTAGCCTAACATCATCGTCTGACATACCGTTATAACGAAATGTAGCACAAAGTTCTAGAAAACTAGATAAGTGTAAATAGGGATCCTCCAAAGGAGTTCCCCCAAACTGATTATTCTGCACTAATTGGATAATCTCGGGATTTATTTCAAACGAGTCGACTTCTATGACGGGGTTTTGTATACTTGAGTGAATTTCATCTGTCGTAGGATTTACGTAATCCCTCAATGAAGTATGATGATTTTCCCAGTTATTATCTTGAAAGTTTTTGATTTCCATTTTTAGTTTTTCGAGTCCTTTTTGTATTTTACTTTTTTATTTTTTTTCAAACTTGAGACCATAAGGCATAAGTCTTGCAGATCCTTTGTTTCACATACATAGCACAACAAACAATACATTAACAATTAAACAAATAATAGATGAAATATATTCAAGACAACAAAACATTTTAACGAACACCTTATTTTTCACACAAACAAATTTTTTTTAACAACACTTTTTCATAAAACAAAACACTTTTCGCAAAAGAAAATAGTTTTTACGATACTACTATTTTTCAAGTCTATACCTAATTATTTCAACTAAAATTCTCCTAAAGTTCTTACCGAAGTTTCCCCGGCAACGGCACTAAAAACTTGACCCGACCACAAATATTACAGTAATTTATGTATCCAAAAGATGGCAAAAAAACTTGACCCAATTTATAAATAGCGGCTAGTGTATAAAATTAAAATGTTGTAAAACTTTAGAAAATATTTTACACACTAAGGGTACTACACAAGTATATGTATCATTTCAAGTAATATAGGGTTTTCTTTTATAATCCCAGTATCGATCCCACAGAGAAGCGAGGTAAACAATCCTTTAGGCTAATTCTAGCCTATTTCTATAAGGCCTAAATTTGGAATGTTGATTAAAATGAGTTTTCTAATAACTAATCCTAAATAAAGTTCTTAAATAAAAAGATATCTTATAGATAAATTGGTTTGGAAAATTTTGAGATATTAAAAATTACATTTTTCTTGCAATTACATAGATAATGTGTAGGTAAGAGATGCTTAGAATTTTATGTAGTAGTGCCAAATAGAAGCAATAATATTCTTTACCCTTTGGTCCAGGCATAAAGAACATTGGCTAATCTATATATCGGCTCAGGATGTTTTATTAGTAGAATGGGTTAATCTAGGCTCACACTTCTAGATGTCCAAGGGTGGCTATGGTCGGCCCTACCAGTGACCCGTTCCCTTTCTATAAACTAAATTATTAGAATTTAGTCTGTCACTCTAAAAACTAATTAATTCTACACCCAATAAACAATATCTTCTATTTATTTGCACTTCACCTTGAATAACCCGCACAAGGCCTTCGACTACCCAAGGATTCATGTGATATCTACTAGTTAAGAACTCATCTCTGGATAGGTCTCAGAGTTTCTCAATAGGATTTAACAATACAAGTGATCAATTTGTAAAGTAAATGAAGATCCGGTATGAATATCATCACCATAATTTAATAAGAGAATATCTAAGTAAATCTTAATTCCTAAACATGCATCCTAAAAACAATGACTTTCTCCAAACTTCTAAAACTCTCTTTTGCAACCCATCACTACTACTTATGTGATTAACTACGACCTATGTGATCCATATCTTGTGCAGCTCCCAAATCCAACCCCTACAATCTATGGATATCATCACAACTCACCTCTACAGTGTTGAACCTATATACTCACCGACCCGATTGCAAATATTGCAGTAATTTATGTATCCAAAATATGGCAAAAAAACTTGACCCAATTTATAAATAGCGGCTAGTGTATAAAATTAAAATGTTGTAAAACTTTAGAAAATATTTTACACACTAGGGGTACTATGGAAGTATACGTATTGTTTCAAGTAATATAGGGTTTTCTTTTATGACCCCAGTATCGATCCCACAGAGAAGCGAGGTAAGCAATCCTTTAGGCTAATTCCAGTCTATTTCTATAAGGCATAAATTTGTAATGTTGATTAAAATGGGTTTTCTAATAACTAATCCTAAATAAAGTTCTTAAATAAAAAGATATCTTATGGATAAATTGGTTTGGAGAATTTTGAGATATTAAAAATTACCTTTTCTCTTGCAATTACATAGATAATAAGTAGGTAAGAGATGCTTAAAATTTTATGTAGTAGTACGAAATAGAAGCAATCCTATTCTTTACCCTTTGGTCCAGTCATAAAGAACATTGACTAATCTATAGATCGCCTCGAGATGTTTTATTAGTAGAATGGGTTAATCTCGACTCACACTTCTAGATGTCCAAGGGTGGCTATGGTCGGCCCTACCAGTGACCCGTTCCCTTTCTATAAACCAAATTATTAGAATTTAGTATGTCATTCTAAAAACTAATTAATTATATGCCCAATAAACAATATCTCCCTATTTATTTACACTTCACCTTGAATAACCCGCACAAGGCCTTCGACTACCCAAGGATTCATGTGATATCTACTAGTTAAGAACTCATCTCCGGATAGGTCTCAGAGTTCTTCAACAGGTTTTAACAATACAAGTGATCAATTTGTAAAGTAAAAGAAGATCTGGTATGAATATCATCACCATAATTTAATAAGAGAATATCTAAGTAAATCTTAATTCATAAACATGCATCTATTTTATTATAAAACAAAAGTAAATGAAATTAATGGCATAAGAAGTAAAAGCATTGATAGAATTTATTTCATTAATATTATATTATATTTATGCAACTATCTATCATAATTTAATAAGATTAAAACCGTTCCAAAGTGTCCAAATACATTGTACACATGTTCTATATATTAGAAATAACTTCCACGCTTTTAGAAGGTCTAGAAACTACTTAACACTGTCAAAATAACTCCCAAAGTCATCAAAAATCCATCCAATAACTGTTTCTGGATGATTCTGGTGCCTAGGCGCTGCGTTTTGGCGCCTAGGCGCCACCCTGTGCGCAGCTCCACTGTTTTGCTCCGTTTGGCTCCGTTTCAACTCCGTTTTGCCCCATTTCAGTTGCGTTGCATTCCTAACATCTTCACCTACAAGTTATATATAAAAACAGCATTTCTCAAAAGTATAATTTCATTCAAAAACATGTGAGAAATATAAAAGATATTATGCATAGAAAGACATATCAATATGTGCTAAGTTAGAGTTTGTTTTTCTTGCTCATTTTGGCTCAAAATTGCATAATTTTTGCTTCATTTTCTCTAAAATCATATTTTTATACTTGAAAACAAGAATATTAAAAATTATGCAAAATACCTTCCTTTATAGTGTAATAGCATTAAAAATATGAATAAAGTGGGCATGAAATGAACACTAAAAATAGGTACTTTTTTCATGGGTCACTCACCATTCATAATGGATTATTTCAACTGGGCTAGGCCTCGTGATATTTTTCCTTTCTAGGATTTTCAAGTAAAAAATGAGGTGTCTCCTCCTACTTGTTTTTATTTAATTACCTGACTTTGAATTTGTTTTGCATGAAACACTAAGATAATAAATAATCACTCTACCACAACTGACCATCTGACATACATCAATAAAATTTGCAGAATAATTTTTTTTTCAAATTTATCTATGAAGGATAACCATATGCAGAGTAAAAATTCATTGTACCCTACAAGTGAGAATTATATTCTACCTTAGCAGAATATTGTTTAATCTCTATTAAGGGAAAAAGTTATGACCTATAAGAGGGGAATGAGAAGCATCGCTAGTTACTATTGACTTCACATCAATAGCTATCAATGCTTTATAAAATTTGAGAATTCTAATTTTATTAGAACTGATCGATGTTGTGAACATTAGAATATTAGATAGAGAATGTTCACATATGGATAATTTTAAATGTATTCTCAATTTTGTCAATACAAGATAATTTCTTGTCTTTTTGAGAGAGCTTTAAAATGTGAAAGGATGATATATACCGCTTATCCATGATAGTATTCATATTATCGATAGAAAAAACTAGCGTTTACAAAGAAAAAATTATGTTTCAATTATACAATATAATAAAGAGCCCTTGTTAAAAGAAAAACTCAAGCTTGAAATTAGAAGGGAAGTGTAAAATTTTTCGCCACATCAAGTGGGTAATTATAATTTAAATTAAGGCTTGAATAGTGTAATGGTCACTCGCACACCGTTAAATGCGTGTGTGTTTGTGCATAGCTATGCACTCTAATAAATCGAGTGTGCATGCACTTCCTCACACGACACCTATCCGCATGACATGGTGCATCTGGATGCCTCACCCTATATGCAGGCCTGATCATGTACATTTATTTTTTTGTATTAGAGATTGTGCACATCTACATGCATAACAAGTATCTATGCACACATAGTTACATGCGCCAATGTGCAAACAACTACAAACACCTCTTTACACATGTGTAAGCATGTCCTTATGCACTTGTGTCCATGTGTGTATTTCGTTGGTTGCAATAGTGATTGCCCAAACTATCTTGAAGCTTATATAGGTCTATTCTAACATTTGATTTAAGTATTTATACTCAATTTTAAGAAATTCAAAGAATTTAAATATTTCAATCATTTTGGCTTTGATCATCATGTTGTCATTAATATTTATTAAAATTATGATTGAGTAATTATTCCTTAGATCAAGATTCCAATTTAGAGTCCACGTTGACGTCGAAGGAGTGGTTACACATTATAATATTTCTTATATTATATTGTTGACCTCATTTTTGATGAGGTCTTCTCTTCCTTTTTTTAGTACTTAGGATCTAGCCTTAGGCTTTTCCTTTGACTATCCTAGAGGATTAGAATTGGGACCCACAACATAGAAATTCAAACCACTTCTTAACTCCCTGCAAACTCCACAAACTTGATTGTAGACCCCTAATCACCTGTAGGGTTGAGATCGAAGGTGGAAGTTTAAAGGATGAGTTCCTATAGGACTCTTTGGCCTTAGGACTGCACTGGGTGGCCTGGTCTGGTGAGGGCTGACTTACACACACTACACTTATACACTACACTTTCACACACCTCCTAAAACCACACCCCTACCCAACTTGACCTCCTGACTCATGAAGGTGATTCACATGGATGGTCCTTAACTCCTAAGCCCTTGGCTAAGAAGGGTTAGGAACAACATAGTGAATGCCTCAAATGAGTCCCTTCATGGCTCATGTGGGCTTGATATGGCTTCATGGCTCAACCAAAATGATTTCATTCCACTTACATTTATCCAATCGTCAATTTTCTAAATTTTCAATTTTTGACCCCCGGGACCCCGGACCCGCCTAGCCTACCCAAAACCCTTGAAATTACCTAAATTTTCCAAAATTCTCCAAAATCATCCAAATTCCTCAAAATCAATCCTAAACATTCTCCCACCACTCAAATTGACCATTTTTACCCAAAATACCCAAAATTCCAGAAAATACCCCCAATACCCTCCAAATTACCAAAATGCCCCTCTTGACCCAAAAATTCCCAGAAAATTCCAGAAATCCCAAATATTCCCAATTTCATTTTGTTCAACTACACCATGGGCCAATTTTGTCAATTTACCCCACTTTTGTCAAAATCCCCAATTTGACCCATTTTAACCCAAAGTGAATCCAATGTCAAACCAAACCTACCCAATTGACCCAAATTCTGGTCCAATTCAATTCTAAACTTCAATTCAATATCCCCAACACCAATCTAGACCAAATCCAAGCTCAATTTGATTGGCATTTGAATCAAATTTCACTTTTGACCTTAAAGCCCAATTTGGACCCATGACCCAAACTTAGCCCAAACTAACCCAATTCAACCCCAATTAACCCCAAATATTTTCTAAACCTCCCCTAACATCCCTACAAACAAAACACTAACATGATTTGCCCAAAATTTGAACCCAAACCCAACTCAAATTTAACCCAAAGCCAAAACTCCTTACATGGGCCTACACCTAAACCTAACCCAAATAGGCCCAAACCCCAAAATCCAAACACAACCAAAGTTGAAACCTCTTTGAAACAGCCCTACAAACATTCTCAACGTTAATTTTAAACCAATTTCAACATTAGCCCAACATTAGCCCAAGTTAACCCAATTTTGCCTATCATTGGCCACTTTACCAAAAAGCCCAAATTCAACCCAATTCAAACCCAAACCACCTCAAATTTGTTTCAAATTACTCATGACACATCCCTAAACCAAACCCAACGATTATTTGGCCCAAACTTTTACAAATTTCCCATCTACCAATTTATTTCCAAGCTTAAAAAGCCCACTTTCTTAAACCTTCCTAAAAACCCACCCAAAACAAATTTAAAAGCCCAAAACTTATTCCAAAAGCCCACATGAAATTTCTCTCATCATATCCATAATTTAAAACACTTCCTAAGTTCCAAAATCAATAACCAAATAGTTCCAAATCAAGCTTCATGAAATTTGTCCACTAAAATACCAAAATTCCTTAAACCCACTTTCATGAAACCAAGCCAACTTTTCCCAAGCCATATATAAGCCATGATGCCACTCTTAAGCCACATGCAAGCCATGTGAGTTGTTCACATGTGACCTTACCACATTGGGCAAAAGGAGGAGATCCTTTCCACATTCCCTTAAGGTGATTAACCATTTCCATGTCTCCCCTAAACCATGTTTAATCCTAATTGTACTTGGATTGTGACTTGACCCCACTAATCAAGCTGATCCAAATCACTTTCTCTTCAACCTAAACCAAGCCTTGGGTGGTGCACCTAGCCCAAAAGGATGGGTTGACCCATTTAGAGCCAAAATAGCCATGCCCCCATGCCATTTTGATCCAACTCCTTTACACATGTCCAAACCCAATTGACTTCAACATTGCCAAGCCTGACCTCCCTGATCAAGATGGTGACTCATGCCATCTGGCCAGCCGCCTGGGTCGCCAGAAAACGCCATGGCTGAGACATTGGAAGGAGCCAAACATTGAAATTCTCCCTTGCTGAGTTGCCCCATGCCCAGTGGCCATTGCAGCTGTTCTTCCCTTGCCAAGAGCAGCTGATCCCAGTCCCTAACTCCCCGGAAGGCCCTCCAGACCTCTCCTATTTAAACCTCACCCCTCTCGGCCATGAAGAGGTGCTGAACAAACCTTAAGGAAACTCTGCCAAAATCACTCCAGACTCTCCCCCACACCTAGAGCATTTGATCCCCATTGTTCTCTTGCCCTAATCCCCATTAATTGAGCTCAATTTTGGAGCACAATTCTCAGGCCAGAACAGGACACTCCAAAATCCTCCACCAAAGCCAAATTAAACTCACCCACACCTGCACAAGACTAAGAGAAGGAGTTCCCCAGTGAAAGCCCCCTCTCCAGGCCACCCATCTGTTCCAGACTCCAAAGGTTGAAATCGGGCTTGGTCAAAATCATACCTGGACAATTCACCAGGCCAAGGGACTTCATCTGGGGCTTGCTTGGACCCAATCGAAGGTGACACAACCCTCAGATCGAAGCCACACTTCTCTGAGCTAAGGTATGAGCTAACTCTTTATCCCGAGCCTCTGGAGATTTTCTATTTCAAATGCTTTAATTTCAATGCATGATCACCGTATAGATGTGTTCTTCTCTTCAAGATGAATCCATAGAGCACAAGAACACGAAAATCCGTTAAGAAATGAGTGAGTTCTTAGGGTTTTAGTGTGGACGGCTCTCGGGAGAGAACGGCTGGGGACGATGAACGGATGCCGCCCATTCAATACACGCGAGGACGGATGGCTCAGATCGGGTCAGATCGGCGGATGATACGCGGAAGGCGGGACCCGGGCCGCTGACTCAAGTGGCCGCGTCGAATGGTAGCGCGACACGCGGCGTTTCGGGGATGCCTAGGATGAGTCAGCGCCGCCGTTTTAAATAGAAAATTAGGGTATTTCTTTGATTTACTTAATTCCCTAAACTTCAAAAATCCATAACTTTGTGTAGAAAAATCATAAAAATAAAATGAAAATACCCTCTTGCTCAGTGAACAGAGGAGAATAATGTGGAAAAGAAATCATGTAATTTCATTAAGTATTTTATTTTTAATGATTTATTTACTCTCTGCATTGTTTTAATTCTCCATGCATATAGGAAATTCACCATGGCATGAGACCATAGGGCTTTTGAAGCCTCTGAACTTGGGAACATTTCCTGAATTTTCCAAGGTCAGAGGCCATCCCTAAAGATGTTATTGATTTTTCAAATTTATGTTGCTGTTTTGAGTATTTTAATTCCAATAATTAGCATGTTGTGAAATAAATTCTAGGAAAATTTGAGGATGTTTCTTATGACCAGAGGACCCTAGGGAAAATAGGTTTTGAGTTAACTCACTTGGAATAATCCTAATTGGCTTAAACACCCAAAATGGAACCTTAATTAATTAGAGCTAATCATACATCAAATTGACTTGAAATCAATTCTCCACTGACCTTTAGGATCAGGGGAACCCACCATAAAAGTTTGAAGTCAATTGGACTTGGTTAGCCCTATCAAATGGGTTGATTAAGCCATTTAGCTAAACTTAAACTTTAAAAATTCATAACTTTCAAAATACTTTTCAAAAATTTACCAAATTGGTTTTGGAGCCTCTCTGATATCAGGGGAATTTAAAAAAATTAAAATTGCAATTTTCTAAAAAAAGTTGGTTTTTTTGCATTATTTTAATATTTTTAATAATTAAAAATAATAAAAATCACAAAAATAATAAAATTCAACAAAATGTCACATTTTGAATTTTAATCACTTAGGAACAAACCCCATATTTTTCTTAAGTCTCTATGATGAGATATTAAGTTTTAAAGCCCTAAGGTAATTTTAAAATTAAAAAAAATATATGTTTTCTAGCATTTCCACTAAAATAATTCTCATAAATCAAAGAAAAATTAGAAAATTATAAAAATTGGTTCTCTGGTTTCCTTGATATCAGAGAGATTTTTGAAAAATATAAAATTCATTTTTCAACCTTTATTTTATTTTTAAATTAATTAATACTCTAAAACTCAAAATAATTATAATAAAAAAATATAATTCAAAATATCACCAAAATTGGTCCAAGTGGTCCTCTGGTCATTAGGAATGTCCCATAATTTTCTTAAGGATAGAAACTTTCCCTTGGTCATGTTATTGAATTTACCTTGAAAATCCCTATTTTCCACCACAAATAATTACATAAATAAATTAAATGCAGAAAAATCACATTTTCTCCACTAATGTCTTGATTGATATGTGAGTGAAGTCACATAAAAATTTAAAATTCATTTGAGCTCAATTTAGTGAGTTATGGAATTAGTAAGTTTAAAGGGCAAAATGGTAATTAAAATTTTAACCTATAATTAAAAATTCTAGGTTTAATTAAAAGGGTGGGTAGAATATTTGATACTAAGTTGATTTTGGATGTTTGAAACTTAGGTAATTAAAGGGTGGAAACCTACCAAACAATTTGAAAATAATTAAAATAAACCTTAATTAAATAATGAATTAAATTTGGAAGAATAATGAAAAATTGGAATTATTAAAATAGGGATATTATTAGGAAGAGATTTATTCTTTAATTTAAAAATCCCTAAATTAATCACATCAACAACATTTAATTTCTAATTAAAATGATAATCCAAACTCAAGATTAAAAATGCTAAAAGACTTAATCATTAAATTAAATTAAAGTTAAAACATTTAAATTAAATCCTCCCAAAATTTCAATTAAATTAATACTTTAACAATTAAATTAAATCATCTTTAAAACATAAAAAATAAAATATTAAATTAAAATTTCAATTTAAATTAAATTTAATTTAAATTAAATTTAAATTAAATTAAATTAAATTAAATTAAATTAAATTAAAACATATTAAATTAAATTAAATTAAATTAAATTAAAAACATATTAAGTTAAATTAAATTAAATAAAAAATAAAATAAAATCAAGTTAAAATTAAATTAAAATAAAATTAAATTAAAATTAAAACTAAACCAAACTAAATTAAATTAAAATTAAATTAAATTAAATATAACATCACCTAAGACATAAAGAATTCAAAATAAATCTAAAACAACTTGAACACTATTCCAAACTTAAACCCATTAATTAAAATTAAACTAAATCACAAATCACTTAAACGTCAATTTGCCCTCAAAAGCTCTTGTTGTCATAACTCCTAAATGGAGTATTAAGTGAAGTGTTACTTCACTTATAGGATATTCAAATGTCCTAATTCATTGAGCAAGATAACAAAACTTAAACTCCTAGATGATTAATTCACTTGTATAATTAAATTCTCTTGGACTTAAAATAATCCTAGAGGTATTGAAAAGATGTTTAAGACTCATCTTAAACACTTCCTCAATATGATAGGATATTTATAAGAACAATTGAACTTAATTATTCTTTGATGAAGAAAATCGTCCTTAAACCAAAACATAAGAACCTGGACGTCATAGGAGATGACTAGCTATAGGATTAGGACTTTGGTAGACAACCAAAACCTTTCCCTTAGCTTTACCTAGGTACTTGATGAAACATTTAAATGCTTTAACGTGTGTTTTAAGTGCAGATTGGGATGACGGGAAGACCCTCCAGGTACGCATTTATTTTATTGCAATTTACTTTATTGCAAATGCACTTTACTTTTCTTGCATGATAAACAACTGTTGCATGAAAACCAAAACATTTAGGATAGTCCCTAAAACTGAAACCAAAAATAAATTAAAAATCATTACAAGATAAAATTCACCGCCACAACATTTCAAAATATAAAACAACTCAAAATTTAATCACCAACAAAACAAAACTACAACTACAACTAAAGTAAAACGTCTTGTTGGATGATCGGGAATACCTTGGATGATGTAACCTACGTGTTGCTAACGAGATTTCCCACAGTCTAAATGAAAGTGTGGAACTCATTTAGTTGAGTTTAGCAAATTCATTTGGACTAAGTGAATCAGATAAAAATAACGATTTCGGAAGGATGGAACCGTGGGATCTTAACCGGTGTTGTTATAATCAACTTTAAGATTTGTTTTAATTAAAACATAAAAAACACTTGGAAATTAAGACCTTCTCTAAACCAGAACACGTCCCTCATCTCTTGATTTATGATTTCTAAAACTAAACCCTCTGCGACAACAAGGAGCTCGGATCATGGTGGGCAACACGGCCATCGTCATCAGCAAAACCTGAGTCTACTTCAGCAAAACTTTCTTAGAATTAAATAACCAAACCATAGGACTTAGAGGTAGTTTGCCTAGTGCAACATAAATCCTTAACCTTTTGTTAGGCATTTGCATTACAAATTAAGCCCTAACCGGTCTTAGGATTCCGAGGTAGTCGTCCGATACGACATAGACCCTCACATCTTCGAGGCTATTTGTGTGATCACATCATACGAATATAAGTCCTAATTAATTAAAAATTGGCAAGATCAAAACATTAAATAAACATTAGAGCCTTCCTAAATTCAAGCCAAACGATAGAATAGTCGGGAAATTACCGAAGTTCGCTTCAAATCTGTGATTTCTCCTACCTTTCTTCCTTTGAATTCCCAAAACAAAATGTTCCAAATTTGATCCATTCCCTATTGAAATTCCAAAATTCAATCCCTTGAAAACTTAAACTTTGAAATTCTTGAGAGCAAAACAACTGATTATTATCAAGAGTTTTCTTAGGTGATTCCTGTCACTTAAGATGTAATTAACTATAGGGGCTTGCCCTTATAGAGAATTTTAAGAACCCAGCTAATATAAACTCTGTTTAATACTTTCATATTAAGCAGGGGAATTTTTCGGCTTATAAAATTGGTTCACAGACCAAACGGATGTCACAAATCTCCTAGTTTATTTAATCGAGCCTCATCACCAAACAATGTGTCTATTCTTCGGGATAGATACACGGTTTGTGGTGCGGTGCTCGTTTATATAAACTATTTGGGATGTGAGATCGGTTTGATTTCATATCTTAAAACTTTTAAACTTAAAATTATTTTCAAAATCAAATGCTACTTTCTAAATTATATATATATATATTTATATATATATATATATATATGTTTAAACCAAATTTAAAATCTAAAATTCGCCGACATATATCTCTGAGTTCATTCTTTAAAATTTATAGTTCGACGTCAAAAAATATGGGGTAACTAGTATATCATTAAAACCTATATAATTAAGCACTAATCTCGATACATATTTTATGAGATTACTTTCATGATTAAATGAAAAAACATAAGTGCTCTAATTCCTTATGGGCTTTTTTTGCATTCTAAATACTGTGGTAATGCTCATCCTTTTTCTATTACTTATAAAAAAAGCTGATTCTTCTATTTGGCGTGAGATGTTGAAAGCTGCTAGAAACACTGAAGATTTATTGATCTGGGACATTGAGAGAGGGAACTGTTCCTTCTTGTATGATGACTGGTTAGGTGAGAGTGCACTTGCTAATTTTTATGTGGATCCTTCTGATATTAATATCAAGGTTAGTGATCTTTGGTATGATAATCGTTGATATTTAAGGAAGCTTCATCAGTTGGTTCATCCTACTGATGCTAATTTTAATGCTTCTATTCTTATTTGAGCTAAATGTGATTGATACGCCTACGATTAAAGGTTGAATGGGCGATTCTTATACTATAAGATTTACTAACACTTTTACTTACTCGAATGGTATGCGTCTTAATTGGATTTGGAAGCCTTAGTTAAAGCCTTCTATTTCTTTCTTTATTTGGAGGATTCTTCATAATATATTGCATACAGATGACATTTTGAAGATGGAAGGTTTGTGTTTACCTTCTTGCTGCAGTTCATGTAATGCATATGATGAAACCTTATGTCATATTCTTTTGACTTGCCCATTTACTATTGAAATTTGTCATAAGAGTATTGATATCTTGGGACTTAGATATACTCTTATTAATCATGTTACTTTGGTTGATTTATTCAATGATTGGAGGAAGCTGGAGCATGATTTTTTTATTTCTATTTCTGATGTTATTACTTGGTTTATTTGATTACTCGCAATGATAGTAGATTCAATTACAAGGCTCCTAATGTGACTGCTACATTGCGTATGATCTTTAGTTATATGTTTAAAAGCTTAACGTTCCTTATTAGGAATAATAAAAAGTATAATAACAATTTGAATATGGCCCTTCAGATTCTAGGACTTGATACTCATGCTAATTTTGATTATACTCTTCCTGTCAAATGGCTTAAACCGCTTGTTGCTTATGTTAAAATTAATATTGATGGATGTTGGAAGCCTAATTCTGCTAGTGTGGGTGGTGTGTGTAGAGATTTTATGGGTTCGATTTTATATTAGTTTGCGTCTTGTTCTATTCTTGTTTCTCCCCTAGTTGCTGAGGCTGATGCTATGAAAGCTTGCAGGTAGCTATAAAAGTTGGTTGGACTTTTATTGAAATTGAAACTGATTCTTTGATTTTTTATAAGTGCTGCTGTTTACAGATGGAACCTCATTGGATTATTATTCTACAAATGAAGAAGATTTTGGATTTATCTCAAAGCTTTGTCATTAAGTGGTCTCATACTTAGAGAAATGGTAATAAAGTTGCTCATTGGGTGGCTAAGAAGGGCTTGAAGACTGGAAGTGTTTGGATTTCTATTTATCTTCCTATGGAACTATTTTGAACTGCTTTTGATGATTCTTTTTAATGTTTTTGTTTTGTTGTGTTTTGTGTGAGCGTTGTTTTATATACATACATACATACATACATACATACATACATACATACATATATATATATATATATATACTAGTTTTGTTGTTCTTTTGTGGTGTGAGTTGTATTTTCCTTTTGTTTGGAAAGAGGACCTTTAAGTTTTTTTATTTTTTGTGTGAGATGTTGTGTGTGGTGTTAGATAGGACCTTGTTCCTATTTTTTGTAATTCTTTTTATTTGATGAAATGCGTAAGGAGTCATTAGTTGCTCTTTCAACAAAAAAAAAGTTGTCTAATTATAGCAATTTATAATCAAGTTGATCAACTCAATAATAAAAGCCTGACAACATCATAAGTGGTTTAATGCAAGTTTAAACAATCCCAAATGAAGCACTAAAAGATAATCAAAATGTTAAAAGCATTAATTAAAAGTTCAAACAATATCTAAATATGACATATTTATAGTCAAATTGAGCATCTGAACGATAGGATTCTGATGAGCATATGATTACTAAATTATAAGATTATTAAGAAACTTAATTACTTAAGAAAGTAACCTATAATAAAAGAGTCAACATAAATTTTCTATTATAGTGTACTGAGAATTTTGCTAAATTTATAAAAGCTCTTGTAAAGAATTATAAATAAATTCTCATTCTAAACATGAAGATATAAAGTATAAAGGTGAGAGATTAAAGAACTAAAGTTAAAATCATAAGAGAGCTGGAGGATAATGACCAGTTGTACTCATCAATAACAACAAATAAATATTTTTTATAGGGATGTTTGGTTCGGTGAAGTCGGCCATGGTTTTAGCCATTCTTGCTTTGTAGGATAGGTTAAATTCACGGAGCTCCACAACCCATTTTAAGAGTTGGCTGGAATGTTTGAGCTTAAGTAATAATCATCTCAGAGGAGGTGGTCGATGAGTATCATAATTGGGTTTGTTTGGAATGCAGGTGAAGCCTGCTTGCAAAAATAGTAAAGCAAATGCTAGCATTTTCATGATGGGATAACCATGTTCTACTTTTTTGAGGACCCGACTAACATAGAAAACTAGAAATTGTATTCTTTATTCTTCTCAGATTAAGACACGGCTTATCACTTCAAGTTCAACTCCTTGATATAGTGAGATTTCTTCATTTGGCTTCAAACTCCAGAACAGGGGTGTAGAGGATAGAGTCCTTTAACGGTTGGAAAGCTAACACGGATTTTTCTGATCATATGAAGCATTTGGCCAGCCATAGGGTCTTGAAGATGCTGACACACATATCGCTCGATTTTGATTTTAATCAACTTAGCTCAACAATCCCGCTAATCAAACCTTTTAATTTCTTAAGTTATAAGGGGATTACATTTCAACGAGGGCTTGAACCTTCTCAAAATTGGTTTTTATTCTTTTAGGCGTTAAGAGATCCTGCAATAATTTTCACATCTTTGTGATGAACGTGCATTGAGTTGTTTGAGTTTCATGTTATATTTTTTTAGAGTTTTTAAAATTACTTCTATGTCTTTTATATGTTATTCGAGTTCTTACTTTTGATTAATACATCATCCATGTATACTTCAACGATTCTTACTTTTCATTTAGCAAATATTATATCCATGAAGCCTGTAACATTTCAAAGATGTATGACGTCCATATTTAGTAAATTAATATATGATGGAATGTAAGTGTTTATGGATGATTTCTAAGTATTTGGAGATTCATTTGATGCATTCTTATGCAACTTAGAAAAAGTTTTAGAGCTATGTGAAAGAACAAATTTAGTCCTAAACTGGGAAAGTGTCAATTTATGGTTGCAGGAGGAATTGTGCTTGAGCATAAAATATTTGAATATGGCATGAAAGTAGATCCTGCAAAGATTTAAATTATAGAAAAATTACCACCTTCAACAACTGTGAGAGAGGTAAGAAGTTTTTTGGGACATGTAGGATTCTACAAGCGTTATATTAAAGACTTTTCATAAATCACCAAGCCTTTATGCCAACTATTGGAAAAAGATAGGAAGTTTTATTTTAATGATGAATGCTTAAAAGCATTTAATTTAATAAAGAAATAATTAATCGTTGCCCCTATAATAGTTTCACCTGACTGAGAGAAACCATTTGAATTAATGTGTGATGCTAGCGATTATGCTATTGGAGTGGTTTTTGGGCAAAGGCACGACAAAATGTTTAAAGTTATATACTACGCTAGTAAGACTCTTACTGATGCTCAAATTAATTACACCACTTTAGAAAGAGAGTTATTAGTTATTGTTTATGCTTTTGAAAAATTTAGATCTTACTTAATTGGAGCTAAATGTATAGTGCATACTGATCATTCTGCTATTAAATATTTAATGAAAAAAAAGATGCTAAACCAAGACTGATTCGATGGATACTTTTAATGTAAGAATTTGATATTAAAATCGTTAATAGAAAATGGGTCAATAATCAAATACCTGATCATTTATCTAAACGTGACAACCTAATTTGGATGACTTTGAAAGGAAAATCACTGAAACTTTTCCTGATGAGTAATTATGTAATATTATTGAAGGAAATTTACCGTGGTATGCTGATATTGTAAACTACATTGTTAGTAATATTTTACCACCTGACTTAACAATGAAATAGCAGAAAAAATTTAAGCATGATGCTAATATTTATTTTTTGGACGATCCTTATCTGTACAAGCAATGTAAAGACCTTATTATTAGGAGATGTGTGCCTTATAAAGAAACTAAAATAATTATTCGAAAGTGTCATGATTCTGAATTTGGAGGACATTTTGGATATGATAGAACTGTGCATAAGATTTTGTAATCTAGATTTTATTGGCCTACAATTTTCAGAGATGTCTATAGATTTATCAAAACTTGTGATTGATTTCATAGAATAGGAAATATATCCAGAAGAAATGAAATGCCTCTTAATTTTACTTGGAAGTTGAAAAATTTGATGCTTGGGGATTAAATTTTATGGGACCATTTATACCTTCATTTGGAAATATATAAATACTGATTATTGTTGATTATGTATCAAAATGGATTGAGGCAATAGATTTACCTAGGTTTGATACTAGAAGTTTTTCGAGGTTTTTAATGAAAAATATATTCACAAGATATGGAATTCCTAGAGTAATTATCACTGATGGAGGATCCCACTTTAAGAATAATCTGATTCAGAGATTGGCATAAAAATATAATATTATGCATATAATCTCTATAACTTATCATTTGTAAACTAATGGCTTAACAGAGGTATCTAATCATGAATTAAATGAATTTTGAAGAAAGTCATTAATCCTTAGAAATTAGATTGGTCTGCTAGATTAGACACTACTTTATGGGCATACAGAACTGCTTATAAAACTCCTATAGGAATGTCCACTTACAGATTAATCTTTGGAAAAACTTGTCACTTACTAGTTGAATTAGAATATAAAGCATATTGGGCAATAAAGAAATTGAATTTTAATTTGAAAGATGCTGGTGAGAAAAGACTGTTGCAATTAAATGAATTGAAAGAAATCAGAAATGAATCATATGATAATGATAAAAAATATAAAGAGAGAGAGAAAATATGGCATGATCGGAAGATTGTTAAAAAGGAATTTGAACTAGGACAAAAGGTTTTACTATACAATACAAGATTGAAATTATTTCCTGGGAAACTGAAATCTAGATGGACTAGACCTTTTATTGTCGTTAAAATCTATCAACTTGGAGCTGTGATTATCGAAGACCCTAAATCTGGAAGAATATTCAGAGTTAATGGACAAAGATTAAAACCATATTTTTAAGGCAATAGACATAATTTTAAAGAGGTTTTAACGCTGGACCAACCAGAATAACTTGAAGTTATGTTGGGCGGACGACGTTAAACTAAGCTCTTTGCGGGAGGCAACCCACACTTATTGAGTGTTTACTTTGTTTGATGAGTTATTTGGGTTTGTTTGTTACTTAATTAAGTCCTAACCTTTCTTAAACATCATTAACAACATTAAAGAAATGAATCAAATCGAAGTTTGGAAAGAATTTGGACAAAACAAAGTTTTGCAAAATTTGAACTAGTGTCGGACCGCGCCGCTGTTTAGAAAAAAGTTTCTTGTTTTTAAATTCATGTTTTGGCGGTTCTAGGCGGCAATTCTTCCACTTGAATTCCCAAAAACCGCCCCTAGAAGCAGGAACTACCAGAGGAACGAAAAGGAAGATCTCAAATCTTGTCCAATTGGATTCCATCTAAATAGAAACTTCAAGATTTCAAGTTTTCTGTGTAGAAAATTTATCAATTTTGAAGTGCAACGTCTATTCAACAAAAATATCTCAAAGATGAGGTTGATTAAAGAACAAGGCTTTGTGAATCAAGGTACGAATTCTCCTACTACTAGAATTGATGAAATCATTATTTAGAGACGTTGGGTAGTGCTATGTTATACTACTACAGCCGTAGTTGTCCCGGTTGTGAAGGAGTTTTATGCAAATCATCATGGAATCAACCAAGGATCAGTCTATGTGTGAGGTAGGTTTGTCACATTTACTCCTACAAAGATTAACGATTTATACATGATTGAGAATTTGTTAATCTGCCACTATTCAAACTTTGCCTCAAGGAAGGACAACATGTATGATATATACAGATATCTGACGGATGAAAGTGATGATTGGGAGATAAGAGATAACAGGCATCTGAGTTTTTTGACCACACTGTGAAATCCTACGTCAAAGCTCTTACATTATTTCATGTGTGCAAAATTTCTCCCAATAATGAAAATAAGTAAAGTAACTAAGGATTATGTTATCCTGAATTATTGTTTTCAAATGGGAATGCCTATTGATGTTGGTTCGATAATTGTTAAGTCTGTTTTGGGATTTCTTGTTCATGGATCAAAGTATGGGCATGGACCTCCTTCCACCATATTTCTCCTCTGCAGTCAATCACAAGTGCCATATGAGAACTGGGAAAGAGTACTTCTACCTTGGAAGTCTATAGACCCGGCAGATGAACATAGTAACCCGACAGTTGGTGATATGAATGACATGAGCATCATTGAAGATCAACCATCTCAGAGGTCAACGCCTATTCTTCCTTACCTTCCTGAAAGTTCATAGATCATCTTGAAGAAAATTATGAAATTTGAGAAGGAAGTACAACACCTGAGGAATGCAATCAACAATTTATCTGACTTCTTTGATCATCTGAATTGGAGAATGAAGGAGCACTTTGATCAATCTAGGTATCTCGAAGGAAGTTTGACACGGTTAATGAAAAGGAACGGTTGGATTGAGAAGGATTCTACTGAAGAATTCTCATTTTGTCCATTCTATAATTTGTTCGTTCACGCTCAATCAATTGGAGATATAAAAGTTGATGATAGTTCTGAGGAAAAATGAAGACTTGATTATTATCTTTCTGTGTTTGTGTATTTGAAATGATTTCTTTTCTTGGATGTTATATTTGTACTTGCTTTCTTGCTTAGTTTTCAGCGTTATTGTTTTGTGGTTGTGAGCGACGCTGAATTTTAGAATTTCATGACTTAATGATGTGTAGTGTTTAGTGTTATTTGTATGTGTTTGTAACTTGGATTTTATATATGAAACTGATGTTCTGTGTTGTTTGTGTTTAGAAAAATCATTTGCCATGGGTTTAGTATGTTATTCAATGCTTAATTAGACTAATTTGACGTCAGAGCAGGCTTAAAATGATCGAAATTGTAAAAGAAAGTCGGAAGCCCAGTTTTTGAACTGGCACCGAACAGCGCTCACCAGCGCCGGACCGTGCCAAAAGAAGAAGAGTTTCACCTTTAGAGCAAAAAATAGCACCAAACGGCGCTGTCACTAGCGCCAAACAGTGCTAGACTAAAAAAGGCCCTAAACTCCATATATTCGTGATTTAACCCTGGGACCCTCCATTTTTTCCCAAACCATCATCTTCTGTCTCCAGCCATGGCCGATTTTCGCACCAAGGTCTCACTAGCATTTGGATTGGAAGCGACTTCATGACCGGATCAATTCAAAGCTACACTTTAACCTAAATTTGACAAACCTTTAATAGCTTTGAATTTAAAGGCTATCCAGATACAATAGATAGATAGAGAGTGTCTTTTCATTTTTAGTTAATTTTCTAGGTTTTATTTTTTTTCTCTTATAGCGAGTGTAAGAGATGAGGGAAAGTGAGAGATTTCTTTTTCCTTACTCATCTAAAGAGAGAATTGTGTGTTGTTGTGAAGAAAGAAAAGGAGTCAAAGGAATTCCTTGAGATTCGCTTGGGGAAGAGTTTGAGATAAGTTGTCTTTACTTTACTCTTTTTGTATGACGTTGCTTTTTTATATAAAATCCATGTTTTGTCATCTTTTCCTCATGATTCTTGAGTAAATTTCTTTGTCTTTTCCTCCTTTTCATGTGATGTGTTGATGTTGTGATATGGAAATGATTTGCTGATTTATTATGGAGAATTTGTGATGACCTTTTCACTTTGAACTTCATTTACATTTTAATCTGGCCAATTAAATTGTTAAAACTTGTTAGGAAACATATGTTCCGAAAGGATTATGAGTTACACAATAAAAGTGAAGGCCACATTCAATGTCCATGAATGAGTGACGTAGTTCATGGGGGTTGAGTGCAAATAAAGAGGGAAATATACTTTGATGGGTGTAGAATTGGAGATTTCAGAGTGACAGGTTGAAATCCTCAATTTGTTCCTAGGGTTTGGCAACCAAAGTGAGAGTTAGCCTTCAGGCGAAGGGAAGTGGGAGCTCTGGATTGAGATTCAGTATCCTTCCAGTCTAACTACGAATGATCTGGCCAATTAAGTTGTTAAAACTTGTTGGGAAACATATGTTCTGAAAGGATTATGAGTTCCACAACAAAAGTGAAGGTCACATTCAATGTAAAAAAGAGTATTAATTCATATATATATATATATATATATATATATATATATATATATATATATAGCAAAAAAGGGAAAATTTCAGTCAAAATTAAAAGTTAAACTGATGAAGGGAAGCTTAATAGTATCCCCCAAAAGAAAAAGCCTTAGAGGCTCAAAAGGACTAACAGAAAAAATAATATTGCTATTTGATGCAGCAGCTTTGGCCAACGAATTAGCAGGTTGGTTGCCCTCTCTAAATATATAGGACCATTTGAGTTGAAAACTACTAGAAACTGATAGAATGTTTCTAAGTAAACAAAGTTCCAAGGAGGGGGAGAGAATCCTTGTAGAATGTTGATCACTTGTTGAGAGTCAGACTTAATCCAAACATAATCAAAATGGAAAGCTTTAGCAGATTACCAAAGCCCAATATACAGCCAGGAGCTCAGAATCTAGTGCTGAGGAAGAGATAATGGAGGCTTGAAAAAACCACAATAATTTTCCAAGGTAATCTCTGCAGACAGCACCCATGCCAGTAGAAAAGGAGGTAAAGCTGACATCTATATTGATTTTAATCCATGGCTAGGAAGGCAGTGACCAATTCAGCAAACAACTTTTCTTTTAGTGGGGTTAGGCAGCATAGAATGTTTGCTGATGAAACTACGAGCAATTCACCATAACGATGTTACTCGGACAAAGTTTATTCTCATATTTGGCCTGATTTCGGCCATCCATATAAACCAGCTGATTACTAACGGAATGTAGTTCCAATTCTGCTCTTTCCAATCCTCCCACCAAGCTTCAAATGATTGCCAATTATGTCTATGGTGAGAAAGCATTAGTTGCTGCAAAATTGCTGTCCACACTTGTCTAGTCACATAGCAATGAAGGAAGAGATGGGAGTAAGTTTCTTCATAATACACACACACACACACACACACACACACACACACACACACACACATACACACACACACACACACACACACAACATAAGATATCTGGGGTGCAACTATTGAAGGGCAGAACCAAACAAATCCAATTTCAGAAGGTGATTGATAAAATCAGGGCATAAATCCAGTGCTAGTCTAACTCCTTCCTTTCTAACAAAGGCAGAATTACTCTATTAAAAAGCATTCTTCTTGCACTACCTTCTTATGCCTTACAGATGTTTTCTATGAAGAAAAACACCCAGCAACATCTTGGTAGGATTTTTAATAAGTTCTTATGGGTTGGACAACATAAGCAAATCCATTGGATGCCTTGGCAGAAGCTTTGTAAACCTCTTCATTTAGGGGGGCTGGGTTTCAAAAGCTTTGATCATATGAGTTTTATCAATCTTTGTATGATTTGGATCAGATTCAGGGCTCAAGATAACCTTTGGGCTAAGTTTCTAATGGGCAAAATATTGTAAGCATGAGCACCCAGCAGTTGTACAACCCAAGCTGGGAGACTCTAGGCTTTGGGCTAAGCTTCTAAAGATCAGGGAGAAGGCTGAGTTGCTTTTCATCTGGGAGCTAGGTGAAGACCATATGAACTTCTGGTTGGATCAGTGGATTTGGGGTGGAGAAAAACTTTCTCCCACCCACACTGATATTTCTTTGAAAAGTTGTGTTAAGGACTTTTGGCAAGGTGGAGAAAAACTTTCTCCCACCCACACTGATATTTCTTTGAAAAGTTGTGTTAAGGACTTTTGGCAAGATAATCATTGGAACTGCAATGCTCTCAGCAATATTCTGAATTCTGAACAATTACATCAGGTTCTACACTGCTCTCAAACCTGATAAAAAAGATAAGTTGATTACTAAGAATAAACATTCTCCGAAGCTAGCAGCTTTCATTTATCAAAAGCACTTCAATTGGGATAATGATCAATGGGGTGCTGAATTTTGGGGGATGATGCTTACCCCATCTATGTCATTCTTTTGTTTGAGAACCAGGCACAAACTACTACCTACTGATGACATCTTAAAGATGAAGGGCTTAAGAGGGCCTTCTTTTTGTCTTCTCTGTCAATGTGAGGAAGAGTCATTGGATTATCTGATCTTTACCTGCATTTCTCCCAGAAGGTGTGGATGGAGCTGCTTTGTAGAATGAAAATTGATACACTAAATTTGAGCTGGCTAAAGTTTTCTCACAGCCTGATGGATTGGCATCAGGTAGACCTCTTGGTAGTTCCTTGCTTGGTGGCTTGGTTTGCGTAGGAATCAAGCTAAGTATGAGGAGAAGCCTCCCTCTTGTTTGCTGGTGGTTGCCCACTGTTTGGCCTAGATTCAGAAGCTCAATAAGTATCATCATCTAAGGGACATCTGTTTGTTTTTACCTGATAAAGTCCCTTTGAATCATCCTATGTTGGTCAAGTGGTCTCCTCCCCTAGTCCATGGATTAAGGAAAATACTGATGGGAGCTACAGCAAGATGAAGGCTGGCTTTGGTGGCCTTTTTAGGGATCACTTGGGGAGATGCCTGCTGTTTTTTCAATCTCCTACCTGGGCTCTAGATGCCTTGGAAGCTGAGATTATTGCAATCTACTGGGCAATCAGAATTGCCTTTCAATGCAAGGTGAGGAAGCTGTTGGTGGGGTCTGATTCTTCAAGCTGCATCATGTACCTTCAATATATTACACATGCCCCATGGAATATTAGAAGGTGGATAAACAGTTTGCCCAGATACCAAGAGGTCATGCAACTAGGTGTTATCTATTCACCTAGGGAAGCTAATGCTCCTGCTCATTGGCTTGCTACTCAAGGTTGTTTAAATGAAGATATTATTATTGATGTAACACCCCCCCATAGCCTTTTTGCTTCATGGAGACAATTTGGGTCTACCTTATATCAGGCCTTAGTTTGTATTACCTTTTATCTAACGGATTGCTTGCCATTGGCAAGTTTTTGTGTGTGTGTGTGTATATATATATATATATATATATATATATATATATATATATATATATATATACATACAACATAAGCATAAATATGGTAGTCGTGGATCGATTACTTTGACCAATTTTTGGGTTAATAATATAATTTCAAGCATTTTGTAATTAACTATATAATTAATTAAAAATGACATTATAATAAAATAATCCAAAAATAAATTTAAACCCATGACATCATACATGACACCAAAATCCCATAATTGAGTTTTGAAACTTAATCAAAATTATGGGGGAGTCATGAATGGGTCATCCAAAACCCATTGGACTCATCATACCCATTAATCATAGCCTTTAACCAAGGTTAAGCTTAATCATGACAACATCATGAAGGAAATGTATATGTGTCATGCCATCCTAAAATGAAAAGTGACACGAATGCTTAGGTGGAAGGCACCTCCAACCCTTGCCAGTGGAAGAGAGGAGAAGCTTAGATCACCCTTATATCATGGGATAACCTCATCAATACTAAGTTTTAGAAAATTAAGAAGATGGAGGATTATGTGTCATGCATTCACAAAACCTTAATGTTGACCTCATTTTTGATGAGGTCTTCTCTTCTTCTTTTTAGTACTTAGGATCTAGCCTTAGGCTTTTCCTTTGACTATCTTAGAGGACTAGAATTGGACCCACCACTTAGAAATTCAAACCACTTCTTAACTCCCTGCAAACTCTACAAACTTGACTGTAGACCCCTAATCACCTAGAGGGTTGAAATCAAATGTGGAAGTTTAAAGGATGAGTTCCTATAATACTTTTTGGACTTAGGACTGCCCTGGGTGGCCTGGTCTGGTGAAGGACTGACTTACACACACACTACATTTATACACTACACTTTCACACACCTATACCTAACTTGACCTCCTGACTCATGTAGGTGATTCACATGGATGGTCCTTAACCCCTCAGCCTTTGGCTAAGAGGGTTAGGAACAACATATTGGATGCCTCAAATGAGTCCCTTCATGGCTCATGTGGGCTTGATATGGCTTCATGGCTCAACTAAAATGATTTCATTCCATTTATATTCACCCAATCTTCATTTTTCCAAATTTTCAATTTTTGACCCCGGGACCCTACACCCGCTCAACCTACCCAAAACCCTTGAAACTACTCAAAATTTGCAAAATCACCTAAATTTCCCAAAATTCCCCAAATTCAATCCCAAACATTTCCACATCACTCAAATTTATCATCCATACCCAAAAATACCAAAAATTCCAAAAATACCTCCCAATACCCTCCAAATACCCAAAATACCCCTCTTGACCCAAAAATCCAAAAATTCAGAAAATTCCCAAAAAATTCCAGAAAATCCCAAATATTCCCAATTTCATTTTGTTCAACTACACCTTGGGCTAATTTTGTCAATTTACCCCACTTTTATCAAAACCCCCAATTTGACCCATTTTAACCCAAAGTGAACTCAATATCAAACCAAACCTACCCAATTGACCCAAATTCTGGTCCAATTCAATTCTAAACTTTAATTCAACATTCCCAATACCAATCTAGACCAAATCCAACTCCAATTTGATTGAAATTTGGATCCAATTTCACTTTTGGCCTTACAGCCCAATTTGGACCCATGACCCAAACCTAACCCAAACTCACCCAATCCAACTCCAATTAACCCCAAATCTTTTCTAAACCTTCCTTAACATCCCCACAAACAAAACACTAACATGATTTGCCCAACATTTAGACCCAAACCCCACTCAAATTCAACCCAAAGCTAAAAGGCCCAATTTTGACCTAAACCCAAACCTAACCCAAATGAGCCCAAATCCCAAAATCAAAGCCCAACCAAAGTCAAAACCTCTTTGAAACACTCCCATAAACATTTTCCAACATTAATTTTACATCAATTTCAACCTTAGCCCAACATTGGCCCAAGTTAGCCCACTTTGACCTATATTGGCCCATTGACCAAAGAAGCCCAAATTCAACCCAATTCAAACCCAAATCACTCCCAATTTGCTCCAAGTCACTCATGACACATCTATGAGCTAAACCCAACAATTATTTGGCCCAAGCCTTTACCAAAATTTCATCCTAAAGTCCATTTTAAAATTCAAAAAGCCCACTTCCCTTAAACCTTCCTAAAAGCCCACTTCCTTCAAATTCAAAAGCCCAAATTCATCGAAAGCCCACATGACACTTCCCCTCATCATCCATTTAATCAAAATCACCCCTAAGTTTCAAAATCATCAATTAAACAATTCCAAATCAAGCCCCATAACAATTTCCATTAAAATGCAAAAATTCACAAAATCCCTTTTTTATGAAATTGACCCAATCTTTTCCCAAGCCACATGGAGCCATGAAGCCACATGCAAGCCATTGGAAAGCCATGAGGATCTCTAAGTTGTCAACTCTCCTTAAATGGAAAAAGGAGGAGATCCTTTAAGCACCTCCTAAAAGTCATTAACCTTAAGCATGTTTCACCTTAACCCAAATTTAATCCAAATATATTTGGATAAGGACTACTCCATGCCAAACCAGCTGATCCTTTTGACTCCCCACAACACCCAAAGCCACCTTGAGGGGTGAACCAAGCCCAAAATGATGGGTTGACCCAAACCAAGCCAAAATGGCCTCTTCCCCATTCCATTCCAAGCCAACCCCGTTACACATGGCAAGGCCCAATTGACTGCACTAAACCCCAGCCCTGACCCACCTGGACCTGAGGGTGACCCATGCCTGTCGGTCAGCCGCCTGGGTCGACGGAAAACTCCAAGGCCGAGAGCTCACATGTGAGCCCAAACTCAAAATTCTCACCTGCTGAGCTGCCCCATCCCCAGTGGCCATTGTAGCTGTTCTTCTCTTGCCAAGAGCAGCTGATCCCAAGCCCTAACTCTCCCTGGGAGGCCCTCCACCCTCTCCTATTTAAACACCACCCCCTCTCGGCCATGAGAGGTGCCGAACCGGACCTTACTAAAACTCGCCAAAATTGCTCCGCATCACTCTCCATACTTAGAGCGAGCTTGATCCCTAGTGCCAATTTGCCCTAATCCCCACCAACGAACTTAATTTCTGACCAAAATTCCACCCAAAACCAGGACACTTCTCCACGAATGGATCAATCCTCAAATTGATTGGTCCTACACCTTCACTGGACCAAGGGAAGAAGTCCACCAGCAAAAGCCCCCTCTCCGAGGCCACCCAGCTTGCTCCAGCCCTCCAAGCTTTGTGATCGGCCGTGGTCGAAATCATACCTGAGCGATTCACTGCACCAGGAGACTTCATCTGGAGCTTGCTAGGATCCAATCGAAGGTGACACAACCCTCAGATTGAAGCCACACTTCTCTGAGCAAAGGTATGGCCTCACTCTTCTTCCCGAGCTTCTGAACATTCTCCATTTTCATTGAGTCAATTTCATGCCACATAAATCGTATGGATGTGTTCGTCTTCTCGAGACGAATCCATAGAGCATAAGAACGTTAAATTTGGTCAAGTATCGAGTGAGATCTTAGGCCTAGAAGATGGACTGTTCTCGGGCTAGGAGGCTTGGGGACGATGAACAGATGCCGTTCATTCAATACACGCGCGGACGGATGACTCAGATGGCGTTGGACCAAGAGATGATACGTGAACCGCGGGCCGCGCGGTGCTGAGGCGGAAGGCGGCGTCGAATGGGGGCGCGCCGCGTGGCCGTTCGGAGATGCCGAGGATGACAGGGCGCCGCGTGGATAAGTAGGAAATTAGGTTATTTTTCCTATTTATTTAGTTACCAGAACTTGGAAAATCCATAACTTTGTGTAGGAAAATCGGAAAAATAAAATAAAAATACCCTCTTGCTCGAGTGAACGGAGGAGAATAATGTGGAAAAGAAATTATTCAATTTCATCAAGTATTTTATTTTTAATAATTTATTTACCCTCTCGCATTATTTTAATTCTCCATGCATATAGGAAATTCACCATGGCATGAGACCATAGGGCTTTTGAAGCCTCCGATTTGGGAACATTTCCGAATTTTCCAAAGTCGAGGCCATCCCTATGAGAAGCTATTGATTTTTCAAATTCATGTTACTGTTTTGAGTATTTTAATTCCAATAATTAGCATGTTGTGAAATAAATTCTAGGAAAATTTGGTGATGTCTCTTATGACCAGAGGACCCTAGGAAAAATTGGTTTTGAGTTAACTTATTTAAAATAACCCTAATTGGCTTAAACACCCAAAATAGATCCCTAATTAATTAGAGCTAACCATATGTCAAATTGACTTGAAATCAACTCTCCACTGACCTTTAGGATTAGAGGAACACACCATAAAAATTTGAAGTCAATTGGACTTGGTTAGCCCTACTAAATGGGTTGATTAAGCCATTTAGTCATTTTAAACTTTAAAAATTCATAACTTTCAAAATACCTTTCAAAAATTCACCAAATTGGTTTTGGATCCTCTCTGATATCAGGGGAATTTAAGAAAATTAAAATTTTAATTTTCTAAAAAAGTTAATTTTTTAGAATTATTTTAATATTTTAATAATTAAAAATAATAAAAATCACAAAAATAATAAAATTCACCAAAATGTCATATTTTGAAATTTAATCACTTAGGAACAAACCCCATATTTTTCTTAGGTCTATTTAATAAGATATTAAATTTTAAAGCCTAGGGTAATTTTAAAATTAAAAAAATGTATTTTCTAGCATTTTCACTAAAATAATTATAATAAATCAAAGGAAAATTAGAAAATTACAAAAATTGATTCTCTGATTTCCTTGATATCAGAGAGATTTTTGAAAAATATAAAATTCATTTTTCATCCCTTATTTTATTTTTAAATTAATTAATACTCCAAATTTTAAAATAATTATAATAAAAATAATATAATTCAAAAAATCACCAAAATTGGTCCAAGTGGTCCTCTAATCATTAGGAATGTCCCATAATTTTCTTAAGGACAGAAACTTTCCCTTGGTCATATTATTAAATTTTCCTTGGAAATTCCTATTTTCCACCAAAAATAATTATATAAATAAATTAAATACAGAAAAAATCACATTTTCTCCTCTCATGTCTTTATTGACATATGAGTGAAGTCACGTAAAAATTTCAAGTTCATTTAAGTTCAATTTAGTGAGTTATGAAATTATTAAGCTTGAAGGGCAAAATGGTAATTAAAAAATTTAACCCTTAATTAAAACTTTAGGCTTAATAAAAAAGTAACAAGTAAAATATTTGATCCTAATCTGATTTGGATGATTGAAATTTAAATAATTAAAGGATAGAAACCTACTAAACAACTTAAAATAATTGAAATAAACTTTAATTAAATAATTGATTAAATTTGGAAGAATAATAAAATTGGAATTATTAAAATAGGGATATTATTAGGAAGAGATTTTTTTTCTTTAATTTAAAGATCCCTAAATTAATCATCTCAATAATATTTAATTCCTAATTAAAATGATAATTCAAATTTAAGTTTTAAAATGTTAAAGGACTTAATCATTAAATTAAATTAAAAAGTTAAATTATTAAACTCTTTTTTAAATTTTCAATTAAATTAAAATTAAAATTAAAATTAAATTAAAGATTAAATTAAATTAAATCAAACAAATTAAGTAAATTAAATTAAATTAAATAAATAAATTAAATTAAATTAAATAAATAAATTAAATTAAATTAAATTAAATTAAATTAAAATTAAATTAAATTAATTAAATAAAATTAAATAAATTAAATTAAATTAGATAAATAAATTAAATTAAATTAAATAAATAAATTAAATTAAATTAAATTAAACTAAATTAAAAAAATATTAAATTAAATTAAATTAAATTAGATTAAAAAATGTTAAATTAAATTAAATTAAATTAAATTAAATTAAAAATTAAATCAAATTAAATTGAATTAAATTAAATTAAAATTAAATTGAATTAAATAACATCATCTAAGACATAAAGAAACTAAATATAAATCAACTTGAACACTATTCCAAATTCAAACCCATTAATTTAAATTAAATCACAAATCATTGGAACACCAATTTGCCTCGAAAACTTTAATTATCATAACTCCTAAACAGAACATTAAATGAAATGTTACTTCACTTATAGGACATTCAAATGTCCCAGTTCACTGAGTAAGATAACAACAAAACTTGAATTCCCGGACGATTAATTCATTTGTATGATTGAATTCATTTAGACTTAAAACAATCCTATCAATATTGAAAAGATGTTTAAGATTCTTCTCAAGCACTTCCTCAATATGATAGGATGTTCATAAGAACAATTGAACTTAATTATTCTTTGATGAAGAAAATCGTCCTCAAACCAAAACACAAAGAACCTAGACGTCATAGGAAATGACTAGCATAGGATTAGGAACTTGGTAGAAAACCATGACCCTTCCCTTAGCTTTACCTAGGAACTTGCTTAAATATTCTAATTGTGTTTTAAGTGCAGCTTGGGATGACGGGAAGACCCTCCAGGTACGCTTTTATTTTATTACAATTTACTTTCTTGCAATTTACATTGTTACAATTTATTTAATCGCATTGTACTTACTTTTCTTGCATGATAAACAACTGTTGCATGAAAACCCACACCTTTAGGATAGTCCCTAAAACTGAAACCAAAACTAAATTAAAATTCATTGCAAGATAGAATTCACCGCCACAACATTTCAAAATATAAAACAACTCAAAATTTAATCACAAACAGAACACAAAACTACAATTACAACTAAATTAAAACGTCATGTTGGATGATCGGGAATACCTCGGAGGATGTAACCTACGTGTTGCTAACGGGATTTCCCACGGTCTAAATGAAAGTGTGGAACTCATTTAGTTGAGTTTAGCAAATTCATTTGGACTAAGTGAATCCGATAAAAATAACGATGCAGGAAGGATGGAACCGTGGGATCTTAACCGGTGTCGTTATAATCAACTTTAAGATTTGTTTTTTAATTAAAACACAAAAACACTTGGAAATTAAGACTTCTCTAAACCAAAACACTTTTCTCCTCTCCTGATTTATGACTTCTAAAACTAAACCTCTGCAACAACAAGGAACTTGGAGCATGGTGGGCAGCACGGCCATCGTCGCCAGCAAAACTTGAATCTACATCAGCAAAACTTTCCTAGAATTAAACAACAAAGCCATAGGACTTCGAGGTAGTTTGCTTAGTGCAACATAAATCCTCAACCTTTTGTTAGGCATTTGCATTGCAAATTAAGCCCTAACCGGTCTTAGGATTCAGAGGTAGTCGTCTGATATGACATAAACCCTCACATCTTCGAGGCTATTTGTGTGATTCTATCATATAAATATAAGCCCTAATTAATTAAAATTGACAAGATCAAAACATTAAATAAACATTAGGACTTTCCTAAATTCAAGCCAAACAATAGGATAGTCGGGAAATTACCGAAGTTCGCTTCGAATCCGTAATTTCTCCTACCTTTCTTCCTTTGAATTCTCAAAACAAAATGTTCCAAACTCGATCCATTCCCTATCGAAATTCCAAAATTCAATCCTTTGAAAACTTAAACTTTGAAATTCTTGAGAGCAGAATTATTGATTATTATCGAGAGTTTTCTTAGGTGAATCCCGTCACTTAAGATGTAATTAACTATAGGGGCTTGCCCTTATAGGGAATTTTAAAGAACCCAGGTAATATAAACCATGTTTAATGCTTTCATATTAAATAGGGGAATTTGTCGGCTTATAAAATTGGTTCGCAGATCAAATGGATGTCACAAAGCTTCTAGTTTATTTAATCGAGCCCCACCATCAAGCGATAGTGTCTATCCTTAGGGATAGATACACTGGCTTTGTGGTGCGGTGCTCGTTTATGTGAACTATTCTGGGATGCGAGATCAGTTTGATTTCATATCTTAAAATTTTCAAATTTAAAATTATTTTCAAAATCAAATACTAATTTTCAAATTATTTATTTAAATTAAATTAAAAAATTCGCCGCACAATTTCTGTTAGGCGACCTCCTTTTCAAAATAAAACACACAAACTAAAAATGTGCCGACAATTTCTAGCGACTCCGCTGGGGATAATTCCTCTCTCCATTATAATCAGACAATTCTGCTTTCAAAAATCGGTAGTGTATCAATGTCCCTTGTGGATCAAACTACCCTTCTTTCTGTTGGAGTACTATGTTCATTTCTACCTTGAACGAGTATAGCCAACATTCTCTCGGATTTAGGAGCCACTGTTTAGACACCCCTAAACAGAGAGGTTCCAAGATCCTTTTACCTCATTTCTGAGGTGGGGTGGACACCCAATAGGTGTTAGTTTAGGAGTAATCCTTCGAGTCGGGAAGTCTTGCATAAGACTTTCTTTTCCTTTTCAACTCTAAATCGGATTCCTTACCTTCTCTACACCTTTGAACATTTCGTTCTAAATAAACAAACCCTCTAATGAATGACTCTTTTAACAAATAACTCCTTCTTATAAATACTTGAACAAGAATGAGTTCGGACTCTTTTCAATTCCTTTCTTTTCGTCCTGATGAGAAGAAGCATAACTTGGGACCGACAATCAAAATCGCCTCGCAGAAATGGAGGCCCCAAAGCCGATTTTCTCCTTCACCAATGGACTCGACTTCGCTGTTTACAAGGATGAGCTGCCCAACAATGGGATCGTCCGGTTTGGACAAGGATTCGAGAACACAAATGTTAAGATCACCGACGTTTCCCTGTTCGCGCTGACAAACAAAGTATCTGAAGCTGAGAAGCCGTTGATCGAGTTCAACCTTAGATCAACTCAAGAGTTTCCTCCCCTGCAAAAGATTCCAACTGAGAGGAGTACTGCTGTCTGCAGGAGGACTGTTCTTGCTACCCCACCTGGTCTAGTTGTCTCGCACCTACCCCGGCTTCTGCCGATTAAAGGGGAATGAAATCCAGAACTATGGTGAACCTGTTACCGTGGAGGGTACAGACTTTCCTGTGAGACCTTCTGTTTTTGAAATCGGGTCCAGCTCAAGAATTCCATCACTAACACGGACCCAAAGAAGGAACAGAAGTAGGAAGATTGCCAGGAAGGCCAGAGCTGCCGAAGTCGCTTTCCTGGAGGAAATCCCGAAATCCCCGAATACACACCACTACCCGAATACATACCATTGCCCGAAGACACACCTTTTTGGAAGGAAGTAGATTCCATCCCCTTTCCGCCGCAGATCGACGAGGAAAATGTCCGCGAGGATTGTTTCTACATTACCTCAACCAAGCATACTATGACGACACAGAAAGAAAAGGGCTAGGATCACTCCATTCGCCCGACTACGGACCGTGATCGAGAAGCTAAGCAAAGAAAGAGAAATGCCCCGTATCGATATTCTAAGGAGGATAGGGCGGGTGCCGCCAAATCCCATCTTGGGCCACGAGTAGAACTCCGTCATCGTTACGTAAAAGCCAAGTAAAAGGATGAAGGCTAGTCCGCCTATCGTTGTTTTAGGGTTGCAGATTAGGAGGATACCACCTTCCAAGCATTTGGCCGACGGACCATCCGGTCCTAGACCTTCTGCCGCTAGAAGGATGGTATGGCGTCCCACTACTGGACAACTAAGATTGAAACAACAGCCTGAGAAGGAAAGTCTCGTCAGGAGACTTGAATCTGAAGAAAGTGCCACTGCAGTAAAGGGGACTCGTAAGAAGGGAACCCGGCAGCTATCACATGACAACTGCGAGGATGCACAGAAAAGACCGCTAGAGGACACTATGGAAAAGTTGAGGACTGATATTCGACGACTAGCAAAAGAAAGAGAAGAGATATTCGGAGACGAGATTGATTCATCGGAATTCATGGATGATGAGTATGCGGAAATCAACATGGTCGAAACACGGGCTTCGTTAGCTTCACAAGGTGCTCCCGCGACCGCGAGAAGAGAGGACCCGAAGTGATGAGAAGACGACTTCAAGAGAAAGACGATACGATCGCCCAAATGGCGAAAAGAATGGAAGAGATGGTCGTAGCCCTAGCCACTCTCCGCAGTCAAGTGCAACCCCAAAGAGAGACGCCCCAGCAGGTCATTCACATTGTAGACGGAGGAAAGGAGATTACATCCGTCAATGGGGATGATCAGCTAAATAAAGATACAACATAAAGTATGATTCCAGAAAAAGATATCAAGAGCTTGGTGGAACAGCAGGTGCAAGAAGCCTTAGCACAATCAAAGAGTGGGACATCCATTCGGACGGGTAGACCTTACCCGGAAGAATTCGACGTTGTCCAATACCCAAAAGGCTTTGTACCACCTCTGTTCAAGACCTTTGATGGAACTGGGAACCCCCGACAGCATGTTGCACACTTTCGTGCCAGTTGTTGTAATGCCGGTGGGAGCGATGCATTACTCTTCCGACAGCTTCGTCGGCCACTCGTCGTGGATCGCCTTTGATTGGTATGCGTAATTACCAAATGGTTCGGTGAAGACATTCTCGTAACTAGAAAACCTCTTCATCAAGCGATTCGCCGGAGCTCAAGCACCACATCACTATAGGTGATTTAGTGGTAGAGAAGCAGAAGCCGAACGAAACTTTGGTGGATTACATACTTCGATGGAGGAATCTAAGTATGAAGTGTGAGCCACAATTACAAGAACAGCATGCAGTTGGCATCTTGCTTAAGAGCATTCATGGCCCGATAGCACTTCTTCTCAAGGGATTTACTATTAAGACTTTCGAGAAGTTGTTAAGCAAGGCCGGGAGCTTGCAAGAAGAGGCGAAGCAATTAAGTTTCGCCGACAAGACGTACAAGCAAAAGCCTGTGAAGACTTTTGAAAAGAAATCCGGGATCATTGCAGCAGTTGACAAAGGCAAGCAACCGATACAAATATCGTCAGAACGGCCACAGCAACCTCAACAAAATTACCAGCAACCCCGACCCAGCTATCAGTCATCTCCACAGTATGAACAACCGCCTCGTCCGCAACGTACATTAAGGGAGTTCCTGAGCAGGGAATATCCATTCAAAAATGAGGCAGTGCCAAAGATGTTCCGTAGTCTGATGAAGACTCCAGATTTCCAGCTGCCAGAGCCTAAAAGACCAGAAGAAGTCAACAAGAAAGCTGATCCCAACTTTTGCCCTTACCACCGGATGCTTGGACACAAGATAAAGGATTGCATTACCTTCAAAAGTTGGCTCAATGACAACCTTTGGAAAGGGAATATAACAATCCCGAAGGAGTACATGAAGGAACCCCAGAAAGGAGGTTCCGTCAATGTTATCTCGACTGATCTCATCGTTCCGATAGATCCCTATACAACTGACGATGGATGGACTACCGCTTGGACAAGATCTTCGAAAAAGATTTTAGACAGCATCCAAACCGCTTCGGTGCGAGCTTCAATTCAGAGTTTGAAACCTGTCAAGTCGGCACTATCACTTGCGATAGAAGAACCACCTCAATAAGAGACGATTGAAGAGAAGAAGAAAATCGACGAAGAAGAGAGGACCGAGGCTCCTAAGGCTAGACTAGGGACTGCTTATCCTAGGATAGTTGTTTCGGATTCGGGGGAGAGATCCCTCGAAACTCTGACTCTGTATGATTATTTGCTCACTCCGGTGGGATCTTATAATGATAAGGGTGATGGCGTTGGCTACGTTTTGACTGTTTCTAATGATTACGTAACTAGCGACAATCCGGACATCGATTTCGATACCAACGACAACTCTCAAATCATACACAATCTCGACGATCAAAATGACAAAGAAGACATCCATCAAGGAGGCTACGAGAGTTCAACAAGCAACGAATCTATCTGCGAGTTTCGAGGAGCTCTAGTCACAATAGAGTTAGAGCCTTCGTACTGCGAAGCTAATCCGGAAGAACTCCGTCATTCCGATTAAGGAAGAAACACCAAGCAAGCTCAACACTAGATTCGAAGAAATTACGAAGTCAACTTAAGAAGTGGAAGAGTTCTACCTCCGAGAATGGGTCCAAAGGACAAAGGAAAGCAGGTGGTTGTTCAAGAAGGACCAACCCCGGCAGAGGAAATACCCATTCGAGAAGAAGCTGAGACACATGGAAATAAAGTGGACTACAACGTGCTAGCCCATCTTAGGAAACTACCAGCCAAACTGAGCATCTACGATGCTCTCATCTTATCAAAGGAGATGAGAGAAGCTCGATCAAGGCCTTACTTGATCCGGAAATTTGCTTAGCTCAAATGGCCGGAGATTCCTTAGATGAGGTTTGTTCGTTAAAGGAACAGACGAGGTGTTACCTTCACGGACAATGACCTACTACTTGGGACAGCAGATCACAACCGACCGTTGTACATTTCGCTTACAATCGGGAAGTTTACACTCTCCGGAGTATTGGTGGATCCAGGAGCATCAATCAATATAATGAGTCTTCGAACACTAGCATATTTGGAAATCGATGCTCGTGAACTCGAAGCCGACAAAATGTTATTAAGAGGATTCAACCGTAAAGGAGAAAGAGCCCTCGGATCGATAACACTACTAATGAAGACCGGTGACTTAGCAAAGACAACCGCAAAATTTCACATAATTGATTCGAAACGTCGTTCAACGCTCTACTGGGCCGACCATGGATACATGAAAACAGGATGGTACCATCATCTCTACATCAGTGCATCAAATACTACGATGGAGGGGAACAGTGCATCAAAGGTGACTTACAACCATTCTCCGTACATGAGATTGGAATCCATGAAGATGCAGCTTATTATGCACCACCGAAGAAAACAATCTTCTCCAGAGATACCATAACGAATGAAGCAAAGAAAGTTCGGGACAACGAAGAACCTGAAGTTCTAGTCCAACAGTCACTCACCACTCCCTTACGGCGAGATGGTGAAGGTTTCTCCACAACTCGCATCCGAGGTCGAGGCCGGGGACGAGGTCGTGGTAGAGACGTTAGGACGAGTTGGACGGATGAAACCGATCATCAATGTTGATTGGGAAGACAGCTTCGAAGAAGAAAAAGAGATCAAACAAGAAGCGAGCGACAATAAGTCGAAGAAGCCGCAATTCAAAATCTCTCTCGAAGATGAGAAGAACGAAGAATACAAATCAATGTACGAGAAGATTAACCACTATGTACATACTATGACCCTGACCCCGATCCATTCTAATAAGATCGAGGGTAAGGTGGTCAAAGAGGTACATAGTGACGGTGCAAAGCCAATCAAATTCTACCGTGGTGCTCCTTCCTCCAAAATTGAAAATAATGTACAATTTGAAGATGTCACTTCATCAGAATTAATGGAATTACCTTTTGAGTGGTACTCTCCCTGTGTTCAAAATTTAATTCGGCGTGGTTTCTTACCTCGACAATGGACAAAAGGTCAATCACAACATTTTGAAAAATTATGGAATAACTCCGGTCGCCCACCCAATTCAAAGCATGGACTCGGATTCGGCACGATAGAGATCGGCTGACGATACCGAATTTTGCTTGGTAGTCACTTGCGAGTCTAATGAAGACTGCATCGAAACTACAGAAGAATTTGAAGATTTACAAATTGGAGACGCTCCACCAGAATTCGAAGAAGAGATTAAATCTACAATAGATGAGTTAACGGAAGTTAACTTAGGTACTAGCAGAGAGCCTAGACCTACCTTTGTTAGCTCCTTACTCAATAAAGAAGATTTCGAAGAAATAATCAAGTTATTAATGGAATTTAAAGACTGTTTTTCTTGGAGCTACGATGAGATGCCGTGGATTAGCTCCAGAGGTCGCGATCCATAAGCTAGGAGTGGATCCTACTTCGTCCCAGTCGACAAGGTCCCGTAAGAATGCGTCTAGAGATCGAACAACAAGTCATACCGAAGTTAAAAAGCTAATAGACATCAAATTTGTCCGTGAAGAACAATACCCGACTTGGCTAGCCAATGTGGTGCCGATCGAAAGAAGAATGGTCGGATCGAATTTGTGTGGACTTCGGAGATTTAAACAAGGCATGTCCAAAAGATGAATTCCCTCTACCGATCCCAGAATTAATGATCGACATTGCTTCGATGCATGAAATATTTTCATTCATGGATGGATCTTCAGGATACAACCAGATAAAAATGGCTCCAGAAGATGAAAAGCTTACAGCATTCAGAACGCCAATCGGAGTATATTGCTACACAAGAATGCCATTCGGACCGAAGAACGCAGAGCAACCTACCGGAGAGCAATGACAAGAATTTTTGATGATCTCATCCACAATCAAGTCGAATGTTACGTGGACGATGTGGTCATCAAAAGCAAAGTAAAGGAAAACCACTCGTATGATTTGAGAATTATTTTCGAACGATTAAGACAATTTAACCTTAAGATGAATCCCTTAAAATGCGCCTTCGGCGTCACCTCCGAGAAATTCTTAGGATTCGTTGTCCGACATCGTGGAATTGAAATCGACCCGGAAAAGATTAAAGCTATCTTAGAAATTCCGTCTCCCAAAACCTTAAAACAACTACGATCTTTTCAAGGGAAGTTGGCATATCTTCGACGCTTTATCTCGAACTTGTCAGGTAGGTGTCAGCCTTTCTCGGCACTAGTTAAAAAGGACGCCAAATTTATTTGGGAAGAGAAATGTCGAAGGCCTTCGAGGACATTAAACAATATTTAATGACACCTCCCGTCTTAGCAGCCCCGACCTCGGGTAGACCGTCGATACTTTATACCGCGGCTTTAGAAGACTCCTCGAGCCTCGTTAGCCTGTGTCAATGATGAGGGTAAAGAAAATGTTCTTTACTACCTAAGCCGTCGTTTACTTCCGACGAAAATAAGGTATCCCGCAATTGAAAAGCATTGTTTGGCCCTGATCTTCGCCGCTCAAAAGCTCAGGCACTACATGCTTTCTCATAAGGTCAACCTGATCTCGAAGTTTAATCCATTGCAATACTTGATGACCCGTCCAACGCTTTCTGCGGACTTGCCGGGTGGTCAATGATATTATTGCAATTCGATATAACTTTCGTGCCTCTTCATGCCATAAAGGGACAAGTCTTAGCGGACTTCCTCGCAAAGACACCCTTTGCCGGCAGAATCTCCTCTCAACGACGATCCGCCGGATGAACAAATAATGAACCTAGAAGACCCCGATAATCAACGTAGGGAATTATATTTCGACGGAGCATCTTCGAGCACACAAAGACGAAGAATCGCAAGTGATAGTGCCCGGTAAGGCAGGAATCGGATTAATCTTTATAACACCGGAGCGGGGGATGTTAAGATACTCCTACCACTCGACGTAGCCGTGTACAAACAATGAAGCGTAATACGAAGCCCTCATAACGGACCGGAATTAGCTATTCAAATGGGGATAACGGACATCAACATCTACGGGGATTCACGGTTAATCATTCAATAGATCGCCGGACAAGTACATAATTTTAAAACCAAGACTCGAGCAATACTTCCAAGTATGCCATACAAATTGTTGGAACAAATTCCAAATGTGACGATCTACAAAATTCCCAGAAAAGAAAATGCTTTAGCAGATGCTTTAGCCCGTCTCGCAAAAGAATTTGCCTGTTTACAAGATGAATCAGTGGAAGTGTCGGTTCAAAGACGTCAGGTCCTATCACAGCTCGACATAGACACAATACACAAATCAGAAAAAGAAAAAGAATCAATATGCAGAAGTGACGTGAAAACGAGAGAAGATTGGCGACGACCATTAATGACTACCCGCAAACAGGAAAACTACCGGATGATAGGTCGCTAGCTCCATCGTATCAAGAAAAGAACTCGTCTTACGCATTAATAAACAACACGTTATACAGAAGGTCTTTTGATCAAATGTGGCTAAGGTGCCTAAGCGGGTCCGAAGCCCGTGAAATCGTTAAAGAGGTGCATTCGAGACTCCGTGGCGCTCACCGCCGGGTCCGAAGATGAAAATGAAAATTAAAAGATTAGGATACTACCGGCCCTCGATGATGACCGACCGCATGAAAATCGCCAAGAGCTGTCACCAATGCCAAGTGCACGGAGTGATTCTGCACCAACCTCCAAATGTGCTACATCCGACAATTGCGTCGTGGTCATTTGAATGTTGGGGCATGGATATAGTGGGTCCAATAGAACCACCATCTTCAAAAGGACATCGCTTCATTCTTGCGGCTACAGATTACTTTTCCAAGTGGGCAGAGGCGAGTTCCACTCGGAGAAGTTAAAGCACACCATGTGCTACGCGTTTTCAAGAACCAAGTCGTCTACCGTTTTGGAGTGCCGCGCAGATCATCTCGTATAATGGGTCCGCATTCGAAGCACACAAATCGACAATTTTGTCGGGAGACACGGAATCGACTGTCGATATTCAACAATTTACTACCCAAGAGAAAACGGCCTGACTGAGGCTTTTAATAAAACTCTCGTTCAAATCTTAAAGAAAACTTTGGACGATAATAAGAGAAATTGGCACGAGAAGTTGTTAGAAGCCTTATGGGCCTACCGGACAACCTTCAGAACTCCTACTCAAGCTACACCTTACGCTCTGGTGTATGGGTCCGAGGCGAGTGTTACCTTTAGAGGTTCAGCCTTCCTTCACTCGAATTGCAGTTGCAAACAAAATCACGACGAAAAGAATGCCAAATTATGACTAGAAGAATTGGAAAGCTCTGGAAGGGAAAAGACTTGCAGCACGAGCAGAATTTAGAACTATACCAAGCTAAGATGGTTCAAGCCCACGACAAACCGGTCCGCCCAAGAACCTTCAAAGTTGGTGACTTAGTTCTCGTTCTCAAGAGACCTATTCTTGCACACCTCAAGATAGGAGGAAAATTTGAACCCACTTAGGAAGGGCCGTTTGTGGTTGAAGCAATGTACTCAGGAGGTTCCTACCAGCTAGTGAATTGCCAAGGAGAACGACATATGCTTCCGATCAACGGACGATACTTGAAGAAGTATTACGCTACCTGATGTTTCGAAGGAATGAATTCTTCATCCCTAGAAGCACGGGCGAAGTAATTACTTATGACTGGGTCCGAACCCAAAAATAATAAAAAATGTGCTAAAATAATAAAATCATGATAATAAAGTTTTCCTTATTTTCTTTTCCAAATCAAAATCTCTTTCCTGATCTTATTCCACTTCATTCCTGTTAAATTTAAAAATATAAGAATAATAAAAAAAATGTCTTTAATAAACATTTTCTTAATGTTCTTGTTCTTAGTACGGCCCTCGATCCTTTTCCTTGTCTTTTCGCGAGGAAATGTCGAGTGGGCGGTTGGTCCCGAACTTTAGAAATGGCGTAAGCCTCGCACTCGATGAAAAGAGGGCGAAAGATGGAGCGGTAATCGAGATTGACTCGGACTTCGCACCGACGGAGCCTACGAGTACGAGGAAAGTGACCGGGTCCCGGTCGACCGAGAAGAACCGCCCGGCGGACAGTGATGAAAGTGGGTGGCCCAAGCCACCAATCCAGAGACGAAGAAAAGAAAGGCAAACACCGAAGAAGATAAGAAAATGAAGTTTGTAGTCGCTACAGCAGAGGGCGAGCTTGTCGGCGCCGCGCCCACGAGATTCAAGAAGTTTGAAGAGCTACTATCACGAGCAACGCAACGAAGAAATAAGAATCGCCGTATCCGTAAGATGTTAACCAAACTAGCAACGGACCGGCGCGACGAGACGAGTCTGCTACGCCGGCACATACACTTCGAGGACACCGGTTCACCGAGAACCCGAAGAAAGGAGGCCGGCTCCTAGGATAACGAAAGGACCGGGAAATCTCACAAAAATCGAAGAAAGAAGGCTACCATGCTACCGGATAGAACCACCCGCAATGCATGACCTTGTTGCGAAGCAACCCCGGGGATGTCCCGACGGACATCATCCCCGAGGAGCAGAGGTATGCGGGAGAACGTGAAGGGATTGAGCCGTATATCCCACAATACGTCACCGGGCCTCGCCATTTGTAGATTATTCCGGAGTACGAGCCGGAAAGAATGCGTAATGTTGAAAAGAAAACCTTTGAATACTTTGAGAGAATCGAGGCGGAAGGATCAATATACTAGAGGGCCTCGAGCTACATACGGACGTATTCTCAGAATATGAACGACAACAAATCGTGCATTGCATCCGGATTTGAAAAGAATGGGCCGAGCGGGCCGCCTAAGGGAAAACACCTACTCAGAACCCCGGAGATGGATGCCAGGGAAAGGAAGAATTACAATACAATGTGGATGCTGTTACAACTTTGCGGAGGACAGGAAGGGAAATCCACCAGGGATACTCCGTCATGGCCAAGTGGATCTGATGCCATTGGTCATCAAAAGAATGGTAAAGAGATTGATAACATGGAGGGTATTGCCAGCAGATTGCATACCCAATAGCTGCATTATTAACATTTACAAGCAGGGTGACTGCATACCCCCGCACATAGATCACCATGACTTTGTCAGACCTTTCGCACGGTCTCTTTCCCGAACGAGTGTAACATCATGTTCGGATCCGACCTCCGGATAGCAAGCCCGGGTGAGTTCCGAGGGCCGTTGAAGATACCATTACCGGTAGGTTCCGTCATGATACCGAAGGGCAACGGAGCGAGATATCACTAAGCATTGCATACCGAGAGTACCGGTGAAGAGGATCTCGGTTACTTTCGGGAGGATGGACGACGGGAAGACACCTTACGATTTCCGACCGTGACCCGGAGCTAGAGAGCCTCCGGCCTTACGAGCTGTGAGCTACATGGAAAATATCACACCACCAATGTACATCCAAACGGCATCCTTGCCAAGGATGGCTTGGAAGGTGATGTTATTGACCATGTACCCCACTATTCGGACATGGATTTTTTGACAGATGCTTCTTTTGATGGATCGACAAAGATCATACATAGTCCGTTATGAGTCTACATGGATTGTATGAGATGTATTCCAGATTGTGTTGTATGATGTATCTTCGACATGATTGGAATGAAAGTGACCATGTCACATTTTTGGCCTTCACCTCTTTTGTGCAAATTGACTGGGAAACGCCATTAAAGTTAAATGATCTTCGAACAAAGAACAAAAAAGAAGAATAAAAGAAAACTTTCCTTAAAAATCTAAAAAATGATGAACACCAAATTCACATGAACATTAAATAAACGATAAAAATAAATTTGAATCGTTAAAGGACAAACAAAATGAGCACAAATTTCAATCAAATTCAAATCTAAATTTTTCCAAATTTCAAATCAAATTTCAATCAAATTCCAAATCCAATCTCGATCAAATTTCAAATTTGATCTTCCAAATTTCAAATCAAATCTAAATCAAATTTCAAATTCAATCTTTCCAGATCTCAAATCAAATCTCAATCGAAAATTCAAATTCAATCTCCCAAATCTAAAATCCAATCCGTTCTACTCTTTCCCTTGTCTGGGATGGAAGCGGTTGATTCCATTGACACGGATCGAATCTGATGGCGAGGGATTATATCCAATCCAAACCAAAGAACTTCCGATCAACTCTTTTGAATGGGATATGTAACACCTACATATTCCCTCCTAATCTATTTCCTTCCATGAAAGTCTTTTACAACTTTCATGAAATTCTCGAAGCACCAAAATTCCACACTTTTTCAAATCAACACTACAAATCTTTGCAAAGTCAATGACTAATAAAAATCAAACTTTTGGGGTTGAGGATTTTACATCCGAGACTGCATTGCTTTAGGATCATTTCCCTATTGCAATGAAATACATCAAAATCAAACTTTTGGGGTTGAGGATTTTACATCCGAGGCTGCATTGCTTTAGATTCTTTCCCTATCGCAATGAAATACATCAAAATCAAACTTTTGGGGTTGAGGATTTTACATCCGAGACTGCATTGCTTTAGGATTCTTTCCTTATCGCAATGAAATACATCAAAATCAAACTTTTGGGGTTGAGGATTTTACATCCGAGACCTGCATTGCTTTAGGATTCTTTCCCTATCGCAATGAAATACATCAAAATCAAACTTTTGGGGTCGAGGATTTTACATCCGAGACTCGCATTGCTTTAGGATTCTTTCCCTATCGCAATGAAATACATCAAAATCAAACTTTTGGGGTTGAGGATTTTACATCCGAGATCGCATTGCTTTAGGTTCTTTCCCTATCGCAATGAAATACATCAAAATCAAACTTTTGGGGTTGAGGATTTTACATCCGAGACTCGCATTGCTTTAGGATTCTTTCCCTATCGCAATGAAATACATCAAAATCAAATTCTTGGGGTTGAGGATTTTACATCCGAGACCGCATTGCTTTAGGATTCTTTCCCTATCGCAATGAAATACATCGAAATCAAACTTTTGGGGTTGAGGATTTTACATCCGAGACCGCATTGCTTTAGGATTATTTCCCTATCGCAATGAAATACATCAAAATCAAATTCTTGGGGTTGAGGATTTTACATCCGAGATCGCATTGCTTTAGGATTCTTTCCCTATCGCAATGAAATACATCAAAATCAAACTTTTGGGGTTGAGGATTTTACATCCGAGACTGCATTGCTTTAGGTTCTTTCCCTATCGCAATGAAATACATCAAAATCAAATTCTTGGGGTTGAGGATTTTTACATCCGAGACTGCATTGCTTTTGGATCTTTTCCCTATTGCAATGAAATACATCAAAATCAAACTCTTGGGGTTGAGGATTTTACATCCGAGACTGCATTGCTTTAGGATTCTTTCCCTATCACAATGAAATACATCAAAATCAAACTTTTGGGGTTGAGGATTTTACATCCGAGACTGCATTGCTTTAGGTTCTTTCCCTATCGCAATGAAATACATCAAAATCAAATTCTCGGGGTCAAGGATTTTACATCCGAGACCGCATTGCTTTAGGATTCTTTCCCTATTGCAATGAAATACACCAAAATCAAACTCTTGAGGTTAAGGATTTTACATCTGATACCGCATTGCTCTAAGATTTCTCCTCATTGCAGTGATTCAATCCAATCAATTCAATTTTCTTTTGAGGTTAAAGATGTTACATCCAAAATCTCAAAATTCCATTTTCAAATCAAATCCCTTCAAATTAATTTTGACAAACTTCAATCTAAATTGAAAATCCAAACTAAAATCTAAGCTCGCGCATCAAAACTTAAATTGAAACAAAATAAAATCTGAATTGAAATTCCACCAGATCATGTGATTTGGGATTCACCTCCTTTTCCTTTCCCCAGCGAGAGTTCAGGAATCTCCAGTCTCAGAGACATGCTTGACACTCCCCAGCGAAAATTCTTCTACTTCGCCCTAAGTTTATCACTTGGACGTTTGTGTTGGTTTTTTTGATCGCTTCGGTCAACGCCAATACCCGCGGTGTGCTCCGTCAGCTCACCACAGAAAACTTAATTATCATGATTTTATTTATCTTAGCACATTTTATTATTTTTTGGGTTCGGACCCAATCATAATTAATTACTTCGCTAGTGTTTATTAGGGATGAAAAATTCATTCCTTCGAAACATCGGGTAGCGTAATACTTTTAGTATCGTCGAATTTGATTGGAAGCATATGTCGTTCTACTGTGATTCACTAGGCGATAGGAACCTCTGCAGGTATGCGCCGACATGACAGGTCCTTCCCAGTGGGTTCAAATTTTCCTCATCTTGCGGTGTGCGAATAGGTCTCTTGAAACGAGAACTAAGTCACCAACTTTGAAGGTTCTTGGGCGGACCCGGTTTGTCATGGTGAACCATCTTAGCTTGGTATAGTTCTAAGTGCACGATTGCGTGCAAGTCTTTTCCCTTCGAGCTTTCTAATTCTTCGAGTCGTAATCGCGGCGTTTTCTTCGTCGTGATCTTGTTTGCAAGCTGGTCGAGTGAAGGAAGGGCGAGACCTCTGAGCCAGCTCTTGCCTCGGACCCATACAGGAGCGTAAGGTGTAGCTTGAGTAGGAGTTACGAAAGTTGTCCGTGGGCCATGGGCTTCTAACGATTTCTCGTGCCAATTTCTCTTATTATCGTCGAGGTTTCTTTAAGATTTGAACGAGAGTTTTATTAAAAGCCTCGGCGAGACCGTTTGCTCTTGGGTAGTAAATTGTTGAGTATCGCCCCATTCGATTAGTGTCTCTGACAAAATTGTTGATTTGCGTGCTTCGGAATGCGGCCCATTATCGAGATGATCACAACGCGACTCAGAAACGGTAGACAACTTGGTTCTTGAAAAAGCGTAGCACGTGGTGTGCTTTCACTTCTCTAAGTGGGCACGCCTCTGCCTTGGAAAAGTAATGCAGCAAACGCAAGAATGAAGCGATGTCCTTTTGAAGATGGTGGTTACAGTGGACCCAACATGTACGTACTTTGACATTCAAATGGCCACGACGCAATTGTCGGGTGCGGCACATTTGGAGGTTGGTGTAGAACCACTCAGGTGCACTTGGCATTGGTAACGAGCTCTTGGCGATTTTCATGCGGTCGGTCGTCATCGAGGGCCGGTAGTACCCTAGTCTTTTAATTTTCATTTCATCTTTGGACCCGGCGGTGAGCGCACGAGTCTGAATGCCTCTTTAAACGATTTCGGGCCTCGGACCCGCTTAGGCTTCTCAACGCATTTGATCGAAAAGACCTTGTATAATGTGTTGTTTATTAATGCGTAGGACGGTTCTTTTCTTGATCTGATCATTGCGACCTATCGTCTGGTAGCTTTCTGTTTGCGGTGGTATCGATGTTTGTCATGATCTTACGTGATTTTACGTCCTTTAACATATTGATTCTTTTTCTTTTTCGGTTGTGTATTATTAATACATCGAACGTGATAGGACACGACGTCGTGGGCGACACTTCCAGCGATTCATCTTGCAAACGGGCAAATTCTTTTGTAAGGACGGGCTAAAGCATCTGTAGAGCATTTTTCTTTGCAGGAATTTTGTAGATCGTTACATTTGGAATCTGTTCAGCAGTGTATGGCATCTTGGAGTATTATTCAGTCTTGGTTTAAAAATTCTGTATTGTCAGACAATCATTGAATGGTTAGCTGTGAATCCGTAGATGTTGATGTACGGCTTATCCCAATTTGAATAGTTAATTCCGATTTTGTTATGAGGGCTTCGTATTCGCCGTTATTTGTACAGCGATACCGGTAAGTGGTAGGAGTATCTTGCCGTACGCTCTAGGTGTTATAAAGATTAGCCCAGATTCTGCCTTACGGGCATTATCAAGCATGATTCTTCGTCTTTGTGTCTTGAAGATGCTCGTCGAAATATAATTCCCAACATCGATCATTAAAGGTCTTAGGTTCATTATTTGTTAAATGCAGCGAATCATCGTTGAGAGAAGGTCTGTAGAGCGAAGGGTGTCTTTGCGGAAGTCTGCTAAGACTTGTCCTTTACGGCACGCGAGAGGCACGAAAGTTATATCGAATTCTGATAATATCATTAATGTCAGCAAGTACGCGAGGAAAGTGTTGGACGAGTCATCGAAGTATTGCGATGGATTAAACTTTGAAATCAGGTTGACCTTGTGAGAAAGCATGCGGTGCACAGGCTTTTGAGCGGCGAAGATCGAGCCAAACAATGCTTTTCAATTGCGGGATACCTTATTTAAGTCGGAAACGGCTTAAGTAGTAAAGAGCATTTCTTTACCCTCATCGATGACACAGTACAACGAGCTCAGAAAGTCGTCTAGCGCGGTGTAAAGTATCGTAGTCTGAGCCCAAGAGCTGCTAAGACGGGAGGTGTCATTAAATATTGTTTAATGTTTTGAAGGCATACAGCGTTTATAGCCTGGCAAATAAATTTGGCGTCCGCACTGTAGTGTCGAGAAGGTAGGCACACACGACGGGTTTGAGATAAAGCGTCGAAGATATGCCGGCTTCCCTTGAAAAGATCGTAATTGTTTTAAGATTTTGGGGAGCGGCATTTCTGAATAGCTTTAATCTTCTACGGATTGATTTGGTCGCGATGTCGGACGACGAATCACAGAATTTCCGGTGACGCGGCGCATTTTAGGGATTCGTCTTAAGGTTAAATTGTCTTAATCGTTCGAAAACAATTCTCGAATCATACGGGTGGTTTTCCTTTACTTTGCTTTTGATGTGACATCGTCACGTAGCATTCGACTTGATTGTGGATGAGATCATCGAAAATTCTTGTCATTGCTTTCTTTGGTAGGTTGCTCCTGCGTTCTTCGATCGAATGGCATCCTTTGTGCTTGTAAAATACTCGATCGACGTTCGAATGCGTAAGCTTTTCTAAATGTGAGCCATTTTTATCTGGTTGTATCCACGAAGATCCATCCATGAACGAGAATATTTCATGTGTGACGATATCGATCATCGGTTACGGAATCGGTAGAGGAATTCATCTTTTGGACATGCTTGTTTAAATCTCTGAAGTCCACACAAATTACGATACGACCATTCTTCTTTATTTGGCACCACATTGAGTAGCCGGGTCGGGTATTGTTCTTCCTGCAGTTAAATTTAGCGTCTGATAGCTTTTTAACCCATTTATGACTTGTTCGATTTCTAGACGCATTCTTAAGGACCTTGTACGTGGAACGAAGTAGGATCCGCTCTGGCTTATGGTGCTGACCTCTGGAGCCCCGAAATGCGGCATTTCATCGTAGCTCGAGCAAAACGAGTCTTTAAATTCCATTAATAACTTGATTATTTCTTCGGAGTCTTCTTTATTGAGTAAGGAGGTAACAAAGGTAGGTCTAGGCTCTTCGCTAGTACCTAAAGTTAACTTAGTTAACTCATCGTAATGTAGGGATTTAATTTCTTCTTCGAATTCGGTGGAGCGTCTCAATTTGTAAATCTTCGGGTTTGTCGCTAGTTTCCATGCGGTTTCATTGGACTTGCGAAGTGACAGTAAGCAAGAACCGGTATCGTCGGCGACACTGCGTGCGAATCGAGTCATACTTTGGAGTGGGAGGACGTAGGAGTTATTATAACTTTTCAAAATGTTGTGATTGGCCTTTCGTCCGTTGTCGAGGTAGAAACCACGTTGAATTAAATTTTGAACACGGTGAAGTCTGCTCGAAAGGTAATTCCGTGGTCGATAGTGACATCTTCGGAGTGTACATTATTTTCGAGTTTTGGAGAAGAAGCACCGCGGTAGAGATTTGATCGGCTTTGCACCGTCACTACGTACCTCTTTGACCTCCATACCCTCGATCTTATTAGAATGGATCGGAGTTAGGGTCATAGTGTGTACGTAGTGGTTAATCTTCTCGTACATTGATTTATATTCTTCGTTCTTTTCATCTTCGAGGGAGATCTTGTATTGCGGCTTCTTTTGACTTATTGTTCTTTGCTTCTTGCTTGATTTCTTCTTCTTAGCTATCTTTGATGAAAATTGATGGTTGGTTTCTCATCCAGTAATCCCCCAACGTCTACTGCCGCGGCCTCGTCCGGCCTCGACCTCGGATGCGAGTTGTGGAGAAACCTTCAGCCCAATCTTCCTTCGGAAGAGTGGTGAGTGGCTAATTGGACTAGAACTTGGGTTCTTCGTTGTCCGAATTTTCTTTGCTTCATTTGTTACGGTATCTACGGAGAAGATTGTTTTCTTTGGCGGTGCATAATAAGGCTGCGTCTTCATAGTTCCGATCTCATGTATGGAGAATGGACATAGAAGTCGCCTTTGATGCATTGTTCCCCCTTAGCCCGTAATACTTGATGCCTTGATGCGAGAGATGATGGTACCATCACATTTTCATGTATCCATGGTCGGCTTGGGTAGAGCATTGAACGATGTTTTCGAATCGATTATATGAAATTTTGCGGTTATGCTTTGCTAAATCGCGGTCTTCATCGGTAGCGTTATTGACCGAGAGCTCTTTCTCTACCGGTTGTCCTCTTAATAACATTTTGTCGGCCTCGAGCTCACGAGCATCGATTTCCAAGTATGTTAGTGTTCGAAGACTCATTATGTGATTGATGCTCTGGATCCACCAATACTGCGGAGCGTAAACTTCCCGGTGTAAGCGAAATGTACGAGCGGTCGGTTGTGATGGCATCCCAGTAGTAGGTCATTGTCAGTGAAGGTAATACCTCGGCGTTCCTTTAACGAAGCGAACCTCGTCTAAGGAATCTCCATTGGTGAGCTAAGCGAATTTGGGATGAGAAATCGTAAATTCTCGGTTGTGGGTAGTTTCTTTAAGATGGGCTAGCACGTTTGTAGTCCACTTTGTTTCCATGCGTCTCGGCTTCTTCTCGAACGGGTATGTCTTCGGCAGGGGTTGGTTCTTCTTAGACAACCACACCTTTCCTTTGTCTTTTGGACCCCGTTCTTGGAGGTAGAACTTTTGACTTCTTAGGTTGACTTACGCCAATTTCTTGAATCTAGTGTTGAGTTTGTCGGTGTCTCTGAATCGGAATGGCCCAGCTCTTGGATTATCTTTAAAATGCGAAGACTCCCCAACTACGCTCATGCTTGGAGCTCACCGAAACTCTAATATATTCAAATCTCTCTGGAAAAACACGCCGTCGGCGACCTATCCCTCGTCGTCGGCGGGCTAGTTTAATTTTCATCTCTTTTAGTCCTTTCGTTCCAGATTTGCTCTTTTTTCCATCTTTTTGCTCCATTACCTATAAATCTTCATTCCTGCAATAAAACATAGAAAATATCTTTCTTTAAAGTGCAATTTCATATAAAATTGGTATGAATTTCTCAATATATTTTTCTCTGGTCAAAATCCCCCAAACTTAACTATTACTTGTTCTTAAGAAAACTTGATACTATATAAAAGTAATGATTATTTGTAATAAAGCTTTAATTCAGAAATAATATGAATTTGGTTTGAATAAATATTATTGTAAAGTTTATTAGAAAAATTTTTAGATAATTAAATTAACTCTATAGATATAAGACTATTTAGTCATCAAGTTTAAGATTTCTAGTTTTCTATTTATTTCAAGAATGACTATATTTTGCAATATTAAATTACTTAGGATATTCAGATGATAGGAAATTCATGAAAACACTACTTAGTAAAATACTAATCCATATATATAAGTTCAGAAATGCAACTGAGTTTTTTCCCTTTAGGTTGATTCAAATGAAGCCAATTTTTTATAAGGCTTCTCCTCAAGCTTCTCCTCACATTTTTTCTTTTTTTTATTTGGATTGTATATCAATCCTTTTTTTTATTGTATTTCAAACCTATATTTTTTCTTTTCTTTTCAGGGATAGTTTTTCAATCCTTCTTTTTCTTGTTCAAGTGAGGATTACTATATCTGGATAGCCTGTTAATGATTTTGAAATTCATTTTCCTCTTCCAAAATTTGAAACATGAAATATTTCCTTATCTTATATGTATTTCATAGTTTTTACATCATTGAGTTCCAATCTTTTCTTTCTCAACTAAATACTTAAGAATTTCATATTTTAAAATATAGTTTTCCTTACTTTAACTAGTTAACTATATTCCTTATCCTCTTATACAAAATATCTTAATCTACAAAATTAGTTTAATCACTTTAAATATTTCGTTTAACTTTCTATAATAATTAAATAAATTAATTCTAGTTTACTGAATTAAATTCATTATAGAAAATCAATTTATAATAATTTGAAAATATTTATTGAGAATAATTTAATACTTAAATTTTTGTTTTTCCCTCCCCCAAACTTAAATTTTTCTATCTATTTATATAGGGTGAAAAGAAAACAAATTGTAAATTTAAATCATACCTTCGTGCTTTAGGTATTTCTCCTTTTGAAGTTCTGCAGGTTCTTTTCATCACTTAATTAACCTGTACTGTTAATAACTTTCTACACATATATAATATCAAAGAATTTTACTGGGTAAAGAAGTTTTGAAATAAGTATAAAATACTAACACAACTTATACTTAATATAATACTAAACACAATTTAACACAACATCCACATACAAATCAAGTTTCAAGGTTACAATAACAGTCTGAAATGTTAAAATTTAAAAGCCACACAAATCTAACTTATACAATTAAGTTTAAATGTCTTACACAATATAGTAATCAAATTACATAAACTAAACAACAATACTGATTTTAAGAAAATAAATAAATAATAACATAACATAAATATTTAATCATAGAATCTAATCATCAACATTAAAATCCTAAACTATATCTTCATCTCCTTGTTCAGCAGGTAGAGTAGGCTGGTAGTGAGTATAACGAGGGCACTCAGGAAATATAACATCAAGCTCTCCTCTCCTATAACGATTTTCAGCATCATAATATGCCATCTCAAACTCAGAATGTCTCTGGAGATAATCGCTGTCATAATCATGCCTTCGCTCTAATCCTCCAATCCTCTGATCTATATGTTCTAAATTTTCATCAATCTTTTCAAAACTTTTCCCTGCAAAGTCAGTTCATTCATCAAATCATAAAGGGTAGGAGAACTATAGGTAGGAGGTTCATAACTGGTAGAAGGAATATCCTTACTAGTTGAAGGTGCATAGCTCCTAGTCCCAGATCTCCATCCTTCGTGGGATTCATAAGTTTTTATATTAGCCTGGGTAATGGGTTTCATAGGTTCAACCCATTCCTCATCATCTTCTGCCTCTACTCCAAACAATTGGCAGAGTGCATAAATTAGACCAAGATGTCCTAGTCCTCCTCCACTTTCACTTTTTGCAATGGCTAATATATTTTTATAAATAATACTCCCCACGTTTATACTTTTGTGGTTCTGAATACAAAAATTCAGAACTGCTCTATCTTTTGTAACTTCACTATGGTGATAGGTAGGTAACAAAGTAAAGCAAAAAAAAAATAATGCCAGGCTTTAGAGGTTGCATTTAATATAGAGAGAGGGACGTTTACCCGTTCACACTACTTAATTTTCCAAGTTCCTTTCCCATCAGTGAGAAAGTTAATTACCTCTTCCGGCGGTCCTTCCATTGTTTCGAATGTACTGTACTCACTGGTATGAAGATCTTGTACTTCGTAGAAAGAATTAATACGTGCAACAATAAAATCGACTAAAAATCCTCTAACCTTTATAGGTTCATCCTCAATCTGGTTCAAATTGGCATAAAATTCTTTTACAAGTTTAACTGCAGCCCTGTTCGTTGTATAACAGAAATTTTCCCATCTTCTCTCTTTTATCGTTTGTTCCACTTCTCCTCCTGGATTTTTAAAGACTTTGTCCTGAATGCATTTTCTTGCTTTGATATTAAAGTTGTATCTTGATTGAGCATTAGCATTCACGAACCGTGTTTCGTCAAAATCTAGTCATCTTTTCTATCGTGGAGCCATTTCTCGATCTATCAAATTTACAAAAATCTCAACTAAATTCTAAAATAATACTAGAATGGCTTCCAAAGTTGACTTAAAGTAATCTAAAATGAATTCCATGGATTTCTTCCAACTATTTTCTCAATATTTCATTTTTTTCCAAAATCTCCAAATGTGGAAGAAATACATGGCAAAAATAAAAAATTTTTACATGGGAGTGAAGCTCTTACCAAGGGACGATGAAATCCAGTGTTAAATGTGTTGAAATTGCTTCTAATCCAAGATCTCTTAAGCCCTAGGTCAGTTTTTTCGAAGCTTAAATGAAGGGGACGATGAATAGTGACAGTTTGCCGGTCAAATATAAGTGTTTTTCGGAATCTCTTCGTCAGCGGCATTAATTTAATTAGGCTAAAGTTTCTGGAAAAAGTCGATGTTGGCGGCGTCGATCTCGCTGTCGGCGGGAATTTTCCGAAAATTTAATTTAATTTTTTTTGTAATAATTTTAATTCATTTCAAGCCTTTTTAATGTATGATCAATCGATTAAATATATTTTATTGTGATTAGATACTATTTAAATTCAAATAAATTCACATGACACAAAACAACATATATTTTATATGAAATCTAAGTGTTACAATATTCATACACAATATTACTAACAAGGAATTTTCACAACCTTAACACACCAAATTCAGCGTTGCAATCCAAACCACAATACCCAAAATGCTGAAAACAAATAAACTACATAATCTCATCTATACTGAGATCATATATCAAAAATCAAAAGTGCAAATAAAATTAAATTCAAACTAACACAACACATAAACAAATAAGAATGTCTTCTACTCGTTAGTGTCAGTACTAAATTCATCTCTGATATCACCGATAGAACGTAAGTGAATGAATAGATTGTAGAAGGGCCTGTAAGGAAATTCTTCAGTAGAATTTTCTTCTATCCATCCTTTCTTTCTCAAAAGCCATATAAAACTAGCCTCATGATGTCCAGAATGATAGAAGTGTTCCTTCATCCTCCATTCAATATGATCAAATAAATCAGAGATATTATTAATTTAAATCATCACGTTTTGTACCTCTTTTCCTGTCCTTTGAGTTTTCGTAAGATCGGATTAGTTTTATCAGTAAAAGGCCTGATCGAAAGAGAATTTTGAGATGCTTGATCCATAATAATGGTTGTCTCATTATCGTTATCCAGAGTAGGAAACATATCAGTTGGATCTAAAGGCTTCCAAGGCAAAAGTACCTTTTCCCAGGCTTCATATGAAACTTGGTACTAACTACATAGTGCAAAAATTGTTGAAGGATGTCCAAGCCCATAAATTGATCCATGAATAATCAGGCCTAAAGCTGACTTCACAATAATTGAACCAACATCGATAAGTAATCTCGCTTAAATACAGTAATTCAGAATTGCACATTCCTTAGAAACTTTATTTACCCTCATAGTGGGTAACAATTTTGAAGAAATAAAGAAGTGCCAGTGTTTAGAGATGGGGTTTAGAAGTGATGCAGAAAAGCTAACATACCCGTCTTCTCTCGTTTCCCAATCTTCCGCTTCATCAGACAAATATCGATAGATCTCATTCATATTATTTCTTGTAGGAACAAAGTTGGAATAGTGGAAAATGGGTGTATTCTCCGTTGAATATAACTCATTAATTCTATAAGGAGTGAAAGTTACCCATCTGCCTCGCACATAGACGTTTCCATTATTGATTCCGTGAAGATTGGAGTAGAATTCTTTTACCACAAGGATGACTACTGCACAAGTTGTATAGCATAATACCTCCCAATGTCATCGTATAATCATTTCCTCAATAGGTGTTGTCGAATTCTCCACTCATCTATTCACGAATCCTCTTTCTTTGATCAGTCTCTTTTTCATCATTACTCTGTTGAAGATTTACTGAGCCTCATAACTGACAAATTTTCTTCGATTGAACACTTGAGATCTAGGGATTTCATGGTGATTGGATGCCATAATGATGAGTTTTTATGGAGTTTCAAATCATTTTTAAGAAGTAGATGGTTTAGAATTCGAGTTCTAGGTGTTTTTAAAGAGTAAAAACAATTAGAATTGTCAAAAACCATCAAAATAACTCCCTAAACCGCTCTTTCACCGATCTCGCCATCGGTGGCAATGATCTCACCATCGGCGAAATTCTTAAAATAATATAAACTGAATTTTGGCGGTAGAAGTCGTTGTTGGCGGGATCGATCTCGCCGTCGGCGGCTAAGGTAAAAATTGCCCAGTTTTGCTCTGGTATAAATGTTTTCCAAATTTTTCTATGGATCCAGTATCGTGATGATTATAAAGATAAATATGAGTAGTATATTTCATTTATATCATAATTATTAATAAATCAAATAAATATACTATCATTATACATAAATAAAGATTACTATTGGTTGCCTCCCATAAAGCGCTTGGTTTAACGTCGTCAGCCCGACCTATTCAGGTTATTAATCAGGTTAACTGAGCATTAAAACCTCTTTAGAATTTGGTCTTCTTCCTTCAAAATATGGTTTTAATCTTTACATTTACTTTAAATTTATGTCAAGTCTTTGGATCTTCAATTTCTACAGCTCCGTATGTAAATATTTGAGTTATTGTGAAAGGTCCTAACCATCGAGATTTCAATCTCCCAGGAAATAATTTCAACCTTGTATTATAAAATAAAACTTCTTGTCCTGGTTCAAATTTTTTTTGGTTAATCTTATGATCATGCCATAATTTCATTTTCTCTTTATAAATTCTATCATTATTATAGGATTCATTCCTTAATTCCTCTAATTCATTCATCTGCAACAATCTCTTCTCACCAGCATCTTTTAAATTATAATTAAATTCTTTAATCGCCCAATACGCTTTATGCTCAAATTCAACTGGTAAGTGACAAGTCTTTCCATAAATAAGCCTGTAAGGAGTCATTCCAATCGGGGTTTTATAAGCAGTCCCGTATGTCCATAATGCAGCGTCTAGTCTTGTAGACCAATCTAATCTACTAGGGTTTACAGTTTTTTCTAAGATTCGTTTAATTTCTTGATTAGAAACTTCAGCTAATCCACTGGTTTGTGGATGATAAACAGTCAAAATTTTATGAATAATGTTGAATTTTTCTACTAATTTGTGAATAAATTTATCCCTAAAATGGGATCCTCCGTCAGTGATAATCACTCTCAGCATTCTGTTTCTTATGAAAATATTTTTTATTAAAAATTTTGAAACTCTCTTAGCATCACAACAAGGTAAGGCTTGTGCTTCAATCCATTTAGAAACATAATCAACAGCAACTGATATATATGAGTTTCCAAATGAAGGAATAAATGGTCCCATGAAATCTAGTCCCCAAACATCAAACATTTCAACTTCTAATATAAAATTTAGAGGCATTTCATTTCTTCTAGATATATTACCTACTCGTTGGCATTTATCACAAGTTTTGATATAGCTATAAATATCTTTAAAAAGAGAAGGCCAATAAAATCCAGATTGTAAAATTTTATAAGAAGTTTTATCAGTTCCAAAAATGTCCTCCAAATTCTGAATCGTGTCATTTTTGGATGATATGTTCGGTTTCTTCATAGGGCGCACATCTTCTAATAATTAAATCCATACATTGCTTATATAAATATGGTTCATCCCAAAAATATGTTTTAGCATCATGAATGTACTTTTTCTGTTGTTGCAGAGTTAGCATGGGTGATAAAATATCACTTACAATATAATTAACTATATCAGCATACCAAGGTATTTTCCACTCATTAATATGATACAGTTGTTCATCAGGAAAACTGTCTATAATTTCATTGTCAGTGTCTGATAATTTGCAATAGTCTAATCTTGACAAATAATCTGCAATTTTATTATCAGTTCCCTTTCTATTAATTATTTAAAAATCAAATTCTTGCATAAGTAATATCCATCTGATTAATCTTGGTTTGGTATCCTTCTTTTACATTAAATTTTTTATAGCAGAGTGATCAGTATGCATAATATATTTAGTTTCAATTAAATAAGATCTAAATTTTTGAAAAGCATATACAATTGCTAATAATTCTTTTTCTATAACTGTATGGTTAATTTCAGCATTATTTAAAGTTTTACTAGCATAGTATATAACTTTAAAAATTTTATCATACATTTGTCCATGAACAGCTCCTATAGCATAATCACTAGCATCACACATAAGCTCAAATGATTTCTCCCAATCAGGTGAAACTATTATAGGTGCTGTGATTAATTTATCTTTTAATAATTCAAAAGCATTTAAGCATTCTGTATTGAATTCAAATTTCTTGTCTTTTTCTAAAAGTTGTCATAGAAGTTTCGTAATTTTTGAAAAATCTTTTATATAACGTCTGTAAAATCTGGCATGTCCAAGAAACTTCTTACCCCTCTCAGTGTATTAGGAGGTGGTAATTTAGCTACAACTTGAATTTTTGCAGGATCTACTTCCATGCCATTTTTCGAAATTTTATGTCCTAATACAATTCCTCCTGCAACCATAAATTGACATTTCTCCCAATTTAAAACTAAATTAGATTTTTCGCATAGCTCTAAGAATTTTTCAAGATGATCCAAGCATATTTCAAATGATGTTCCAAATACAGAGAAATCATCCATAAATACTTCTATTCCATCATCAATTAATTTACTAAATATAGACATCATACATCTGTGGAATGTTGCAGGTGCATTACATAGTCCAAAAGGCATTCTTCTAAAAGCAAATGTTCCCCAAGGAAAGGTAAATATACTTTTCTCTTGATCCTCAGGAGCAATAGGAATTTGATGATGGCCAGTATATCCGTCTAAAAAACAAAAGTATTTGTGCCCAGCAAGTCTATCCAACATTTGGTCTAGGAATGGTAAAGGGAAGTGATCTTTCCTGGTGGCTGCATTCAATTTTCTATAATCAATTCATACACGCCATCTAGTAACTTGTCTTATAGGTATTAAATCATTATTTTCATTAGTTTCAACACTCACTCCTCCTTTTATAGGAACACAATGAATTGGGCTTACCCAAGAACTATCCAAAATAGGATATATAATACCATTATCTAACTACTTTTATATTTCTTTCTTGACTACATCTTTCATTATTGGGTTTAATCTCCTTTGGGGATCAACTCTTGGTTTATGTTCATTATCCAAAATAATTCGGTGCATACAAATTGAAGGACTAATTCCTTTAATATCAACTAAGGTCTAACCAAAAGCTTTCTTATACTTTTTTAAAGTCTTCAAAAGCTTTTGCTCTTGTAATTCATTTAATTCTGCCGATATAATAACTGGTAAGGTTAAATAGTTACCTAAAAATGCATACTTTAAATGAGTAGGTAAAATTTTTAACTCAAGTTTAGGAGGTTTAATAATCAACTGAACAATATTCTTTTCAGCATTATCCATAATATCCATCATCTCAAATCTTTCTTGTATATAATTTAATTCTTAATTGTCTGTTTCTTCAATCAATTCTATAATTTCTATTTCTGATTTATCTTGAAAGTATTCTTTAAAATGTTTGTTTTGTAGATGTTCAATAATTTCCATTCGAAAACATTCATCATCTCTTTCAATAGCAGGATATTTCATTGATTTTGCTATGTTAAAATTTACTTCTTGATCGTTTACTCTCATAGTTAATTCTCCTTTTTGAACGTCAATCATAGCTCTTCCAGTAGCTAAGAAGGGTCTTCCTAAAATTATAAGTATTTATTTATCTTCCTCCATATCTAAAACAATAAAATCCACAAGGAAGATAAATTTATCCACTTTTATTAACACATCTTCAATAACTCCTTTAGGATATGTCACTGATCGATCAGCTAACTAAAGAGTTACTAAAGTAGGTGAGACTTCTCCCAATCCTAATCTTTTAAAAATTGATAGAGGCATAAGATTGATACTGGCTCCTAAGTCACATAAAGCTTTTCCATATAATTTTTCTCCAATAGCACAAGGTATAGTGTAACTACCAGGATCTTTTAATTTCTCAGGAAGCTTTTCTGAATAATTGCACTACACTCTTCACTAAGTGCCATAGTTTCATTATCTGTGAACTTTCTCTTCTTGTTTAAAGTATCTTTCATAAACTTCACATAATTGGGCATTTATTCTAATGCTTCTACAAAAGGAATGTTCACCGTTAATTTCTTCAAGATTTCAAGAAATTTAGAAAATTACTTATCCTTTTTATGTTGCTTTAATCGCTGAGGGAATGGTGGTGGAGGTTTTTCTACATAAATTTTTATAGGTATTTGTGGATATTCTAAATTTCGATCTTGCTGATCCTTCCCTTTTTCAGTTTCCACTTTCTCTTTTTCACTTTCCGTTTCTTTTTGTATTCTTGTTTCTAATTTTTTTCCACTTCGTAATTGTATCTCTTTGATTAGTTCTTTTCGTTGGTCTTTAGCATTTATTTCTACATTACTAGGAAAAATTCCAGGAATTCTATTATTAAGTGCAGTAGCGATATGCCTAAGTTGAGTTTCAACATTTTTAATCGTAGTTCCTTGATTTTGTAATTGGTTCCCTTGAATTTGTAGCTGATTTCCTTGATTCTGCAAATGCTGACTCATATTGAATATTAATTCTTCCATATATAGTTTTTTTCCTTAAATTGAGAGTTATTATTAAATCTAGGTGGATATGAAGGTTTATAATTAGAATTTCCTTGGTTAGATGAAATTCCTAATGAATTCATTGAGTTTTTCATCCAATTATGATTAGCAGAGTTGTTATTCCAATTAAAATTTGGATGGTTCTTCCAACCAGGGTTATAATAATTTGCATAAGAATTATTATGTCTATTATTAATAACATTTAAAGTCTCATATGAAGATTGAGCATATATAAGTTGTCCAGATGAATTTTCTTTTATTATAGTAGGAGAATAATTCATTCCAAAATGATCTAATTTCTTAGATATAGCAGCAATATGAGAAGCTAACATAGATATTGCATCAGAGTCATGGATACTAGCTATATTCTTTTTAGGATTTAACCTTTCAGAAGGCCATTGAAAATTGTTGGTAGCATTTCTTTAATTAATGAATAAGCCTCATCAAATGGTTTTGACATTAATGAACCTCCAGCAGTAGCATCTATAATAAATCTAAGAGATCCTACTAATCCATTTTAAAAAGTTTGTATAATTAGCCAATCTGGTAATGCATGATGTGGGCATTTCCTAAGAAGATCTTTAAATCTCTCCCAAGCTTCGTATATTGATTCTCCGTCAAACTGACTAAAAGATGTTATGTCATTTCTAAGCTTTGCAGTTTTTGAAGGAGGAAAGTATTTGGATAGAAATTTTTGTGATAATTCTCCCCAAGTTCTAATAGATCCAGGTGCTAACGAATTTAACCACATCTTAGCCTTATCCCTTAAAGAAAAAGGAAAAAGCCTAAGTCTAACAAAGATCATTAGATACCCGTCATATTTAAAAGTAGCACAAACTTTCAAAAAACTAGCAAAATGTAAATTAGGATCTTCATTTGGCAAACCACTAAATTGATTATTTTGTATCATTTGAATAATTACAGGTTTAAGCTTGAATGAATTAGCTGCTACATCAGGATTTTGGATAGTTAAGTGAATTTCATCTAATGTAGGGTTAGCGTAATCTCTTAAAGGTTTTGGTTGATTTGTATTTTCAATTTTTGGATTATTTTCCATTTGATTTAAATTTATAATTTCTTTTTTCTGTTTTCTAATTCTTTTAATAGTGCGCTCTAATTCTAAATCGTAAGGTATTAAGCATTCGGTTCCAAATTTACGCATACACAACTTAAAGTAGATTTTAAAATAGTCCGTTACTCTAGTACTTATCTTTAATAATTATTTTTTTCAATTACGTTAATAATTACTTCACTTCCCAGACAACGATGCCAAAAACTTGGCCGCTACACAGCAGTTGAGGGGCACAATGTAAATATGTTGCGGACCTTTATAATTATATAATTGTTTAATAAGGTAAAAATAACAAATGTACCCCTTTTGTATCTACATAAGTATACGTATCCCTCAAGTTATAAAGAGGTCTAATGGAGTCCTGGATATCGATCCCACATGGAAGTTAAAGATTAAGAACTAATTTTAGCAGATGCAATTTTTATCCAATATACGGAAATAAAGAACACTTATACTAACTTCTATTACTTAATTTTTAAATGGAAGATTTCAATTTAGAAAAAGTATCTTTCTCCTTGTTAAGATAATTAAGTGAGTGAATAAAATAAATTAGTTAGAATTATGTTGTGCCAAATAGGAGCATTCCTATTCTTTACCCTTTGGTCCAGGCATAAAGAACAATGACTAATCCTATACTTGGTTACTGAATCTGCAGCTAGGCTAGGAGGATACCGGCTCTCACTTTAGAGCTCCCACGTTCCACTCTCCTGAGGGCTAACATCTACACTTCAACTTCCAAACAATAGGACCGAATTGAAGATTTTAGTCTGTCACACTAAAATATTTAATTCTACGCCCGATAATGCACCCTCGTTTCAAGGGTTTTGAATTCCCTAAATTTTTTATGTAATCTTTACTATAGTTGATAATTCAACATATTTTAACAGTTCAATTGGCCAGATTGAAAGTAAATTAAGTTTTAAGTAAAAGATTATCACAATTTTTATTTAATGTTTAAGGCACAACTAATTCAAATTTTATTTCACAAAATCTCGATAACAAGGAGAAAGACAGAGAAAATTACTCAGAATGCATAGGAAGAATAACACAAAATTTGGATTTCATTTAAAGCTATAAAATAATAAACAAAAATTTATCTCAAATCTTCTCCCTATGTAGACTCCTTGAAGTTCCTCTAACTCTTCCTTCTTGTACGATACACTCAATTATACTCACTAATATACAATAGAACACACTAATGCACTCAAAATAACACACAATAGACTCACCACACACTACTGACTTTCACACTTTCGGCCTAAATTCATTTATATTTAAATAAGAAGAAATTTATCCAAAGGTTACTTAAGCATCTCTTCAAAAAGCGTCCAAATTCAATGTATTTGGCTTGAATAGACCTTCTCACCGTCGGCGGGCTCGTTGGCACCGTCGGCGGGCTTCTAGAACATTGGCCAACTACTAAGGTTCGCTGTCGGCGGGCTCCTATATAATATATTCAAATCTCTCTAGAAAAACACGCCGTCGGAGGCCTATCCCTCACCGTCGACGGCCTATCCCTCGCCATCGGCGGGCTAGTTCAATTTTCATCTCATTCAGTCCTTTTCGTTCCAGATTCGCTCTTTCTTCCATTTTTTTGCTCCATTACCTATAAATCTTCATTCCTGCAATAAAACATAGAAAATACCTTTCTTTAAAGTGCAATTTCATATAAAATTGGTATGAATTTATCAATATATTTTTCTCTGGTCAATTAGGCATCTCTTCGAGATTCTCGTCACTTTTCTTTCATTTATTTTCTTTTGCTTTTCTTTTCTTTTCTTTTTTTTCTGTTCTTTTCTTTTAAGTGAGGATTATTGTATCTGGATAGCTTTCAATAACTTTGAACTTCACCCTTTTCACCCTAAATTTGAAACTTACCACATTCATTTAGCTTATAGGCATTTCTTTAGCTTATTCATGATTCATTATAGAGTCTCAATCTTTTCTTATCACATAAGGTTTTAAGATTCTTAATATTTCAAACATAAAGTTTTTCTTACTTTGAATAGTTGATTATAGTCATATTCTCTTATACCAAATATCTTAGCCTACAAAATTAGTTTTCATTACCAAATACTTTCATTCAATTTCAAAAAATACTTAAATAAAATCAAAATACAATTATCTGAAATTGAGTTCTATTACAGGAAATCATGTTAATAATCTTGAAAATAATTTTAAATGAGAACAATTAATAGTTAATTTTTTCCCTCCCCCAAACTTAGACATTTGAATATCAATACAATTAGCAAGAGAAGAAAGAAAAAATTTAAACTTATAACTCATACCTTAATATGTTAGGTTTTTCTTACCTTTGCGTTTAAGCAGGATTTTGTTCATAAAGTAGAAGAGTAGGCTTGAAATAATTTAGAGCATTTCTATACACAAATATGGGTTAGAAATTTGTAAGGGGAAGAGTTTAAAAACATACAACATAAACTGTGCACACAACATTAACATCCAACTGTTCCTATCACAGATTAAGCTAATAAATCAAACACATGAAAACTATACTATCACATCACATACATCACAAATCAACATAAAGTCTGCTACAAGTTTAACATGACATCACAAATACTATCAGAAAGAGTCTCTGGTAAATCTCATATACAAAACACAAATTTAAAATAAAATGAAAATAAAACCATAAAACTACCAATCTTCATCCTCTACAGGAGCTCCACCATCATCAGGTTCTTCAGGCTGGTATGGAGTATACTCAGGGTAAGTAGGAGATACAGCACTAGTGTCTCCCGTGAAAAATCACATTTGTGCATCATGATAAGCAATCTTATATTCTCTCCACTGCACTTGATAATCATCATTTATCTTATTCCTTACTTCTAGTTCCTATACTCTGGTGTTCAACCTTTCCAATTGATCCATAACATCATGTAGAATAGGCTCCCTAGATGTAGATAGTCTCTCGCGACTAGAAGAAGGCTCATCAGCTTTCTTACCCCACTTACATCCTACATGGGCTTCATAAGTTTTCAAATTTAGTTTAGTAATGGGCTTCAGGGGATGGACTACCTCATCATTATCTTCAGTTGCTACACCTGACTGAATACACAAGGCATGAATCAGGTTGGGGTGTCCTAGTCCACCTATAGTCTCTCCTTTTGAGCTCATCAAAATAATTTTATGAATAATAGCCCCAATATTTATATTCTTCATGTTCTAAATATAGTAATTCAAAACAGCTCTATCTACAGTAACCTCGCTGTGATGGTTGGTAGGCAAAAGTCTTGCAGAAATGAAATAGTGTCAGGCTTTGGATACAGGATTTAAAGTAGAATGGGGGAAGTTAACATTTAGCCTTTGTTTAACCTTCCATTCCCCTTTTCCATTAGTCAAAAAGTTTACAATCATATCCAATGCTTCTTTCGTAATAAGAAAATTTTTGTATTCACAAGAAAAAGGTGCTCTTAACTGATAAAATGCATTAATGTGAGCAGGGGTAAATTCAACCATTTATCCTATAACTAGTATGTATTCACTCTCAGAATAATACAGATTTGCATAAAATTCTCTAACAATTCCCAGCATCGCTTCAGCAGTGAAATAATAGAAAATCTCCTATTGACGATTCGCAATAAGTTCTTCAAGCATACCTCCAGGATTTTTAAAGGCTTTCTCTTGAATACATTTCTTATTGCTAAGAAACATATTAACATGTGAATAAGCCTTGAAATTCACAAATTTGCTTTCATAATACTCAAATTTTCTCTTCTCCTTTGAAATTCTTGGAGTCATTTGTCTAAAGATATCAAATTTATCCAAATCAATTTTAAAATTGCAATGTAATAGACTCCAAGGTAAATTTAAAAAGATATGAACTCAAAGTCCACGAAAAATAGGTGTCGACCTCTGAAATATATATATACCAATCAGTTTTGGTATATAAAATCCAATGAGTAGATATATATATATATACCATTTCGATCTGTACATCTTCTGTTTTTGTTTGGGGTCATTGGGATAGTTTTGGTTTACTCTCAATGGGTTTTTGCTTGTAATCCTTCTTTTGGTATTAACATGTAAGGAGCCTATGTAGCCCCATTTTTTTACATATATATATATATATATATATATATATATATATATATATATATATATATTAACACAAACAACACAAAACATCACTTTCATATATAAAATCCATGTTTCAGACACATACACATAACACTAAATACTACACATCATCAAGCCATATAACTCTAAAATTTCAGCGTCAATCACAACCACAACATAATAATGTTGAAAACTAAACAAGAAAGCAAGTTCAAATATAACGACCAAGCAAAGCAATCAAAGACATAAACACATAAATACAAAAATCAAGTTTTCATTCTTCCTCAGAACTATCATCAACTCTAAGATCTCTAATTGATTGAGCATGAACGAACAGATTGTAGAATGGATAAAACGGGAATTCTTCAGTAGAATCCTCTTCAATCCAACCTTTCCTTTTCATTAACTGCATCAAACTCCCTTCAAGATATCAAGAATGATAAAAGTGCTCCTTCATTCTCCAATTCAGATGATCAATGAAGTCAAATAGATTATTGATTGCGTTCATCAGGTGTTGCACTTCCTTCTCTAATTTTTTAATTTTCTTCAAGATGATCTGTGCACTTTAAGGAAAGTAAGGAGGAATAGGTGTCGACCTCTGAAATGGTTAATCTTCAATGATGCTTATATCATTCATATCACCAACTGCCTGGTTACTATATGCATCTATTGGGTCTATAGGATTCCAAGGTAGAAGTACTCTTTCCCAGTTCTCATATGGCACTTGTGTTTGGCTGCAGAGGAGAAATATGGTGGAAGGATGTAGAAGCCCATACTTTGATCCATGAATGATCAATCCCAAAATGGATTTAACAATTATTGAACCAACATCAATAGGCATCCCCATTTGAATATAGTAGTTCAGAATAACATACTCCTTAGTTACTTTACTGATTTTCATAGTTGGGAGAAATTTTGCACATATGAAATAATGTAAGTGTTTTGACATAGGATTTAACAGTGTGGTGGAGAAACTTACATTCTTGTTATCTCTTATCTCCCATTCATCACTTTCATCTGTCATATATAGGTATATATCATTCATATTGTTCTTCGTCGAGGCAAAATTTGAATAGTGGCAGATTGACACATTCTCATTCATCTATAAATCATTAATCTTTGCAGAAGTAAATGTGACAAACCTACCTCGCACATAGACTGATCCTTGGTGATTCCAAGAAGATTTGCGTAAAACTCTTTCACAACCAGGACAACTACAGTGGTAGTAGTATAACACAATACTTCCCAATGTCTCTGAACAATAATTACATATTTTCTAGTGGTAGGAGAATTCGTACCTCGAATCACAAAGCCTCGCTCCTTGATCAATCTCATTTTCGAGATATTTTTGTTGAATAAGCGTTGCGCTTCAAAACTGATGAACTTTCTGCGGTTGAAAACTTGAAATCTTGGAGTTTTTATCGAGTCGGAATCCATTTGGACTAGATTTGGGATCTTCCTCTTCATTCCTTTGGTACTTCCTGAATCTAGGGGTGGTTTTTAGGAGTTCTAATGGAAGATTTACTGCCTAGAACTGGCAAAACTCGAATTTAAAGACGAGAAACTATTTTCTAAATAGTGGCGCAGTCTGGCGCTGATAAAGTGTCATTCGGCACTATTTCAAATTTTGCCAAACTTCGATTTGATTCATTTCTTACATGTTGTTAATGATAATTAAGGAAGAATAAGACTTATTTAAGTAATAAACAAACACAAATAACACATCAAACAAAGTAAACACTCAATAAATGTGGGTTACCTCCCATAAACCGTTGGTTTAATGTCGTCAACCCAACAAAACCTCCAGTTTTGCAGGTTGATCCAACATTAAAACTTCTTTAAAATTAGGTCTATTGCCTTCAAAATATGGTTTTAATATTTGGTCATTAAATTTGAATATTCTTCCAGATTTAGGGTCTTCGATAATCACAGGTCCAAACTGATATATTTTTACGACAATGACAGGTACTCTCCATCTAGATTTAAGTTTCCGAGGACATAATTTAAATCTTGTATTATATAATAATAATTTTTGTCCTGGTTCAAATTCCATTTTAACAATCTTCCGATCATGCCATATTTTTCTTCTCTCCTTGTATATTATATCATTATCATATGATTCATTTCTGATTTCTTCCAATTCATTCAATTGCAACAGTCTCTTCTCACCAGCATCTTTCAAATTAAAATTTAATTTCTTTATCATTCAATATGCTTTATATTTTAATTCAACTAGCAAGTGACAAGTTTTTCCAAAGATTAATCTATAAGGGGACATTCCTATAGGAGTTTTATAAATAGTTTTGTATGCCCATAAAGCAGTATCTAATCTAGCAGACCAATATAATTTCTCAGGATTAATGAATTTCTTAAAAATTCATTTAATTTCATGATTAGATACCTCTGCTAAACCATTAGTTTGGGGATGATAAGCTGTAGATATTCTATGCATAATATTATACTTTTCCACCAATCTCTGAATCAGATTATTCTTAAAATGGGATCCTCCATCAATGATGATTACTCCAGGCATTCCATATCTTATGAAAATATTTTTCATTAAAAACCTCTAAACACTTCTAGCATCACACCTAGGTAAAGCTATTGCCTCAATCCATTTTGATACATAATCAACATCAATCAGTATATATACATTTCCAAATGAAGGTATAAATGGTCTCATAAAATCGAATCCCCAAGCATAAAAAATTTCAATTTCCAAAGTAAAATTAAGAGGCATGTCATTTCTTCTAGATATATTGCCTATTCTCTGACATCGATCACAAGTTTTGATAAGTCAATAACCATCTCTGAAAGTGTAGGCCAATAAAATCCATATTGTAAAATCTTATATGCAATTATATCAATTCTGAAATGTCCTCCAAATTCAAAATCATGACATTCTCGAATAATTCTTTCAGTTTCTTCATAAGGCACACATCTTCTAATAATAAGATCATTACATTTCTTGTACAGATAAGGATAATTCCAGAAATAAAATTCAGCATCATATTTAAATTTTTTCTACTGTTTCATTGTTAAGTCAGGTCGTAAAATGTTACTAATGATGTAGTTCACAATATCAGCATACCACAGTAAATTTCCTTCAATAAAATTTTGTAATTGCTCATCAGAAAAAGTTTTAGTGATTTCCTTTTCAAAATCATCAAAATTAGGTTGTTCAAGTCTAGATAAATGATCAGCTATTTGATTATCGATGCCTTTCCTATTAAAGATCTCAAAATCAAATTCTTACATTAAAAGTATCCATCGAATCAGTCTTGGTTTTACATTCTTCTTTTGCATTAAATATTTAATAGTAAAATGATCAGTATGCCCTATACATTTAGCTCCAATTAAGTAAGATCTAAATTTTTCAAAGGCAAAAACGATCACTAATAACTCTCTTTCAATAGCGGTGTAATTAATTTTAGCATCAGTAAGAGTCTTACTAGCGTAGTATATAACTTTAAAAATTTTGTCATGTCTTTGCCCTAAAACAACTCCAATAGCATAATCACTAGCATCGCACATTAATTCAAATGGTTTCTCCCAGTCAGGTGAAACTATTATAGGGGCAGTGATTAATTTTTCTTTCAATAGATCAAATGCTTTTAAGCATTCCTATCTTTTCCCAAAAGTTGGCATAGAGGCTTAGTAATCTTTGAAAAGTCTTTAAAATATCGCCTGTAGAATCCTACATGTCCCAAAAAGCTTCTTACCCCTCTCACAGTTGTGGAGGTGGTAATTTTTCTATAATTTGGATCTTTGCAGGATCTACTTCCATGCCATTTTCAAGTATTTTATACCCAAGCACAATTCCTACTTCAACCATAAATTGACACTTTTCCAGTTTATGACTAAATTTGTTCTTTCGCATACCTCTAAAATTTTTCTAGGTTGCATAAGCATGCATCAATTGAATCTCCAAATACTGAGAAATCATCCATAAACACTTCTATTCCGTCATCAATTAATTTGCTAAATATGGACGTCATTTATCTTTGAAATGTTGGAGGTGCATTACATAATCCAAAGGACATTCTTCTAAAAGCAAAAGTTTCATAAAGGCTAATAAATGTAGTCTTCTCTTGATCCTGATGAGCAATAGGTATTTGGTCATAACTAGTATATCCATCTAAAAAGCAATAGTACTTGTGTCCAACAAGTCTGTCTAGCAATTAGTCTAAAAATGTTAAAGGAAAGTGATCTTTTCTGGTGGCGGTGTTTATTTTTCTATAATCAATACATATTCGCCAACCAGTGACTTGTCTTGTCGGTATAATTTTTTTTTGATCATTTATGTCAACAGTCACTCCTCCTTTCTTAGGAACACAATGAATTGGGCTTATCCAAACACTATCAAAGATAGGATATATAATTTCAGCATCTAACCACTTTAAAATCTCTTTTTTAACCTTTTCTTTCACTATTGGGTTCAGTCTCCTTTGTGGATCAACTCTAGGTTTATGTGGTTCATTCAACAAAATTTTGTTCATACAGATCGATGGATTGATTCCTTTAATATCAGTTATGGACCAACCAAAAGCCTTTTTGTATCATTTTAAGGTGTCGAATAATTTTTTTTTCTTGATATTCATCTACATCCGAAGATACAATGACTGGTAAAGTAGATGATTCTCCTAAGAACATATACTTCAAACGATTACGGAGAATTTTCAGCTCCAGTTAAGAGGGTTTAATGATAGATGGAATTAAAATTTTATCTCCATTTTCCATAGTATCCAATCTTTCAGATTTTTCCTGAACAAATTCTAACTTTTCATTCTTCATATCATCCAAATCATCTTCACCTTCACTTTCATATTCATCCTCACATTCCAGATTTTCTTAAAAAACTTCTTTAAAATGATCTTCTCTCAAATAATCACAAATTTTCATTCAAAAGCACTCATCGTCTTTTTCAGTTGAACGGTCTTTCATAGATTTCAGAATGTTGAAAGTTACCTCTTGGTCAATAACTCTCATAGTTAATTCTCCTTTTTGAACATCGATCATAGCTCTCCCAGTAGCAAGGAATGGTCTTCCCAAAATAATTGGAATTTATTTATCTTCCTTCATATCTAATACAATAAAGTCCATAGAAAAGATAAATTTATCCACCTTTACTAATACATCTTCCAAAACTCCTTTAGGATAAGTGATACAACAATCAGCCAGTTGAAGAGTCACAGATGTAGGTGGAATTTCTCCCATTCCCAATCTTTTGAAATTTGATGAAGGCATAAGATTAACACTAGCTCCAAGATCACATAAAGCTCTTCCGAAAAATTTCTCACCTATAGCACATGGAATAGTGAAACTACCTGGGTCTTTAAGTTTTTCAGGAAGTTTTTTCTGAATAATTGCACTACACTCACCGCTAAGTGCAACAATCTCGTGGTCTTTGAACTTTCTTTTCTATTAAATAATATCCTTCATAAACTTTGCATAATGAGGTGTCTGCTTTTATGTTTCAACCAAGGGAATATAAATCGTTAATTTCTTAAGAATTTCCAAAAACTTTTCAAATATGTTATCTCTGTTCTATTTCTTTAGTCTTTGAGGAAAAGTAGGAGGTAGTCTTTCAACAGTTTTCTTCATTGGTTCTAGCGGATATTCATTTGGATATATCTTATTAGAACCTTTCTCAATGTTCACTTCCTCTCTGTCAACTTTGACTTCTTTTTGAACACTTGGTTCCAATTCTTTTCCACTCCTTAATTGAATAGCCTTAATTTGCTCCTTGTTTTGATCTTTTGGGTTGATCTCAACGTTGCTAGGAAGATTCCCATAATGTCTATTATTAAGTGCAGTCAATATATGTCCCAACTGATTCTCAATGTTCTTCATCGCAACATTTTGAGCTTGAATTTGATTACCCATATTCAGAATAATTTCTTCAGTAGACAACTTATTTTCCTTATTTTGTTGATTACTATTAAAACTAGAAGGATAAAATGGTTTATAATTGGTATTTCCTTGGTTGTTCGGATTTCCAACTGGATTGATAGGATTGTCTTCATTGCGGGTTAACAATAGCATTGGTGTTATTCCAATTGAAGTTTGGCTGATTCCTCTAACTAAGATTATAATAATTCGAATAAGGATTATTGATTTTTGTTATTTATGGCATTCAAGGTTTCATAAGACATTTGAGAGTCTATCATTTGTCCTGATGAATTTTCTTCTAACACTAGGGGTGTTGGAGAATAATTCATTCCATATTGATCTATTTTCCTAGAAAGCGCAGCAATTTGAGATACTATCATAGTTATCACATCATAATCATGAATACTAGCTACTCTCTTAGGATTTACCCGCTCAAATGGCCATTAAAAATTATTAGTAGCCATCTATTCAATTAACGAATATGTTTCATCAAAAGGTTTAGACATTAATGATCCACAAGCAGCAACATCGATAATCGATCTCAAAGATCCCACTAATCCATTATAAAATGTTTAAATTATTAACCACCGAGGTAAAGCATGGTGTGGACACTTTCTCGGAAAATCTTTGAATCTTTCCCAAGCTTCATATATTGATTCTCTATCAAACTGACTAAAAGATGTGATATCATTTCTCGGCTTAGCGGTTTTGAAAGGAGGGAAATATTTTGACAGAAACTTTTGTGAAAGCTCTCCCCAAATTCTAATAGATCAGGTGCTAATGAATTTAACCATGCCTTAGCCTTATCCCTAAATGAAAAATGAAAAATCCTAAGCCTAATAACATCATTTGACACTCCATCATATTTAAAAGTAGCACACAGTTCTAGAAAACTAACGAGATCTAAGTTAGGACCTTCATTAGGTGTTCCTCCAAATTGATTATTCTATACCATTTAGATAATAGCATGTTTAAGTTCAAATGAATTAACAACAACATCAGGGTTTTGGATAGTTAAGTGAATTTCATCTCCTATTGGATTAGAATAATCTCTTAATGGTCTTAGTATATTTTCGTTTAGATTGTTTAAGTTGTTTGCCATTTTGTGAGGATTTACAGATTGGTTTTTTTTAAAATTTTCTAATAGTACGCTCTAATTCAGAATTGTAAGGCACTAAACCTATAGATCCGATACTACACATACAAACACAATAAGCACAATAAAAATAAACAAACACATATAATTATGACTTGCAATTCAAATATAAGATTTCAAATACTACAAAATTAAATTTTAGTAGTTACCTTTTCTTACCATACCTTTCATCTCCGGCAACTGCGCCAAAAACTTGGTGCGACTTTTTTAATTTACCAAAATTTAAGAACTCGTATTTAGATATATATATATATATATATATATATATATATATATATATATATATATAAACAAAAGTCCCCTTCATGTTATAGTGAAAACATAAGTACAAAACCATGGAGAAGTGGCCCCCAAACACCTAAGGGCAACAAAAGACTTCTCCCAAAAAAACAAAGTAGAAAACAACATAAGAAAAAAATACAGCTACAAACAACCCACAAAATCAACCAACCATCAATAGTGCAGTCTGAGGTAGGGAAAAGCTAATAGATCTCCAGCAATGAGAAGTTTGAGGGGTGAAGGAGGGGTGGAAGACAGAGACAGCTTGGTGGAGAGGGCACCAGCTTTTGCAAGCCAATTAGCAGGTTTATTTCCTTCTCTGAAGTTGAACTGAAAGTGGACTTTGAGTTGGGTTTTAAGTAGCTGAATCTTATGGATCCAATAATTATGATGCCAGTTGGGAGTAGTTATGTTGTCAATCATCTGAAACTTCTCTTGAGAATCTCCCTCTGCAATTAGGGAGGTCCAATGTAGCTTCACTGCCAACTTCATAGCCCAAAAAACTGCTTGTAATTTCGAATCTAAAGCATCAGTTGCCACAATCGGGGCCCTAAAAAACAGCAGACAAACCTCCTGCTGGTTTCTGAAAATGCCCCCAATGTCAGCATTTCCATCTTTATAACTACCATCTGTGTTCACTTTTACCCAATTATGCTTTGGGGGAAGCCAAAATACCTTGGTGATTTTGGGGGTCAGGCTGTTTTGAGGGGAGGTAATGGAGCAGATGTTTGGGAAGTTCTTTAATTTAATAAGTTTCTGCAAGAAGGACAAACAGTGACCAGCCACAGTCTTCACCTTAAAAAGCACATTCTCAAAAAATAGCCTTATTTATGGCCATCCAAATGAACCAAGCAGTGAGGAGGGGAAGAGTAGCAGTACCAGCATTGTTCCAGATAGACCAGCAAGTGAATAGATTATACCATTGTAAATTTAATGTGTTGAGTGTGGTCTACTGAAGGAGATTAGACTGCACTTCGCTGGGGAATCCGCATGCAAAGAATAGTATATATATATATATATATATATATATATATATATATATATTTAAAAGAAAAGAGCTAGAGTAGCTCCCTACATGTTAATGATGAGAAAAAAAACAATTACATACCCCGATCGAAGTATCCAAAAATAACTATGGTGGTATAAGATGCTACACACCACACCCTATACGTACACCACGTATACTTCCAACGAAAAAGAAAAACCAAAGCAAAACATATGTCATCCACTAATAGACACCAATCTAAAATGTGGAGCCCGCACAAGGTCCGCATCCAAAAGGTAGGACAGGGTAGGAGGAGGGGCAATCGACACAAGGACTCGTTGAGAGTGGAGGGCTTTCCTAGCTAGCTAATTAGCGGTGCCTATTACCTTCTCTCGTAAATGAAAGAGAACTTGGATATTACATTGTTGGGAGAGTCTTCGATCTTATGTATCCAATTTGAAAGATGCCAAGGAGGATGGAGAGTGTTTTGTAAGTATTGCGTAATAGCGGCGAGTCACATTCCACAAGGATATTATGCCAATGGCAGGAAATGGCTAGTCAGTATAGCCCAACAAGCTCGTCGTTAACTCAGCTTCTAAAGCATCACCGCCACAGTAGGAGAATGGAAGAGACAGATACACTTGCCATATGGATCCCCGAACACACCACCACACCCAGCATCAGCAGCTGCAAAAGCCCCATCAGTGTTAACTTTAATGAAAGTGGAGGGAGGAACCTTCCAATTAACTAAAATAATCTTGAACTGCTTGGGGTGAAGAAGGGTAGGATAGTGAAGAATGTTGGGGAAGTGCTTCCAAAGTATGATTTTAGTCAAGAAGGCCTGACAATTTGTTACCACAGTTAATACTTTTCTGCTCTCCTCCTCATTTTTACTTTGTTCCTCGTGCATCCAGATGAACCAAGCAATCAAGAATGGGACGACCACTAAATTAGCTTTATTCCATTGCTCGCCAGCAAGTGGATATGTCCTTCCAATCAAGTAGAATAGTATTTATGTTTAATAAATTGATCACTCCCTCCGTACTTCCCGAGAGAAGTAACGCTTAAAGAAAAGATGTTGCAGTAGATTCAGCAGCTAGTCCCACAGAGGTAGCACTTGGAAGGTCCTCTAATTCCCTCGAGTTTGAGGATGTCATCAGTAGGAAGTAGATGGTGAAAGAGCCTCCAGATGAAGAATGACATGGATGGAGTTAGATAATTGTTCCAGATATGTTTGCCCCAAGTAATGTCAGGCCAATTGTAAATGGTCTGGTAGATATGCTTAGTAAGGCTGTGGGGCTTACCATTCTGCCAGATAATTTTGTCAGGTTGGGAAGTATCAAAATGAATAGCAGAAACCTGTTGAGCAGAACAATCAGTCAGCAGTTCCTGAAGCTTAGTGAGGGACCAATGATTATTGTCCCAGCAGGTAGCCACAGGGAAAAGTCGTTGGTTTGTATATGGGATAGCAATCTTCATTTCAGGTGGGCACCAAGTATCCTCGCCGAACATAATCTTCCCTTGACCAAGCTCCCATGTGAAAAGTGATTCACCAGATCTCTATTGATAAGCATTTGTTTCCAAATTCTAGAGCAACCTGGTTTAATTTGGGCCAAGCCAGGGTGGCTATCTTTACAATATTTTCCTGTCAAGTAAAGTGCCCATAGAGACTTCTGTTGTCTGAATTCCACCCATAACTTGCAGAAATTGACTTTCTGCAGATGATGCAACCCTTTGAAACCCAATCCTCCAGCCCAAGTAGGTTTGGCAAGTTTCTGCCAACTTGCCCAGTGCATTTGCTTCCTCTGACCAGACCAAAGAAACCTATTAAAAATTCTTTCAATTTGGATTCGGAGCTTTTCTTTAAACAAGCCATTTGGAGAACATAATTAGGGAAGGTGGTAAGGATACTGTGAAGTAGAGTGATTCTTCCCCCATCAGATAAATAAGAATTAGCCCAATTTGAGAGTTGGGTATTCAGCTTACCAATGATCTCATCAAAGTGGAGCTGCTTAGATTTCCCCTGATCGAAGCACTCCCGTGTATTTCATAGGAAGAGATGCGAGAGAAAATCCAAGATAGCTAGTAATCCAAAGGACGGAGGTCGGGCTTGGTGTTACTAGAGAAAATCAAATCACATTTGGATTTGTTAAATTGGAGCCCGAAATATTTTGGAATTGAGTAAGGCATTCATTAACTCTCTCGACAACCAGTTTGGAAGCTCGGAAAATAACATCGATCATCAGCATACAATAGATGGGATATGATAACATTTGATTTATGATGGTATCTAGCATAGTGGTGAGGGGAAATTTGAGCTTCAAGGAGTCTAGAGAGATAGTCCATCACTAATATAAAAATGGAGGGGGAAAGAGGGTCTCCCTGTTTAAGACCTCCGGTAGCCCGGAAACCTCCCCAAGACCGACCATTTACCGAATTGAGTGATGATTGAACTTCGACCATCTTTTGATCATTTGGCGTAACTCGCTGGAAAGCCTCCGGCATGCAAGCACTTGGAGAATGAAATTCCAATCTACAGTATCATATGCTTTCTTAATGTCAAGTTTGTATATGATATTACCTCCCCTACATGTTTTGTCAAGATCAAGAAGTAATTCCCTGGGCAAGCGTAACATTGTCGCTTATGGACCTTCCTTTCACAAAAGCCGTCCGCTCGCGGGCTAATAATTTTGTCCAGATGAGGTTGTAATCTCCCCACAATAACTTTGCTAATTAATTTGCTTATCACCGTAGTTAGACTTATAGGTCCGTAATGGTTCCAATTTACAGGAGCATTTGTTTTAGGTATGAGTACAAGTGTTAGATGAGTAAAAGTATTGATTAAGATCAATGCCATTAAAGAAACCTTGAACCGCAAGCAACCACTTCAGTGTGACAAAAATTCCGAGCCTTTTTATAGAATTCAGCATTAAACCCATCCGGTCCAAGCAGCTTTAGAATTGTCAATGGACCGCAAAGCCGACCAAATTTCTTCCATAGAGGGAGTGTCGGTAAGATGGAGAGAGCTGGTGTAGTTGTGGACATCATTAAACGATTGCTATCAATAGGAATACCCGAGCTCGGCTTCGAAGGTCGAAGCTTTTAAAAAAGGAAACGAACGACTATTGGCAATATCAGTTCCATTAGTAAGAAGTGTCCCTCGATCAGTCCTGATTGAAAAAATGGCATTGTACTTCCTTTTATACTTAATACAAGCATGATAGTATTTAGTATTCCTATCCCCAAGTTTAAATTTGTTAATAGAAGCTTTCTGACTGAGGATTTGGTCTTGCCAGTTGATGTAAGTTAGCAACTTTTCTTGGGCAGCAACAAAATCCTTAAACTTGTTGTGATCAGCTTGGGCAAGCAACCTCGCATTGTTGACCTCCCCTTCGACTTGGATTACCTCCTCGAAGACATCACCAATGGACTCCGGCTCCACTTCCCGAGAGCTTTAGCCGCTTCGTTGTAGGTATTGCGAGTTTAGTAAAAGGGTTAGTAGAGGAAATCCCTTTCCAGATTGTCTTGCATAATTTTATTAAACTCGGGATGGCCTGACCAAAAGCTTAGGTATCTAAATGGAGGGGAGGAGGTTTGGGGCTGTGGAGTGGAAATGGTTAAAAGAAGGGGTCTGTGATCAGATCCAGCAAAATTAAGATGAGAAATAGTGGTATGCAGAAATTGGTGGTGCCAGGAATCATTAGCCAAAAACCTATCCAGTCTCTCCCAGATGGCCCCTCTTCTCCATGTGAACTGGTTCCCAATGTAGCCAAGATCAAAAAGGCCTGCCAAAAGGATATTATCATTAAATTCGAAATCATACCTTGGTTGGGAATTCTCCCTCCCAATTTTTCACTTGGAGAAGCTATGCTATTAAAGTCACCCCCACAATCCAACTTTGATGTTCCTCCTTACTGATTTTTATAATCTCATTCCACGAGTTAGCCTCTCGCATTTGGTACAACCAAGCATAAACAAATGTTGCCGCAAAGCTATTACCCATCAACTGAAAATGACGAGTGTAAAAACCGGGAGTGGTCAACCATAACCTTCCAAGAGAGTTCTTTTCCGCAAATCACCCAAATTTTGTTTGTGTAATTTGCATAAAAAGTGCACCTGGGGAATTTATTTAGAATTTTAGAATGGTTTTTATGGACCATTGGTTCCAAAAGAATCATACACCAAAGCTGGTGTTTTTTGTACAAGTGTAATAATCTCTTTAAGGTGAGGGGATGTGCCACCCCTCTAATATTCCAACACAGGCAGTTGATCATCAGGAGGTTTAGGGTTGGGTGATGTAGGAGTAGATTTAGATCCGGACTCGGATCGAGTGGTGGTTCTCGCTCCCGGAAGGGAGCCGAGGGGATCCATTGTGAATTCTCACTAGTTCGTATTGTTCTCGTGAAGGACCCGTTAATTTCTGCAGCCTCGGCAGAGTGATGCTTTTTCTTCTTTGACTTCGAATTTGCCGGGCTTCTTCCATTTTCTTTTGATTTTCCTCTAACATTGCCGGAGAGGGACTAACAACCGGTATGTGGAGTTCGGCATTCAAAACCTGTCCTGGAAGTACGTACTCTTTCGGGTTCTGGTTGTGCTTGATCAGAGGGGATTACATCAATTAGTTCTGAGTTACACCTGTTCATCTGAGTGTCATTAACCACTTGGGCAGGTTGGGTTACACCCTTACCTTTTTCTGGTTTTTTTGAAGGAGGTCTGAGCCTATAGCATTTTTCCTTAGGATGGCCAAACATCCCGCAGGTGGTGGCAATAGATAGGTTTATTTTCTAGTGTTACTTCCTGCCAAAACCCATCACCATTATCGAAGTAGTAATCCGGATCTTATCAATGTCCGGCGGTGACACATCTCTTTCTATCAACACCTTTGCGGCCAGTAGGGTTACCCATATCATGAGTTGGAGAGTCAACTCTAAGGGGTGTGCCCAGAGCCCTGCTAATCTGAAAAATGGAATTGGTGTGGTATAGTTGGATTGGTAGGTTTGGGAAAGTGAATTACAAAGGTTTTAAAGGGGGTTCTTTGGCAGGGTCAAATCCTGGGTACCATTTGATAAGCTTCATAGATGAATTAGCCAGCTGCATAACTTGCATTCCCAACAGCCTTGCATAGTCCTCCTCCTTAGATAGCCTAATAAGGAGGTGCCTTCCATCCATCACCCCCAGCTTCCACTGTCCTTCAAACTGAAGATTTTCAAAATGTCTCCTGACCATTTCCAATTTGGGATGTCCATATTGGAATTGACCCACAATGGTGAACTTAACAGAATCAGCCAGGGCATTCATTTCCTGAGTAGTAAAAACTATTGCAGGTCGACCATCCTTGATGCCCAGAGGTCTAACAAAAGGGCAGTCAGCCCTACCAGCAGCTGCATCATGCAGTATTTGAGGAAAAGTAAGGTGTTCTACAGATTTAGGCCCTCGACTGTTAATGACAGCGAAGCATAAGTTGGGGGGGTCATCATGGCACTAGAACTAGCCAAAGCCAAAAGGAACGCACCCCAGAAAGAATCAAGAAAAGACCAAGAGTTCAAATCAAACTACCAAACCAGAAGGCAATGGAACAGTAGTCGAATTCAAAACAGCAGGAGCCCGGGAAGCTTTAAACCAACAAATGTCCTCGCAGTAAATCCACCAAGGGTGAGCACCACTTACCAGCCCAAAGAAGAAACCTCCACCAACCCGAAAGACACCACCACGTGACTCGCCGCCTCCCAAACGAGCTCCATCACGAGCCCAAACCCTAGCAAAGCTAAGGCAGCCGCCGCCACCATGATTCTTATATATATATATATAATAGTATATATATATATATATATATATATATATATATATATATATATATATTGATTTAGTTTGATAATGAGTCACACAATTAAACTCAAGTATACGTATTGTTCAAGTAATATAGGGCTCTAGTGGAGTCCTGGATATTGATGCCACAGGGAGGCTTTAACTTTATGGTGTAGCACAGAAATCACGTATCGAGTCACAGCACAATTGCAAGTAAGTTCAATTCTTAAAATAAATACAAATGGTTGTAGTTACTATTTCTACCAAAGTACATTCTAAAATCTAGCAAGTTAAACTAACACAAGACTAGATTTATAACAAAGTACATTTGTAAGAAAGATTCATCCTCCTTTCCAATCATAATGTGTTGATTATTATGACATAGATCAGTGATGCAAATGTATTGTGCCAAATAGGAGCATTCTTATTCTTTACCCAAATTTCAACGTATAAAGAACATTGGCTAATCGTAAGTTTAGTCCCCAAATTCGTAGATAGGCTGGGAGGATACTAGCTCTCACTCCGTAGCCCCCACTTCCCTTCGCCTGAAGGCTAACTATCGCTTCAGTTTCCAAACATTAGGACAAAATTGAGGATTTCAGCCCGTCACTCTGAAATCTCTAATTATACGCCCACCAAAGAATATTTCCCTATTTATTTGCACTCAATCCCCATGAACTACATCTCTCATTCACAAAAACCTTCACTTTTGTTGTGGAACTCATAATCCTTTTGGGACATATGTTTCCCAAAAAATTTTAACAATTTAATTAGCCAGATTAAAAAGTAAATGAAGTTCGAAGTGAAAAGGTCATCACAAATTCTTCATAATAAATTAACACGTCATTTCCATATCACAACATCAACACATCACATGAAAAATAGAAAAACAAAGAAATCTACCTAAGACTCATGAGGAAAAGATAACAAAACAAGGATTTTATATATAAAAATAACGTCATACAAAGAGAGTAAAGTAAACTTATCTCAAATCTTCCCTAAGTGAATCTCAAGTAATTCCTTTGACTCCTCTTCTTTCTTCACAACAACATACAATTCTCTCTTTAGATAAGTAAGGAAGAAGAAATCTCTCACCTTCCCTCTCCTCTTACACTCCATAGAAGAGAAAACACAAAACCTAGATTTCCTAAACAAAATGGAAAGACACTCTCTCTAAACTCTCTCTACACTCTAAACTCTTCTCTCCTCTTCTCCCCTCTTCTAAACTTGGCTCCAAAGAAGTTTAAATTCGGCTAAAACTGATTTCCCAAGAGTTTCCTCAAGCATCCCTCCAAAATCCGGCCAAATACAATGAATATAGTTTGAAATTGGGATAGGGCACGGTCCGGTGCTGGATGTGGCGTCGTTCGGCACATTATTCTGCCAATTCAGTCACAACTCTCTATAAGATAGCGTGGTCTGGTGCTGGTGACAATGTCGTTTGTCGCTAGTTCAATAAAATGCAATCTTTTGTCTTTTTTGGCTCTAAATTTTCTCATTTTCAGTTTCTTTTGCTCCAAAGGCCTAAAATCATTGTACTTTGACAAAATCATGAAAAATAACTTTCTTTAAAGTGAAATATCATCAAAAATCGGTATGAAATGAATAGTAAAAAGCTATCAAATTTTCAGTGGATCACGGCCTTGACCAAAGTCTGTTGTAGAGAGCTTGGGAAATGGGGGTTTCAGTGGGGATCTTCTTCATTTGGTGTGGGGAAGGTTAGGATTAGTTTAATTTAGAGATTTGAGAAGTTTGGTGGAGTGATAGAGAATATCCTATTTTTGGGCTATTTTGGGTGGAGAAAGTGAGCTCAAGCAATGGGGAAGGTGGCTGGAAAATAAGGGGGTTGAACTTAGGAAGGTCTGGAGAAGATCTGGAAGGATTTTGGTAAATTCTCTCCAAGGAATTGGATCATCTCTCTATTTGGTCATGAGGGGGTGGTGTTTAAATAAAGGGGGAAAGGGCGGCCAATTGAGCTGGTCAGTGGGTGCAAGGTGATTCTTAGGTGGAGGGTTGTACGTTGCAAGTGACCAATCAGGTCGAGCCAGCTTGGATGGGTGGAATTGAGTTCAAACCATGGGGAGGTCTCTCTCACTTTGGGCTTTCCAGCAACTAGGTTGTCCGACCATGGCTGAGCTGGTGGCTAACTAGATCAGGGGAGTCATAGAAGCTTAATGGTGATGAGCATGGGGCTTGGGAAAGCTGGTGGCAAGGATCCTTTTGGTTTAGCCATCTTTTAGATGAAATCCCCTAAATTAGAGGACCCTTGTTCCATGGCTCATCTAGGGTGAGCTAGGTGAATCTAGGCTAGTTCTTAGGGTCCAAATGGTTACTGTGGTCGTCAGGGTTGGGATAGACAAAGTAATTTGAGGTGAGTTTAGAGTTTGAGTTCAAAACTTGGAATTTAGCTTGGGCATGGATTTGTGCTTGGCCAGAGTTTGGATTTTTATCAATTGTAAGTTCAATTTAGTTTAGAATATTGTCATGAAGAATTTGGGTAGTCAGTTTAATGGAAATTGGGAGGTTAAGGAGTTCAATTTTGAAGATTTTGAATTTTTGGGCAAAATTGGGGGTTTTGATTTGGGTTAAGCTTGAGTTTGAGCCTAAGCAAATTGAGGGTTTAAATTAGTTTAGGATAATGTTAGGAAGAGTTTAGGATACAAATTTGGGGGAATTGGGTTGGTCATAATTTGATGAAATTTAAGGGTATGGTCAAATTGAGGCAATTCATTTGGGCTTGAAATTTGAGTTTGAAATTGGGTTCAATTGGGCTATGATTTGGTTCAGATTGGGTTTGGACTTGATGAATTTGAGTTTAGATTTGAAATTAGGGAGGTTTGAAAGCAATTTGGTCGAAATTGGTGGTAATTTGGGAAATTTAGGAACTTAGAGGCAATTTGGGAATTTTTGGCTAATTTTGGTGGATTTGAATGAAATTGAAGATATGGGGTGGTTTAAATTAATTTTGGAGACATTTGGAATGAATTTGGAGGTTTTGGGAATTTTTGTGGCATGTGGGGTATTTTGGTCATTTTGGCATAGTTGGAGGTATTTTGGGAAATTTGAGGAATTTGTAGTGTTTTGGTCAATTTGAGTAGTTTGGAATGATTTGAAATGATTTTTGAAGAGAATTTAAGAATTTGAGCAACTTCATAAACAATAGAGTTTTAAGGACATTTTGGTAATTTTTTAGAAAGTTTAGGGGTAATAGGTCAAAATTGGGATTTTTTACAAAATTGGAATCAATTGACGAAGTTAATCATATGGTTACCCTTTCCTGAGCCATGAGACCAAGGGAAAATCTCATTTGGAACCTCCATATGTTGGTCATAGTCAAATCCTAGCCTAGGGCTAAGGGTCTGGGGTACCACCTACATGAGTTTACAAAAGAATGGGGAACTAGGCTAAGGGTGATTAGTTTAGGGTTTTAGGTTGTGAGTGGAGGTAAAGGGCTTAAGTGTGTGTGAGAACGACTGACCAAGGCCACATCACCCAGGGCTAACCTTAAGACCAGACAGTCTTATGGGGATTCTTCTTTCGTTTACTCAAGCTTGGCTCGATCCTACTAAGAGCTAGAGGTTAGAATAAAACATATGGAACTCCAAAAAGAGTAAAGAAGTGTTTTAGAATTTCTAATGGGGTAGGGTTCCATCACTAGTCATTTGGGATAGTCAACAAGAAATTCCTATGGCTAGATTTTAAGCTTCCAAGGAGGAAACTAGACCTCACCAAAAATGAGGTCAACATTTATATATAAAAACAAGTTTATACAACAACACAAAATAAAGTACACAACTTATCTTAATCTTCTTCCCAAGCAAATCCATTGAAGTTCCTTTGATGCACTTTTTATCTTTATAATAACACTTAGTTCTCTCTTAGAAATGTAATGAAGAAGAAATCTCTCACTTTCGTTCTCCTCTTACAACTTTATGGAAAATCATCTACAACACTCTCTTCACACTCTACAAACTCTCCCCCCTTCTCTCCCTAATCTTTTTTTGACATAAAATCACTCTTAAATAATATAGGACCAAATTTCCAAAGAGTTTCCTTTGGCATCCCTTTAAAATTCATCCAAATTCAATGCATTTGGAAAAATAACCGTTTCTGGCAATAAGGCACCGTCTTCTCTGGATTCTGGCGCTTTAAGCTGTAGTGTAATTTTTGAAAATGCCTCATTTTGACTCTAAATTTCTTTCATTTTGCTTCCTTTAAGCTCCAAATTCCTAGACTTAGTATACCTGCAACAAAACATGAAAATACCTTTCTTTAAAGTGCAATATCACTAAATATAAGCATTAAATGTATATATAAAATTGAATATTTTTTAAAGAGTATCAAAATCCCCCAAACTTAACTGTTACTAGTCATCAAGTAACTCTTTTACTATATAAAAAGTATAACTTATGATAGTGAGCTATTCTTAAAGATTGCTATAATTTTTGTTTTATAAATTAGTGAAGCTTTAGAAAAAATTTCAATAACTTAGGTTAAACTAAAAGTGTAAGAATATCTAGTAATCAAGCCTAAGAGTTCTGATTTTCTATTCATTTCAAGAATAACTGTAATTTTTTATATTAAAGATGATTATGAGATTCATATGAAAAAGAATTTCATGAGAACTTTATTAGTAAGGATTCTAATACTTAAATATAAGTTTAGAAATGTAATTAAGTCTTTTTCTTCAAGATGATTTAAGAGAAGCCAATTTTTGATTAAGCATATCCTCAAGCTTCTCCTCACATTTTTTTCTTTTATTTTTTGCTTTCTCTTTCTTTTTCTTTTGATTTTGTTTTTCTTTTCTTTTAGGATCATTTTCAATCATTTCTTTACTTTTATTTTTCATGTGAGGATTACTATATTTAACCCTTTAATAATTTTGAACTTCACTATCCTCTTCTTAAAGTTAAAACCTTCTCACATTTCTTTACTTTGTAAATTTATTTTAGCTTTAAAGAAGAGTTTTTATAGAGTCTCAATTCTTTTCTTTTTATATGTAACTCTAAGATTCTTAATATTTTAAAAATACAATTCCCTTTACTTTAAATAGTAGAAGCATAGTCTTATACTTTTATGCTAAATATCTTAACTCTAGAGTTAACCCTATTATTAAAGACTTTTAGTTAATTCTACTTTGATATTTGAAAAATAAAAAATATAGTCATCTAAAGCTAAACTCTAATACCAAAGGCCATGTTAAAATAATTTTAAAGATATAATTCATTAAGGACAACTAACGTTTAGTCTCTTTTTAAAAAAAGTTTTTCTTTCCCCCAAACTTAATTTTTTTAAGCAGGTTAGTGCATATTGTAGGTAGAAAGAAGACATTAAATGCATTTAATTAGACTAACCTTATGTACTAGGTTTTTGAACTTTATAGGTACAAATTAAGAAAACAGGTGTATAGCAGCATGTAAAATCTCATAAAACATGATAAATCAAAAAGATTTGCTAAGTAAATGAGATTTCTAAACATAAGCAATAAATTTTAAAAAAATACGATAATATATTAAAAATGATCAATCTAAATATTCAATTAACAAGTTCAACATCACAATTTACCCTGATAAGATTTAAAATTTTGACTAGCTAACCAAGACATAAAAAAACAAACTACAGTCAATAGAAATAACACAAGCTACTCATCATCATCATCATCATCATCGTCATCATCATCATCCTCAACATCTTCATCATCATACTCCTCAACATCTTTAGGCTCATAAGGCGTAAAGTGGGGGCAAGCACGAAATTCCACAATATGATCACCCCTCAAATATTTTACAAAATATCAAACTCCACTCAACTTTGCATATAATCATCATTATAGTACATGTGATCATCTATGTTTTTACCTCATTCTGTAATTTCATGATATCTCCTTGTTATATAAGTAGTTTCTCCATTACATTATGTAGGAAAAAAGTACTAGAAGTAGAAGGTATAGAAGCTAATATAGAAGGAATATTACTACTTCCACCTCTAGTTCTCAGTCTAGCATGTAACTCATATGTGTGAAAACTAGGTTTATTAATAGGATTAAGAGGCTGTAATAATTCTTCCGATCTTTCATAACCTACTTTTGATTGGTCACAAAAAATGAAAATCAGTGCAGGGTATCCTAATCATCTAGTAGTCTCTCTTCTAGAAAAACTATGGGTATTCTGATAAATAAGAGAGCCAATGTCTATATTCTTTTTTGTTGAATAGAAAAGTGCAGTACAGCTCTCTCCTTAGTAACTTCACTCAGATAATTTGTAGGAAGAAGTCTAGTTGAAATAAAACAATAATATGCTTTAGATTGAGTATTTAACATCAAAGTAGAGAATTTTACCTTATGATTATTCTTGATTTTCCAAACTCCTCTTCCATGGGTCAGAAATGCAATAACTTCATCGAGTGTCAAATCAGATATCACGAATGAGGAGTATTGGCAATGAAATTCATTTCTCAACTGATATAGTGCATTAATTCTGTCAGGGGTAAATTCCACACTCTTACCATGAACAAATATCTGATCATCCTAGGCTTCCTAGAGGTTGTCATAGAACCCACGTACTATAGGAATAAATGCTACTGCTGTGTGTTGACCTCATTTTTGATGAGGTCTTCTCTTCTGCTCTTTAGTACTTAGGATCTAGCCTCAGGCTTTTCCTTTGACTATCTTAGAGGACTAGAATTGGGACCCACCTTTTAGAAATTCAAACCACTTCTTAACTCCCTGCAAACTCTACAAACTTGATTGTAGACCCCTAATCACCTAGAGGGTTGAAATCAAATGTGGAAGTTTAAAGGATGAGTTCCTATAAGACTCTTTGGCCTTAGGACTGCCCTGGGTGGCCTGGTCGGTGAAGGGGCTGACTTACACACACTACACTTATACACTACACCTACACACTACACTTCCACATACCTCCTAAAACCACACCCATACCTAACTTGACCTCCTGACTCATGTGGGTGATTCACATGGATGGTCCTTAACCCCTAAGCCCTTGGCTAAGAGGGTTAGGAACAACATAGTGAATGCCTCAAATGGGTCCCTTCATGGCTCACATGGGCTTGACATGGCTTCATGGCTCAACCAAAATGACTTCTTTCCACTTACATCCACCCAATCTTTAATTTTCCAAATTTTCAATTTTTGACCCCCGGACCCTACACACGCTTAACTTACCCAAAACCCTCGAAATTACCCAAATTTCTCAAAAATTTCCAAATTACCCAAAATTCTCCAAAATCATTCCCAAACATTTCCACATCACTTAAATTGATCATCCATACCCAAAAATACCAAAAATTCCAAGAAAACCTCCCAATACCCTCCAAATACCCAAAATACCCCTCTTGACCCAAAAATCCAAAAATTCAGAAAATTCCCAGAAAATTCCAAAAAATCCCAAATATTCCCAATTTTATTTTGTCCAACTACACCATGGGCTAATTTTGTCAATTTACCCTACTTTTGTCAAAACCCCCAATTTGACCCATTTTAACCCTAAGTGAACCCAATGTCAAACCAAACCTACCCAATTGACCCCAATTTTGGTCCAATTCAATTCTAAACTTCAATTCAACATTCCCAATACCAATCTAGACCAAATCTAAGTTCAATTTGATTGATATTTGGATCCAATTTCACTTTTGGCCTTAAAGCCCAATTTGGACCCATGACCCAAACCTAACCCAAACTCACCCAATTCAACTCCAATTAACCCCAAATCTTTTCTAAATCTTCCTTAACATTCCCACAAACAAAACACTAACATGATTTGCCCAAAATTTAGACCCAAACCCCACTCAAATTCAACCCAAAGCTAAAAGGCCCATTTTTAACCTAAACCCAAACCTAACCCAAATAAGCCCAAACCCCAAAATCAAAGCCCAACCAAAGCCAAAACCTCTTTGAAACACCCCCATAAAACATTTCTCAACATTGATTTTATATCAATTTCAACCCTAGCCCAACATTAGCCCAAGTTAGCCCACTTGGACCTACGTAGGCCCACTTACCAAATAAACCCAAATTCAAACCAATTCAACTCCAAATCACACCAAATTGATTCCAAGCCCTTCATAGAACATCCCTAAACCAATTATGACATTTATTTGACAAAGTTCTTCACAAATGTTTTATCCAAATGCCCATCCTAAAATCAAAAGCCCATTTCCCTTAAAACTTTCCTAAAAGCCCACTTCACCACATCCAAAGGCCCAAAATCTACCCTAAAGCCCACATGACATCTCCATTTGTCATCCACTTAATTAAATCCATTACCTAAGTCCTAAATTCACCATCAAATTATTCCAAATCAAGTTTCATACAAATTTCCATCAAATTACCAAAAATTCTTAAAACCCATTTCCATGAAATTGACCCAAGCTTTTCCCAAGCCAAATGGAGCCAAGGATGAGCCATTCACAAGCCATATGAAGCCATGAAAGTTTGGCATGTGACCATGCCATTAATGGCAAAAGGAGGAGGTCCTTTAACCATCTCCTAAAAGTCATTAGCCTTAAGCATGTCTCCCTTAACCAAGATTTAATCCAAATATTCTTGGATAAGGACATCACCACCTCTTGACCAGCTAGCCTAACTGATCTTCTCAGCCCAAGACCAGCCATGGGGAGGTGAACCCAACCCAAACCAATGGGTTGACCAATTTCAAGCCAAAATGGCCTCTCCCCCATTCCATTTTAATCCAAGCACTTTACACATGTCCAAGCCCATTGACTTCACCATTGCCGAGCCCCGACCTCCCCGGTCAAGATGGTGACCCATGCCTGCCGGCCAGCCCGCCTGGATCGCCGGAAAACACCACACCCGAGAGCATCATGTGAGCCCAAGCTTGGAATTCTCACCTAGCTGAGTTGCCCCATGCCCAATGGCCACCATGGCTCGTTCTTCTCCTCACCGCAGCAAGCTGATCCCATGCCTCAACTCCCCGGGAGGCCCTCCACCCTCTCCTATTTAAACTCCACCCCTCTCGGCCATGAGAGGAGCCGAGCACAAACCTTGCCGAAACTCGCCAAAATTGTTCCGGACCCTTCTCCACCCTTAGAGCGATTGATCCCCAGGTGTCAATTTGCCCTAATCCCCACTGATAAAATCCAATTTCCCAACTGAAATTCCACCCAAAACCGGGACACTTCTCCACGGTGAGCCAATTCCCAAATTGATTGGTTCTACACCTTCACCGGACCAAGGGAAGGTGTCCACCAAGCAAAGCCCCATCTCCGAGGCCACCCGGTTGCTCCGGCCTCCAAGCTTTGTGATCGGGCTTGGTCGAAATCACATCCGGAAAATTCACTGGACCGGGAGACTTCATCCGGAGCTTGCTGGGATCCAATCGAAGGTGCAACAACTCTCGGATTGAAGCCACACTTCTCCGAGCAAAGGTATGAACTAATTCTTCATCCCGAGCTTCGGAGATTCTCCATTTCAAATGCCTTAATTTCAATGCATGTTAACCGTATAGATGTGTTCGTCTCTTCAAGACGAATCCATAGAGCATAAGAACATGAAAATCCATTGAGTATCGAGTGAGATCTTAGGGATTTAGTGTGGACGGCTCTCGGGTGAGGACGCTCGGGGACGATGAACGGATGCCGTCCATTCGATACACGCGCGGACGAACGGCTCGGATGGCGTCGGACCGGGAGACGGTACGAGAACCGCGGGGCCCGGGCTGCTAACTCAGGTGGCGGCATCGAATGGGAGCGCGACGCGTGTGCGTTCGGAGCTGCCGAGGTTGACGCGGCCCCGCGTGGATAAATAGAAAATTAGGGTATTTTTTCTATTTATTTAATTCCCTAAACTTCAAAAATTCATATCTCTGTGTAGAAAAATCAGAAAAATAAAATAAAAATACCCTCTTGCTCAGTGAACGAGAGGAGAATAATGTGGAAAAGAAATCATTTAATTTCATCAAGTATTTTATTTTTTATAATTTATTTACTCTCGCATTATTTTAATTATGCATGCATGTATACAATTCACCATGGCGTGAGACCATAGGGCTTTTGAAGCCTCCGAACTTGGGAACATTCCCTCGAATTTTTCAAAGTCGAGGCCATCCCTATGAAAAGTTATTGATTTTTCAAATTCGAAGCTACTTGTTTTGAGTATTTTAATTCCAATAAATAGCATGTTGTGAAATAAATTCTAGGAAAATTTGGTGATGTTCCTTATGACCAGAGAACCCTAGGAAAAATAGGTTTTGACTTAGTTCATTTAAAACAACCCTAATTAGCTTAAACACCCAAAATAGGTCTTTATTTAATTAGAGTTAACCAGGCATCAAATTGACTTGAAATCAATTCTCCACTGACCTTTAGGATCAGAGGAATCCACCATAAAAGTTTGAGGTCAATTGGACTTGGTTAGCCCCACTAATTGGGTTGATTAAGCCACTTAGCCATTTTAAACTTTAAAAATTCATAACTTTTAAAATACCCTTCAAAAATTCACTAAATTGGTTTTGGGGCCTCTCTGATATCAGGGGAACCTAAGAAAATTAAAATTTCAATTTTCTAAAAAAGTTGATTTTTAATAATATTTTAATATTTTTAATAATTAAAAAATAATAAAAATCACAAAAATAATAAAATTCACCAAAATGTCACATTTTGAATTTTAATCACTTAGGAACAAATCCCAAATTTTTCTTAGGTCTATTTAGTGAGATATTAAATTTTAAAGCCCTAGGGTAATTTTAAAATTAAAAAAATGTATTTTCTAGCATTTTCACTAAAATAATTATAATAAATCATAGAAAAATCAGAAAATTACAAAATTTACTTCTCTGGTTTCCTTGATATCAGAGAGATTTTTGAAAAATATAAAATTCAATTTTCAACATTTATTTTATTTTTAAATTAATTAACACTCCAAAACTTAAAATAATTATAATAAAAGTAATATAATTCAAAAAATCACCAAAATTGGTCCAAGTGGTTCTCTGGTCATTAGAAATGTCCCCTAATTTTCTTAACGACAGAAACTTTCCCTTGGTCATGTTATTAAATTTTCCTTGGAAATCTCTATTTTCTACCAAAAATAATTATATAAATAAATTAAATACAAAAAAATCACATTCTCTCCTCTCATGTCTTTATTGACATATGAGTGAAGTCACATAAAAATTTCAAGTTCATTTGAGTTCAATTTAGTGAGTTATGAAATTATTAAGCTTAAAGGGTAAAATGGTAATTAAAAATTTTAACCCTTAATTAAAACTTTAGGTTTAATAAAAATTTAACAAGCAAAATATTTGATCCTCTTCTGATTTGGATGATTGAAATTTAAATAATTAAAGGGTAGAAACCCATTAAACAATTTTAAAATAATTAAACCTTAATTAAATAATTGATTAAATTTGGAAGAATAATAAAATTGGAATCATTAAAATAGGGATATTATTAGGAAGAGATTTATTCTTTAATTTAAAATTCCTAAATTAATTATCTCATTAATATTCAATTCTTAATTAAAATGATAACTCAAATTTAAAATATTAAAAGACTTAATCATTAAACTAAAATTAAATTATTAAACTCTTTTAAAAAAAAAATCAATTAAAATTAAAAAATAAAATTAAATTAAAATTAAATTAAATTAAATTGAATATTTAAATTAAATTAAATTAAATTAAGTAAATTAAATCAAATTAAATTAAATTAAATAATTAAATTAAATTAAACCAAATTAAATTAAAATCAAATCAAATTAAATTAATTTAACATCAAATCAAACTCAATTGAATTAAATTAAATTAAAACTCAATTAAATTAAATTAAATTAAATTAAATATAACATCACCTAAAACAGAAAGAAATTAAATATAAAGCAACTTGAACACTATTCCAAATTTAAACCCATTAACTTAAATCAAATCATTTGAATACCAATTTACCCTTGAAAGTTTTAGTTATCATAACTCCTAAATAGGACATTAAATGAAATGTTACTTCACTTATAGGATATTCAAATGTCCTAGTTCACTGAGTAAGTTAACAAAACTTGAATCCCCGAACGATTAATTCATTTATATAATTAAATTCATTTGGACTTAAAACAATCCTAGAAATATTAAAAAGATGTTTAAGATTATTCTTAAGCACTTCCTCAATATGATAGGACATTTATAAGAACAATTGGACTTAATTGTTCTTTGATGAAGAAAATCGTCCTCAAACCAAAAACACAAGAACCTAGACGTCATAGGAAATGACTAGCTATAGGATTAGGAATTTGGTAGAAAACCATAACCCTTCCCTTAGCTTTACCTAGGAACTTGTTTAAATATTCTAATTGTGTTTTAAGTGCAGCTTGAGATGACGGGAAGACCCTCCAGGTACGCTTTTATTTTATTGCAATTTACTTTCTTGTAATTTACATTATTGCAATTTATTTAACTGCATTGCACTTACTTTTCTTGCATGATAAACAATTGTTGCATGAAAACCCACACCTTTAGGATAGACCCTAAAACTGAAACCAAAACTAAATTAAAAGTCATTGCAAGATAAAATTCACCGCCACAACATTTCAAAATATAAAACAACTCAAAATTTAATCACAAACAGAACACAAAACTACAATTACAACTAAATTAAAACGTCCTGTTGGATGATCGGGTATACCTCGGATGATGTAACCTACGTGTTGCTAACGGGATTTCCCACGGTCTAAATGAAAGTGTGGAACTCATTCAGTTGAGTTTAGCAAATTCATACGGACTAAGTGAATCCGATAAAAATAATGATGCCGGAAGGATGGAACCGTGGGATCTTAACTCGTGTCGTTATAATCAACTTTAAGATTTGTTTTAATCAAAACACAAAAAAAAACACTTGGAAAATTAAGACTTCCCTAAACCAAAACACTTTTCTCATCTCCTCGATTTATGATTTCTAAAACTAAACCTCTCGCAACAACAAGGAGCTCGGAGCATGGTGGGCAGCACGGCCATCGTCGTCGACAAAACTTAAACCTACTTCGAAGAAAACTTTCCTAGAGTTAAATAACCAAGCCATAGGATTTCGAGGTAGTTTGCCTAGTGCAACATAAATCCTCAACCTTTTGTTAGGCATTTGCCTTGCAAATTAAGCCCTAACTGGACTTAGGATTCCGAGGTAGTCGTCCGATACGACATAAACCCTCACATCTTCAAGGCTATTTGTATGATTCTATCATATAAATATAAGTCCTAATTAACTAAAATTGGCAAGATCAAAACATTTAAATAAATATTAGGACTTCCCTAAATCCAAGCCAAACAATAGGATAGTCGGGAAATTACCGAAGTTTACTTCGAATGCGTGATTTCTCCTACCTTTCTTCCTTTGGATTCACAAAACAAAATGTTCCAAGTTTGATCCATTCCCTATTGAAATTCCAAAATTCAATCCCTTGAAAACTTAAACTTTGAAATTCTTGAGAGCAGGATTATTGATTATTATCGAGAGTTTTCTTAGGTGATTCCCGTCACTTAAGATGTAATTAACTATAGAGGCTTGCCCTTATAGGGAATTTTAAAGAACCCGGGTAATATAAACCCCGTTTAATGTTTTCATATTAAGCGGGGAATTTTGTCGGCTTATAAAATTGGTTCGCGGACCAAACGGATGTCACAAATCTTCTAGTTTATTTAATCAACCCCCACCGTCAAGCGGTGTGTCTATCCTTAGGGATAGATACACGGTTTGTGGTGCGGTGCTCGTTTATATAAACTATTCGGGACGTGAGATCGGTTTAATCTCATATCTTAAAACCTTCAAATTTAAAATTATTTTCAAAATCAAATACTACTTTTCAAATTATTTATTTTAATTAAATTAAAAATTCGCCGACAGCTTCTGTTAGGCGACCCCCTTTTCAAAATAAAACACACAACCTAAAAATATGTCGACACTGTGAAGTAGCAGAAGATTTCCCAATTTCGTTCCACAATCAAACCTATAATAGAACCTTTCGACTTATAGAATGCTCATTCTTGAATCAATTTCTTAGTCGAGTTGAGAGTTGTAATGATATTGGGCCTTGAAGTTCACACATTTCTATGCATCAAAGGCTTCTTTTCCTTTCCCTTTCTTCATCTTATGAGCCATTAAAGTTCCAAAAACTAAACATATATCCAAATAAATTCGCAATAATGATATAGTGAACTTCTAAAATCAAAATCATTGCTATGAAACTTCACATCAAGGATTATTCACTAAATATCTCCAAGATCTTCAATTTTCGGTTTTCCTATAATGTAGAAAAAAATCCATGGTGAAAATAAAAAAAAATTTGGTTAAAGTGAAGCTCTTACCGAGAGAAAATGAAATCTAAGATTTTCACACCTTCAAATCACCTAAATCAGAGTATGAGGCTAGCTTGCTATTCGGCCTACACGTTAGAAAGAGATGAACCAAAGCAAGAAAAATGAAGCAACTTTTTATTTTTGAAGTTTTTTAAAATTCTGGGTGGTTCCATCAAACAGGCGCTTAGGAGCCAATTTTGGCGCCTAGGTGCCAACGCTTAAAATTTTCATTTTTCAGTTTTTATATAAAAAGCATAGCACACTAAAGCACATCCACCTCTAATTAGCCTAAATTCACATTAATTTTTATATTTAAGTAATTTTCTAACTTCCAACTTTCACAAACAACACAAAACACACATTTATATATAAATCTAAACAATTACAAACAAGTATTTTGAAATCCCGGCATATAACTCAGCATCATAATCACACCAACAACTTGGCGGTGAAACTAATAATCAAATACAACAAAAAGCACAAATCCCGACATAAAAAATGAATAATATCCAACACAACATAACACAAAAAGGCTCTCATAACTTTGAATTTTGCATTTTTGACCCACTGATCTATCTTACTATTTTTATGGATAAATTATTCTTATATTTTTAAGAATATTATGCTTTAATGAAAAGTATTTTTATGTTTTTGGTTATAGGTATAAGAAAATGAGTTTAAGTACAACAAAAAGCAAGATGGAGCAAAAATGGGGCTTTATGAAAAAAAAATGAAAAAATTAGTCTAGGCTAGAACTAGCGCTTATGCGCTAGAGACAGTTAGAGTGGTAAAAATTTGAATGTTGGCATGTCCAAAGTATTCTAGAAGACCCCAGATGATAGAGCACATTTTAAATGAAGAATACAATGAATCTAGAAACAATTTAATGAAGAGGTGTGTCCCTTGAAACAAAAAGGAGGGTAATTGAACATTAGACCTAGCGCCTAGGTGCCACAGTTATTTTCTAGAAGATTTGTTGAATGTGGCTGAATTTTAAAGAGGTGCCTTAAGCAACCCCTGGTTATTTTCGAAGCTTTATAAATATATATTATTTTGGCATTCAAGAGGAGTCATTTTAGAGTCATTCTTACTTAACACATAGTTGTTTTCACTTTAAAGTCAAGTTTGTAAGAGTTTAGTGAGTGTTTGTGATTCCCTGAAATTTAAAGTTCTGAAAAGAGTCAAAGAAGTCAGAGAATTTTGAAGGAATGCTTTGGTGAACATTCCAGATAAATATTTGTAACTTAACTCTTAAGTTGTGTTCTTTGGATTTAATGATTATGAATATGTTTTGTTGTGTTAATCAAATGCTTTTTGAGTAGTTTTCTTCTCTTTCTCCTTATAATTATAATGTAATTAAGTCAAGAGGTTTGAATTTTTGTTTAGGAACCTTTTCATTTTCTTATTAAAATTTGTGATGATATTTTACCTAAACTTTTTTTACTTTACAACTTAGCCAATCATATTGTAAAAACCTATGGAGAAATCTCATAGATTTGACATGGGCTAAGATTTATTAACTTGTAAGTATCACATTTCACTTTAGAAGATCAAAAGTTATCAATTGAAGAGGAGTGCAAATAGGTAGGGAGATAAGTTTTGAAGGGCGTAGATTTGAATGTTTTTAGACTGACAGGCTAATTTATATCAAATTGGTTTAAAGTGAAGAAAATGGGTCACTGGTAGGTCCTATAGAGAGGGCACAGTGGGTAATCTAGAAGTGAGAGCCTAGAATCTACTAAGCACTACTAATAACACATCCTGCACCAACCTTTAGACTAGCCAATGTTTTTTATGCCTAGACCAAAGAGTAAGAATATTTATGCTCTTATTTTTCACAATACAATATTTTTAAGTTCTAAACAATTTGAAATTCTCTACTTATTACATAAATATTTGTAAGGAGAAAGTATCTTAAATTAAGTATTTTATTCGTGTGCTTAGACATTTACTTGCATATTGCTGAAGGTTTAATAAGTTTAATTTTACTTCTATTTAGTGATTAAAAATTAGCACTTTATTTTATTAAGTTTTATTTTAATTTTCTCCAATTTCCTTGTGGGATCAATATCTGGAGTTTTTAAAAGGAAAATCCTATATTACATGAAACGATACGTACCTTTGCATAGTACCCCTAGTGTGTTTATCACTATTATCTATAAAATATTTAAATCTTGCACACTAGCTGCTTATTTTAGGGTTAAGTTTACTTATCTTTGTAACTTTAATTATCTGTGTTATTGCGGTCGGGCCAAGTATTTGGTGCCATTGCCGGGGAAATTAATTTTAAAATAAAAGAGAATTAAAAAATACTAAATAATAAAAATATAAATAAATTAAATATAAATATATAATACTTTATTTTTTTAGTTTTTGTGTGTTACTTTATTTTTAGAAATCTTTTTATGAGTAGTTTAGGATCTGCAGGTATAGCACCATACGATTATGAACTAGAACAAACTATAAGAAAAATAAGAAAAGAGAAACAACTTCAAAATATTCAATAAAAAGCGAATATACCTTGATATAATCCTGAAATTACAATTGAAGATAATGAGCATCAAAGTTTTCAAAAACCATTAAGGGAGTATGCTAACCCTACAACAGATGAAATTCATTTATGTATACAAATCCCTGTTATAGCTGCGAACTCATTTTAACTTAAATCTGTTACTATACAAATGGAACAAAATAATCAATTTGGGGAATCACCAAATAATGATCTAAATTTACATCTTCCAAGTTTTTTAGAACTTTGTGCTACTTTCAAATATGATATTGTATCAGATGATTCTATAAGACTTAGTCTTTTTCCTTTTTCTATACAGGATAAAGCTCAGATGTGGTTAAATTCATTAGCTACATGATCTATTAAACCTTGGGGAGAAATGGCACAAAAATTCTTAGCTAAATATTTTCCTCCTTCTAAAACTGTTAAACTTAGAAATGATATAACTTCGTTTTCTCAATATGAGGGAGAAACAATTTATGAAGCTTGTGAACAATTTAATGAACTCCTTAGGAAGTGTCCTCACCATGCATTACCAGATTGGTTAATTATTCAAACATTTTATAATGGATTGTCGGCATATTTTCGGGTTGTGTGTTTTATTTTGAAAAGGGGCCGCCTAACAGAAGTTGTCAGCGAATTTTCAATTTAATTTAAATAAATAATTTGAAAAGTAGTATTTGATTTTTTTGAAAATAATTTTAAATTTGAAAATTTCAAGATATGAAATCAAACTGATCTCACATCCCAAATAGTTTATATAAACGAGCACCACACCACAAACCATGTATCTATCCCTAAGGATAGACACACGCTATGACGGTGGGGCTCGATTAAACAAACTAAAAGATTTGTGACATCCGTTTGGTCCGCGAACCAATTTTATAAGCCGACAAATTCTCCCGCTTAATATGAAAGCATTAAACGAGGGTTTATATTACACGGGTTCTTGAAAATTCCCTATAAGGGCAAGCCCACATAGTTAATTACATCTTAAGTGACGGGAATCACCTAAGAAAACTCTCGATAATAATCAATAATTCCGCTCTCGAGAATTTCAAAGTTTAAGTTTTCAAAGGATTGAATTTTGGAAGTTCAATAGGGAATGGATCAAGTTTGGAACATTTTGTTTTGAGAATTCAAAGGAAGAAAAGTAGGAGAAATCACAGATTCGAAGTGAACTTCGGTGATTTCTCGACTATCCTATTGTTTGGCTTGAATTTAGGAAAGTCCTAATATCTATTTAACATTTCAGTCTTGCCAAATTTAATTAATTAGGGCTTATATTTATATGATAGAATCATACAAACGACACTCGAAGATGTGAGGGTTTATGTCGTATCGTACTACTACCTCGGAATCCTAAGACCAGGTTAGGGCTTAATTTAGCAATGCAAATACCTAACGAAGAGTTGAGGATTTATGTTGTACTAGGCAAACTACCTCGAAGTCCTATGGCTTGGTTATTTAATTCTAAGGAAGTTTTCTTTGAGTAGACTCGAGTTTTGCTTGGTGACGATAGTCGTCTGCCCACCATGCTCCAAGCTTCTTGTTGTTGCAGAGGTTTAGTTTTAAAAATCATAAATCAAGGGATGAGAAAAGTGTTTTGGTTTAGAGAAAATCTTAATTTCCAAGTGTTCTCAATATTTTAATTAAAACAAATCTTAAAGTTGATTATAACGACACCGGTTAAGATCCCACGGTTCCATCCTTCCGGCATCATTATTTTTATCGGATTCACTTAGTCCAGATGAATTTGCTAAACTCAACTGAATGAGTTCCACACTTTCATTTAGACCGTGGAAATCCCGTTAGCAACACATAGGTTACATCATCCGAGGTATTCCCGATCATCCAACAGGACGTTTTAATTTAGTTGTAATTGTAGTTTTGTGTTCTGTTTGTGATTAAATTTTGAGTTGTTTTATATTTTGAAATGTTGTGGCGGTGAATTTTATCTTGCAATAACTTTTAGTTTAGTTTTGGTTTCAGTTTTAGGGACTATCCTAAAGGTGTGGGTTTTCATGCAACAATTGTTTATCATGCAAGAAAAGTAAGTGCAATGCGGTTAAATAAATTGCAATAATGTAAATTGCAAGAAAATAAATTGCAATAAAATAAAAGCGTACTCGGAGGGTCTTCCCGTCATCCCAAGCTGCACTTAAGACACAATTAGAATATTTAAGCAAGTTCTTAGGTAAAGCTAAGGGAAGAGTTATGGTTTTCTACCAAATTCCTAATCCTATAGCTAGTCATTTCCTATGACGTCTAGGTTCCTTGTGTTTTTGTTTGAAGACGATCTTCTTCATCAAAGAACAATTAAGTGTCTCCTGATAAAATTGTTGATTTGCGTGCTTCTGAATGCTGACCCATTATCCGAGATAATCCTGCGCGGCACTCCGAAACGGTAGACAACTTGGTTTTTGAAAAACTGTAGCACGTGGTGTGCTTTCACTTCTCTAAGTGGAACTACCTCGCCCACTTGGAAAAGTAATCTGTAGCCGCAAGAATGAAGCGATGTCCTTTCGAAGATGGTGGTTCTATCGGACCCACTATATCTGTGCCCCAACATTCAAATGGCCACGACGCAATTGTCGGATGTAGCACATTTGGGGGTTGGTGTAGAACCACTCCGTGTACTTAGCATTGGTGACAGCTCTTGGCGATTTTCATGCAGTCGGCATCATCGAGGGCCAATAATATCCTAGTCTTTTAATTTTTATTTTCATCTTCGGACCCGACTGGTGAGCGCCATAGAGTCCTGAATGCACCTCTTTAACAATCTCACGGGTGTCGGACCCGCTTAGGCACCTTAGCCACATTTGATCAAAAGACCTTCTGTACAATGTGTTGCTTATTAATGCGTAAGACAGAGTTCTTTTCTTGATCTGATGGGCTAGCGACCTATCATCTGGTAGCTTTCCTGTTTGCGGGTAGTCTACTAATGGCTGTCGCCAATCTTCCGTGTTTTCACGTCACTGTCGCAACTCGATTCTTTTTCTTTTTCGATTTACGTATTTTGTCTATGTCGAGCCGTGATAGGACTCGACGTCCGTGAACCGACACTTCCACCGATTCATCTTGCAAACGAGGCAAATTCTTTTGCGAGACGGGCTAAAGCATCTCGCTAAAGCATTTTCTTTTACGGGAATTTTGTAGATCGTCACATTTGGAATTTGTTCCAACAACCGTATGGCATACTAGAAGTATTGCTCGAGTCTTGGCTTTAAAATTGCATCTTGTCCGACGATCCGTTGAATGATTAACTGTGAATCCCGGTAGATGTTGATGTCTGTTATCCCCATTTGAATAGTTAACTCCGAGTCCGTTATGAGGGCTTCGTGATTACGCTTCATTGTTTGTACATGGTTCTGTTAAGTGGTAGGAGTATCTTAACATCCCCCGCTCTCGGTGTTATAAAGATTAGCCCGATTCTCGCCTTATCGGGCACTTTCACTTGCGATTCTTCGTCTTTGTGTGCTCGAAGATGCTCCGTCGAAATATAATTCCCAACGTCGATCATCGGGGTCTTCTAGGCTCATTATTTGTTCATCCGGCAAATCGTCATTGAGAGGAGATTCCGCCGGCAAAGGGTGTGCTTTGCGAGAATGTCCGCTAAGACTTGTCCCTTTACGGCACGAAGAGGCACAAAAGTTATATCGAATTGCGATAATATCATCGACCATCCGGCAAGTCCGCCGGAAAGTGTTGGACGAGTCATCAAGTATCGCAATGGATTAAATTTCGAGATCGGGTTGACCTTATGAGAAAGCATGTAGTGCCCGAGCTTTTGAGCGGCGAAGATCGGGGCCAAACAATGCTTTTCAATTACGGGATACCTTACTTCCGTCTGAAGTAAACGACGGCTTAAGTAGTAAAGAGCATTTTCTTTACCCTCATCATCGACCCTGCTAACGAGGCTCCGAGAGAGTCGTCTAAAGCCGCGGTGTAAAGTATCAGCGTGTCTACCCGAGACCTGGGTCGCTAAGACAAGAGGTGTCATTAAATATTGTTTAATGTCCTCGAAGGCCTTCCGGCATTTCTCTTCCCAAATAAATTTGGCGTCCTTTTTAACTAGTGTCGAGAAAGGCCGACACCTACTCGACAAGTTCGAGATAAAGCGTCGAAGATATGCCGGCTTCCCTCGAAAAGATCGTAGTTGTTTTAAGGTTTTGGGAGGCGGCATTTCTAAGATAGCTTTTAATCTTTTTCGGGTCGATTTCAATTCCACGATGTCGGACAACGAATCCTAAGAATTTTCCGGAGGTGACGCCGAAGGCGCATTTTAAGGGATTCATCTTAAGGTTAAATTGTCCTAATCGTTCGAAAATAATTCTCAAATCATACAAGTGGTTTTCCTTTACTTTGCTTTTGATGACCACATCATCCACGTAGCATTCGACTTGATTGTGGATGAGATCATCAAAAATTCTTGTCATTGCTCTCGGTAGGTTGCTCCTACGTTCTTCGGTCCGAATAGCATCACCGTGTAGCAAAATACTCGATTGGCGTTCGAATGCCTTGTAAGCTTTTCATCTTCTGGAGCCATTTTTATCCGGTTGTATCCCGAAGATCCATCCATGAATGAAAATATCTCATGTGTCGAAGCAATGTCGATCATTAGTTCCGGGATCGGTAGAGGGAATTCATCCTTTGGACATGCCTTGTTTAAATCTCCGAAGTCCACACAAATTCGATCCGACCATTCTTCTTTCGACCGGCACCACATTGGCTAACCGTGCTCGGGTATTGTTCTTCACGGACAAATTTGGCGTCTATTAGCTTTTTAACTTCGGCTATGACTTGTTGTTCGATTTCTAGACGCATTCTTCTAGGACCTTGTCCGACCTGGGACAAAAGTAGGATCCACTCCTAGCTTATGGATCGCGACCTCCGGAGCTAATCCCGGCATCTCGTCGTAGTTCCAAGCAAAACAGTCTTTAAATTCCATTAATAACTTGATTATTTCTTCGGAGTCTTCTTTATCGAGTAAGGAGCTAACAAAGGTAGGTCTAGGCTCTTCACTAGTACCTAAGTTAACTTCCGTTAACTCATCTATCGTAGATTTAATCTCTTCTTCGAATTCGGTGGAGCGTCTCCAATTTGTAAATCTTCGAGTTCGTTTGTAGTTTCCATGCGCTTTCATCGGATTCACAAGTGACAACCAAGCAAAATTCGGTATCGTCAACCGATCCTACCGTGCCAAATCCGAGTCCATACTTTGAATTGGGTGGACGACCGGAATTATTCCATAATTTTTCAAAATGTTGTGATTGACCTTTCGTCCATTGTCGAGGTAAGAAACCACGCTGAATTAAACTTTGAACACAGGGAGAGTACCACTCAAAAGGTAATTCCATTAATTCTGATGAAGTGACATCTTCAAATTGTACATTATTTTCAGTCTTGGAGGAAGAAGCACCACGGTAGAATTTGATTGGCTTTGCACCGTCGCTACGTACCTCTTTGACCACCATACCCTCGATCTTGTTAGAATGGATCGGGGTTAGGGTCATAGTATGTACGTAGTGGTTAATCTTCTCGTACATTGATTTGTATTCTTCATTCTTTTCATCTTCGAGGGAGATCTTCGAATTGCGGCTTCTTCCGACTTATTGGTGATGCTTCTTGCTTGATTTCTTTTTCTTCTTCGTAACTATCTTCTCAATCAACATTGATGGTCGGTTTCCTCCGTCCAACTCGTCCTAACGTCTCTACCACGGCCTCGTCCCCGGCCTCGACCTCGGATGCGAGTTGTGGAGAAACCTTCACCATCTCGCGGGAAGGGAGTGGTGAGTGATCGTTGGACTAGAACTTCGAGTTCTTCATTGTCCCGAACTTTCTTTGCTTCATTTGTTACGGTATCTCCTGGAGAAAATTGTTTTCTTCGGTGGTGCATAATAAGTCGCGTCTTCATGGATTCCAATCTCATGTACGGAGAATGGTTGTAAGTCACCTTTGATGCACTCGTTCCCCTCCATCGTAGTATTTGATGCACTGATGTAGAGATGATGGTACCATCCTGTTTTCATGTATCCATGGTCGGCCCAGTAGAGCGTTGAACGACGTTTCTAAATCAATTATGTGAAATTTTGCGGTTGTCTTTGCTAAGTCACCGGTATTCATTAGTAGTGTTATTGACCCGAGGGCTCTTTCTCCTTTCTGGTTGAATCCTCTTAATAACATTTTGTCGGCCTCGAGCTCACAGGCATCAATTTCCAAATATGCTAGTGTTCAGAGACTCATTATATTAGTTGATGCTCCTGGATCCACCAATACTCTAGAGAGCGTAAACATCCCAATTGTAACTGAAATGTACAACGGTCGGTTGTGATCTGCTGTCCCAAGTAGTAGGTCATTGTCCGTGAAGGTAACACCTCGTCGTTCCTTTAACGAGCAAACCTCATCTAAGGAATCTCCGGCCATTTGAGCTAAGCAAATTTCCGGATCAAGTAAGGCCTCGATCGAGCTTCTCTCATCTCCTTTGATAAGATGAGAGCATCGTAAATGCTCGCTTGGCTCGGTAGTTTCCTAAGATGGGCTAGCACGTTGTAGTCCACTTTATTTCCATGTGTCTCGGCTTCTTCTCGAATGGGTATTTCTCCTACTGGGGTTGGTTCTTCTTGAACAACCACCTGCTTTCCTTTGTCCTTTGGACCCATTCTCGGAGGTAGAACTCTTCCACTTCTTAAGTTGACTTCTGTAATTTCTTCTAAATCTAGTGTTGAGCTTGCTGGTGTTTCTTCCTGAATCGGAATGACAGGCTCTTCCGGATTAGCTTCAGAGTCTGAAGGCTCTAACTCTATTGTGACTGGAGCTCCTCGAAACTCGCAGATAGATTCGTTGCTTGTTGAACTCTCGTAGCCTCCTTGATGGATGTCTTCTTCGTTATTTTGATCGTCGAGATCGTGTATGATTTGAGAATTGTCGTTGGTATCGAAATCGATGTCCGGATTGTCGCTAGTTACGTAATAGTTAGAAACAGTCAAAACGTAGCCAACGCCATCACCCTTATCATTATATGATCCCACCGAAGTGAGCAGATAATCATACAAAGTCAGAGGTTCGAGGGATTTCTCCCCCGAATCATAAACAACTATCCTAGGATAAGCAGCCCCTAGTCTAGCCTTAGGAGCCGCGGTCCTCTCTTCTTCGTCGATTTTCTTCTTCTCTTCAATCGTCTCCTGTTGAGGTGGTTCTCCTATCGCAAGTGATAGTGCCGACTTGGCAGGTTTCGAACTCTGAATTGAAGCTCGCACCGAAGCGGTTTGGATGCTGTCTAAAATCTTTTTCGAAGACCTTGTCCAAGCGGTAGTCCATCCATCGTCAGTCGTATAGGGATCTATCGAATGATGGGATCGACTGAGATAACATTGACGGAACCTCCTTTCGAGGTTCCTTCATGTACTCCTTCGGTATTGTTATATTTCCTTTCCGAAGGTTGTCATTGAGCCAACTTTTGAAGGTAATGCAATCTTCTATCTTGTGTCCAAGCATCCGGTGATAAGGGCAAAAGTCGGGATCACTTTTCTTGTTGACTTCCTCTCGGTCTCTTAGGCTCGCAGCTGGAAATCCGGAGTCTTCATCGACTACGGAACATTTTCAGCACCGCTTCATTCTTGAATGGATATTCCCCGCTCGAAGCTCCCTTAATGTACGTTGCGGACGAGGCGGTTGTTCATACCGTGGAGATGACTGATAGTCCGGGTCGGGGTTGTCGATAATTCCGTTGAGGTTGTTGTGGCCGTTCGGACGATATTTGTATCGGTTTCTTGCCTTTGTCGACTGCGGCAATGATCCCGGATTTCTTTTCAAAAGTCTTCACAGGCTTTTGCTTATCTGTCTTGTCGGCGAAACTTAATTGCTTCGCCTCCTCTTGCAAGCTCCCGGCCTTGCTTAACAACTTCTCGAAAGTCTTAATAATGAATCCTTCGAGGAGAAGTGCTATCGGGCCGTGAATGCTTTTAAGTAAGATGCCGATCGCATGTTGTTCTTGTAGTTGTGGTTCACACTTCATGCTTAAGTTCCTCCATCGAAGTATGTAATCCACCAAAGTTTCGTTCGGCTTCGTTTCTCTACCACTAAATCACCTATAGTGATGTGGTGCCGAGCTCCGGCGAATCGCTCGATGAAAAGGTTTTCTAGTTCCGAGAACGTCTTCACCGAACCATTTGGCAATTCCGCATACCAATCAAAGGTGATCCCCGACAGTGCCGCCGACGAACCGTCGGAAGAGTAATGCATCGCTCCCGCCGCATTGCAACAACCGGCACGAAAGTGTGCAACATGCCGTCGGGGGTTTCCTGCTCCATCAAAGGTCTTGAACGGAGGTGGTACGAAGCCTTTTGGGTATTGGACAGCTGTCGAATTCTTCCGGTAAGGTCTACCCGTCCGAATGGATGTCCCGCTCTTTGATTGTGCTAAGGCTTCTCGCACTCGCCGTTCCACCAAGCTCTTGATATCCTTTTCTGGAATCATACTTTCGTGTTGTATCTTTCTTTAGCCGATCATCCCCGTTGACGGATGTAATCTCCTTTCCTCCGTCCACAATGTGAATGACCTCTGGGGTGTCTCTCTTGGGGTCGCACTCGACTCCGGAGAGTGGCTAGAGCTACAGCCCATCTCTTCCATTCTTTTCGCCATTCGGGCGATCGTATCGTCTTTCTCTTGAAGCCGTCTTCTCATCACTTCGGCTCCTCTCTTTCGCGGGCCGCAGAGCACCTCGTGAAGCTGACGAAGCTCGTGTTTCGACCATGTTGATTTCTGCATACTCGTCGTCCATGAATTCCGATGAATCAATCTCGTCTCCGAATTCTCTTCTCTTTCTTTTGCTAGTCATCGAATATCAGTCCTCAACTTTTCCATGGCGTCCTCTAGCGGTCTTTTCCGTGCATCTTCACAGCTTGTCGTGTGATAACTGCCGGGTTCCTTGCTCGCGAGTCCCCTTTATCGCAAGTAGCACTTTCTTCGCATTCAAGTCTCCCGACGAGACTTTCCTTCTCAGTCGTTGTTTCAATCTTAGTTGTCCAAGTAGTGGGACGCCATACCATCCTTCTAGCAGCAGAAGGTCTAGGACCGGATGGTCCGTCGCCCAAATGCCGGAAGGTGGTATCCTCCCTAATCCGTAATCCCGAAACGACGACGAGCGGACTAGCCTTCATCCTTTTACTCGGCTTTTCCGCAACGATGGCGAGTCCTACTCGGGGCCCAAGACGGGATTCGATCGGCACCCGCCCTATCCTTCGTAGAATCTCCGATACGGGCATTTCTCTTTCTTCGCTAGTTTCTCGACTACGCGTCCATAGTCGGGCAAATGGCGTGATCCTAGCCCTTTTCCTTCGTTGTCATCGTAGTGTGCTGGTCGAGGTAATGTAGAAGCAATCTCGCGGACATTTTCCTCGTCACCATGCGGCGAAAGGGGATGGAATCCGCTTCCTTCCAAAAAGGGTGTATCTTCAGGCAATGGTATATATTCGGTAGTGGTGTGTACTCGTGGATTTCGGGATTTCCTCCAGAAAGCAACTTCAGCAGCTCGGCCTTCCCGGCAATCTTCCTACTTCTATTCCTTCTTTGGGTCCTCGTTAGTGATGGAATTCTCGAGCCGGACCCGATTTCAAAACGAAGGTCTCACAGAAAGTCCGTACCCTCCACGGTAACAGTGTTCACCATAATTCGGATTTCCTTCCCCTTTAATTTGCGTGCCGGGTAGGTGCGAAACAACTAGACCGATGGGGGTAGCAAGAACAATCCTCCCATGGACAAGAAGAATCCTCTCGACGGGATCTTTGCAGGGGAGGAAACTCTTGGGTCGACCTAAGGTCGAACTCGATCGACGGCTTCTTAGCTTCGGATACTTTGTTTGTCAGTGCGAAAAGGGAAACTTCGGTGATCTTGACATTCGTGTTCTCAAATCCTCGTCCAAACCGGATGATCCCATTGTCGGGCAAACTTCATCCTTATAAACAACGAAGTCCAAATCATCGGTGAAGGAGAAAATCAACTTTGGGGCTTCCATTTCGCAGGTAGATTCTGGTTGTCAGTCCCAAGTTATGCTTCTTCTCATTAGGACGAAAAGAATGGAATTGAAAAGAGTCCGAACACATTCTTGTTCATGTATTTATAAGAAGGAATCATTTGTTAAAAGAATCATTCATTAGAGGGTTTGTTTATTTAGAACGGAATGTTCAAAGGTGTAGAGAAGGTAAGGAATCCGATCTCGTAGTTGGAAAGGAAAAGAAAGTCTTATGCAAGACTTCTCGACTCAAAGGATCACTCCTAAGCTAACACCTATCGGGGGTCCACCCCACCTCGTAAATGAGGTAAAAGGATCTCGGAACCTCTCTCGCTTAGGGGTGTCTAAACAGCTGGCTCCTAAATCCGAGACAATGTTGGCTATACTTGTTCAAGGTAGAAATGAACATAGTATTCCAACGGAAAGAAGGGTAGTTTGACCCATTAAGGACATGGATACACTACCGATTTTTGAAAGCGAACTTTTCGATTAAAATGGAGAGAGGAATTGTCCCCAATGAGTCGCCAGAAAGTTGTCGGCAAATTTTCGGGTTGTGTGTTTTATTTTGAAAAGGGGTCGCCTAACAGAAGTTGTCGGCGAATTTTCAATTTAATTTAAATAAATAATTTGAAAAGTAGTATTTGATTTTTTTGAAAATAATTTTAAATTTGAAAATTTCAAGATATGAAATCAAACTGATCTCACATCCCAAATAGTTTATATAAACGAGCACCGCACCACAAACCATGAATCTATCCCTAAGGATAGACACACTGCTTGACGGTGGGGCTCGATTAAACAAACTAAAAGATTTGTGACATCCGTTTGGTCTGCGAACCAATTTTATAAGCCGACAAATTCCCCTACTTAATATGAAAGCATTAAACAGGGTTTATATTACCTGGGTTCTTGAAAATTCACTATAAGGGCAAGCCGCTATAGTTAATTACATCTTAAGTGACGGGAATCACCTAAGAAAACTCTCGATAATAATCAATAATTCTGCTCTCAAGAATTTCAAAGTTTAAGTTTTCAAAGGATTGAATTTTGGAAGTTCAATAGTGGAATGGATCAAGTTTGGAACATTTTGTTTCGAGAATTCAAAGGAAGAAAAGTAGGAGAAATCACGCATTCAAAGTGAACTTCGGTGATTTCCCGACTATCCTATTGTTTGGCTTGAATTTAGGAAAGTCCTAATATCTATTTAACATTTCAGTCTTGCCAAATTTAATTAATTAGGGCTTATATTTATATGATAGAATCATACAAACAGCCTCGAAGATGTGAGGGTTTATGTCGTATCAGACGACTACCTCGGAATCCTAAGACCGGTTAGGGCTTAATTTGCAATGCAAGTGCCTAACGAAGAGTTGAGGATTTATGTTGCACTAGGCAAACTACCTCGAAGTCCTATGGCTTGGTTATTTAATTCTAAGGAAGTTTTGCTGAAGTAGACCCGAGTTTTGCTGGTGACGATAGCCGTGCTGCCCACCATGCTCCAAGCTTCTTGTTGTTGCAGAGGTTTAGTTTTAGAAATCATAAATCAAGGGATGAGAAAAGTGTTTTGGTTTAGAGAAAATCTTAATTTCCAAGTGTTTTCAATATTTTAATTAAAACAAATCTTAAAGTTGATTATAACGACACCGGCTAAGATCCCACGGTTCCATCCTTCCGGCATCATTATTTTTATCGAGTTCACTTAGTCCGTATGAATTTGCTAAACTCAATCGAATGAGTTCCACACTTTCATTTAGACCGTGGAAATCCCATTAGCAACACATAGGTTACATCATCCGAGGTATTCCCGATCATCCAACATGACGTTTTAATTTAGTTGTAATTGTAGTTTTGTGTTCCGTTTCGTGATTAAATTTTCGAGTTGTTTTATATTTTGAAATGTTGTGGCGGTAAATTTTATCTTGCAATAACTTTTAGTTTAGTTTTGGTTTCAGTTTTAGGGACTATCCTAAAGGTGTGAGTTTTCATGCAACAATTGTTTATCATGCAAGAAAAGTAAGTGCAATGCGGTTAAATAAATTGCAATAATGTAAATTGCAAGAAAATAAATTGCAATAAAATAAAAGCTTACCTGGAGGGTCTTCCCGTCATCCCAAGCTGCACTTAAGACACAATTAGAATATTTAAGCAAGTTCCTAGGTAAAGCTAAGAGAAGGGTTATGGTTTTCTACCAAATTCCTAATCCTATAGCTAGTCATTTTCTATGACGTCTAGGTTCCTTGTGTTTTTGTTTGAAGACGATCTTCTTCATCAAAGAACAATTAAGTTCAATTGTTCTTATGAACATCCTATCATATCGAGGAAGTGCTTAAGGCAAATCTTAAACATCTTTTCAATATTTCTAGGATTGTTCTAAGTCCAAATGAATTCAATTACACAAATGAATTAATCCTCCGAGGTTTAGTTAAGTCTTGTTATTATCTTACTCAGTGAACTAGGATGTTTGAATGTCCTATAAGTGAAGTAACATTTCATTTAATATTCTGTTTAGGAGTTATGACACCTAAAGCTTTCGAGGGTAAATTGGTGTTCAAATGGTTTGTGATTTAATTTAATTTCAATTAATGGGCTTAAGTTTGGAATAGTGTTCAAGTTATTTTAGATTTATTTTGAATTCTTTAAGTCTTTGGTGATGTTATATTTATTTCAATTTAATTTAATTTAATTTAATTTAATTTAGTTTTAATTTAATTCAATTTAATTCAATTTAGTTTGATTTGATGTTAAATTAATTTAATTTGATTTGATTTAACTTTAATTTAATTTGATTTAATTTAATTTAATTTAATTTAATTTAATTTAATTTAATTTAATTTAATTTAATTTAATTTTAATTTAATTTGTTTTAACTTAATTTAATTTAAATTTTATTTTATTTATTTAATTTAATTTAATTTAATTTATTCATTTAATTTTATTTAATTTGTTTATTTAATTTAATTTAATTTAATCTTTAATTTAATTTAATTTGATTTAATTTAATTTAATTTAATTTAATTTACTTAATTTAATTTAATTTTTAATTTAATTTTATTTTTAATTTTAATTGAAATTTTAAAAGAGTTTAATAATTTAACTTTAGTTTAATGATTAAGTCTTTTAATATTTTAAATTTGAGTTATTACTTTAATTAAGAATTGAATATTAATGAGATAATAAATTTAGGGATTTTTAAATTAAAGAATAAATCTCTTCCTCATAATATCCCTATTTTAATAATTCCAATTTTATTATTCTTCCCAAATTTAATCAATTATTTAATTAAGGTTTAATTATTTTAAATTGCTTAATGGATTTCTACCCTTTAATTATTTAAATTTCAATCATCCAAATCAGATTAAGATCAAATATTTTACTTGTTAATTTTTTATTAAACCTAAAGTTTTAATTAAGGATTAAAATTTTAATTACCATTTTGCCCTTCAAGCTTAATAATTTTATAACTCACTAAATCGAGCTCAAATGAACTTGAAATTTTTATGTGACTTCACTCATATGTCAATAAAGACATGAGAGGAGAAAATGTGATTTTTCTATATTTAATTTATTTATATAATTATTTTTGGTAGAAAATAGAAATTTCCAAGGAAAATTTAATAACATGACCAAGGGAAAGTTTCTGTCCTTAAGAAAATTAGGGACATTCCTAATGACCAGAGGACCACTTGGACCAATTTTGGTGATTTTTTGAATTATATTATTTTTATTATAATTATTTTACGTTTTGGAGTGTTAATTAATTTAAAAATAAAATAAAGGTTGAAAAATGAGTTTTATATTTTTTAAAAATCTCTCTGATATCAAGGAAATCAGAGAATCAATTTTTCTAATTTTATGATTTTTCTTTGATTTATTATAATTATTTTAGTGAAAATGCTAGAAAATACATTTTTTTTTTAATTTTAAAATTGCCCTAGGCTTAAAATTCAATATCTCATTAAATAGACCTAAGAGAAATATGGGGTTTGTTCCTAAGTGATTAAAATTCAAAATATGACATTTTGGTGAATTTTATTATTTTTGTGATTTTTATTATTTTTTAATTATTAAAAATATTAAAATAATATTAAAAATCAACTTTTTTAGAAAATTGAAATTTTAATTTTCTTAAATTCCCCTGATATCAGAGAGGCTCCAAAACCAATTTGGTGAATTTTTGAAAGGTATTTTGAAAGTTATGAATTTTTAAAGTTCAAATTGACTAAATGGCTTAATCAACCCATTTAATAGGGCTAACCAAGTCCAATTGACTTCAAATTTTTATGGTGGGTTCCTCTGATCCTAAAGGTCAATGGAGAATTGATTTCAAGTCAATTTGATGTATGGTTAGCTCTAATTAATTAGGGATCTATTTTGGGTGTTTAAGCCGATTAGGGTTATTTTAAATGAACTAACTCAAAACCTATTTTTCCTAGGGTCCTCTCGGTCATAAGGGACATCACCAAATTTTCCTAGAATTTATTTCACAACATGCTAATTATTGGAATTAAAATACTCAAAACAGTAACATGAATTTGAAAAATCAATAACTTCTCATAGGGATGGCCTCCGACTTTGGAAAATTCGGGGAATGTTCCCAAATTCGGAGGCTTCAAAGCCCTATGGTCTCATGCCATGGTGAATTGTATACATGCATGGAGAATTAAAAATGTGCAGAGAGTAAATAAATTATTAAAAATAAAATACTTGATGAAATTAAATGATTTCTTTTCCACATTATTCTCCTCTGTTCACTGAGCAAGAGGGTATTTTTATTTTATTTTATGATTCTCCTACACAAAGTTATGAATTTTCCAAGTTTAGGGAATTAAATAAATAGAAAAATACCCTAATTTTCTATTTATCCACGCGGCGCCGCGTCAACCTCGACAGCTCCGAAACGCCGCGCGTCGCGCCCCCATTCGACGCCGCCATCTGACTCAGCGCTCCGGGTCCCGCGGTTCACGTATCATCTCCTGGTCCGACTCCATCCGAGCCGTCCGTCCACGCGTGTATTAAATGGACGGTATCCGTTCATCGTCCCCGAGCGTCCTCACCCGAGAGCCGTCCACACTAAATCCCTAATATCTCACTCGATACTCGATGGATTTTCGTGTTCTTATGCTCTATGGATTCGTCTCGAGAAGACGAACACATCCATATGGTTTATGTGGGATGAAATTTACTCAATAAAAATGGAGAATGTTCAGAAGCTCGGGAAGAAGAGTGAGGCCATACCTTTGCTCAGAGAAGTGTGGCTTCGATCTGACGGTTGTTTCACCTTCGATTGGATCCTAGCAAGCTCCAGATGAAGTCTCCTGGTCTGGTGAATTTCCTAGGTAGGATTTTGACCACAGCCGATCACAAAGCTTGGAGGCTGGAGCAACTAGGTGGCCTGGAGATGGGGCTTTTACTGGTGGACACCTTCTCTTGGTCTGGTGAAGGTGTAGGACCAATCAATTTGGGGATTGGCTCACTGTGGAGAAGTGTCCTGGTTTTAGGCTTGGATTTCAACTCCGAAATCGAGCCCACGAGAGGAAATGACGGGGGATTTCGGTGGGGATCAAATGCTCTATGTATGGGGAGTAGTCCGGAACAATTTTGCGTAGTTTCCTTAAGGTTTTTTTTCAGCACTTCTCATGGCCGAGAGGGGTGGTGTTTAAATAGGAGAGGGTGGAGGGCCTCCCAGGGAGAGTTAGGGCTTGGGATCAGCTGCTATTGGCAAGAGAAGAACAGCTACAATGGCCACTGGGGATGGGGCAGCTCAAGCGAGGGAGAATTCCAAAGTTGGCTCACATGTGAGCTCTCGGCCATGGTGTTTTCCGGCGGCTCGGTGGCCGGCCGGCCAGGCATGGGTCACCCTCAAGGTCAGGTGGGTCAGGGCTGGGACTTGGTGCAAGCAATTGGCAATTGTCATGTGTAAAGGCTTTGATCCAAAGTAGAATGGGGCATGGCTAGTTTTGAGTCTAAATGGGTCAATCCACCCATTTGGGCTTGGTGCACCCTTCAAGGTGGCTTTGGATGCTGTGGGGGATCAAAGGGATCAGGTGGTTTGGCATGGAGAAGTCTCCATCCAAATATATTTGGATTAAATTTAAGTTTAGGTGAAACATGATTAAGGCTAATGAGCCTTAGGGATTAAGGAAAGCCCTCCCTCTTCTTACCCAATATGGCATGGTGGAGTGTCCAAGGCTCTCATGGCTCACATGTGGCTCATGCATGGCTTTATGGCTCACCTTTAGCTTGGAAAAAGTTTGGTCAATTTCATAAAAATGGATTTTAGGAATTTTTTGGTAATTTGATGGAAATTTGTATGAAACTTGATTTGGAATGATTTGATGATGAATTTAGGACTTAGGTATTGAGTTTAATTGAAATTATGATGAGGGGAAATGTCATATGGGCTTTGAGACCAATTTTGGGCCTTTGGATGTGGTAAAAGATGGGCTTTTAAAATGGTTTAAGGAATGGGCCTTTAAGTTTAAAAATGAGTTTATGGATGGGAATTTTGTAAAGAGGTTGGGCCAAATAATTGTTGGGTTTAGCTCATGGATGTGTCATGAGTGACTTGAAGCAAATTGGGGGTGATTTGGGTTTGAATTGGGTTGAATTTGGGCTCTTTTGGTGAATGGGCCAATATAGGTCAAAGTGGGCCAAGTTGGGCCAATGTTGGGCTAGGGTTGAAATTGATGTAAAATTAATGTTGAGAAATGTTTATGGGAGTGTTTCAAAGAAGTTTTGACTTTGGTTGGGCTTTGATTTTGGGGTTTGGGCTCATTTGGGTTAGGTTTGGGTTAAGGTCAAAATTGGGCCTTTTAGCTTTGGGTTGAATTTGAGTGGGGTTTGGGTCTAAATTTTGGGCAAATCATGTTAGTTTTTTGCTTGTGGGGATGCTAAGGAAGATTTAGAAAATATTTGGGGTTAATTGGAGTTGAATTTGGTGAGTTTGGGTTAGGTTTGGGTCATGGGTCCAAATTGGGCTTTAAGGCCAAAAGTGAAATTGGATCCAAATGTCAATCAAATTGGACTTAGATTTGGTATAGATTGGTGTTGGGAATGTTTAATTGAAGTTTAGAATTGAATTAGACCAGAATTTGGGTCAATTGGGTAGGTTTGGTTTGACATTGGGTTCACTTAGGGTTAAAATGGGTCAAATTGGGGGTTTTGACGAAAGTAGGGTAAATTGACAAAATTGGCCCATGGTGTAGTTGAACAAAATGAAATTGGGAATATTTGGGATTTTCTGGAATTTTCTGGGAATTTTCTGAATTTTTGGATTTTTTGGGTCAAGAGGGATATTTTGGGTATTTGGAGGGTATTGGGAGGTATTTTTGGAATTTTTGGTATCTTTGGGTATGGATGATCAATTTGAGTGATGTGGAAATGTTTGGTATTGATTTTGGGGAATTTTGGATGATTTGGAAATTTTGAAAAATTTGGGTAATTTCAAGGGCTTTGGGTAGGTTAGGCGGGTGTAGGGTCCCGGGGGTCAAAAATTGAAAATTTGGGAAATTGAAGATTGGGTGAATGTAAGTGGAATAAAATCATTTTGGTTGAGCCATGAAGCCATATCAAGCCCACATGAGCCATGAAGGGACTCATTTGAGGCATTCACTATGTTGTTCCTAACCTCTTAGCCGAGGGCTTAGGGGTTAAGGACCATCCATGTGAATCACCTACATGAGTCGGAGGTCAAGTTAGGTATGGGTGTGGTTTTAGGAGGTGTGTGAAAGTGTAGTGTATAAGTGTAGTGTGTGTGTATGTCGGCCCCTTCACCGCACCGAGCCACCAGTGGGCGGTCCTAAGGCCAAAGAGTCCCATAGGAACTCATCCTTTAAACTTCCACATTTGATTTCAACCCTCTAGGTGATTAGGGGTCTACGAGTCAAGTTTGTGGAGTTTGCGGGGAGTTAAGAAGTGGTTTGAAATTCTAGATGGTGGGTCCCAATTCTAGTCCTCTAAGATAGTCAAAGGAAAAGCCTAAGGCTAGATCCTAAGTACTAAAAAGAAGAAGAGAAGACCTCATCAAAAATGAGGTCAACATCGATTAGTAGGTTCCCTTAGATCTTTAATTGATGCTGCTGCTTGAGGATCTTTAATGGAAAAATCATTTGATGAAGCTTTTACTTTAATTGAAGAAATGGCAACTAATAATTTTCATAGACCTTCTGAAAGAGTAAATCCTAAAAGAGTAGTTAATGTTCATGATAATGATGTCTTTTTATTTTAGCTTCTCAAGTTGCAGCAATATCTAAGAAATTAGATAACTATGTTATGAATCTGTCCCAAATACCTCAAGTGAATAATGAAAAATTAGGAAATATGAATGATTCTATATCTTTAGAAACATTACAAGCCATAGCTAGCAAAAATAATAACCCATATTCTAATTAGTATAATCCAGGTTGGAAGAGTCACCCAAATTTTAACTGGAATAATGGAAATCCTCAATGGAGAAATAATCAAATAAACCCAACTAGAAATTAGAATAATCAAGGAAATTCAAACTATCGACCTCCTTATCCTCTTAGTTTTAATCAGCAATTTAAGAAAAAGAAGTTGTCTATAAAAGAATTAATTTTACAAATGGGTAATCAGTTACAAAGTCAAAAAGTAGCGATAAGAAATATCGAGAATCAATTGGGACAAATTGCTAATGTAATTAGTAATAGACCTCAAGAAACACTCCCTAGTAATGTGGAAATAAATCCTAAAGATAATGTACAAGAACAAATTAAAGTTGTTCAACTGAGAAGTGGAAAGGAATTAAAGGAAAGAACTCGAAATGAAGTTGAAAATGAGAAAGAAATGGATGAAATTGAGAAACCTAAAGAAATTGATTCTGAAAAAGAAGAGAAAATTGTTTCTCCAAAAAGAAATGATGTAGAAAGAATTCCACCTCCTTTTCCTCAACAACTTAGACAACAGAAGCTTGATCGACAATTTTCAAAATTTTTTAAAATATTCAAAAAAGCTTACAATCAATATCCCATTTGTTGAAGCTTTGAAACAAATGCCTAGTTATGCTAAATTCATGAAAGATATTTTAAATAAAAAACAGAAATTCAAAGCTTATGAAACGGTTGCATTGAGTGAAGAATGTAGTGCAATAATTTAAAAGAAGCTTCCTCAGAAGCTTAAAGATCCTGAAAGTTTCACTATATCATGTGATATTAGAGAAAATTTTATGGTAAAGCCTTATGTGATTTAGGAGCTAGCACTAATTTCATGCCTTTATCTATTTTTCGAAGGTTAGATTTAGGAGAGATTTCTCCTACTACTGTAACCCTACAATTGGCTTATCGATCTACTACTTATCCTAAAGGAGTTATGAAAGATTTACTACTTAAAGTGGATAAATTTATCTTCCATGTAGACTTTATTGTACTTGATATGGAAGAAGATAAAGAGATTCTTATTATTTTAGGAAGACCTTTTCTTGCTACTGGTCGAGCTATGATTGATGTGCAAAAAGGAGAGTTAACCATGAGAGTTAATGATCAGGAAGTAACATTTAATGTTCTTAAATCCATGAGATATCCTGTTAACGAAAAGTGTCATAGGATGGATATTTTTTATTACATAACAGCTAAGCATTATCAAGAAAATTGTGAAGTTATTTCTGAGAAAAAAGTTGAAGGGTTAATTGATCATGAAGAAATAAAAGATATAAATAAATGTGATTATGAAAATTGTAATTATATTCATGAAAATTGGGAAGTTTTAAATTCTACTGAAAATAGTAAATCTACAATAACTTCTATTAAAAAGGCTCCTAAACTTGAATTAAAAGTATTACCTACTTATTTAAAGTATGCTTTATCAAGGAATTCATCAACCTTACCTGTAATAATATTTTTTGAATTAACTAAAGATCAAGAAAATAAATTACTAGAAACTTTGAAAAATTATAAAAAAAACTTTTGGTTGGACAATAACAGATATAAAAGGAATAAGCCATTCTATTTGTATGCATCGAATTCTAATGAAAGAATGTTATAAACCAAGTGTTGAACGTCAATGAAGATTAAATCCAATAATGAAAGAGGAAGTAAATAAAGAAATTTTAAAATGGTTAGATGCTTGAATTATTTATCCTATATCTGATAGTTCTTGGGTTAGTCAAATTCATTGTGTTCCGAAGCAAGGGGGAGTGATTGTTGCTATCAATGAAAATAATGAATTAATTCAAACAAGACAAGTCACCGGGTAGCAGATTTGTATCGATTATAGAAAATTGAATGCTGCTACTGGGAAGGATCATTTTCATTTAACTTACTTGGATCAAATGTTAGATAGATTAGCTCGACAATCATATTTTTGCTTTTTGGATGGATATTATGGTCACCATCAAATATTGATAATTCTTGAAAACCAAGAAAAGACTACATTTACTAATCCTTATGGAACTTTTTCTTTTAGAAGAATGCCTTTTGGGTTATGAAATGCACCTACTACTTTCCAAAGATGTATGATGTCTATTTTTTGTGATTTAATTGAGAAAGGAATTGAAATTTTTATGGATGATTTTTCTGTGTTTGGAACCTCTTTTGCTTCTTGTTTAGATCATTTAACTAAATTATTAAAATGTTGTGAAGAAACAAATTTGGTTCTAAACTAGGAAAAATGTAAATTTATGGTTACAGAAGGAATTGTTTTGGGATATAAAATTTCTAAAAGTGCTATGGAAGTAGACCAAGAAAAAATCTAAATTATTATTGGTTTACAACCTCTTACATCAATTATAGATGTAAGAAGTTTTCTCAAACATGCTAGATTTTATAAGAGATATATTATAGATTTTTCTAAAATTTCTAAACCACTGTGCCATCTTTTGGAAAAAGAAACAAAATTTGATTTTAATGAAAATTGCTTAAAAGCATTTAATTCATTAAAAGAAAAATTAATTACAATGCCTGTTAGTGTTTCACCAAATTGGGAAAAACCATTGAACTGATGTGTGATGCTAGTGAATATGCTATTGGAGTTGTTTTAGGTCAAAAATATGATAGAACTTTTAAAGTTATATACTATGCCAATAGAACCCATAATGAAGCTCAAATTAACTATTTTACTACTAAAAAAGAGTTATTGGCAATAAAATATGCTTTTGATAAATGTAGACCATATTTACTTGGAGCAAAATGTATAGTCCATACGGATCATTCTACTATTAAGTATTTAATGACAAAATAAGATGCTAAACCAAGGTTAATTAGATGGGTTCTTCTCTTATAAGAATTCGATTTTTGAATAGTGGATAGAAAAGGTATTGTTAACCAAATTGCTGATCATTTATCTAGAATTGAAAATGATAAAAATTTTGAAGAAGAAATGAATGATTATTTTCCTGATGAATAACTTTATGTGATTTCTGGGTGGCAAGTTTCATGGTATGTTGATATGGTTAATTACTTAGCTAGTAATATTTTACCATATGGATTAATTAGACATCAAAAAAATAAATGGGTACATGATTCAAACTATTATTTTTGGGATGATCCCTATTTAATTAAACAATGTAAAGATTTTGTTATTCAAAGATATGTATCTAAAAATGAAACTAATGAAATTATTCACAAATGTCATAACTCAGAATTTGGAGGACATTTTGGTATTAATAAAACTGCATTTAAAATTTTACAATCTGGATTCTATTAGCCTATATTATTTAAAAATGTTAAAAAATATGTAAAACCTTGTGATCGATGTCAAAGAATAGGAAATATTTCTAGAAGAGATGAAATGCCTCTGAATTTCACCTTTGAAGTTAAAATTTTTTATTTACGGGGTTTGGATTTTATGGGACCATTTGTACCATCTTCTGGAAAAGTTTATATATTATTAGCTGTTGATTATGTTTCTATATGGATTGAAGCTATATCTTTACCTCATTGTGATGCTAATGGTGTTTCAAACTTTTTAAAAAGATATTTAATAAATTTGGAATACCAAGAATTATTATTACTGATGGGGGATGTAACTTTAAGAATTTTAAGATTCATAAATTACTTAGCAAATATAGAATCAAGCATAAAATTGCTACAACTTATCACCCCCAAACTAATGAAATAGCAGAAGTCTCAAATCGATAAATCAAAAGAATTTTGGAGAAAACTATAAATCATAACAGAATTGATAGGGTTGATAGACTTGATTATGCATTATGGGCTTATAGAACTGCTTATAAAACTCCTATAGGTATGTCACCATATAGGCTCATCTACGGAAAAAACTAGCATATACCTGTTGAATTAGAACATAAAGCTTATTGGGTGATAAAATAATTTAATTATAATCTGAAGAATGATGGAGAAAAGAGATTATTACAATTTAATGAGCTTGATGAAATTAGAAATGAGTATTATGAGAATGCTAGAATTTATAAACAGAAGATGAAGAATTTACATGATAAAAAGTTTTTAAAGAAGAATTTTGAGCCTAGACAAGAAGTTTTATTATATAATACCTGATTGAAATTATTTCCTAGAAAAATAAAGTCCAAATGGATGGGGCCTTATATTGTGGACAAAGTTTATCCTTATGGAGCAGTGGATATAAGAGATCCAAAGACTAAGCGCTTTATGGGAGGCAACCCATATTTCTATTAATTTGATTTGATTTATGTTGATTGTTTTATGATATGATCATCCTTTTGATTTATACCAATTATTTAACACCTTATGAAGATTTAAATATGCTTAGAACCTTTAAAAATTAGATGTAAGGAGAAACAGTATTTTTTGGATGCTGGCACCTAAGCGTCAGACACCTACTATACTGGCGCCTAGACACCAGACTTGGCGCCTAAGCGACACAATCACAGGACGTGGTAAAAACCACCAAATTGTAGTTTTGACCAATTCTTTTTCTATAAAACGGCCATCTTCGTCCCCAATGAGTATCCCCTTCATTAATTGACCACTAAAGCTGGCTTTTAGAGAGAGATAAGGATTTGTTATATTCCATGGAGAATAAAAATATGAGTTTGAAGAGAAATGATAAGTTTGTGCACAAGGATTCACAAACTTATTTCAATGGATATTTAGCAATGAGTTTGGAGAGGATGATCAACCATTTTGAGGAGATTGAAGATGAGTTGCTACTTCTAAGCCATAGGATGCATGAGATGTTCCATCAATATGAGCATATGGAATAACAAATGAAGCATCAATCTGATCATTTGGCTGCTTTTTAAGATTATCAGGTAACTATGTATACCAAGAACAACTGGATTGATGAGAAAACTGCCCTGGAATTTCCTCGTGCCCCTTTCTTTCACTCCTTTGTTCATAAAAATTCACCATGTGATGGGGAAAATGAAGGTTCTGATCACATTGAGTGAAGTCTTGAAAAGATGAAGGGTGTTATGTAATTGTGTTATTGTTTGTGTTGTCTATTTGAAGTTTGATCTATATGATGATTGTGTACTTGTGAATCTTGTTTGTAAGTTAAATCTTATGTTAAAGTGTGTGTTTGTATTTCCTGTGTTTGTTGAACTCAATACTGAATATTTGGAATGAAATTGAAGTGATTTGTGTAAATCTCGTGTTAGAATGTTAAAATTTGATCTAGCATTGGAATTCCTTTTTGTTGATAAAATTAGAGTAATTGATTGAGTTTGCTAATAAATATTGGGCTTACAGGTGTTAGACTCGCTTAGGATATTTAAAAAAATGAAAATTTTGAAGAATAAAAAAAATTTGCAAGTCTGGGACTTAGGCACCGGTTCACCTGAACCGGCTGAGTTGCTCATTTAAACCAGCCCACGCCATGCCTAAGCACCTTCTTCCTCCTCTATTTCATGAAAACCAATCTAAGGGTTCCTTTTAGAGCTCAATTTGTGAAGTTTAAAGGCTTGAAAACACCAGATCTCATCATCTTGAGGTTAGATCTTTACTTTGGCTTAGTTTTTTTGCATATCTACCATGGATTTCTCAAAGTTTGGAAGAGAGCCAAAATTTTCATAAATTTTTTTATTTCTTAGTGAGAAATCCATGAATTTAAGATGCATTTAGCTTGAAAACTTTGGAATAGATCTATTATCTTAATTATAGAATTTAATTAGAATTTCTCTTGATTTTTAGGATGACCCCTAAATCTACAAGAGGAAAAGAGAGAGAAAATTTTGATCGATCTAAATTTGTTAATATTAACGTACAGATGTGTTATAATGAGCTTGCCACCGCCAGAAAGTTTATTGTAGAGAGAAATTTTTATCACCCTGGCGGAGCATTAGAGAATGTTATTGCAGTGCACAACTGGGAAAAGTTTTGCTATTTCACTGTTGTAATTATTATTCTTGTTGTTCGTGAATTTAATGTGAATGTTACTGTAGCAATTGATAATGAAGTATTTGTTCGAGCTAAGGAAGTTGAGTTCACTCCAGAGAGGATTAACATGTTATACGGTTTACCTCCTGTTACGAACTGTTTCTATTCAGAATATACTCCATCTGAGGCTAAGCTTGATAGTATTATCCATTATTTGACTGATGGATCTGGAGCATGGAAGGTCGGGAATGCTAAGAAGGTAAATTTTTCTTCTACCTCACTCAATGCTACTTCAAAAGCTTGCAACTATTTCATTTTTTCTCATCTCCTTCTCTCTAATAATTTGAGTGTAAGTTACAAAAGAACAAGCTATTCTGAATTATTGTATTCAAGAGATGAAGCTAATTGATGTTGGGTTTATTATTTGTGATGCTATTAGTTCTTCTGCAAGAGGTAGTAGTATTACTGGGCTAGGCTTTCCCTCTCTTATTTTCTCCTTATGCAAGAAATCTAGTGTGACACATGATCACTCTAAAGAACAGTTGAAGCCTTTAAAACCTATTGAGAAGGCTAATGTTGATGTCTATGGATGACCTAGAGGTAGAGTACCTAGTGTACCTTCTACTTCAATGCCTTCTACTTCAATGGCTTTTACTTCAATGGCATCTACATCCATTGCTACTGAGCCTCCACCAAGATTTTGGGATGTTCTGAGTGAAAGATATATGGAGCATCAGAGTGACATGTTTTTGATACAGTGTCGTATGGAAGATATGGATAAGAAATTTGATCATATGGCAGATTATGTTCAGTGGAAAAGCGATTTTGAACTGATTATGATGAAGCTTTGGTAAAGTTTCTTAAGGGAGATCAAACTGTGAATTTCCCTACTTGCCCAAGATTTTCACTTTATTCAGACCCAAGTACTATGGATGTTGATATCCAATTTGATGATGATGATGATGATGATGATAATGATGAGGAGGAGGAGACTGAGGCTGATGACTAGACTTCTTACTATGATGTAGTACTTATCCTTTATGTTGTTCTTTTTATTTCCTGTATCTTTTCTTTTCTATGTTTAGACTCTGATGGTTGTGTCGGGATGTTTGAGGACTTATGTTATTTATCACTGTGACTGTTTGCTTTTGTGTTTATTTAGTATTGAATCAGTACTAGAAAAAAGCGTTAGAATTTAAGTGCTATTCATAATATTAAGTATTACTTTTTTCACCTGCAATTATTGTCCTGCTTAAAAATAACTTTAATATTTTTCCTTCTTTATGCTTATTATAAACTTTAGATTACAAAATGATTTAAAAATTAAGATTGGGGGGGAAGAAAGAAAAATGTTTCAAATTTAAACCTTACTTGTTTTCAAAAGTGCTACAAATAGTTTTGTACTTTATTTCTAATGATTATTGTAATGTGGAGTCATCTTAAGAATGTTAGAATTTTAATTATAAAAATGGAGTAGAGTGACTTAGTTGAAACTTTTAATGAAAAGGGTTAACCTAAAGTTAAGGATATTTAGTAGAAAGCTTGGGAAAATGAATAACTAACTTTAGTAAGAAGTACTGTATTTTTGGATAACGAAGGATTCTTAGAATTTTTATTTTCAAACATTTAAGGCTCTTTTAGAAAATATTTGTATATATATACAAGTGAAGGAAAGTAATAAATTTTAACTTCATAAGAGGATAGTGGAATTCAAAATCATTTAAGGACTTCTCCAGATATAGTAATCCACACATTAAAAATGGATCAAAAAGATCCTAAAAAAGAAAAAAAAGAAAAAGAAAAAAAAGAAAAAAAAGAGACGCGCGGAGAAGCTTGAGGAGAGATCTTAATCAAAAATTAGTTTCACTTGAGTCTTTCTAGAGTAAAGAACCTAAAACAATCCTAAGCTTGGTTTTTACATTTTTATTAGTATAAATTATTTTTAAAAGAGTTCCTAAGTCTAAAAAGTAAAGTTTATAGAATCTGAAGTTTGAAAAATCTGCATATATTTCAGAATTAGAAAAGAAAACAAATTCCTAAGTTTGGGGATAAATATTTGAAACCCTAGGCTATTCTGATTCACTAGAAGTTCTTCTATGTTGAACAATCACATTTTTAGAATAAAATTTTAGCAATTCTAAAGGATGACCCATTACCTCTAATCTACATAAAGTATTTTAATTTTTAGTCTCACTTGAGGACAAGTAACATTTAAGTTTGGGGGAATTGATCTACCTTAAAATTTACTATTTTTATGGATAAATTATTCTTATATTTTTAAGGATATTCTGCTTTAATGAAAGGTATTTTTATGTTTTTGGTTGCATGTATAAGAAGATGAGTTTAAGTACAAAAAGAATACAGATGGAGCAAAATTGGGGCTTTATGAAGGAAAATGAAAAAAATCAGTTTGGCGCCTAGGCGCCAGAAACAGTTAGAGTGGTTAAAATTTGATATTTGGTGGGTCCAAAGTATTCTAGATGACCCCAGATGATAGAGCACGTTTTAAATGAAGAATACATTGAATCTAAACATTTTTTTAATGAAGAGGTGTGTCCCTTGAAGTCAAAAAAATAAGGTAATTAAACATTTGATCTGACGCCTAGGCGCCACAGTTATTTTCAAGAAGATTCATTGAATGTGGTCAAATTTTGAAGAGGTGCCTTAAGCAACCCCTGGTTATTTCCAAAGCTCTATAAATATAGATTATTTTGGCAGTCAAGAGGAGTCATTTTAGAGTCATTCTGACTTAACACTTAGTTCCTCTCACTTTAAAGTCAAGTTTGTAAGAGTTTAGTGAGTGTTCGTGATTCCCTAAAGTTTCAAGTTTTGTAAAGAGTCAGAGAAGTTAGAGAATTTCGAAGGATTGCTTTGGTGAACATTCTAGATTAGTATTTGTAACTTAACTCTTATGTTTCTTGCTTTGGATTTAATGATTATGAATATGTTTTGTTGTATTAATTCAATGCTTTCTGAATAGTTTTCTTCTATTTCTCCTTACAAATATAATGTAATTAAGTCAAGAGGTTTGAATTTTTGTTTAAGAACTTTTCTTTTTCTTATTAAAAATTGATGATATTTTACCTAAACTTATTTTACTTTACAACTTGGCTAATTGTATTATTAAAACATGTGGAGAAATCTTATAGACCTGACCATGGGCTAAGATTTCTTAACTTGTAAGTATCAAATTTCACTTTAGAAGATCAAAAGCTATCAACTAAAGAGGAGTGCAAATAGGTAGGGAGATAAGTTTTTAAGGGCATAGATTTGAATGTTTTTAGAGTGACAGGCTAATTTATATCAAATTGGTTTAAAGTGAAGAAAATGGGACACTGGTAGGTCCTATAGAGAGGGCACAGTGGGTAATTTAGAATTGAGAGCCTAGAATCCACTCAACACTACTAATAACACATCTTGCACCAACCTTTAGACTAGCCAATGTTCTTTATGCCTGGACCAAAGGGTAAAGAATATTTATGCTCCTATTTGTTACAATACAACATTTTTAAGTTCTAAACAATTTGAATTCCTCTACTTATTACATAAATATTTTTAAGGAGAAAGTTTCTTAAATTAAGTATTTATTCGTGTGCTTAGACATGTACTTGCATAATTGTGAAGGTTTAGTAAGTTTAATTTTACTTCTATTTAGTGATTAAAAATTAGCAATTTATTTTATTAATTTTTCTTTTAATTTTTAAAAATTTTCTCGTGGGATCGATATCTGGGGTTTTTAAAAAGAAAATCATGTATTACTTGAATCGATACATATACTTGTGAAGTACTCCTAGTGTGTTTATCAGTATTATCTATAAAATATTTAAATATTGCACACTAACCGCTTATTTTAGGGTCAAATTTACCTATCTTTGTAAGTTAAATAATCTACGTAATTGCGGTCGGTTCATCAGGCTGGGAGGATACCAGCTCTCACTCCAGAGCTCCAACTTTCCCATCGTCTAAGGGCTGACTCTTGCTTTAGTTTCTAACTTATTAATTCTCTTTAAAATAATATCTAAATTACCTAAAAGTTGGGCTTCTAAAGATTGTACTGAATTTTGAGATGACTGATCCATAGAAATATTTCTATCTTCCACTTCTTCATTATTCACGCATTCAAAACTCAAAGTTGGGTCCATGGGTTTCCAAGGAAGAAGTACATTTTCCTAATTTTTGTAAGGAAATTGTGCTTGGCTACATAGCATATAAAGATAGTGGATGTATGTCCAAGTCAAATAGAAGATCCAATTAATATTAGTCCAAGAATAGATTTCACAATTAAAGCCCCCACATCTATTTGTCTTCCAATTTGAATACAATAATTAAGGATAGCACTCCCCTTCTTCACTTTACTAAGTTTCGTAGTAAGGAGCAATTTGGTAGAAATAAAAAAAAAATGCCAAGGTTTCGAGGTTGAATTTAAAAATGAAGAAGGAAAACTTTCATCATAATCATCTTTTGTTTCCTAAGTTTCATCTTCATCTGTTAGAAATTTAAAGATTTCATACATAATGTCTCTTGTCAGAGTGAAGTTGGCATAATGACAAATAGGAAAATTCTCATTCAAGTACAAATCATTAATTCTCGAAGGAGTGAAAGGTAAACATAGACAACTCCCTGGTTAATTCCACGAAGATTAGCATAAAATTATTTCACAATAAGAATGACTATAACATCAGTTGTATAGCATAGTACTTCACATCGCTCTACACGATTACCTCTTCCATAAGAGTACAAGGAGCAGTGAAACCTCTATTAATAAAACATCTTTCCTTGATCAATCTAATCTTCAGAAGATTCTTATCATATAACTTATGCGCATCAAAACAAATAAATTTTCTTCAATTTAAGATCCCATATTTATAGTTTCATTTGGATTTGCAATCCATAAGAACAAGAATATTGGATTCTTTCCCACTCTACTAATTTTTTTAAACTCAAATGATATGTTTTAAAAAGTTACAAAGAGAAATTATTCAGCCAAAACTGTTAAAAATCGTTAAAACAAGCTTATGGGCAGTTTTCTAACTGCAGCGCCTAGGCATCAAAATCTGGCACTTAAGCGTCGAGCTCTCTAGATTCTGGAGTTTTAAGCACTAATTTAGGAACCTAGGTGTCAGTGCACGCCTTTGCACCGCTTGGCCTAAAGTCCAAATAACTATCATACCTTTAATAAGATTCAATAATTAAAATGTTTTATGCATTTTCTCACATGTAAGTCTCCAAAGCACATAGAATTCATCAAAAGAGTTTTTTTTTCTCTTTTTTTAAAATTTAAATAAAAATATATTAAATTAATTACAAAGATAACTATGGGTTGTCTCCTACAAAGCGCTTAGTTTACCGTCTTCAGCCCGACATTCCCAGTCTTTACTCTGGGTGACTTTTCATTAAAACCTCTTTAAAAATTGGTTTGTGCCCATCAAAATAAGGTTTCTACCTATGTGTATTAATTTTAATTATTTTTTTAGTTTTTTTATCTTCAATTTCTACTACTGCATATGGGTAAACATTAATAATAGCAAATGACCCCATCCATCTGGACTTTAGTTTTCCGGAAAATAATTTTAATCGTGTATTATAGAATAAAACTTCCGTCCAAGTTATAAAACTTTTTTTATTATCTTCTGATCATGCCAATTTTTCATTTTTTCTTTGTAAATCTTAGTTTTTCCATAAAATTCATTTATGATCTCATCAAGCTCATTCAGTTGTAATAGTGTTTTCTCACCAGCATATTTTAAATTAAAATTAAATTTCTTAATAGCCCAATAAGCTTTAACCTCCAGTTCTACTAGTAAGTGACAAGTCTTTCCAAAAATAAGTCTATATGGAAACATTTATATAGGAGTTTTTTATATTGTCTTGTTAATCCAAATTGTTAAGATGTATGGTTTTTTCCAAGGTTATTTTAATTTTACGTTTAGATAATTTTGCAAGACCACTTGCCTAAGGATGATAAGTAGTGGAGATCTGATATTTAATATCATATTTTTAGCTAATTTTTCAATTCTTTTACTCCTAAAATGAGATCCCCCATCTGTAATGATTACTCTTGACATTCCATATCTTGTAAAAATATTTTTCATTAAAAATATTGAAACACTCCGAGCATCACATTGATGTAAAGCAACTGCCTCAATCCATTTTGAAACATAATCTACTGTAATTAATATATAATAATTCTCGAAAGAGGGTACAAATGGTCTCATAAAATCCAATCCTCATACATCAAAAATTTTCAATTCCAATGTAATATTCAGGGGCATTTCGTTCCTTTTTGAATAATTCCTTCTCGCAGATAACGATCACATATTTTTATATAAGTCTTAGCATCCCTAAATAGAGTAGGCCAATAAAGTCTAGATTGCAAAATGTTGTGTGCAGTTATATCAATTCAAAATGTCCCCCAAGTTCAAAATCGTGACATTTTTGAATAATTTTTTCAAATTCTTCATAAGGAACACATCTCTGAATTACTTGATCTTGCTTGTACAAAGATAGGTCATCCCAAAAGTAAAACCTTGCATCATGAAAAAATTTCTTATGTTGTTGTGTTGTCAATACATATGGTAAAAGATCACAAACAATATAGTTAACTATGTCTGCGTGCCATGGTATTTGCTTTTCATTAATAGTAAATAATTTATCATCATGAAAAATTTCATTAATTTCACTTTCAAGATTCAAAGATTTTTCTTGTTCAACCTAGATAAATGATCAGCTATTTGACTTTCAGATCATTTCTTGTCTACCACAACAAAGTCAATTTCTTGCATTAGAAGGATCCATCTAATTAATATTAGTTTCAAGCCCTTCTTTTGCAATAAATATCTTATAGCAGAGTGATTTGTATGCACAATACATTTAGCCCTGATAAGATATGAGCTGAATTTATTAAAAGCATATACAATTGCTAATAAGTCTTTTTCAATAGTGGTAAAATTAATTTGAGCTTCATTTAGAGTTTTACTAGCATAATATGTAACCTTAAAATTTTTGTCTTATTTTTTTTCCTAAAATAGCTCCAATTACATAATCACTTGCAGCACACGTTAGCTCAAATGGTTTCTCCCAATTAGGTGAAATAATTATAGAAGCAGTGATTAATTTTTCCTTTAATAATTCAATTTCATTAATGCACTCTTGGTTAAAATCAAATTTTGTCTCTTTTTCTAAAACTTCATAAAGGCTTAGTTATCTTTAAAAAAAATTTATTATATCGCCTATAGAAACCAAAGATGTCCTAAAAAGCTTATAACTCCCTCACTGTAGTAGGAGGAGGTATTCTAGTTATAACTTGAATTTTTGCTAGATCTGCTTCCATACCATATTTAAAAATTTTATGCCTAAGTACAATTCTTCCTGCAACCATAAATTGACATTTCTCCTAATTTAATACTAAATCTGTTTCTTCACATCGTTTTAAATTTTTTTTAAAATAATTTAAACATGATTCAATGAAGTTCCAAATACTGAAAAATCATTCATAAAAATTTATATCCTTTTTCAATTAAATCGCAAAAAATAAACATCTTACATCTTTGAAATATTGCAGGTGCATTACATAAACTAAAGAGCATTCGTCTAAAAGCAAAAGTGCCATAAAGACTAGTGAATGTTGTCTTTTCTTAATCCTTAGGAGCAATAGGAATTTGGTGACAATCAGTATATCCATCCAAAAAGTAGAAATATATGTGCCTAGCTAACATATCTAATATTTGGTCCAAAAAGGTAGAGGAAAGTGATCTTTCTTAGTAGCAGAATTTAATTTTCTATAGTCAATATAGATTCGCCAACCAGTGACTTGTTTTGTTGGTATAATTCATCTTTCTCCTTTATAGCTACAGTCACACCCACTTTATTAGGAACATAATGAATTGGACTAACCCAAGCACTATCTGAATTAGGATAAATGATTATGGCATCTAACTATTTTAAAGTTTCTTTCTTAATTATTTCTTTAACCATAGGATTTAACCTTCTTTGTGGATCAGCTCTTGGTTCATGATGTTCTTCCAATAAAATTTTGTGCATACAAATCGATTGACTAATTCCTTTCATATCAGCTAATATCCATCCAAAGGCTTTCTTATATTTTCTTAAAGTATTCAGTAATTTTGTTTCTTGTAATTCAATTAAATATGAGGATACTATAATAGGTATTGTAGATAAATTTCCCCAAAAACATATTTTACATGTGTAGGAATTATCTTCATCTCAATTTCAGAAGGTATTTCTTTTGATGGGTTAAGATTCTTACTATTTCCCGTTGTGTCCAACTGTGCAATTTTTTCCTGAACATAATCTAAATCATCATTACTTACTTCAATGGATTCATCATGCCTGTTATCCTCATCTTTATACTCCAAATTTACTTCTCTAAGTTTCTCTTCAAAATTATCTATGAAATAGTCATTACTTAAATAATCATTAATATCCATTCTGAAGCATTCATCATCTATTCCTTTTGTTGGGTATTTCATTGATTTTGATATATTCAATGTAACTTCTTGATCATTGACTCTCATGGTTAACTCACCTTTTTGTACGTTTATCACAGCTCTTCTAGTGGCAAGAAAATGTCTCCTTAAAATGATTGAAATTTCTTTATCTTCCTCCATATATAACAAAATGAAAACAACATAGAAGATAAATTTATCAACCGTTACCAATACATCTTATACAAATCCTTTAGGATAAGTGATCGAATGATCAACTAAGTGAAGGGTTATAGTAGTAGGAGAAATCTCCCCTAAACTTAACCTTCTGAAAAAAGATAGAGGCATAAGGTTAATACTAGCTCTCAAATCACATAAAGCTTTTCCATAAAATCTCTCTCTTATAACACAAGGAATAGTAAAGCTATTGGGATCTTTAAGATTTTCAGGAAGGTTATTCTGAATTATATACTACACTCCTCACTATTTGTAACAGTCTCATTATCTGTAAACTTCGTTTTTTTATTAATTATATCCTTTATAAACTTTACATAACTTGACATTTGTTCTAGGGCTTCAGCAAATGAAATGTTTATGGTTAATTTCTTAAATAATTCCAAGAATTTTAAAAATTGTTTATCCAACTTTTACTTTCTCAATCTTTGAGAAAATAGAGGTGGTGGTCTTTCTACAGTAATTTTCATTGGTGTAATAGAGTACTCTAAGTTGTGAGACATATCTTCCTCGGGCTTTTCAATTTCCACCCCTTCTTTCTCAACATCAATTTTTTTTTGAACTTTTGTCTCCACTTCTCTTCCGCTTCTTAATTGAATAGCCTTAATTTGCTTTTTGTTTTTTTCTTTAGGATTAATCTATACATTACTCGAAAGAGTACCTTGAGGCCTATTGCTAACTGCAGTAGCAATTTGTCCCAATTAATTCTCCATATTTCTCATTGTAGCCCCTAGACTTTGTAACTAATTACCCATGTGTAACACTACTTCCTCCATAGAAAACTTCTTCTCCCTAAATTATGAGTTTCTGTTAAAATCTAGAGGATAATAAGGTCTATAATTAGTATTTCCCTGATTGTTTAAATTTCCCAAAGGGATCATTTGATTGTTCTCAAATTGTAGATTAAAAACATTAGGATTATTATTATTCCAATTAAAGTTAGGGGAATTTTTCCAACCACGATTGTAATAATTAGAATAAGGGTTTTTAGATTGATTATTTATTGCATTCAAAGTCTCATATGGTGATTAAGAATCTATCATTTGTCCCAATGAATTTTGCTTAGTCACAAAAGGTGATTGAGATAAATTCATTCCAAATTGATCTATCTTTTTTGATGTTGCAACAATTTGAAAAATCACAATAGACATTGCATCAGAGTCATGAACACTAGCTACTCTTTTGGGATTTACCCTTACAGAGGGCCATTGAAAATTGTTATTAGTCATCTCTTAAAATAAAGAATATGCTTCATCGAATGGTTTTGACATTAATGATCTGCCCACAAAAGCATCTAAGATAGTTCTAAGAGATCCCAATAATCCATTAAAAAATATTTGAATTATTAACCAATCAGGTAAAGCATGGTGTAGACACTTTCTAGAGAGATCTTTAAATCATTCCCAAGCCTCGTATATTGATTCTCCTTCAAACTGACAAAAATATGTGATATCATTTCTAAACTTAGTAGTTTTTTTATGGTGGAAAATAGTTAGCCCAAAATTTAAGAGAAAAATCTCCCCAAGTTCTGATAGATCCAGGTGTGAATGAGTTTAACCATATCTTATCTTTATCGCTTAATGAAAATGGAAAAAGTTGAAGTCTGACGGCAGCATTTGACACTCCGTCATATTTAAATGTAGCACACAATTCTAGAAAACTAGCAAGATGTAAGTTAGGATCTTCATATGGTGTTCCCCAAACAGATTTTTTTGCACCGTTTGGATAATAGCAGGTTTAAATTCAAATGAATTAGCAACTACAATAGGATTTTGTATACTTAAGTGAATTTCATCTAGTTTAGGACTATCATAATCTCTTAAAGGTCTCTATTGATGTTCATTTTCAATACATTGACTATTTAAGTTGTTCGAAATTTTGTTCAAATTATTAATTTTTTTGTTGTTATTTTCAAATTTTTATATTATTTCATTCTAATTCAGAATCGTAAGGTATTAACCATTTGGATCCTAAAAATAAACACTCACACAAGAACATATATATATATATATATATATATATATATATATATATTACTCGATAAAATAAGTCTTATAGTTCTAATAAAACCTTTTAAGTTAGAAAGTAATTTTCAGTTACCTCCCCAGCAACGGCGCCAAAAACTTGATGCAGAATCTACGCTAGCAATGTTTTTCAACACCCCAACACACATGGTAGCTAAACTAGGAAATATGCAGAAAAATCACAACAAAAATTACTTTAATATAATCAGTTTTATCTTTTAAAATCTTAAGGCTGCCACTCCTAGTGAATTAAGGTATATTTTCAATTTTAATTAGTCATTAGGTTGCAACCCCAAGTATACATCGCACAAGTAATAAAGGGCTCTAATGGAATCATAAGTATCGATCCCACAGGGAGGAGGAAATTCTTATAATAATAACACAAGGACTCAATATCAAAACTATAGAAAACTTAAGTAGGAAAGCAGGTTTAAATTTGTATTATGCGGCAAAATAAACTATGTTTAGTACACCAATCCATTAACTTTAAGGTTTCTTCTAATGTGATTAAACTAATTCTTATGATGCAGAGTTCAAATTTTAGAAAGTAATCTTCCCTTTACAATGAGGTTATAGTTAGTGAATTATCCAAATTATCATAAATTGTATTGTGCCAAATAGGAGCATTCCTATTCTTTCTCCTCTTTACGAATGAAAAAGAACATTGGCTAATCCATAGTTTAGTCCCTAAATCTATGATTAGGCTGATAAGATACCATGCTCTCACCTTAGAGTTCCCACGTTCCCCTCGCCGGAGGGCTAACATCTTGTCTTAGTTTCCAAACAACTAGACCAAATTAGGGATTTTAGTCTGTCACCCTGAAATCTCTAATTATACACCCATCAAACTAAATTTCCCTATGTATTTACACTCAACCTCATGGAATATATTCTAATCCATGAAATTAAATGTGATTCTTTCTTATTCGTGGAAAGAATAGCTCTCTTGGGTCGTATGTTTCACAACAAATTTTAACAAATCTATTGGCCAAATTGATAAGTAAATGAAGTTCAAAGTTAGAATTATCATAATTATGAAATTTAAAACATTGCAAAACAATTTTGATTCTTCACATGATTATATCTCATTGTAGGTAGAGGGACAAAGTAAACTACTCAAAATTCATGAGGAAGATAGAATAAAACAAGGATCTTATATATAAAAATAAGTTTATGCAACAACACAAAATAAAGTACACAACTTATCTTATTCTCCTCCCCAAGAAAATCCCTTGAAGTTCCTTTAAAGCACTTTCTCTCTTAACAATAATACTCAATTCTCTCCTAGAAATGAAATGAAGAAAAAATCTCTCACTTTCCCTCTCTTATTACAACACTTAAAGAAATATTTCTACAACACTCTCTTCACACTCTTCAAACTCTTCCCCATTCTCCCCCTAATCTTTTTCTGAGATAAAATCACGCTTAAATAATGTAGGGCCTAATTTCCTACGAGTTTCCTTGGGTATCCCTTTAATTTTCGTTCAAATTCAATGCATTTGGAAAAATAATTGTTTTTGGCGCCTGGGCGCTGTCTTCTTTGGATTTTGGCGCTTTAGGCGCTAGTTATAGAGCCTAAGTTCCAGTGCAATTTTTAAAAACGCCACCTTTTGACTCCAAAATTCTTCGTTTTTGCATTCTTTAAGCTCCAAATTCCTAGACTTAGTATACCTGCAATAAAACATGAAAATATCTTTCTTTAAAGTGCAATATCACTAAATATAAGAATTAAATGTATATATAAAATTGAATATTTTTTTTTAAGTGTATCAGCTGCGGCCTAGAATTTGGAGTTAAAACTTATGTACAATCCCTTGTTGCCATGCTTGCCCTCTTCCCGTGTCATAGGTGTCTTCGATCCTCTCCCCGCCCTCATCCTGTGGTTTCATCAAGCTTACCCTCATCGCACTCCTCTCAGGTGTTTGACACGTCTCTCTCGACCGTGTTTCCTTTTTCCTCCTTTTCTCATTTGAGATCTGTAGATGCGGTGCTCTGTAAGAAATTTTCATAGTTGTAGTTGCGATCCTTAACAATGTTGCCTTTGTTATGTTGATTTTTGATGGAATGAATTTTATGTGTGTAGTATCATCTTACTATGGAGAATTGTGAAAGAATGAATTTTACCCATGATTTTTTAGCTTTCTTTCATTTTTCTGTGGGAACTTCAAAGGCATGGAGTTTTTCTATGGCATGGTTTCTTCTATGATATTTTTTCTTTCTCCTTTTCTCTATGAGAAATTTGAAGGCATGGAAAATTGGAAGGCATGGCTTATTTATTTGCTTTTTTGGCTTTCTCCTTTTCTCCTTTTCTCTGTGGGAATTCCGAAATCAAGGAAAGTTGGAAGGCATGGTGAAGCTTTTTGTTTGGCTTGAATGTTTAGCTCCGATTGTAGTTGAGAGTACTAGATGGAATGGCCTGTAATTGTTAAATTATGGTGGTTTGCTCGTGACTGGGTTATCTGGTCTGTTAGCTGGTATGTTGGAATTTTTATACTTAATTTTGGTTGGTCTGTTGGAATTGATGTTTTCTTTTGTGATGGTTGTTGGAATTGTGACACTTGAATTCATGGAATTGATGTTTTCTTATTTTTTTCTCCTGTTTTGTATGGGTTTTTTACTTCTCTAGTATCAAATATATTGTCAAGACAATTCTGTCACAAACAACATTACTTAACAGGGGCAGAATGATCATTTATTCACAAGCAACTGCAAATAAGTTGTTTTTAAACAGTTAACCCAAATAGCCACTCAGTTTATACGGATAAGTTGCTGATCAATAGCTTATCAGCATATTATTCAATAAGCTGCAGGTTCTCCAAACAGATCCTTAGTCCACATCTGGCATATGAACAATATCTTTTTCATTTAATTGTATAAAAAGGATGAAATTTCCAAAATTTATGTGGTGATGCGCCCCAGTGACTGGGAAAGCAGATGAGGCGGCTCAAATTAACTTCGAGCCGAACACGAGCCATATTCAAATGTATTCGAGTTAAACATAAATAGGTTATTTTTGAGTCATTTCTAATACGAGCCGAATACAAACAAAAATAAATGCAAATGAAATGACTGAATTTCAGCCATCTTGTTCCGATTATGAGCCAGATCGAGTTGAGTTAGAGCTGGAATGGATCCAAATAACTAAAATTTGAGTCATCTCATTTTGATTTTGAGCCTGATTTAGCTCGATTCAATTTTGAGCGAAGTTGGCTTGAAATCGAACATAACAAGAGAAGAGTCAATTTCGATTCAAACTCAATCTATTCGAGCTGGTTTTGATTCTATCCAAGCTCAGCTCAAAATCGGCTCATTAACAGCCCATTCACGAACACTTTTGAACACAAGCTAAGCATTAACAAAAAAAATTGAACATGCCAAACATGAACAACTCGTAGGCTCGCTCATACTCGACTTGTTTACACCTCTAATTGTAAATGATAGGAATGAATAACAAGTGCTTTTGGCATTAAAATATTAAAGTGTTGAGTACTTCCACAATCCTTGTTAAATGATAAGTTTGAACAACATAGGATCTGAATGCCATAATTGATAGAAGTTGTCACATTTTATGAATTGGAGAGTCAACTTTGAAATTTCATATAGCAAATAGTATGTATCTTAAAGTTGCATACTGCTATTATGAGAACATATTAAAAGGGAAATCATTTAAGAAAAAACTAAGAAGTGAAATAATAAACATACTATATGAGTTAGAGGGTTAACTTTTGAGATTTCTCATAGCAAATAGTAGATATCTTAGAGTAAGTTACCTATTGCTAGTGTGAGAAAATATTACAAGGGCAATCATTTAACACAAAACAAAGAAGTGAAATAAAAAGCGTTTGTCTGCTCTTTAAGAGTTATTTTTATATATCAATCACCTAAAACATTAAATATAATATTTTAACCACCCAAAATTTACATATAACATTTTAGCTACTTCCATTATAATCACCTTTCTTTACTCACAAATGAAGGCTTTAAGTGAAGGTTTTCAGTGGTTAAAAAGTTTTTTTTAGCTTTCTCCTTATCTCGTTTTCTCTGTGAGAATTTGAAGGCTAGGAAAATTGGAAGGCATGATGAACCATTTTTGTTTAGCTTGAATGTTTAGCTTTGATTGTGGTTGAGAATACTCGATGGAATGGCCTGTAATTGTAGAATTATGCTGGAATTTAGGTGGTATGCTCGTCACTGGGTTATCTGGTCTGTTGGGTTTTTTTATGCTTTCTTTTGGCTGATCTGTTGGAATTGATGCTTTCTTTTGTGATGGTTGTTGGACTTGTGACACTTGAATTCATGGAATTGATGCTTTCTTTTTTTTACTGTTGTATATGGGTTTTCCGCTTTTCTAGTATCAAATATATTGCCAAGAAAGTTCTGTTGCAAACAATATTACTTAGCAGAAGCATAATGATCATTTATCCACAAGCAACTACAAATCAGTTGTTTTCAAACAGCTGTCCCAAACAACCAGTCAGTTTATATGGATAAGCTGTTGATCAGCAGCTTATTAACAGATTATTCAATAAGCTGCAGCTGCCCTAATAAGACTGTTAACAACCATTCATAGTACACATCTAGCATATTAATGCTATCTTTTGTCTTTTAATTGTATGAAGAGGATGAAATTTTAAAAAAACTATGTGGTGATGCATCCCAGTGACAGTGAAAGCAGATGAGGCGGCTCAAATTAAATTTATGTCGAACACGAGCCATGTTCAAATCTATTCGGGTCAAACATAAATATGTTATTTATGAGTCATTTCTAACACGAGCTGAATACAAAAAAAAAAAATCAAATGAAATGACTCAATGTGATCCATCTTGTTCTGATTACGAGCCGGATCGAGTTGAATTCGAGCTGGAATGGATCAAATAACTCAAATTTAAGTCATCTCATTTCGATTTCAAGCCTGATTTAGCTTGATTCAGTTTCAAGCCAAGTTGGCTCGAAATCGAACATAAGAAGCCAAGATACAAAATTGATTCAAACTCATATTTGAGCTGATTTCGATTCTGTCCTTGCTTGGCTTGAAATCGGCTCGTTAACAGCCTTATTCACGAGCAATTTTGAACACGAGCCAACCACGAACAAAAAAAAAAAAAATCAAACATGCCAAATATGAACAAGTCGTAGGCTCGCTCAAACTCGAATCGTTTACACCTCTAATTGTAAATGATAGAAATGAATAACAAAGCTTTTGGCATCAAAATATAGAAGTGTGGATTACTTTCACAACCCTTGTTAAATGATAAGATTGAACAACATAGGATCTGAATGCCATAATTGATATTAATTGCCATATTATACAAGTTAGAGAGTCAACTTTGAGATTCATATAGCAAATAGTACATATCTTATAGTTGCCTATTACTATTGTGAGAAAATATTACATAGGCAATCCTTTAACACAAAACAAAGCGGCGAAATTCAAAACTTATTATATGAGTTAGAGGGTCAATTTTTGAGATTTCACATAGCAAATAGTAGATATCTTAAGTTGCCTATTGCTAGTGTGGCAAAATATTAAAGGGCGATCATTTAACATAAAACAAAGAAGTGAAATAAAAAAATATTTGTCTGCTTTTTAAGGGTTATTTTTACATATCAGTCATTTAAAACATTTAATATAATATTTTAATCACCTAAATTTTAAATATAACATTTTAACTACTTCCATTAAAATCATATTTCTTTACTCACAAATAAAAACTTTGAGTGAAGGTTTTTTGTGGTTAAAATGCTATATTTAAAATTTAGGTAATTAAAATATTATATTCATTATTTTGGGTGGTTGTTATGTAAGCCCCACAAATAAACTACAACAAATTAATTAGTAATCTTCCAAATTTCAATCAAGAAATTAGTTGAGCTAGTCAACGTTTAGCACACACGAACCAATAACCTTTATTAATGAATAATGTAACGGATCAAACAAACTTCAGTATGATTTAAGAGTTGAAGGGGAAAGTTCAATGACATTTTTACAAATGCCGAACTTTAAACATTAAAAACTTGAGTGTAATTTTATGTACAATCCAATTAGTAGCCCGATAGAGAGAAATTGTCCTCAAAACTATTTTATATTGAATATATCACACCTAAAATTTGATACTTACATCATCTAGCACCTTGTTAAGAGAGTTAGATTATCTCGACAGAAGAAAAAACAAATAGGTGAGACAAACAACCGACTAGATTATGATATATGATGTGATCAATAATGACAAGATTGTTGCATACAAAGACCTCTAAAACCCATCTTTCTCTTCCTTTATCGGCAATTGGATCTTTGCGTTCGATGACCTCCGAAAATCCCTTTTCCCTTCTCTTTCGGCAACACTCTTTGTTGGCAGTGACAGGTTCGCGGCGAATAAAGATCTCGAAACTCCTTTCTGCTTCTTCCACCCTGATCCTAACCGAAACCATCGACGAAGGCAACCCTTTTTTTTCTCCCACTTCCTCCCACTATCTTCATAAGCTTCAACTTCTCTAGATCTCTCATAAATTACTCAAATTTGATCATCAATCGTGGACATGCAGTTAAGTTCATGGGGAGCTCCAAGTTCGTGGATGCAGAGTTCGCCAGCGCTTGCAGGGAGATGGATAGAGAGAGGATAGGGTTAAGAGTTTAATGATTAGTTGTTAATTTTATTTTTTGAATATTTTAGCTGTTAAACATATAATATTAAAACTTTGATAAGAGATACATAATATTAATAATTTTGAATGCTATGTTTGCAAATCTCACTGAAAGATAAGCTTATTACACATACAACTTATTTTAGTAAGAGCCTTAAGAAAAAAAGGGCAATTATATACAAATCACTTGAACCTTGTTATTTTTAAATCAACTATACTTTTTTATTCATTTTTCAAATTCTTCCTTAACTATCAAAATTCATGATAAAATTTTTAACTTTTTTTTTTATTATTATCAAATTCTCAATAATTTGATACATTGATAAAAAAAAAAAATGAGGGCAACATAGCCAGCAAGACGAAGTGCGGGAACATGTGGGGCTGTAACAAGCCGAGCTTGAGTAAGCTCAGGCTTGGCTCGTGTTCGGCTCATTTGAAATTGCTCTTGTTTGAAATCGACTCGTGTTCTAAATTGGCTCGTGATCAGTGTGTTTATGTTTGACTCGATTTAAATGTTTTTGTTCTTGTTCAACTCTTGTTCGACTCGAAATTGACTCGTTAAAATTAATTTGCAAAATAGATGCAAAGTGTTGGATTTGAATCTGGACCAAATATATTGAAAAGATGACTTATAACCACATTACTACACCTGATGTAATGATTTAACATTAGATATAAATATATATAATATATTAATATATAAATAATTATAAGAATTTTTATTATAAGCTAAAACGAGCTAAACATGAACGAGCACAAAATTTTACGTGTTAAACACTTTATAATTCGAATTTAAAAGAATTATTAGTGTTTGGCTCATTTAAGTTGACAAATGAGCTCAATATGAGCTATTTTACGAGTCGAACAAGTACGACTTACAGATCGGAAACGACTCGGATTCAGCTGGATTTTGTGAAACAGATTCAAGTCCGCAGCTCCGCCATAATCGTCAGAGCCTCCCACTTATCAAACTCTGGCCTGAGAGATTCATTCTTCATCGTTGTTTCTGCCCACTTGCACTCCCCTAATCGCGTAATTTCTCCGCCTGAAGGTATCACTTCTTTTTCTAAATCCTTGAATTTCATCGACAGATCAGCTTGCTAGCTCTTGATCTCTGGTAGAAGATTGCACGCTTTTTTTATTATTTTCTCTCTTCGGCAATATATTTTCTAAATTTATACAATTACTCATTATTCCTTTCGTGATTGTTATAGGAGGTATTAAATACTGATAGGTTTAACACAGTCAATGCTTTTTCTAATATTTTTTGCCAGATTATTCGATGAACTTGTTCATTGCTACACGTTGTACTAAATTAAGGAATCACTGAAATTTGTTTATACTTGTACTTGAAGCTGGGGGATTTTGTGTTCACAAATGGAATTACATAACTCTGAATTTATGTAAGCCTGACGGTCCTCTATTTATAAATATGTTCTGGTTTAATGCTATAAATTTTCTGGATGCCAATTCGTGTAATTCTTGTTATTTTCTCCAAACTTATATAGCACCCAATTGAAGAAATTTTAGTGTAGAGGTTCGTAAATGGATTGGGATTGGTGATCATAATTTCTGAAACTCTGCAATTATTCTTCAATTTTGTAATCAGGCAAAATAAGCTAAACAATTATTAATTGTTACTCTGAAGGTCTTTGACAGGAAAGAAGTTTATTTGGATTAATGAAAGCATTGATTTAAAGTCTGGACATTACATTTGTGGTAATTATAATATTATTTATTAATTCAGAAATTATTAATTAGCTAATCAGCTAGTGACGATTGACATTCATGTGATATTAGAGTCTCTACAAATGATTGTCATAAAAAACAAAATGCATATTCATGGTTTTGTACCGGGGTCTCAAAAAATGGGGAAAAATTGGGTCATCGTATGCTTTGACACGAGTGTAATAGAAGTTAATCATTAATTGGGTCATCGTATGCTTTGACACGAGTGTAATAGAAGTTAATCATTCAAACTTATTTTAAACTTTGTTGCCACGAATATGCTTAGGAAACATGCAATTTTTCTTTGGCGCATTTGAAATTGTCTAATTTGATAAACTTTTACTTTTATTTTAATTTCACTCTTATATTTATGCTTGGGGTCTATTATTCTATAGATAAGGCCTAAAATTTGGATGATGGATGATCAGTTGAATGAATTTGATGGAGGTGGATGATGAGAAATGGAGTGGATGGGAATGGACATGGGAAATATCTTTGGAGTGGTGGTGCTAATTAGGTGCGTTAGTTCGGGTCAATGGGTCGGGTTCGACCCGAAAATGACCCAAACTGAATAAGGTCGACCCGAATAATAAACGGGTCGAAAACTAAGCCCCAAACCTGACTTGAACCCGAGGTTGACTTGCTAACCCGAATCCGACCTGAACTTTCGTGCTTATTCGGGTTATGTTTGGGCTTCCAGATTCAATCCGAACCCGACACGAATAATAAACTTGTCGAATTCTCTATAACCCAAACCCTATCAATCAAGAATAACTGAAATCAGGCAAAATTAAGAGTTTCTTTCTTTAAATTTTCTGAATTAAATTCCTTTTTTTAATTGTACATATTCTTCCTTGTAGCTAAATATTTAGATTAGGAATATGTATCACCAAGTTACCTTAAAATAGATTGTACAAATTATTATGTATTATTAGGCTACCTATAATAGACTGTACAAAATATTATTTATTGGAATGAAGCAAAGGAAAAAAAAACATTCAGCTTATTTTCTCAAAAGTTGTTATGGTACCAGAGCCACACAACTAAATACTTTGTTGAATCTATAGTCTTTCTTCTATTCTTGGTATTGATGAAACCTTGCTACGTTTCATGCAATGTGATACTCTAGCACTGCGTCTTTGTCCAAACCTCCATGCTCTGCCCTAGCCTCGCATTTCTTTGTGGCGATCCTTCTGTCGTCCTTGCTGTGTCTCCCTTACGCCACCTAGCCAGCGATCGATCCTCTCTCTAGGAGAACAAAGCCTCGCCGTTCTGCCCTAAAATTCGCTAATGTCGCACAAACTCAACCCAGCCGAGCCACGATCATTCGTTGCTCTGCCATGACTGGTGCAATTCCGAAGCCCCCCTTGCCCTAACCCTTCGCTCCCTATCACGACCTCACTGGTCTGCCTTAGCCTGTGTGAGGAAGCCAACAAACTCTCCTCAATCAACGAAGCCAGAGTCGCCGCTCCTTCCTGCACTGCCCGAGCAGCTCCTCCCTATTCACGTAACCGAAAACCGAATAATTTGGTTTTCTTTAGTTCTCTTTGATTTTCTTCGGTCTTTTTTGATTCTCTTAGTTTTTTTTGGTTTTTGGTTGATTGATTTCGATCAACAACTTTCTTGATAATTAACTTGTGAGTGACAATTTTGTTTAGAATGTCTTATGGCAAAATACATGAAGTCTTAACTATTAGATTTAGAGGAAAGAATTATGCAATATGAGAATTTAAGTTTAAGATTTTTGAAAGGGAATGAGCTTTGGGGTCATATTGATGGATCTTCTCCAGCATCTACAGAGCGGAAAAATTTTGATCATTGGGAGGCAAATGATGCTTAGATTGTTTCTTGGATTTTGGGATCTATTGAGGCTCATATGGTGAACAATTTATGATCTTTTGGCACAACTAAAGAAATATGAGAATACACGTCTACTATCAAGTTAATATTGCAAGATGCTTTCAATTAGAACTTGATATGAGTAATTATAATCAAGGTAACATCTCAATTGAACAATATTATTCTAGTTTTATAATTTATGGAGTGAATATCTAGCATTATATATGCTATGGTGTCAAAGGAGAATTTAGCTAGTCTTCAGGCTATTCATGAAGTGAGTCATCGTGATCAGTTTTTGATAAAGCTCAGACCTGAATTTGAAACTGCTCGGGCTGGGTTGCTGAATAGGGATCCGGTTCCTTGTTTAAATGTATGTTTTGGTGAATTACTACGTGAAAAATAAAGATTGACGACATAAGCTGTTATCAGTGCAACTGGTAGATCATCAGAAATAGTTAATGTTGTATATGCTGCTTAGATCTGAGGGAAGGAAACAAAGCAGTGTTACAACAACAAAGAATTTTGTCATATTGCTCGCCAATGTAGTAAAAAGTTATGTAATTGTTGCAAGAAAAACAGACATATTATTGAGTGTCCTACATGGCTTTAAAACCGTAAACCACAAGCCCTTCATATTGCGGTATCCGATTCTCACAATCTTGGTTTGATATCCACAGCTGCCAACAATAATCAATCTGCTCTCACACCTGATTCAACAAATGATTCCCTCTGCCTTTTTTGCACTTCGTCTTTAAGGAAAAGGTAAGACTATTACTTTTGTTTCTTCTCCTTGGTTTGTTGATTCCGGCGCCACAAATCATATGAATGACACATCTGATTTATTACATAGTTAATGCTCGTATACTGGTACTTAATATATTTAGGTCACTGATGGAAATAATATTTTAGTACGACAGTTAGTGATATTAGCACATTCGACATATCTTGGTTTTTCTTAAATTATCTACAAAGTAACTTTCTGTTATTTAAATGGTGGATAATAACTGTGATATACACTTTTCTCTGATGATTATGTTGTGCAGAATTAGGTGTCGGGGAAGGTGATAGTAAAGAGACCGAAAGTGGGCAGGTTATTTCCATTACAATTTACCGTTCTTCGGACTTTATCATTAGCTTCTTCAGTTGTTGAAAATAAGACTAGCGTTTGGCATAGACGATTATGTCATCCAAATAATGTTATTTTGAATCATTTATTGTAAAGTGGTATTTTTCGTTCTACAGATAAAAATTTATTAGTTGACTTTTTTCTTGTAAACTGGGCAAAAGTAAGACATTGTCTTTTCTTATTTTGGGCTGCCAATAAATGCTGACATTATTCATAGTGATGTTTGATGAATTATACCGGTTATTCCACATGCTCAATATAAATATTTTGTGAATTTATTGACGATTACAGTCGATTCACATGGATCTATTTTTTGCGTACCAAAGCATAAGTGTTTACCGTGTTTCAAACCTTTGTGACATATTAAAACTCAGTTCTTTACTCATATTAAAACCTTATGGTCTGACAATGTCGGTGAATACATGTCTCATGAGTTTCAAGCATCTCTTCATAACAAGGGTGTTGTCTCACAACGTTCATGTTCTTTTACACCTCAGCAGAATGGAGTTGCCAAATGGAAAAATTTTCATCTGTTGGATTTGATGCGCACATTGTTGCTAGAATCTTCGGTTCCAGCTAAGTTTTGGGCAGAAGCTTTATCTACTGCAGTTTATCTGATTAATCGTTTACCATTTCAACAATTGAAGTTTGATTCTACCTACTATCGAATTTTCGGTAAACATCTTAATTATCATATGTTACATACCTTTGGATGTGTTTGTTTTGTTCATTTACCTGCCCATGAGTGTCATAAGTTGGCAGCCCAGTCTGATGTGCCTTTATGGGTTACAGTGCTAATCATAAATGTTTTGTGTTATGATTCGATTAATAATCGATGGTGTATCTCTCGGAATGTGATTTTCTTTGAACATGGTTACCATTTTCAGTGTCATCTTTCGACATCTAGCACTATTATACTTCCTCACTTTGATGATTCTTCTTTTGATAAATGATTCAAGCCTGGTCTTGTCTACACACGACGCCAGGCCCCTTCATCTCCAGTCCTTCCCGGCTCTGCTTCTAAAAATGCTCCAAGGATTCTTCGACGATCAACTCGACACATTCTTCCTCCGGATAGATATAACTATTCTGCAATCTTAACCAATACTACAGTTCCTACATCTTATGCCTAGGCCGCTAAACAGACTTGCTAGCTAAAAGTCATGCAAGAGGAACTTCAGGCACTTCAAGACAATCACATTCGGGATATTGCTTTATGTCCTGTAAGCGTTAAACCCATTGGTTGTAAATGGGTTTATTCTATTATGCTCTGATTGATGGCTCCCTTAACAAATATAAGGCAAGTTTGGTAGCTCTTGGCAATCAACATGAATATGGGATTAATTAGGAAGAGACCTTTGTTTCTGTGGCTAAAATAACAATCGTCCGACTTGTTCTATCTTTTGCTACATCTAAAAGTTGGTCTTTACGATAGATGGATGTTAAGAATGCATTTTTGCATGAATACCTCAAGGAAGATATCTATATGAATCCTCCTCCGGACTTGTTTTCTACACCCTTACATGATATTGGTAAGCTCAAACGGTCTCTTTACGGTTTGAAACAAGCTCCATGGGCTTGGTTTGAAAAGTTTTGTAGTACTCTTCTTAACTTTTCTTTTATTCAAAGTCAGCATGATTCTTCATTATTTATGTGCAAGTCTGACAATGGAATTGTGTTGTTATTAGTTTGTGTTAATGATATTGTAATCACAAGATTTGATACTCAATTGATGTCTCAGTTACAGAAGTGTCTTTTATTTTAGGTCTTGAGATTTACTCTTCTCCTGCTGGTATTTTTCTTCACCAACATAACTATACTAAGGAACTCATTACTTTGGCTGGGCTCCAAGAGAGCCGACTTGTTGATACTCCTTTGAATGTTAAATATCAACGGAATGATTGTGACTTTCTATCTGATCCATCTTTATATCGATAACTTGTTGGGAGTTTCAATTATCTAACCATCACACGTCCTGATATTTCATTACTGTGCAACAAATTGGTCAATTTATGCAGATGCATACACATTTTCATTTAACTGCAGTTCGACGTATTCTTAGGTATTTGAAAGGTACTTTTTATCGTGGCTTGTTCTTTTCTGCGAAGTCTTCTATTCTCTTAACAACCTATAATGATGTTGATTGGGTTGGTTGTTCTGGTTGGTGTCGATCTATTACTGGTTGGTGTATGTTTCCTGGCAACTCTTTAATTTCTTAGAAGAGTAAGAAACAAGATCGAGTGTCTAAGACTCTATCGAATTTGAATATCGTGCCATGTACTCTGCTTGTTCTGAGATCATTTAGCTTCAGGGTTGGCTGAGCTTGATTTTCCTCAACTTGAGTCAACTTCTCTTTATGCAGATAATACTAATGCTATCTAGATTACTGCTAATCCTGTCTTTCATGAGTGCACAATACACATTGAAGTGAATTGTCATTCTATTCGAAAACTTAGGATAATGGTGTTATTTCTCTTCCTCGTATCCCTTCTGGTCTTCAAACGACTGATATATTTACTAAGACCTTTTATCGACAGCGTGATCAGTTATTTGTTGGCAAATTGATGCTTCCTAATCAGTCAGCATCAATTTGAAGGGGGATATTAATCAAGAATAACTGAAATCAGACAGAATTAAGAGTTTTCTTCTTTAAATTGCTGAATTAAATTCCTTATTTTGATTGTATATATATTTTTCCATATAGCTGAATATTTAAATTAGGAGATGTATTATTAATTTATCTAAAATAGATTCTACAAGTTATTTATGCTACCTAAAATAGACTCTACATACTATCATTTATTGGAATGGTGTGAAGGAAAAGTACATTCAACCTATTGTCTAACTTGACTCGAAAAATATTCGGGTCAACTCTAATCCGGATTTTTTGAGTCGAGTTTAAGTCGAACTGGCGTGTCGGGTCAATTTTATACACGCCTAATACTAATATATGTTTAATAGATGGTGAGGGGAATGCCAATGGTTTAGTGGTGCCTTACTTGGGGAAATGATTTGGGGGATTAAAGAAGTTCGGAGTGACATGGGGGCTATGGAGGATTGACCGGTCCTCAAAGGGAGGGGGGCTGCTGCTCTTCCATTTCCCTTCTTTCCAATTCTCCTCTTTCCTTCTTAGCACTTTCTTATAAGTCTTTTGAAATCAAAGTTTCTGAATAAATTTTATTCCTCTCCTAATTTTGGATTTCCATTATAATCTCTTTTCTAAACTAAATTTCCAAATCAGAATTTTTAAATATTTTTATTCCTCTTCCCTAAATCTAAATTTTCATTATAATCTCTTTTCTAAACTGAAATTCCAAATCAGGATTTTTGAATATTTTATTCCGCTTTTCTAAAATATGAAATCTTGATTTGATTCTTCTTTCTTATTTTATGTATTGTCTAAAATAAAGTTTCGACCTCATTATAAATAGAAGATGATGTACTTAGAGTTAAGTTTTGACTTCATTGTAAATAGAGGATGATGTACTTAACGTTAGAAGTCTTATTTTTGATATCTAAAATGTGATTTTAGCGTTGGTATTTTCTCCTTCGAGGGCTGTGTCCAACCTCGATGTAGTGCTTCGACTATCCTTCGTCCAAGGTGGTCATCGTCTCCAAGGGTCCGAGTGATGCTTTGGCTGTATCTCGAACCCGCCGATGCATTTATCTTACCGAACTTCTGTTTTGTTGTTGTTGTACTTCTTCCACAGCAGCCCCAGCTCTGCGACCTTCATCACAGTCATCAATCCAGCCTCTGACTGCATTCCTGCACCTCTCAAATGGTGGTTCAACGCTATTATTATCACCAACCTGCTGTCCTACTTTTTCCACAGTAGACCCACCTCTCCGTTCTTGACCGCATTTGCTAATCCAGCTTCTGAAGACGTTCTTGCACCTTTCCAGCTTCGGTTCGACGCCGTTACTATCGCCAACTTACTGTCTTACTTCTTCCACAGCAGCCACACCTCTCCGACCTTCATCGCAGCCGCCAATCTAGTCTCTGATAACGTTCCTGCACCTTTCCAACTGCAATTTGATGTCGTTACTATCGCCAATCAGCTGTGCTACTTCTTTCACAACAGCCCACCTCTCCGACATTCACCGAGCCACCAATCCTCCCCTCGCCGGACCCCTTCCTCATCAAGCGGTTGTTTCTTCTTTGTCGAGTCATTAATTGTGATCCTATGTTTTGTATGTTATCTTTCGTTATTTCGAGTTTTTATTGTAGCCTTGTTTTAAGTCAGTAATAAAATTTTATCCCGCGTCAGTATCATTTGGTATCAGAGCTAGCTCAACCCTAGTCTCATCCTAAGGTTTCTAGCATCCATTCCTGCCTAATCCACCACACAAATTTTCTTTTTCTTTCGTTTATTTTTTTCTTAACACTGCCATTGTCTGTCCCAAGCCCGAATGTGAAAAGTGGAGGGTTACGTTAGGTAGTCGACAACCAGCATAAAGCTTGTCGAAAAAATCATGACATGAATCTTTTTGATCATTGTGTAAGTGCTTGGGCGCCTCTTAGAAGCCACGCGATACAGTGGAAAGTGTGCAAGGGCCACTACACCTGCCTATCGGGGCTTTATATATACTTTCAAATACAAAAAATTGATACCACTGCTAGAAGATTTAATCCTTGGTAAACAATGTCAAAAACTTGATGTGACCCGACTTTTACTTAAGAATTTATGAATTTATATTTAGATTTTTATAATAATTTTTGTAAAAGTCACAATTTCAAACGTAAGTATACGTATCGTTTCAAGTAATGCAGGGCTCTAGTGTCCTGGTTATCGATCCCACAGGGAAGATTTTGAGATAATTAAGAAATATTTTTAGATTTTTCAAATTAAAAGTAATTATTATTTTTATTTCTTTTTAAAGTTTAGATTTTAAATAAAGTTTTTAACTAAAGTTTCTACTAAAAGCAAGTAAACAGTAATAAAATAAAGATTAATGCAGGTATAAATAAAACAACTTTCTCCTTTTCAACTAATCCAATATTTTTAGAATAATTATCATTTGTGGAGAATTTAGATTATGATATTGTGTCAAATAGAAGCATTCCTATTCTTTACCCTTTGGTCTGTGATAAAGAACATCGATTAATCTATAGATCGGCTCGAGATATTTTATTAAGTAGAATGAATTAATCCAGGCTCACACTACTTAGATGTCCAGGCGGCACATGGTCGGCCCTACAAGTGACCGTTCCCTTTCTATAAATCAAATTATTAGAATTTAGTCGTCACTCTAAAAACTAATTAATTCTGAGCCCAATAAATCATATCTTCCTATTTATTCGCACATCACTCGAATAACCCGCATAAAACCTTCGATTACCCAAGGATTCATGTGATATCTACTAGTTAATAACTCATCTCCGGATAGGTTTCAAAATTCTTCAACAGGTTCTAACAATTTAAATGACCAGTTTAAAAAGTAAATTAAGATCATATATTAATATCATCACAATTTTTATAAATATTTTAAGTTAAATTCTCCAACAAAATTTAATTATCTTATTATCTTTTCATACGTTGAAAGTAGAAAGAAAACTAAATACTCGTGACACATCGGATTCACAAAACAAAACATATTTATAAAACTTTCAACCAAATTACAAATACTTATCCTGAACGTTTCTTCAAGTCGATCCGTCGACTCCTATCGACTCCAATGCAATGATGAAAGACTTCAACAAAGAACAACACTAATAAAATCACACTTAACACTAAAAATAAACTAAAAATAAACTCACTAAATACTAAATAAGGTGGCTCCCTAAAATAATTGGATGCTAGAGGGGGATAGAATGGCTATATGGTGCTTGGGGACTATAGGGTGCTAGAAGGGGCTTTAGGGTGCTAAAAGGGGCCCTTTTTCTTTGTAGAATGGGCTCTTATTTATAGAGCTCTGAATTTGACCAGGAGTTGTTTAATACACCTCTTCAAAATTTTCCAAATACAACAGTATTTTCTAGATGTAATCTGTCGCATCTCAGCGCCGGACTCGCGACTGTGTCTTCGCACCTCTTCACTTCGGATCGCACCTCTTCACGATTAAAACCGTTTCCCGTGTCTAGATGCGTCAGTATCACATGTCCTATATATTGTGAGTAACTTCCAGCCTTCTGTAGTCTCCGATAACCGCTTAATACCGTCAAAATAATTACCCAAAATCGTCAAAATCTTGTCTCGCGTTCAGTATCGAGCTCGGCGCTCAGGCGTCGGATTCGGCGCCTAGCGCCGATTCCGGCGCCTAGCACTGTGCTTATAATTTCGACAACTTTGCTCTTTAAGCTCCATTTTTGCTCTTTTTTACTCCTTTTTCCTTCTTGAAATCTTTTTTTCTCACCTACATCCAAAAACATAAAAATACCTTTCATTAAAGCATAATATCCTTAAGAATTGAATCATAATTAAGACATAAAAATGAGTATTTTTTAAGTGGATCATCGCCCAAGTGTAGTGTCAAATAAGTAAGGTTTCTCACATTACGGACGGATGCGGGTAAAGAAGTTAGTCTATGATAGTAGTGCTAGGATAGGATCTTGGAATATAGGTGCTCTTAATGGTAAATTAATGGAATTAGTTAGATATTATGATTCATAGAAAAATAAATATTTTATGAATTTAAGAAACTAAATGGGTTGGAGAAAAAAACTAAGGAGATTGATAACTTAGGTTTTAAACTTTGGTATTCTGGTAATTGTCGCACTAGAAATGGTGTAGGTGCAATTATATATAAGAGTTTAAAAGATAATGTTGTAAAAATTAATAGAGTTGGAGATAAAATTATAGTAATTAAGATTATTTTGATACTAAGATTTTTAATATTATAATTGCTTTTGCTCCTCAAGTAGGTTCAGATATAGGCACTAAAGAGGAATTCTGGAATGACTTAAAAGACTTAATACACTTGATATCTTTTGAAGTAAAAAATTTTATTTGAGGAGATTTAAATGGACATGTCAGAAAAGTGGTAGAAGATTTCAGAAATATTCAAGGTGACTATTGCTATAGAGACGATTAATAAAAAAGGTAGAGCCATTTTAGATTTTGCTTTAGCGTATGATTTAGTTATTATTAATACTTTATTCATGAAAGGAGATGGACATCTTATTACTTAAAAAATGGGTCTAATAAAATATATTGATTATTTTCTTATGAGAAGAAGAGATCTCCGAGATTGTAAGGATTTTAGGGTCATTCAAAGTGAGGATTTAAGTACCCAACATCGATCATTAGTTCGAAATTTAAGATAAAGAGTTGTAAAATAAAGAATACTAGGATTCATCATCATAGAATTAGATGAGGGTACCTAAAAGACAAATAAAATTATTTTTAGGAGTAAATTCAAGACTTAAATATTTGGGATGTTCATGAAAAAGAAAACGCTATGTGGGAAAAAGTAACAAATACTGTTAAACAAGTGATAAAATATGTACTTGGAGAATCAAAAGAAAAGTTTCTATAAATAAAAATAGTTAGTGGTGGAAAAATAATTGCAAGAAATGATAAAATATAAGAAGTTATGTTATAAAAATTGTTTTTATGTAAAAGCTTGTAGAATCGCTGAAAAATATAAAACGACCCAGCAGAAAAGATAAGTTAATAATCTGTGAAGCTAAAATTTTTTCTTTTAGTGATCTTTATAATATGTTAGATACTAAGGAGGATGAAAAATATATGTATAAACTAGCTAAACAAAGAGAAAATAAAGGTAAAGATTTAACTCAAGTAATGTGTATTAAAGATAAAAATCAAAAATTATTTTTATTAGAAAAGGATATTCAACATAGGTGGGTGAGTTATTTTGATAAACTTTTTAATAAAGTTTTTGAAAAACGATCGACCTTAGTGATCTTAATATCGTTAATAATAATAATGTGTTTCATTTTTACCGTCTTATTAGTAAAAAAGAAGTTGAGGAGGCTTTAAAGAAAACCAAGGGTGAAAAGTCTGTAGGACCTGATGATATCCTAATTGAAGTGGAAATTTTTAGGAGATTTGGGAGTTTCTTGGTTCACTAAACTTTTTAATATCATTTTAAAAACTAAAAAGATGTATGAGGAGTGGAGAAAGAGTATTTTGGTCCCATTTTTAAGAATAAAGGGAATGCACAAGAGTGTGCAAATTATAGAGGAATTAAATTGATGTGTCATACTTTAAAATTATGGGAGAGGGTAATTGAACATAGGTTAAGACATATTACTAAGATTTCTCATAATCAATTTGGTTTTATGCCGGGCAGTTCTACTATGGAAGCTATACATTTATTGAGAGGTTTGATGGAGAAGTACAAAGGTAATAAGAAGGATCTACATTTGATTTTTATTGATTTAGAAAAAGTTTACGATAAGGTCCCAAGAGATATCCTCTGGAGAGTCCTTGAGAAGAAAGTTGTTGATATGACTTTTTCAAGTCACTAAAGTATGTATACTAGAGCTATTACTTGGGTTCAAATTGAAGGAGGATTGATCAAATATTTTCCTATTTCTATCGGTTTTCATCTGGGATCGGCTTTAAGCCCATATCGTTTTGCTTTAGTTATGGATGGTCTTACTCGACATATACAAGAGGATGTACCTTGGTGTATGCTTTTTGCTGATGATATCCTTCTCGTGGATAAGATGGGAGAAAAAGCCCAGGAAAAACTTGAATTAGGGAGATTTACATTGGAGTCAAAAAGCCTTCGTTTAGGTAGAACTAAAACTAAATACATGGAAGGTAATTTTAGTAATACTAGCTCTAGTGACAGAAATGTAACTTTGGGTGATCAAATTATTAAAAGGTTAAATGAGATCAATTTATCCTTTAACTCATCACATCTCACTAACTTACATCCAATTTCTAATGGAATCACTACACTAGTAAATCTTGTACTTTTTAAAATGATTTTATAGATTATAATCCCAAAGATAAGATTATCCCTAATATATTAGTTCACGTGCACTAACCTCAAACATCATCTAATCACCTTAATTAAGCACCTCTAACAGTTATAAATCGTAGTGTAAGATCATCCTAATGTTATTCATCAAATAGGTTCGCGACTCCTACTAAATGAAAGCAAGGTTAGAGAATGGATGTAACAAAATTGAGATGGATCTGTCACTGTTTAAATTCATGATATCTCTTGTAAAACTCAAGTTCGAGTAAGACCCGAGTTGCAGTGAACTCGTCAATCCAACTACTACAAGAGAACGTACAAGTCTATCTATAATAAGAAGTTAATGAATCATCTCTCTCATGACACACAAAGATCAAATCAAACCACTAAAAATCCAAACATTCACTAACAACAATCAAACTTATCAATCCATAATGACACATAAAGACCAACTCAATTCACTAACAATCCAAACATTCACTGATCATTAATCAAGCTGATCAATCCACACCAAAGCAAAAGGATACAACACTAATAATCATGACTCCCAAGTATACTAAATCAAAACATACTGATAACTATGAGTTGCCTCCTATAAAACATTTGGTTTTAACGTCGTTAGCCCGACAAATGATTCCTTTTGGATCAAAATTTCATTTAAGTAATCATCAATCAATCGCCCAATTTTTTTCAGATCCAGGGATTCCTACAAAATCCTCACATTCTAATTTTTCATTCAGCTCTTTTTTTTCAGATTGATTCATACAATTGTTCCTCATATTTCTTTCTAGATCCAATATTCTTTTTTTGATTTTTTGAATTTACATATTAATATCATCTTTGAAATTTATAAGAAATGGATCTATATAACATACTTCAAGATCTCCCAAATTTTTGATCGGATTCTCTCTAGATAATTCAGATTCAGGATTAAAATCTTCTATGTTACTCTTCTGTTTTAAATTATCTACCAATTCTTCCGCTTGGTAATTATTAAATGATGGAGGTGGTCTTTCTATATCTATCTTAGTTGAGGAAATAATTTTTTCTAATTCCTTAGGACTTTCTTCCAATGGTCTTTCAATATCCTCATCGTTTTTTCTCAACTCAAAGTTCTTTTGAAATATATCCTCAAATTTTCTTCCAAGTCTTAGTTCAATATATTTATCTTGTTCATCATTCAATTCAAGTTTTTCTTTTGATTCAGTCGAATCTAAAGATATAAAGATTGATGATGTAGATAAATTCCCTAAATAGGTAGACTTTAAAATTGTATAGGTAGACTTTAAAATTGTACTGGGTACATCCATCTTAAGTTGATGAGATTTTTCAACAAATAGAATTACAAGTTCGCTATTTTGGTAGTATCCGTCATTTTACACCTCTCCTGAACATAGATACAGTCTTCTTTAAACATCGTTTTCAACTCATCATGAAAATCCATTCTGATCGCATCTGTTAACTTACTTTCAAAATTTTTTTGAAATGGTTTTTACTTAGATAATCAATTTCATCCATCCAAAAAAAGAATCATCTTTTCTCTCAGCTGGATCATTTTTGTTCTTTTTAGGTTTGATCTCAGTGTTGATAGGATGTGTTCCATGGGTCTATTGCTAAGTGAATTAGCAATTTGTCACAGTTGATTTTCAATGTTTCTAATCGCAAAGATATTGACTTTGCAACTAGTTTCCCATTTGCAATACCACTTCATCTATAGACATCTTCTTATCCTTAAATTATTAATCATTGTTAGAGTCCAATGTATATGAAGGTCTATAGCTTGTGTTCCCCTGATTATTCCAACTTCTATTAGGATTTGCATGATTGTTTTCCCATTTTTGGTTTCCACCCCTAGTAGTATGATTCCATTTAAAATTAGGATGGTTCTTTCAATCTGGGTTGTAAAAGTTAGAATACGGGTTTTTTATGATATTTAAAGTCTCATATAATAAGTTGGAATCAATCATATGCCCTAATGAACTTTCCTCACTTACAAGAGTTTTGAGAGTGGTTCATTCCAAATTTGTCCAACTTCCTTGATATTGCAACAACCTGAGATGCAAGAATTACAATCGCATTAGTATCAGGGACACTAGCTACTTTTTTAGGATTTTTCCTTGCAAAAAGCTATTGAAATTCATTTGTAGCCATTTCTTTAATGCATATGCTTCATCAAATGATTGACATTAATGAATCACCAGCAGTAGCATCAATAATGATCCTAAGGGGTCCTACTAACCCATTATAAAAAGTTTGAATGATTAACCAATCTGGCAGAGCATGATGTAGACACTTTCTTAGGAATTTCTTAAATTTTTCCTACCTTAGTATATCGATTCCCCTTCATTCGACAAAACGAGATAATATCATTTCTACTGCTAGTAGTCCTTAAGCGTGAAAATACTTACTATGAATTTCGAGTTACTCCTCCCAATTTTTAATGAACCAAGTGCTAATGAAGTATAATCACATTTTAACCTTTATCCCTACTAGTGAGAAAGAAAAGCCTCTACTTAACAAAGATCGTCCGATACGCCGTTATAACGAAACGTAAGACAAAGCTTCGTAAAACTAGATAAGTGTAAATAGTGATCTTCCAAAGGAGTTCTCCCAAACTCTATTGTTTCGCACAAGTTGGATAATCACGGGATTTAGTTCAAACGAGTCAGCTTCTACGATAGAGTTTTGTATACTTGAGTGAATTTCATCTATCGTAGGATTTACATAATCCCTCAATGATTTACGATGATTTTCCAAGTTATTATTTTGAATGTTTTCCATTTTCATTTTTAGTTTTTCAAGTCCTTTCTGTTTTTTGATTTTCTTCCATTTTTCTAACTCAGAACTATATGATACAAGTCCTACAGATCCTTTATTTTGCATACATAACACAACAAACAATACATTAACAATAAAATAAATAAAACGAAAATATATTCAACACAACAAAACATTTTCACAAACACCTTATTTTTCACACGAACAGTTTTTTTAAAACACTTTTTCATACCAAAAACACTTTTCACACAAAAACAATTTTACGACACTAAAGTTTTCAAATCCTAAGCCTAATTATTTCAACTAAAATTCTCTTAAAATTCTTACCGAAGTTTTCCCGGCAACGGCGAAAAAAACTTAATGCGACTTTTTTTATATGCAATAATTTATGAACCCAGATTTATATATTTATAATGATGTCGTAAAGTCATAATTTCAAATGCAAGTATACGTATCGCTCAAGTATTACATGGCTCTAGTGGAGTCCCGTTTATCGATCCCACAGGGAAGCGAGATAGGAGGTTGTTATTCAGATTTTAGTCTACTACTATTAGACTTTAGTTTGGAAGGTCGATATTAGTGAGTTTTTTTAAACTATTCTTAAAGGTAAATCTTAATTTTAAAATAACTAATAACTACTCCTAAAAAAAATATTAATACTAAAGATATCCCTTTCTGGATGAGTTGGTTTGGTGAATTAGATGGGTTGGTCACGTTAAACGTGGACCATCTGATGATCCAATTAGGAGAGTAGATGTTTTAGATTAGACTTATGTTATGAAAGGCAGAGGTAGACCTAGGAAGACTCGGGCTTATTGTATAAAAATGATCTTAATTTATTAGAATTAAATGAAAATATGATACTAAATATGACACAATGAAGAAAAAAGATTCATGCACTTAGTGGGATTAAGGCTTTGTTGTTGTTGTTATTTACTTTTCTATTCGTTCTTTGTTCATTCTTTTTTTTTTCTTTTCACAATTTCAAAATCATCAAACATGCCCCAAAGGAGGTCAATGCCCGAGCATACCCCAGACGAGATACGGTGAGTGCTCTGCCGTCTTCAGCGGAGGCTTCTAGCTAATGAAGAGGAAATCCAGTGGGAGGTTACCCTCGACTGTGATTTGGAAGGTCGAAGAGAAAAACGAGAAAATATGAAGATGAAGCGGGAAACACAACGCCCGTTCCTACCAACTTACTAACACCGAAAGTTGCAGTTTTAGCTTCCGAAGCGGAGAGTTAGCATTACCAAGCAACCCTTCTTGAGACTATCCAACAAAACCAATCCGCAAGTTTATCACAGCCTGAAGATGTTGCAAGTGCCAACATGTTGAAGCAGAATGCACAGCTAGGGGAGTGATCTACGTCACCTAGTAGAGCGTCATCGGAAAGTTGGGTAAAGACACAACAGACAATGAAGAGCTGTTGAAACGAGAATTTTCATCCGATGACGTCTTCCCTCGTGGAACTCCCTTGTTCATGGATACATCCAATGCATTTCCTCCATGTGATCCAAAGGAACATGTAACTTTTGATGAAATTATTGTTCCTGCTCTTCTAGAAGATTAGAAATATAAAAATAACGCAGACCAAAAATGTCAAAATTTAAAATTTAAGTGGATAGTCTTAGTAACAACCAACTGATGGCATCACTGGCAGCTACATTTCCAACCCTTACTCCCAATGGTCCATATGAAGATGCAAAAAGCTAGTATGAAGCTCTTGTTATTGGAACACAACCGAAGATTTCACTTCTCCAAAACTTCAAGAGTCAAAGGGAAGACACTGAATATAATAATAATCACCCATCAACCAAACACTTACAAATCATCAACCTCATTGAGGTCCAACTTGTCATAGATGAGAATCAAATGAGATATTTACTTATTCGGAATTTGGCTCGGAAGAACCTACGTGGTGGTATGCCTTCGGATCAGATTATGCTAAACCAGAACGAATCGATAGGGAGGTATGCTCGCAAGTGGGAAAAGCTCCTCAGATGCTTTGGTAGATGATGCAGCTGCTAGTGGGATCTAGGGGTGGCTGACAATGACACGGAAGCTTGACCTATGACGTTAAAGCTCCCCCAACCCTGGGAGGCTGATGCGGGGGTTATGGAGGACAGACCGGTCCTCAAAGGGAGGGGGCTGTCTCTCCTCACTTTCCCTTCTCTCTCTTTTCCCTCTTTTCTTCTTAGCACATTACTAATGTTTTTTTAAATCAAAATTTCTGAATCTTTTCATTCCTCTTTCTTAAATTTACATTTCCATTATAATCCCTTTCTTAAATTGAATTTTAAAATCAGAATTTTTGAATATTTTTATTCTTATTTCCTAAATTTGAATTTCCATTATAATCTATTTTCTAAACTGAATTTCCAAATCAAAATTTATGCATATTTTATTCATTTTTCCTAAAATTTGAAATTCTTATTTGATTCTTCTTCTTATTTTAAGTATTGCCTAAAATAAAGTCCTAGCCTTATTATAAATAGAGGATGATGTGTTTAGAGTTAGAGGTCTTGTTTTTGATATGTGAACTCAGGTTTTAGCCTTGATATTTTCCCTTTTAAGGATTGTATCCGGCGTCGAGGTAGTGCTCTGGCTGTTCCTCGTCCGAGGTGGTGATCGTCTTCAAGGGTTCGAGTGGTGCTCCGGGTGTATCTCAACCCTGACGAGACATTTATTTTACCATACTTGCATTTCCATGCTGTCCTACTTCTTCCACAACTGCTCCACCTCTCTGGCCTTCACTGCAGCTACCAATACAACCTCTGATGCCGTTTCTACACCTCTCCAGTTGCGATTTGACATCGTAACTATCGGCAATTTGCTGCCTACTTCTTCGACGGCAACACCACCTCTTCGGCCTTCATCACAACCGCCAATGCAGCCTCCCTTCGCTGGACTCCCTCATTGTCAAGCGATTGTGTCTTCTTTTTGCAGTCATTAGTTGTGATCCTTTGTTTTGTTCTTTTGCTTTGTGTGTTATCTTTCTTTATTTCGAGTCTTTATTATAACCTTGTTTTAATTCAATAATAAAATTGATTCCTGCGTCGTGGTTTGGGTTAACTATGGTATCAGGGAGCTTGTTAAAGGGTATCTTAGGATTTGTTAAAAGTGTTAAGATTATGTAGAGCTTGAGAGCGGTCAACTGAGTGTGCAGGAGGGGGTATGAGCTCTGGAATGGGAGGTCTAGGACGAGGTGTTTGACATTGGAGGTTGGTGGGGAGAGTTGAGAGGTGTAATTGATTGAAGGAGAAGGATTGGTGAAATTAGTGTTGGAGACCAAGTAATACGTCTAGATTTTGAGGAACTGAATAATGGGGTAAAATGAATATTGATTTTAAAGATGGAGATTATTACAATTAAACAAAAGATACGAGAGACGAACCTCACCAAAGTAAGAAGGATTGATTGAGAAGCCACCAAGCTTCTATCCTCGAAACCAAGCCCCCAAGCAAGTGTCATTAGAAGAGCACTTGCTCATTTGTTTAACTCAACAGAAATCTATATTGCAACTAGTTGTACGTCATTTAAGCAACGACACATTACAACAACAACAACAACAAAGCCTTAATCCCACTAAGTGGGGTCGGTTACATGAATCCTTTTTCTCCATTACGTCCTATTTAGTGTCAAATTTTCGTTTAATTCTAAGAAATTAAGATCATTTTTTATGCAATAAGCCCAAGTTTTCCTAGGTCTACCTCTGCCTTTCTTAACATAAGTTGTATTTAAAACATCTACTCTCCTAATCGAATCATTAGGTGGTCGACGTTTAATGTGACCAAACCATCTAAGGCGGCTCTCTCTAATTTTATCCGTCACTGGTGCAACACCAACCCCATTTAAGCAACGACACATTAGAAAAACAAAATTTAAAGACAAAAGGAGGGAGGTTGGCATTTTTAACTGAGTTTAGGTGGTGGTGCCCTTGTTTGGTGGAAGCAGTTCCTTAAAAAGGTGGAGGTGGTTGTGTTGGTTGAACCCCATTTTTTAGCGTGAGAATTGTACTTCTGGGATGTCCCTTAGCTTGGTAATGGAAGCATGTATTTGCTTTTTCATTTGGGCCCATCATTGCCTTGCTATTGTTCATCAATCCTGACAATTCCTTGCTTGGTTGAACTTACATGGGTCATGTATGTGCACACTTCAAGACTTCATATCTAACTACTATTTTGCTAATAATTTTTTCCTAATATATTGCTGAAGTTCACATTACAACCATGAAATTCATGAAATGTAAGCTTATCCATACACTACAATGGATATCACACAGACCACCAAGTACAACCTATAGAAAATTGACAAAATGTACTTGAAGTTATTGTTGTAATACTTTTTGAAATTTTGCATCAAAATTATTTTGGGATCGCACAAGCTTCTTGTTCTCTCCTCTGGTCTCCCCTTGGGCGCCTCTTTTAGCACCAGTTTCTCTTTTCATTCTCCTTTTGTTGTGTTGGCCTATATTAGTTTTGCTCTACTTGGATGAGCGCTTAGGGTTGATCCTTGTGATTTGTAGCCTTAGGCAGCCTTATCTTCCTTTGGGGTGCCTATCACTTTTTATAACATTGATTTCTAATTCTATTGTTTGGCTGGCAATCTAAAAGAAGAGAGAAAATAGTGATTCTTCCTTCCTTCTCCCTTCTGATATTTGTCTTTGCTTATGTACTGACGGAAGAGTTAGAAAATTATTGCCAAAGAAATTAACCTACTTGTATTAGAAGTTGGTTAACTTTTTTTGGCAAATTCCTTGCATGGATATGAGAACTGGGCCTTCTTTCTTTTACTATTTGCATTGATCATTCTTCCATTTTTGCTTCAGTTCAAGCTTGGTTGAACTATATAAAAGGTGGAAGCTGATGCATGAAATTATGGTGTATTCAGTTTTGTGTACCATTTTCTTAAGCTAAAGCTTTCATTAAGCAGAGCCCCATTTTGGAATTGAGTTGGATGCCGAAGAATTACATATTGTGCTATCTTTAATACATGGAATGATAACCCCTTCTAAGTCAATTCATTGTTTTGGACATTTTAGAAAATGTCCGGCTGCAATTATTTGTACAGATGGTTGTATAAGCATGGTGGGAAAACAACAACAACAACAACAACAACAACAACAACAACAACAACAACAAAGCCTTAGTCCTACTATGTAGGTTCGGCTATATGAATCCTTTTTCTCCATTGCGTTCTAATGATAGGAAAACGAACATATTAGAAATTTATGATAAGAGTTATAGATTTATTTTCCAATAATTTCAACTACAAGTTTTTTATAGCCACTACATTTTAACATATTCGGTTGCAAAAATAACTTTTCATCATAGAAATTTCTAGAATATAGCAAGAAATAAATTTCCCAAACAAAATTGTGGTGACAATGTGAAACACAATGTAGATAGAAAGCTGTCCTAAATGATCCTAAACGTGAAAACTATGGCTTGACAAACTTCAATGCAAAGGTCAAATCCACGATCTCCGCAGCATCAACTAATTTATTACAATAGCTTTTATAGGGCATAAAATTCCTAAAGGAATAATTATATAAATGGATTTATCACTAAAAAGACTTTAACTTTATTTTAAATTATTAAGAATCTTATGTATAGTAAGAAGACTTAAAACTGAGATTTGGGAATTTTGTTTAATGGATACGCCATGTCCTTTGCGATTATAAACTGCTAATATTCATACAGAAAGATGGAATAAGGCTCTCTGGTTTTGCTTTTCATTTTTGGTTGCAATAATTAAACGTTTACCATTCTTTATCTTAATTGAAGGATGGAATAAACATCCATGATTTCTCTTATTGTTTAGCAACGTTTTACGTGAACCTTGATTTTGTGGCAGAATTAAATTGGTAGTTGAAAGTATGATGGAGACAAGAATGGAACTTATAATTGTTAGCCTTTACATGCTAAATCCCTTAAGGGGGTATGCTGCTTCAAAAAATGTGTTTTATTTCAGATTTTCAACCATTGTGAGATTGTTCTTATTTTGTAAAGTTAACCAAGGGGTAGTTTGGTTTGTTGAAAAAGGAATAGAGTATATGGAATATAATGTAAAAGAAATATAATGGATTTGAATTGCTTATTTGATGGTAAAATAAATGCTAGAAACTATTTTCTTCTTTTTAGTTTGTTGTAAAATGAATGTGATGTGATGTTCGATGATGGTGGTATTGGTGGCACGGTGGCTATGGTATGGGAATGAATTCATTGCATATTTGAAGTTAATCTACTAAATTTGGAATACAAAAATGAGCTAAAGCGAGAATTCAAAATCCATCTATGAAATAGCTTGCATTTGAAACGTTGCTTGCCAAACATCTAATTTTTTAAAATGCATGCTTTTGTTTTAATTTACACCAATTATGCAGCGAACCAAACATCCATTACGGTAAAAACAAGAATGTATTACTCTTCTAATCTATCTGACAACATTCAATACAAGAAATAAATTTGAATTAAACATCAAAACTCCAATTAGTATCATTTCCATAAAGTTGGCTTCTTTTGGATCATTAGTGTTTTATCGTGGTTGGCTTATTTTTTCTTATAATCAAATCAAAATATTACCTCATTGTGTGCCAAGTTGAAGAGTTAGAGGATGGAAAGAAAAAAAGAAACTTGTCGAATGGAGGCTGAAGAGATAATATTAGGCATCTTTTGGGTTAAACACGATAATGGAATGTTTTCTATGTTTTTAGTATTTTAGTAGATTTCAAATCGAACTTTATATGCTTAGTTTGTATAATATCAGTCATTATGCCTCTTGTTTATTGTTTTTCTGATCGTAACTCTTCACAAACCAAACCCTACACCTGACCGTCCATCACCCACCAACAACCAAATTTTTTGTTAATGTGTATGCATAAACAAAATAATTCACTCATAGTTTTTTCTCTCTTTATATCAATGATTTTAAAGCCCAAAATACCATGCGATGCATAAAGATTATTATTTTTTGTTTAAATGCACAAAATGCAAAGCAAAATAGCGCATTTAGCAACTAAACAGCTCATAATAAATATAATGATATATTCATTACCAATTATATAAAATGGAGTATAATAGATGGCTTATATTTTGATATAAAATAGAAAGTAAATGTGATGTATATAATCTAACATGAAAACAAATTTTGAAGATGAAACTGTAAATTAAATTTTCTAATAATTTCTATTATGCATAGAGATTAAAAACAATTACGTGTTTAAAACTATTGTAATAATTTGTTATAAAAATTTGAAAACTTCAAGCTTTCATGAAAACATATTTAATTTAACGGAAACTTTTGACTTCAAATACAGTCTCAAGTTTTTAAAGCAAGCTAAATTAAATTATTTAGTTATGATCTTTTTCATTCACATGTTCTATTATCCTTCAAGTGAAATTTCCTCACATTTAAAATTTTATTCTTCTTTGTCTTCTTATTTTGAGCCAATCTTATCTTCTCTTTTTGGTTTAATAGAAATGGATATTGATCGAGATGATCTATCTTTCATTGTGAATGAACCCAATCTTCTTTTTGACCTACAAAATCTTATAAACCTTGTTTGATTTTATCTTGATGCCTCTCCAATTGTAGTGAGAACTTCATTACAAAATTATTACTAATCAGCTTCCTTCATTTTCCCAATCAACAATTTACAGCTTTTATCAAAGGAATTTAAATTAGTTGGATGGGTATTATCATTTAAATTGAATCTTTTTTCAAAGCCTAGTTGTATTGTTGAATAATAAATCATCTAAGTACTTTTGATTCAATCATTTTTCTTATTTTTGTATGAATCTGTAAAAGAAAATCATATGATGTGCATAAAACATATGAATTATTTAGTTATTCGAAATTAATAATATTCTAACCTGCTTGAAGATACTATAATTTATCTTACACAACAAAATTGCAAGTCAATCCTAAAATTTCAATAGGCAATTTTGGTAAAGTTGGGGTTGATGTACCATAGATTGCACATAACTTAGTTGTGTTAAAAATTTAAGCTTTTATAAAAGCATCAATTGAGCTTACGTGGAGATTTGTTATCTCAATTTCAGATGGCAAATTCAGTTGTAAATAACCACCAATATGGCCATAAATATAGATTTTTTGACTTATTAGGTCTCTCACTAATTGGCCAATAGCTATAACATAAACTATTCATCAACTGTCCATCTTATTGTCTTGTAGACTTGTAAAATAATTCTTGGTTGAGATAGTAGCTAGCTGTTGAAATGGTTATTGGAGTTGACAATTGCGTCTCTTGTTAATGATACAAACGACTTCTACATGTTTAATTTCATTCCCTTCAAATGCTCCATTAATTGCATTCTTCACTTTGTTCATCACATCATAAATAGAACCTAATGGGCTTGAGTCCTCAAAGCGTTTCTCACACCATTCCAAAATGATATTTTAAGAGTGATCTCCTTTACTTTCTTTCTATTTTACTTGACACTGAATTAGATCTGCTTCACTATTTAGAGACAAATGTGAGCCAGAATTTTTTTCCTTATGTATGCTTGCAACATTGAATGAATAATGTTTTGTCTAATTATTCTGCACCACTTTTATATTTTCTCATCACATCAAAAGCAAGCATATGATTATATATATAGCCAGTTAACTCCAAAAAGTTTTTATAGCATTTTTCACTGACTAGTCATCCCAATGGCCTCCAACATCAGATTGATGTGTGATCTACAATTGGTGTCAAATACATGTATTTTCTTCTTTTCCATAAGAATTTGACTCACAAATGCTTAAGATGTGCATCAATGAGTGCAACCTTTAAATTTTAATATTACAAGTTACTGATGCCCAAGAACATTGCTTGTATTTATCTGTAACTGCACATTCTCCTCTCTAATCTTTTCTATTCTATGTATCAAGGAGTTCAAAAAGCTTCAATGCTGTCTTCAAATATTTAGTTGCATCCTTGAACTCTAAAAATGCTGCGCCAAATGGTGACAGCCAAAAATGTTATGATAGATCATTGTCTACAATCATTCTAGCTGTTTGATAGGGTGCACCTCATCTCTAGCTAATTTATTTTATGCTTATCCACATTTTTAATTGTTACTTTCATTTCTCTTCCAATTAAAGGGACTCGTAACTCATGATTAGATGGTGGTCTAAAATCAGGCCTATATTGTGTAGTAGCCTCCATAATATGACCGAAACTCTCCAATTTTACTTCATTGAAATGAGATGCCTGTTTTATAGAACCACCTAGTTATGAATTATATCGTGCTATCCCTTATTTCCTTATTCGCTTATCTACATTTTGTTTTAATCTCATTCATCGCATATTTTTTCTTCTCGAAAGCTTTTTTTTTCACGTTTTGTATGCTAAATTATCCATAGGATATTTATTTTATATGCGTTGGTACTTTTTTGTTTAGAATTTGATTCTAAGGACCTCTAATCTTACTGCTTGACATTTGAACATCCAATTATTCAGTGATTTTTACCACTTATTATATTTCATATATCAAATTCTGTATCATAATATAAGAAAGTGCTTTATAAGTGACCAACTCCTTTCTTGCATTCTAAAGCACTTTCTTATATTTAGTTGGATTAATTCATTTGGATGCTCCACAAGCACTGCTTCGATGCTCCTTCATCCTAGATATACTTCTATTTATTGTTTTTTCACTATAATTTCATGTGGCAAGAAGTACTTGAATCTTTACTTTCGTGTGCGTCTAAATCGTTTTTCTTGTAGTTGCATCGACCATACGTGTATTTTATGACTTTTACGCCATTAAACACAACAAAATTTAATATAATTATGTGTGTTCCATCAAAAGAATTAATTAGTAGTTTATAAAACTGATTAAGTATTATTAGATTAAAACACAGATAATATTAATTTATTTTAATTAATGTATTTCTTAGTTAATTAATATTTACACATTAAGATTTTTAAAAATTTTTAATTAATATTTTAATTAATATGAAGTAATATTAATAACTTTAAAATCCAAAACCCTAGTCTTTCTCCCCTAAATCCCATACCCCAAATTTCTTGTAACTCATAAAAAAGAGAAGTCAAGACTTAGCTGAAGAAAATCAAGTGATTATATTTTTGACCGACTGTGTTTATTAAAATCATTTTAGAAGTAATAAAAAGTTATTTAAAATATCATTTATTCATTTTTTGTAGACCCTAAATGAAATTATAGTCACCGAAAGACTAGAGGTTGGCATCGCGATTGCGTTCCTGCATCAAGTTCCTAAGCTCTTGAGGTCTTGACTGCTACAAATATGCTCGATCGAGGAAAAGAAGGTTGTTGCTTATCAATGAGTTCTTGATTTAGAGAAAGAAGTTGCTATTGGGTATCAAGTTGGGTGTAGGGATATTGCTTGGTCGGGATGAGGTCCAGTCTATGAGTTTAGCAGTCTTCTTATAACAATAATTAGATTAGGTAGACTGATTTATTAAAAATAATGATCCTAAACCCTAAACCGAGTCAAGTTGAAGCCATTGCACCTTGCACTATGGCACTCGGTGGTGCAATGTGGCTGCTTCACGCTAAATGAGCACACCAAGATAAGAAATGCACCCCCACCACTTTGCTCCGCTTCACATGAGAATTGTGCTTACTAAAAAACATAAACCAACCATGAACTTTTGTATGTGCACAAGCAATTTTGTGGGATTATACATATGGATTAACAATTACAGGAGTGATATGCTTGCACCTCTTTTTCTAACTACGCATAAATATGCGAAGGAAAATGTTTTTTGCTTTAATGAGCAGAACGCTGGAAAATAGACAGCGAAGGATCCTTGTACTTCTGCGCACAGTTATTCATTCGATAGCTTTATGTTTATCCAAACATTATACAAATGACATTATTCATTTAGAATACTTATCCATTCATGAGTATACAACAACAACAACAAGCCTTTATCCCCCTAAGTGGGGTCGATCACTTTTCTCCATTGCCTCCTAATAAGTTTCATATACTTATCCATTCAAAAGTATATACATAAAAAATCACATATTTTTGCCTTCAGTTTTTATTGTCCGGTATGAAGATTTTCTTTTACTAGTGGGATTTTTGATCTTTGGCAATGGCTTTAGATTTGATGGAATTGAAGATCTGGTTATAGAATGCAGTGCATTTTATAAGTGCATAAATTCATAAAGAGAGCTTTTGATTTTTTTTAGCGATACGGCTTTTTAAATTACCATGATGCTGAAAGATATTTCAATAAAACATCAAAATAATTAATAACTTAGATATACTGGAACAGACTTGTTTCTAATCTAACTAATAGAGATATTTGGTTTGCATAAAAAGTTCAAAATTTATGAGAAGCAGCGTGTAATTAGATCTTAAATATAGAAAGAAATTCTACATATTAAAATAGAAGTTTAGGAATGATAAATCAGCTTGATATCTTGACTATCCCCAAGTGATCAAGTCTTTGAAGATGATTCTAATACTAGCAACCATTGAAATCAAATCCAGATGGCCACAGCTAATAATAACACTGAGAATAAGTTTTTTAAAGATGATGCTAATACTAGTATTTTAATAAAGTCTACACTAGTACTTTAATCTATACTTAATACTTTTAACATTTTAATATTAATGCCATAATCATTACATTGAAATCAAATTATATGATTATGAAAGCACCCCATGATGGGAAGTTGATAGTTATTTCATTTGTATGTGGTATAAGACATTGTTAACTCATACTTTACAATGTAAATGACATATTGCCCATTCTTACCACTGTTAAAAAGACACATGACATTCTTTTAATAATAGATCTAAACAGTGTTTGTTTTCCCTTGATCATCACTATCATCCATTTGAACCACATTGACTAGCTGAGTTTTAGAGTCCTTTGGTAAATCTTAATTTCATTCCCAATATTCTTTCTCTCCTGATCTATCTTTTTTTCTCTCTTCACATCCGCTTCTTTTCAATTCTCTTTTCTTTCACAAACACAATGTTTCCTCCATTTTTCTTATTAAAAGAAATTTAAGGTAAATTATTTGAAATAATTTTTGCATTGTTTTTCCTCTTAAGATTCATAGATTCAACTTTTTTTCTTAAAATTTATTAAAACAAAACAAAGAAATGTCCATTCCGTGGCACAACCCTAGCCTTGAAAAGACTGGATAGTAACAAGAAAGTCAGGTTTGCTATCTTAAGAAATGTAAGAATGACAAGATATATGGACCAACTCTTGTATTGACTACGGCAACTATGTGAGAGAAACATCAACCCTTCGACATTCTGTAAAAAAAAAATTAATGGGTTTTCTCTTAAGACCTCAAACAAAAAGGTGATTGATTCAACTGCTGCCCTTAATTGATTTTTATTGCATTTAATGGGCTAGACCATTGGGTTGTTGGACAACACTGCCCAATTTACATAGCTATGCATGCTCTGTGGAGGTGGAGAACTAGATATTTTATCACATTAATATACCAATTTTAAGTCAAATATCCCTTCTCAAACTGTAATATATGCTTATTAGATTTACCGAAACACATGAAGGCATCTCATTGTTTCTTCAGAAGTAGGGTGAAGCATGCATATGTACATGTGTTCTTATCCTGCCAACCTTCTGGACCATTTAACTGTAATTGTTCATCAAACTGATTTTTTTTGTTGACATTTTACTTTTAGATGTAATATAAAATAATATTGGTGCAAGAATTCTCGAAGATCAGGTTGGAACTATGTCTAAATATAAATTGGTGCAAGAATTCTCAAAGATCCGGTGGGAACTATATCTAAATATTATTTTTTCTTTTTAACAAGCTAAGTGTGTTCAATGACCAAATGTCTCAGCTTTGATTTTGCAAATTAATTAGGACAAACTGCCAAAGTTGTAAACTTCTAATTTAGGCTTCCCCTTTCTCATAGAATTGGCTTATACCTCTTCTTCTTGATGATATGAAGGGAGTAGCTTTTATATTTTAACATCTTCAAATCTCTCTTATATCTTATTTGAGTGACTTCTGTCCTTCAAAGTTTTACTGGGAGGGCTTTAATTTACTTGATCGTGTAATATTATTATTTTGAGAAAAATGTTACTTTTTTTCTCAGCGAGGATTGTTTTGAAGGTCGTGAAAAAAAATGTGAAATAGTGGTGTCTTTCTTCATTTATTGGAAAAATTGATTGTTTTTGTTTCTGTGAAAGAATAATTAATTTTCTAATCTAAATTGTTGGTGTGTTGCTTTTATGATCTGCTAGCTTTTGTAAGGTTACTCCTGTTTCTGCTTGTAGTTGCATTTAATTGACGAGTTTCTATTGTACTTTATTGTCTATTGTAAATTATAGAGTGATCCTTGGTTCTGCTACTGTTATCACCCCTCTGATGCTTGTGCTTTGAAGGATTATATATCACTCAAGTTAGATAAGCTTTCATAAATATTTAGTCATAAAGTTACATGGAAGCTAATTTCGTGTACGTATAAATTGTGTACTTTTAACTTATATAAACTATGTATTGCACATAGTTTTCTCTTAATCATTTTCTTCCTATCAAATGTTGGTCATATTTGCTTTGAGTCTAATTCTTTTTTCCACCTATTTATAGTCTGTGCACTTTGAGCACGTGCATGCTGGCTAGCATGTAAAAGTTTATTTTCTTTGCTTATCAAAAGCAAAATAGACTTAATAAAAAATGATTTAATAATAAATTTTACTTATATATTATGTTTCATTTCTTGTTAGTTGTAATATTGTAAACTTAAATAACAGAAGTATGAATTGTGTTAACAATATGGTATTTACAACATGGCATCACTATTCCTAACATTTCTTATACAGTTGTTGAAGATTAGTGATACAATATTTGACCTTCTTACCCAAATTATGATAAAATTTTTGTATGCGTGTGTTTGATTTTCAAAATTTAATGGCATTTATCTTTCCAAATGCAATGTTTGGTATGCTTAAAAATCATTCTTTTTGGGACATCAATACATAAAAAATAATAAATATTTTATCACACTTTCTTGAATATTTATTGATTGTATATGTTTGATTTTGATCAAATAATTGCAGAATCTTGAGAATTTTTGTCTACAATCATAATTTATTAAATAAAGTAGATGTGAACGGATAGGGCTAGTGATGCAATGTGGAAGTGGAGATTGGTTTTTGTAGGAAGCCTTTTTGTAGATACATAATCATTGTATGTGTAATAGGATTTCCTAATTTGAAAGCATAATGACTGAAAAGGTTTTATTTTAGGCTTTCAACTTTGAAAGTGCCGAGGGTAAGACAAATTCAGGAACAAAACATTTGTCATCGAGGTGAGTACTCATAGTATTTTATTATATTAATATTTTGTTTCTTCTTGACGAAATGCATTTATTGTTACCGTTATAGTACTGTATACCTATGATTTATGATTCTATTAAATTTTGTTCATATTTGAAAAATGATCTGTGTGCTCAGTTTTGTTTAAATTATCAAAGATATTAAATCTTGTACAAGAATATTGACTGTTATGCAATGAGAATGAAATATTATTATTTTGTGCTTGTATGTGCATTGACTGTGATGAAGTCACCCCTTTATGATACTAATGAGAGAACACTAAGGTACATGTACACATATATGCAAAAATATATTGATATTGAAATATCTTAATTGGTATAAATTTTTAGATGGGTTCCTGTGAGGGTTGTATATATATATATATATATATATATATATATATATTATATATATATAATATGATATTGATATATTATTGATATAATAAGATTTATTGGTAGCATCTCAAATATTAATATTAATTATTAGAAGTTTAACTGGCATGCATTATGCTTCTTTTTCCTTGTATTTAGGGGTATAAACAAGCTGAGCTTGAGCGAGTCAAAGGCTGGCTCATGTTCGGCTTGATTCAAACTCATTTGTTCGAATTAAGCCCGGGTTCGAGCTTGAATTTATGTTCGAATTAAATTTCAAATGTTATTTTTTTACATTAAATATTTTCAGTTATATATATATATTTATATTATATTTTGCATGCAGTGGTCCACAGCTATATATATCGAGCTGGAAGGCACAAAACTGAAAATGTCTAACACCCTTCCTTTTAGTTTATTTTTTTATAGAGGATTCTGAATGAAATTTTTTTGGAAGTCCGGATGTGGGACAAAACTAAGCTCCCTTACACTACATGCAGCAGTGGGTCTGGGTCGTAGGCATGAAGAATTTTTGGGAAAAATATTGGATCCATTTACGTAGATACCACCCAATTCTTATTTATTTATATGTCTAACATCTAAAATTTCTTTTTTAATCGGAGGGGCATTTACATTCACACCAACCAATTCTTATGTATTTACATTTCTAAAATCTAACTTTGATTTTAACTTATTTTACATTTTACAGTTTCATGAATATTTTGTATTAATCTTATGTATTTACTTATTGTATATTTTATTTTAATTTTTGAGTTAATAGGATTTTAATCAATTATAATTCCAACTAAATATAATACTCAACAAAGACGCGCACGCGCGCGTGCGCGCATACACACACACACATATATATATATGTATATATATATACATACATATGTATATACATACATATATATATATACATATACATATATATATATATATATATATATATACATATATATATATATATATACATATATATATATATATATACATATATATATGTATATGTATATAGATATGTATGTATGTATATATAGATACATACAACAACAACAACAAAAAAGCCTTAATCCCACTAAGTGGGGTCGGCTACATGAATCATTTTTCTCCATTGCATCCTTTTTAGTGTCATATTTTCATTTAGTCAAATATAAAACATCTACTCTCCTAATCGGATCATCAGATGATCGATGTTTAATGTGACCAAACCATCTAAGGTGACTCTCTCTAATTTTGTCCTTCACTGGAGCTACACCAACCCTATCACGGATATATTCATTTCGCATTTTGTCTCTAAGTGTAAAGCCACTCATCCACCTAATCATTCTCATCTCGGCAACACTTAACTTAGTATTATGCTTCTCTCTTAAAGGCCAACAATCAACACCATAAAGCATTGCAGGACTCACCACTATCTAATAAAATTTTCCTTTCAGTTTAAGCGGTACTTTTCTTTCACATAATAGACCCGAAGCATTCCTCCACTTCAACCAACCAACATGAAATCTACTATTAATATCCCCATCTATATCACCATCGCTTTGAACAATAGACCTGAGATATCTAAATTGTTCACACCTTTTAATAATTTGATCACTCAAAGTTACACTTCTATCACTAGAGCTACTATTACTAAAATTACATTCCATGTATTCAGTTTTAGTTCTGCTTAAACGAAGGCCCTTGGACTCCAATGTAGACCTTCATAATTCAAGTTTTTCCTAGGCTTTTTCTCTCGTCTTATCCACAAGAAGGATATCATCTGCAAAAAGCATACACCAAGGTATATCCTCATGTATATGTCCAGTAAGACCATCCATAACTAGAGCAAAAAGATAGGTGCTTAAAGCCGATCCCTTATGTAATCCAGCAGAAATAGGAAAATATTTGGTCAATCCTCTTTCAGCTCGAGCATAAGTAACAACTCAAGTAAACGTATCTTTAATGACTTGAATATAAATTATATCAACACCTTTCTTCTCAAGAACTCTCCGAAGGATATCTCTTGGAACCTTAATGTATGCATTTTCTAAATTAATAAAAATCAAATGTAGATCCTTTTTTTGTCTCTGTACTTCTCTATCAAACCTCTTAATAAATGTATAATTTCCATAGTAGACTTGCCCGGTATAAATCCAAATTGATTATGAGAAATCTTGGTAATACGTATTAACCTATGTTCAATTATCCTCTCACATAATTTTAAAGTAAGACACATAAATTTTATTCCTTTATAATTTGCACACTCTAGTGCATCCCCTTTATTTTTAAAAATGGTGACCGAAATACTCTTCCTTCACTCCTTAGACATCTTTTTAGTTTATAAAATAATATTAAAGAGTTTAGTAAGCCAAGAAACTCCCAAATCTTTTAAATATTTCCACACTTCAATTGGGATATTATCAGGTCCTATAGACTTTCCACCCTTGGTTTTCTTTAAAGCCTCCTCAACTTCTTTTTTACTAATGCGACGGTAAAAATGAAACGCTTAATAAATAATTTAATTATTTTGAGCCTAAACGAGCCAAATATGAGCAAACAAACCTTTATCCGTGTTCAATTTGTTTATAAATTTTTCTTAAAGAAATTGTTCGTAGTCGACTCGCTTACTTAACGAATGAGCCGAACACGAGCCGCTTAAAAAGCCGAACATGAGTTGTTCACAAACGAGCAATTTTGACAGCTCTACTTGTATTTCTATAGTTTAGGAATATGAGTATTCATTGGCATGTTTATATTATCATTTTTTATAACTAATTTTTTAGGTTAATTTAGGGCCCGTTTGAGGTAGCTTATAACTGCGGGCGGCGTTTTCAAAATACCGCTGTAGTGTTTGTTTCAAGCGTTTGGAGCGCTTAATGAAAATGACGTTTTACTTTAATAAACGCGAGTCGCGGGATTGATCCCACTGCCCACATCTTCTACCCGCGTCGAGAGATTTTTTTCCCTCCATGACTCTCCGCTTTGTTTAGAAATTCGTCTCCACTGCTCCTTCCCCGTTCGTTGACCCCAACACCGAAGCTCACGATCCATGGAAGCCCAGCAGTCTCTCCGTGTCGAAGGATTCGATCACCTGTTTCATTCTTCTAAATACTTTGCATTTAAAACCTCCATCCATATTCATATGTTCTCCCTCTTCATCTTCTTCCTTCCTTAGCCACCCTTTTCCCCACCTAATTGCTCCACCGTCCTCTGGAAACAATGGGAGAGGACGCCCATAAGAGGTATTTGGAGTAGTTCCGAGTGACGGTGGTGGGAAGCGACAACTGGTGAAGCATTGCCGCCAAGCTCATCACCTCGAATACCCTCAGACTTCCATCCTTCAGTGGTATCTTTCTCTCCTTCGTTTACAAAAGAATGCACCTTAATAGGATTAATCTGAACGATTCTTTCCAGATGAAGTGAGGATGTGGGTGTTTGAGGAGGGGTTGCCCTGCGGCGAGAAACTCAGTGACGCCATTAATAAGACTAATGTGAGTAGTTTTGATTCATTAACTTGGTTTGTTCTAAAAAAATAGTGTTTAATTTCTGATTAAATGTGATTATTGTACAAATTTGATTAGGTTTAGGAAAATGTCAAGTACCTTAATGGTGTAAAGCTTGGAGAGAATGTTGTGGCTCACACGGGAAAGATCCGAATCATTGTTGATTATTCTAAGCGGCATCATAAATTTTCAAGCAAGATTGTATTGAACCAAATACATTACATTTGACTTGTAGGGAATATTGGACGCATGTTGATTGCAAGTTAAGTTTTTTTGTAATAGAATAAAGTGGCTGCAAATCAACTATTCTTCAAACGCACAAACCAAACAGCCAGTAACTTATCAGGATAAGCTGCTTATCAGCATAAACTGGATAAACTGCAGCTGTCCCAAACAGACCCTTAGTTGATTAAAAGATGAACGATAGATAAGACAATATTTATAGAAGACGCGTGCAACTTGTTATGAGATAAAATTTAATTCTATCATCATAAGTTAATTTTTTTAGTGGCTCTTTTATCTGTAAAATCTTATTCATAGATAATGAATATAGAAATTTTAGTTCCACCTTCTGACAGTATGTTTCCGCCATGATTAATTCTAAGCTTCCGGTCCGTTTGTGACAAAATATTCCATTTTTGTGGACGTGACTTTTTGTCTCTTGAATTTGAATTATATTTATTGTTATGGACAAAGCATCCTCATTAATAGTTTTAGATTGGTCCCAAGATGAAATTCAACTATCGTAGATGTCTATCTTCTCGGCTTCTTTTTCCATTATAAGATGGGTGTTCTCTCGAATAATCTATCCAAAATTCGTAGAACAACATTGGAGTATCACAATTTTAGAAATCTATTGTAGTTCATTTTTAAAAATATTTATTCGAACTCCTTTTGGTTGTCGTATGGTCTTAGATCTTACAAAATTATTCCCATTTCTTGTTCTTCTGTTTTATAGTCAAAGGTTTCTTCTGTTTTAAGTTGTTTATTCTGAACTTGCCAGAGATATCCTCAAAGTCCATTATTAAATTTCTTTTCAACAAGTTTTGGTTGTTAGTGATAGTTCTTCAATGAAAGCTTGAGACTATAATTGTTTTTTGTGAATAAGAGTTCTTTGAGAATGAATTTGAGTTCCTTGAATTGGTATATTAATTGCTTGACGAGCTCTCTTGATCTCAAAATTTCACTGCTTGGAGACAACATCAAAAAATTCTCTACTCGGGTTTTTTATGTTTATTGAAGAGTCACTCACTCCATGAAGGATGGAGCGGAATGATAAAAGAGGGAAAATTAATTAAAATAATAAATGAAGTTTGAAGAAGAATAATTTGAAAGGTGGAGGCTATAGAAGTGGAGGATGGGTTTTTGTTAGAGCAAGGTTGATACTGGAGTTAACCCAAAACAATAATGGACTAGAAATAATATTTGCTAAAATTCAGTAGGTTACAACCAGGACTCTTAAACATAAACAAACGTCGCAAAAACCAACACTTCCTAGGGCGAGGACAAGAAGATTAGGCTACGGGTAGACAACAAGCAGGTAAGGGATGGGTAGTCTGACAGTGTGTCATGGGGGAAGGACGGCTAATGCAGCAAGTGTATTTACGAGAAGGCTAGGGTAAGAGAAGTAGATAGTAGGTGGTTCGATAGGATGTGGGGGCAGCAAGGAGATCAGTGGACCAGGCGACAGAAGCAATAGAGAAGGGTGTAGGGAGAGGTGGCTGCGAGCAGGTTGGTGGATTGGGCGGTAGGAAATAGCAGGGAAGGGTGCAGGAAGAGGTGGCAGCAAGTAGGTCGATGGGCTGGGCAGCAAGAAATAGTAGGGAAGGGAGCAAGGCGAGGTGGTACTGAGAAGGTGAGAGGAAAAGTGAGTGGGATTGAGGTGATAATCACCTTCTCAGAGCAGGATACAGCTGAGGCATCATCTGTCATCAGATACAACTCTAGGAGGGAAAATGGGGACATCGGAGACTATCCTGACAGAATTCTCAAAGCCAAAAACTATCCTTAATGAAAATAAAACAATATATATATAAATAGGAGGGGAACTCCTAACTATAGGGGAACTCCTCTCCCTTGGGCGGCAACCCTAACTCAGACTATAGGGTCAGCCACCCAATGAGCCCCGTGTCAGTATCCTAGTATTGGGGGAGTTGTGACCTCGTTGGTCGAAGCTTCTATCGACACATTGAAGATGACAGAGTTGTAATCTCATGGGGTTGAAGGATCTTCGACTACGGCTTCAGTAGCACCTGAATCTCATGGAAGATTGCATCATCCCCCAAAACACCCAAGGATTTTCCCTCAATTGCGAGCCAACATCCATCTCGGTCCAATCTTGGGATTATGCGTAATGCATGTACTGCTAAATCCTGCCAATAGTAACTCGAGTTTGGCTCACCCTGATCTGATATGACGTCAGTGTGAATCTCTCCGAATGGTGGTAGCCATGGCAAAATGATATCGATTATGATGTCCTGAAATGCTCTTTGTCATGAGTGTCTTGTGTCTAGAATTTGCAACTCATTCCTAACATCCTTTATTGATCCTAAAATTGATCTCACCGATGCTTCTTTGCTGACAAAGGCACCTGTGATCTCAGAATTCGTAGAAGGTAGAAGAGCGATGCACTTACCATTCTTGGTGAACGAGTAGCTGTTTCTGAATCCGTCGTCCCGAGTCCTACAGTCAGATTGTCACGGTCTCACCAATAACTAGATACAAACATCCATGAGCATCACGTCGCACCACAGATGATCTTACAGCTGAATTATAATAAAAAACTCCACTAGGAACCTCTGTTCAATTTTGACCCTGTTCTTCAGCCACATTAGAAAATACGACTGGGAATGCCTCTGAGTCACGAAGGCCCACCACATGCGTAAACGTCGCGTTCTTGCTGCTCCTTCCGTCGATGATGAGACTGCATACATTTCTGTTCACAGTATAATAAGTATAGAATTTGTTGTGGTGAAGCCACTGCGGACCCCTTCTATCCTCCGTCTGTAGGACCCATGGAGCCATGATCATCGCGCCCTTATCCGGTGGAGGATGATAAGGTCTCACCAAATTGTCACGATCTCACCAAATTGTCACGATCTCACCAATAACAATTGACAAACATTCATGAGCATCACGTCGCTTCACACATGATCTTGCGGTTAAACTATAATAAAAAACGGTCAAATTGTCGCCGTATCACCAATAACAAGTGACAAACATCCATAAGCATCACGTCGCACCATACATGATCTTGCAGTTGAACTATAATAAATAACTCCACTAGGCACCTCTGTTCAATGTTGACCTTGTTCTTCTTTAGCCACATTAGAGACTACGGCTGGGAATGCCTCTGAGTCATGTGGCCCAATTTCTCCACCATATGCGTAGACATCGTATTTTTGCTGCTCTTTCCATCGATGATGAGACCACATACATTTCCGTTCACAGTACAAGTATAGAATTTGTTGTGGTGAAGCTACTGTGGACCCCTTCTATCCTGTGTCTGTAGGTCCCGTGGAACCATGATCATCTCGCCCTTATGCACTGGAAGATGATACACCTCACTATGTTCTTCAAATGCCTCCTCGTCACTAACCTCCACTGTGGCCTACTTAGTAAAAGATAACTTGACTTATTAGGCAGCTGGAGGCGATGTGCCTAAATCTATGGCATTTAAAACATTTTCTAGCGGAGACTGTAGCAGATGTGTTACTCTTCTTGGGCTTCTTTTCACTTGGGATGGCTCTGTCCTTATTCGAACTTGTTTTCTCAACTACCCAAGGCATGCTCCTGTTGATGTCTCCAAATGTGGGTGGCTACCTGAAAAGTGGTGGTTGGCTGCTCTGTTCTATTGTCTCACCACCTCTAAAGTAAAGGTCTGTATATTTCTCAGTAACCAATAGGGCTGCAATTGCACAAAGTTGTTGGTAGCAAGCTTGAATCCCCCCATATATCAGACTATGGAATATTCATCTAGCTCGACCAACTTACACTTCATCCGCAACTAGTTAAACTACGTTGTTACTCCACTAATAGGTCTCTCTACTGTTTGTGGTGGAGGCTTAGAAATATATCCTGACGGTAATGAGGAGGTAGGTATTTTTTCTGCATCTCCTTCTTCATCTTCTCCTACCCAACAAGTTGTCACTTTAGCCTTCCACTTCCTAACCACTTCAAATACATCTGATTTTTTCTTTAAGAAGTAAACCCATACATTTTTTGTGCGATCGTCAATAAATGTGAAAAAATAGTGGGAACTTCTAATGGACTGAACTAAAGTATGACTTTATACGCGTGTATGCACTAAGGCTAATTTATTTATCTTAACAATTGACCCATTTTTGGAGAAAAAAATTTTCCTCTGCTTTCCATATACACATTCGTCACCGAATTATATCTACTAATTTCAAATCCTGAAGTTTATTCTTTGAAAGTGAAAATTTTCATACATTTTTTGCTCATAAGGCCACCTTGGTTCTAGCCACATTAATGAAATCCGTTACTTCATTGATCAAGTAAAAAGTGCCTTCAATATTGCCTTCAATAATCACGTATTCTGACTTGTTCAGCTAGCTTGCAGAGATTAGATTTCTCTTTAAACTTGGAATATGTCTGACTTCACTGAGCTTCCAGACTATTCAATTTGATAAATTGATATTCACATCACCCTTTTCTAAGATACTGCAAACCTTATTATCTCCCAAGTATATCTTTCCTAGAGTACTATGAGTATATTTTAAACACCTCTTAGTTGGGGCATGCATAAAAAGTGGCTTCTGAATCTACTATTCAATATTCAGTACTGACTAGGGATAAAATCAGAGAGTCAACTTGGATTTCTTTCATGGAAACATTTGTAGAGATTTTTTGTCCTCCACAATCAGCCTTCCTTAGAGCTTTGTAGTCTTTCTGAAATGTCCTTTCTTCCCGCAATTTTAACATTCTTCTCTGTCATTTCCTCTACATGACCTGGACGTTCCTCTTCTGGAGTTGAATCCGTCTCTACCTATATTTCTGACCATATTACTTATCCTTTATTCAACATTCAATGCAGAATCTGAGGCTTCACTTTTAATTGCCTTCCTACAAACTTCTTTATTCAACACAAACCCCACGACGTAATCAAAATTTAACTTCAAATTGTTCGAATAGTTATTGTCGTGATCAATCCATCCTAGCTGTTTGACAATGAAGAGAATTAATAATGTCTTGATTTCATCATCAAATTTAATATCCACAGAACACAACTAGCTCGTCATAGTGTTGAAATTGTTTAGATGTTCTGTCCCCAAACTGCCTTTCATCATCTTTTCATTGAATAACTTATTTATTAGAAATTTTTTATTGGAAGAAGGTTTTTCATACATTTTTGCCAGTGTCGTCATGGGATCCACCATAGTTTTCTCACTTTATTGAACGCAACAAATGAGAAAAGTGAGAGATGTATCAAACCTAGGGATGTTGGATTCAGTATTTCCCATTCTTCCAGAGTTTTCATTTTAGGCTTCTTGGTATTTCCATGAAGTGGCAGATATAACTTTTTCTGATACAACAAATTCTCCATTTGTATATTCCAGAATGCAAATTTTGACTCATTGAACTTTCTTACTTTGTACCTTGCTTCATCAACCATTAGTCCCACTCGAATCAAACATCTCGCTTTAATACCACTTGTTGGGATGGAGAATTACTCAGGGGCTTCAATTGATTCACAATCAAAATCACGCCGCGGAAAATAGGAACATCGAATCGAGAAATCGAAAAAACATTGAACAGAATCATAACAAAGTTATCTAAGAAAAACACACTAGGATTTAACATGGAAATGTTCGAGAACGGGAAAAATCCACGAAGACATCACACCAAAATTCCACTATGAAGAAGCAATACTGTACAAAGATACATATTCAGATCAACTCTCTACAATCACGTGAACTCATAGAACATTGCTTCAAACCTCTCTCGATCTCATAAAAAAGCCCTCGCTCCGAACTCATCCTCTCGACAATTTATCTTAACGTAGAAGTCCTGTTGAGAAGCACGCACGCGAGGTCATATAATTCGTCTCTTGATTCGAGGGATTAAACTCTCCAATGTAGAGGAATAACCATTGGCGTAGCTATGCCGATCCGCGATGCATATGCACCACTTGGTCTGTTGCGTGATCTGGAGCTGATTTTCTTGACCTCGCCACATTCTGGCATATAAACACCATCCAATGAAGCTGTGCCTGTTGCACGTGTAGGTAAACTATGTTGCAGGCATTGGAACGCCTCTTTGGAGATGCTGGAATTCTGTTCTTTTTGGGTGTTGCTGTCTCCACGTTCCAACATTATTGACAACAAGTAATAGCTCCAATATGTAGGCTTCACCGTCATCTTCTCCACATCTTCAAATCCCACATCATTCCCCTTCTTTATTCAATCCATTGATAGAAAAATAAGAGAAGAATGGGCTTTCTCCTTCTAGGAGGAGAAATAACTTTATTCTGAGTCGGCTTAAATTTGATTTTGATTTGAGTTAATTATAAAAAATATATAGTTGGAAGGCATAATTGGACATATTAACCTTTGGCATGAGCGATAAAACATCAAGTGGATTAGCAATTATTTTTTATTATTGTTATAACAAATTTATATTATATATACTAACTTTGACCTGAATAAAATCTCTAGTAAGCTTTTGTAGACTCGAAATCAACTCGAGATGGAGTTTGAGCCAAGTACCTTGGTTTGAAACTTATTAACTTATAGTTGATTTCAATTTGACTCAAAATCAAGTGATTTTCAAGTATTTTTATCAACCATATTTGAGTTAACTCATGATGGCAATTCTTTGATTTTTTAGTTAGGGTATATATTTTTGATGCATACTGAAAGGCCCACGGCGGTAGAGTGATCATTTATAATTTTAGCGTTACACGAAAATCCAACACACACTCAGGTAATAAAGTGATAGGTAGAAACACAAAGATTTTACGTGAAAAGCCTTATAGAGGAAAAAAATCACGAAGTCTAGTTAAAATAATCCACTATGTAAAGATGAGTACACATACCCACTCTTCTCATGAGTTGGGAAGATGAAATTATAAAGTTGATTTATAATGGTATTTTAACAATAGTTATTGTAACGAGCCGTGAAAGTCTTAGTTGATTGTTATGGAGGCAGTAGTCCGTTGTGAATGTTGTAGACGGTAGTCGTAGCATCATCTTGTAGTAAAAGTCATAGTTAAAAGTCATAATAGCAGTGTTGGTCATATGGGTCGTAAACGGTTATTTCAAGAGTGTCATTTAACCACAAAGAATGTTGTAGGGTGCTGCAGGAGCGTGAGCCAGATAGGCCGTAGTTGGTCAAATTAGTCGAGGCGGCGAGTTGTGGTAATGTTCGTAAGTCCCAGAGGTCGGAGTGGGGAGTTGCGTATGTTGAGATAATGTTCGTAGGCATTAGGTGCTAGAGCTGGGAGCTGCATAAGTTTTGATAACATTCGTAGGCCGAAGAGGTAGGCGGTGGGAGTTGCATGAGTTGAGATAACGTCTGTATGCCGCAGAGGGATAAGTTGGGAGCTACATGAGTTGTGATAACGTCCATAGGTCGTAGAGGTTGAAGTTGGGAGCTGCTATAGGTGAGCATTGTTTGTAGGTAGCAGAAGCCGGAGTTGAGAGTTGCATGAGCTGAGATAACGGTCGCAGGCCGCAGGAGCTTGAGTTGGGAGCTGCATGAGCTAAGATAACATCGTAGGCGGTAGAGGCCGGAGTTGGGACCTGCATGAGCTAAGATAATGTACGTAAGCACATAGGTCGAAGTTGGGAGTTGCATGAGTTGAGATATAACATCCGTAGACCACATGGGCTGGAGTTAGAAATTGCATGAGATGTGATAACATTTGTAGGCCACAGAGGCCAGAGTTTGTAGTTGCACGAATCGTGATAATGTCCAGAGGTCGCAAAGGCAAAGGCCAGAGTTGGGAGCGGTAAGGCTGGATTTGAGAGCAAGGAGATAACTTCATGAGTTTGGAGAAAACCTTCGTATTTTGATTACAATGATTGTGAACAGTCATTGCGAGATGCATTTTTACACATCTTCGAGATGCATCATTGTACCATATGTGAGGCAAGTCATTGCACTGTGTGCGGGATGCGTAAATGCACCATACTCGGGGTGCGCGTTGCATCATCTTCAGGGCGTCGTGGTACTTTGCTTCATAGGATGCTTCGTTATTCCGTAGTGTATGTCAAGATTCCACAGCGTATGTCGTGATTCTGCAAGGGATTTTGTTGCAACAAGGGGTGGCATATGTTGTTCGATAGTAACTAGCGAACGGTGTTCGACGGCAGTCGCCGGTTGCACAAGCAGGTGACGTTCGTTGGATCTTCCGTGTGGAATACTAGACTTGAGTTCCCTCTCCTCCAAATATCTGGCTTCCCCTAGTTCTAGGTTTAGGTCACAAATAATAGGAAAGGACCAAAAATATTTTAGATTTGGAAAACCTTAAGAAAGAAGATAATAAACTTAGAACTATTAGGGACTTTACAAACCCAATTGTAGAAGAAATCCATTAGAGTATTAATGGACTTAATAATGTCGGAACAGAGTGATTCTAGACACGTTGGATTCATTTTATCGAGACGTTTGATTCGACTATAAGCTTTTCAAACTTAGAATTCATTTAACTTTTCAATTGAGTACTAGAAGCTTTTGAAAACGGCTTAACTGTTTGATCAGGGCTTGATTTGACTTGGATTTGACCAATTTTTGTGTCATTGAGTTTGTCTTGACGAGCCGATCATTTTGATTGTTCATTTTTGCTAAAATTGAAGTTATGGATGATTTTTAATTGATGTTTGAATGTTCATTGTTGAAACTTTGAGATTCATGTCTAAGGATGAAAGTTTATTGATAATGTATCAATTGTTTTCTTATTTTTGAGCGAGGCTGATTTAGTCGTTCAAAAATATGAAAAATATGGATTTTCTGATTTTTTTATAAGCGTGTGCACACACATTTTGGTATATGTATATGTATCAAAAGAAAAGTAAGCTCCGTTGGCTTGGCTCCTTGCACTTTTTTAGGTTGTCGTGTGCTCAAATTCATTGAACCTAGGACGTGAATGGATCTCATGCTTCATGCTCTCTTTTAGGTATATGTATATTTATGGTAATATTATGCCAACAAGTCAGGCCAACGACTCAAATTCAAGATGTGCACCATTAGGCTGGGTCAGCTGTTCTAGTGGGCCGTAGGCTGACGGAAAGCAGGCTTGAGGCTTGGATGACCACGGAACGGGCTAGAACCACGGCCCTGCAGGCTGAAGCTTGTGTGCGGCCTAATAAGTCGTGCTGATCCATGTTATCCTTTAGGCGCTTTTGCGGGAATTGACGACAGGCTGATGACGAGGATCAAATTTTTAGAACTACGAGATCTTCATAGAAGCAGTCACGCTAATCGCGATCTGCGGGTAAGGTAGTTGTGGGATGGCCCTCGATTTGGCTAAATCAAACAATTTGAGGTGTGACTGGGATAAAAAGGATTTGGTTCATTTGTGGACATTTTCAAAGGTTTTTTTTTGTCATTTTGAGCATTTAAATGTGCCAAAAAGATGAGGAAAATAGTGAAGTCTCCCGGCTTATTTTATGAGATCAACGGAGCTCCCCTTTAGCATTGCTTTTGCCCATCTCGAATTCTCCCAGACTATTTTTGTGCGATCAACGGAGCTCTCCTGACCTACTAATTGGAGTCTCTCAGACTGTTTGTGCGATAAAAAAGCTCTCTATCACATTGGTGCTGTGCTTCTCGAAGGAGATTTTCTACGCTGCTATTGTGTTTTTCTAAGATTTTCTGCCAAAAGGAAGTTTGCAATAGTCATGTGGACTGAGTAGTGCCTTATTGCTCCATAAGCTGGAATTTGTAGGTAGACGTCAAAGCTTCAAAAGAAGATGAGGCAAAGAATTGTAGGGGTGCTGATGGGTCGGCCATGCTTTTTTACGTTGCAAGCCCGCCGACTTTGGTAAACCACTTTGCAATAGATAGAAAGGCTGCCAGGATTAATATTATCGGGTTTTGAATTGTCTTGGATGACTTCCTGAAAATTAATGAAAATTGGGAATACCCCATTATTGCCGGTTTTGCTTAACCGCACGAACAACATTGCATTTAGTGGTAATATGATCGATATTTTCACAGACATTGTCGCCCCAAGGGCAATAAGTCTCCTCCGCAAGGCCTCTTTTAAACTACCAACAATTGGTTGGTATAGCGTCCAGAACTATTCGCCACCAAAAGAATTTTTCACGTGGGTGAATCCTCAATTTGTTGAGCCACCCGAACTCTGTGTTCTGCGGCGAGACTTCAGAAGAGAGAGCCGTAATTGTTTTACCTGTATGCGAAGAGATGTGTTCCACCTGGTCCTCCACGTGATGATTATAAATGGGAATCTGTAGTATAAGCTTGCAAAGATGCTCCCCGAAGCAACGTTGCAGGTTCATGTATTCCCAACCAGAGGAATTAAGAAATGAAGAGGTTTTCTCAGTTTCCTGCACATTAACAAATGTTGGCCTTCGGTTAAATTCCAAATTCCAAAGGGTATTTTTTGTGTTGTCGTCGTGCTTTTTGGATGAGATTTTTTGCATTGCCTATCCGCTTTTCGGAGGAGATTATTTGCTTTGTCGCGTTTTTCAGATGATATTTTCTGTGATGATGTCATGCTTTTTCGAGAAGATTTTCCACGTTGCTTGGATGTTGATATCTAGAGAATCCCTTCTCACTGAAAATGAATGGAAATACTAAAATTTTGAGAAGGTGAAGTCGACACTATTTAAAGATGAGCTGCCCTTTCTTCGATGGCATGGAAGATTAAGCTTGCAGAAATCAACCGCATCCTTAGCGAGCACAAGAACAATACCTCCTTAATCAATACGTAAAGATTTACATGCTTTTCAAGCGTGGATGTTGGCTTTTGAAGAAAGTGAACATGAAGCTGTGGATATTCTAACAAGGAAGATGATGTTGTAGTTGATCAATGTCTTTTCTTTTGCTGACTTGTAGTTTTTGTACAATGCGTGTTAGTCTTTGTATCTTTTCAATTGCTTGATGTGACATTTGTACGTGGTGACAGTGTATTTGTATGTACATATTTCTTTTAATTATTCTAGTAAAATTTCGTCGTTGTTTTTTAGGTTGTTTTTGGCTTTCTTTTGAGCCGTTGCACTTGACTTTTGGCATGTCGCTAAGAATGTTCGACTCTTCCTAGGTTGATTAGTTAGAGTGCGTTCGTTCATGGCCGCAGCCTGTACTGAAAGAAATTAATTGTAATCCATTAAGGATGTAAGATTTTTTGTAGGTTGTATAACTGGAGATGCTTGACGGTGTTAACCTTTATTAGAATAAAGTCAAAAGGAGCAAGACTCGTCATAGGTTGTATAGCCAGAGCATTTGCTCGACGACATTAACCTGTAATAGGCAAAAGTTGTATGAAATCTATCAAAGATTTTTGATCTATTCGGAACTATTAGTCCAAAATTTAACTTGATGAATGTAACTTGTGATAGAAGAGGTCGAATCGAGTACCCAATGAGTGATTAAGCCCAAAATAATGTGTATCAAAAAGATAATGTTCATTTCTTGAGGCTAGGTGTATGTCGAAATGTATCGTACTTTTCTTTGGTGATATAGTTGCAACCATACACAAGAATAATGTTTGACAACTTGTTAGTTGCTGCATTTGAATTTGTTGGCCCCCAATGAGAGCATTTTTCTATACGAGCTTATAAAACAACCTATGTATTAAATTTTGAAAAGATTAGCTTCCTAATCAAGTTGAAGAACTCTAGTACAAAATAATTCCAGTATGGTGAGGGGGTGCTAAGGAAGTGGTCTTCGTTATGAAAATTGCCACTAGTATGGAAGCATTTCTAGAAAACTTGATTCTGAATGAGATGTTGGATGACTATTCTGCCAAGATCGTGCTCAGGATGCTAGCGTGAATGCTCTTTCGATTTAGTAGTAATGGTTGTCGGTAATATGTGCGTAGTTTTTGTGTGATGTCAGAATAAGATGCGGGAAGACTACACTGCTATAATCGTGTCCGAGACATTAATGTGAATGATCTTTTGAGATTGCAACGAAAGTTGCGCTTTACATTGATGAATGCAAAGAATTGATCTTCAAGAAGTACAAAAGAAGCTCATTTGTTAGTTGGATAATGTATATCATTGGGAAACAAAACAGAGACTTGGCATTTGTTATAGACGATATCACATTGATGCGTGTCAGAAGATCCGCTACAATAGAGTGATCATTTAGCGTGTTAGCGTTTAATAAAAATCCATCAAACCCTCGACTGACTAAAGTGAGGTAGAGACATCAAAACTTTTTAGATGAAAAATCTTAGAAAGTGTAAAAAACTACGGGGCTTAGCCTAGTTGAAATAATCCACTATTTAATGGTGAGTATACAAAGCCACTCTTCTCCTAAGTTAGGAAAATCGAATTATAATGTTGATGTACAACATTATTTCAACAATATAGCTGGAATGGGCAGTGAAAGTCGTAGTTAATTAATATTGAAGCGGTAGCTCAGCATAAATGTTGTGGATGGTGGCCGTAATGCCGGCTTAACGTAGAGGTTATAGTTTTAAAATATGGTAATAGTTGGTCATATGTGCCATAGATGGTTGTTTCAAGAGTGTTGATCGGTGACATTTATCGTAGTAGGGAGCTGTAGGAGCCGTGAACCACGTAGAACATAATTGGTCATGTAGACCGTTGTGGTGAGCTGCAATAGTGTTTGTATGTCATAGATGTTGGATTTGAGAGCTGCATGAGCTATGATAACCTCCGTAGGCCGCAAAAACCGTAGTTGAGAGCTTCATGAGTTATGATAATGTCCGCTGGCCAGAGAGGTCGAAGTTTGGAGCTACATGAGCTTAGATAACTTTCATAGGCTGCAGAGGCCAGAGTTGGGAGCTCCAAGATGGGAATTGAGAGACTACAGACGTTATCTTAGCACATACATCTCCCAACTCCAGCCTCGACGTTGTGAACTTGAATATATTGATGGGATTTTGTTTTGCATAAACGGTACCAAATTGATGATGTTGGAAGATTCACGACAATAGAGTGATCATTTAACAATGGAAATCAGCACACCCTCGGGTAATTAAAGTGGCAGACAGAGACATTAGAAACATTTTGATAGGAAATCCTGGAAAAAGAAAAAAACTATGTTGTATAGCCCAGTTGAAATAGTCCATTATCTAATGGTGAGTACACAGACCCACTCTTCTTTTAAGTTAGAGAATATTGAATTACGAAGTTGATATATAACGGTAATTCAACAATAATAGCGGTAACAAGTCGTTAATGCCATAATCAATTGCTATAGAGGCGGTAGCTCATCGTGAATGTTGTAGACCGTGGTCGTAATGCTAACTTGTCGTAGAGGTCGTAATTGAAAGACATGGTAGTTGTTGGCCATATAAGCTGTAGATGGTTTCTTCATGAGCATTGGTTGGTCACATTAGCCGTAGTAGGGAGTTGTAGGAGCCGTGACGTAGGATGTAGTTAGTCATATAGGCCGTGGTGGTGAGCAGGGTAATGCCTATTTGTCATGAAGGCATTTGGGAGTTGCATGAGCTATAAGATAACATTCCTAAACAACAGATGCTAGAGTTGAGAGCTGCATGTGTTATGATAATATCTGTAAGTCAGAGAAGCCAAGTTAGGAGCTACATGAGCTGAGATAACGTTCGTAGGCTGCAAAGGCCTGAGTTGGGAGCTCCAAGGTGAGAGTTGAGAGCTATATGACTTTTGATAACGTCCATAGGCTGTAGAGGCCGGAGTTCGGAGTTGTATGAGTCAAGATAGCCTTAGTAGGCCGCCGAGGCTGGAGTGAGGAGCTACATGAGTTGTGATAACGTTTGTTGGTCATACAGGCTGGAGGTGCGAGCTGCGTAAGTTGAGATAATGTTTGTAGCTTGCGAAGGCCTGAATTGAGAGCTACATAGGCTGAGTAATGTACGTAAGTCGCAGGTGCCAGAGTTGGGAGTTGGATGGGCTAAGATATTGTTTGTAGCCCGTAGAGGCTACAGTTTAGAGTTGCATGAGCTGAGATAATATTCGTAAGTTATAGAGACAGAAGTTTGGAGCTGTAACGTTCGTAGGCCATAGGGGCCGGAGTTTGGAGTTGCATGAGTTGTGATAACGTTTGTAGGCCACAGGGGCCGAAGTTAGGAGTTGCATGAGTTGTGATAACATCTGTAGGTCGTTGTGGTCGGAGTTGGGAACTACAATGAGATAACTCCATAAGTATGGAGAAAGTTTGGCGTGTGCATTGCATCATCTTCGGGCCATCGTGGCATTGCTATATAGTGCGTTTTGTTATTCCGCAATGTATGCAGGGCTTCTGCAGTGCATGTCATGATTTTGCAAGTGACTTTGTTGCAATGAGCGGGGGCGATATACGATGGTCGACGACAGTTGGCTAGCGATGATTCGCGGTGCTCAGTGGTTGCATGAGCGGGTGGCATTGGTTGGACCTTCTGTGTGTAACACTGGACCTCAGCTTCTCCAAATTTCAGGCTTCTGCCAGTTTGGTCAAGATTCCCTCGCAAGAGGGGGTAGAGCTCTATTTATAGAGCCCTGGAGAGGCATCCATGCAAATAAGAAATGAATTAGAAACGCTCCATCAGACAGCCCCGAGAGGTTCCCTCGATTGGATAATGTGCGGTGGACATTTAAATGCATTAATAATTTCAGAACTGAGCTGGACTCTTGTCGAGACTCTCGATTCGACTATAAGCTTGTTTAATTGGACACTAGAAGTTTTCTAAAATGGCTTAACATATTGATCTGGGCTTGATTTGAGTTGGGATTTGATCAATTTTATTTTCAATTGTGTTCGTCTCGTCGAGCCGGTCAGTTTTATTGTACATTTGTTTAAATTGGAGTTCTGGATGATTTCAATTGAAGTTTGAACATTTCTTGCTAAAAAAATTACCTTGAGATTCGTGTCATGCCTGAGAATCGTGCGTGTTGATGGCTTATCTAAAACTCGCTGCTACCTCAAACTCTATTGTTTTTGGTGTGCTCCATCTATGAGAAATTTTATTGTCCGTTTTTCTTTTATCCAATATCGTGGTTAGATTAAGGCTGTAGTTTGCAAACTTAGTGAACAAAGACTGCATGATATTATCCTATCTATGAAGTTATATTGCTAAAGTCTAATCTTCCTCCTGGTTTAAATCGTTCTCCTTTAGCACAATTTTATTCTCTTTCAACTCTCATTTTCTGTTATCTCCCGTAGTTCATGATTGTATTTGTGATGAATTTTTGTTTTCCGGTCACTAATATTTTGAAATTTAAGTGCAGCTTCCTTGCCGGATAAACCGAGTAAAAAATATCTGACATGGCGGATGCTGATGTAAATAAGCAGCTTCATACTGACCAAAATGAAAAGGTTCAAGAACTTAAAAATGACCCTGAAACTGTTGGTCATAATGAGCAAACTTCCATGCCTTCATCTGAAGATGAGGTAACTTTGGGATTATTATTTGATCAATTTCAAGTACAAGTTACAATCTATAGGCTTGGGCCTTTAAAATCTGATAGGGAAGATCTTAAATTCAAATTAAAAAATATTTTTCACGCTTTTGAAGGAAGCAGCAATCAAGAAAAAGTACGGAGGAATTCTGCCCAAAAAGCCTCAACTCATTTCAAAGGTGACATTTTTTCTATCATTTAGGGATCATTTGCTTCCTTTTTGTATCTTTTGACATGTTTGTAGTGCTGTAATTGATATGGTAGAGACTTCTATTATTGTCCATTCATTTCATGAAATTAAGTTGTTTTTCTGCAGGATCATGAACGTGCTTATTTTGATTCTGCTGACTGGGCTTTAGGCAAGGTACCGGGTCAATTCTAAAGCTCTATGCGATGTTACTTCATAATGCAATATCATAAACGTGTTTGCTAATTCATATTAGAAGTTCTATAAAATAATGTTTCTGATTTTTGCTTGAGTGAAAATAATATCATCACATTTGAGGTGGTATTAAGAAAGTGTGTAGGTTTAAAATCATGTTTTAGTCACTACATCAAACTGCATGATTAATTTAACAGACTTCATTTATTTTTCCAAACATGATTTCTACTGAAGCGACCAAATTATCCCACTGAGAACAATGTTTCCTTATTTATATATTTTAATGATAATTTACAGCAAGGAGTAAAGCCAAAAGGACCTCTTGAGGCTCTCAGGCCAAAATTGCAGGTATGTAGTATGATTTTGACCATAGTTTTGTTCTATTTTCTTTGTTGATGTCTGTAATCACGTTTTCTAACATGAAAACTGCACATACCACACCACCCCCCGCTGCGTACCTCAGCCCACACCTCAACAGCAAGCACGTTCAAGGAGATCAGCTTATGCATCCGCTGATGGTGAAGGTATTTATTGGCTTGACCTTCCTATTTATCATATGGTCCCTGCAGATATTGATTTTTTTTGCTCTCTCTCTCTCTCTCTCTCTCTCTCTCTCTCTCTCTATCTCTCTCTCTCTCTCTCTCTCCCTCCCTCCCTCTCTCCCTCTCCCTCCCTCCCTCCCCCTCTCCCTCTCTCTTTACGTTTTCTTAGAAGGTGGAACTGCTGGTTTAGAAGATGCAAGCAGCCTATAGTTGGAGCTCCATTGTTACTTTTTAGGAGCTATTCATTTTTTGGTAGCTCTTGGGAATTTCCCGCTTATAGAGATGTATTTTGGTGATTCCGTGGTTTCCATGAATAAGTTTGAAGTTAAATCTCTATTTTTTGTTTTGGTATTGGAAAGAAGCGGTTGCAGCATGCAGTGGCCAAGACTTTCACTAGCAGAAGTCACATACATGCCATTTATTTATGCTCATTGAAAACGTTGCATTGCTTTCAGGAATGGATGATGTTAAGATTTTGGTCTTCCTTTTTGATAATCCTCGTGGGATTTATTGAAGTTTAGCCGTATCGCTGTAAGAATGTGATTTACCTCAGGTATCATCGTTTGAAATTCAAAATCTCAAGGCTTCGAGGAATAGAGTGCTCATGATGTTTGAAACTAAATCAATTAATCAATGATGTTAAGGTGAAGTGTGAGGAGCTCATAACATTAGAATGATGTCTAAATTCAAGTACAATTACAAATGTATAGCAAAAGAATACCTGATGCATGATTGTTGACTGGGTAGGATACTAATAAGTATGCGTACAATATACTACTTGAAATTTAGGTATAACTAAACTCAAAGGTTATGACACACTGAGAGCGGGTGAATTGGTGTATTAAAAATTTAAATATTAAATTAAAAAAATATTTTAACTGATTTATAATTTGAGAAGAATTTATGAAATTAAATGTGCATAAAATATAAAGAACGTAAGAATTTTTTACATGCTTCAACCAAACTTTAAAAATCATCTTATTTCGCACAGCCAAGCACAAGGGATAGGATTCATTATAAAATCAATAAATCTCATTCTTAAAGTGTAGGTGGAGAAATGCTTACAAATCAAATGTAAAATTTTTCATAATCTAATTTAAAAATAAATAGAAATGACTTAATTTTTCTAACATTTAATGAAAATATTATTACAAATAAAAATTTGAAGTAAACTTCAATCGATCTTACGGTTTGTCGATTGTCATTGAAACATCCTGCTGTTTGTAATAAACTCACATATGTTTTTCAAGTTTAATGATGTGTAGATTCTCGCTCTTGATAAAAATCATGAAATTTGGCTCTATAATTTTCATTAGCACATTTTTCTTACAAATACTCTTATATTTATGGGAAAACTAAGTTTATTTTATAATTGGTAATAATAATTATATTATTTTTCATGTACATTCGAAAAAAAATATTCAGCAAATCAAATATTAATGTAATGATAATAATTATACAACAACAAGCCTTTATCCCACTAGGTGGTCGGCTACATGAATTCTTTTTCATAATTGCATATTATTGAGTGTATTATTTTCATTTAATTCTAACAGAGTAAGATCATTTTTTATACAATATGCCCAGGTTTTTTTAGGTCTAACTGCCTTTCTTAACATACGTCAAATTTAAAACATCTATTCTCCTAATCCGATCATCAAATGGTCGATGTTCAATGTGAACAAATCATCTAAGACAGCTCTCTAGTCTTATCTGTCGTTGGAGCAACACTATCATAGATATATTCATTTCACATTTTGTCTCTAAGTGTCAAGCCACTCATATATGTAAGCATTATACTTTCAGCAACACTTCACTTTGTTTTATGCTTTTCTTTTAAAGGCCAACTTCTGCGCCAGAAAGCATTATATGTCTCACCATCAACTTATAAAAATTTTCTTTCCGTCTATGTTGTACTTTTTTATCATGCCATAGGCTCGATGTATTTCTCTACTTCAACCAACCAACTTGAATTCTACTAATAACATCTTTATGTATATCACCATCATTTTGAATAACAGACCCGAGATATCTAAAACATTAACACCTTTAATGATTTGATCACCCATAGTTACAACTCTGCCACTAGAGCTATTATTACAAAATTACATTCCATGTATTTAATTTTTGATCTACTCAAACTAAGGCCTTTAGACTTCAATTTACACCTAATTTAAGCTTTTTTTTGAACTCTTTCTTTAGTCTTATCCACAAAAAGGATATCTTCAGTAAAAACATGCACCAAGGTCATCATCCTGTAGATGTCCAGTAAGTGCATTCATAACTAAGGCAAAAACATATGGGCTTAAAGTCAATCTCTATTGTAATCCAACTCAATTTATAAAATACTTGGATCAATCTTCCTTCTGTTCGAATACAAGTAACAGCTCTAGTATACATATTTTTAATGGCTTGTATATAAGTCATATCAATATCTTTCTTCTCTAGAACTCTGCAAAGGACTTCTCTTGGAACCTTATTGCAAGCTTTTTCTAAATTTAAAAAAATCAGATGTAAAACCTATTTATTTTCTCTGTACTTCTCCATCAAACCTGACAATAATTGTATAACTTCCATAGTATACCTGCCCGGCATAAATCCAAAACGATTATGAAAAATTTTTGTCTCACATCTTAATCTATGTTCAGTTACCCTCTCCCATAATTTTAAAGCAACCTAATTTCTCTATAATTTGCACACTATTGTGTGTCCCCTTTATTCTTAAAAATAGGGGCCAAATATTCTTCCTCCTCTCCTTTGGCATCTTCTTAGCTTTTAAAATAATATTAAGGAGTTTAGTCAGCCAAAGAACTCCCAAATATTTTAAATATTTTCACACTTTAGTGAAATATCATCATGTCCTACTGATTTTCCACCATTGTTTTTCTTTAAAGCCTCATCAACCTCTTATTTTACTAATGTGATGGTAAAAATAAAACATTTTATTATTATTAATGACATTAAGATCACTAAGGTCGATCATATCTTTTATAAACTTCATTGAAAGTTTATGAAACTAACTCACCCATCTATGTTGAATATCTTCTCTAAGAAAAACATGTTTTGATTTTAATCTTTAATATGATTTACTTGAATTAAATCTTTAATTTTGTTTTCTCTTTGTTTGCCTAGTTTATACATATATTTTTAACTTACTTTAATATCTAATCTATTAAGAAGATAACTAAAAATAAAATTTTTAGATTCACAAATTATTCTCTTAGACTCTGTACGAGCCATATTATATTTTTGCCTAGGTCTCTAAGCTTTTGCATTTAATTCAATTTATAACACAACTTCTTATATTTAATCTTTTTTTGCACATTATTATTCTATCACAATTTATTTTTATTTATAAAAATTTTTCCTATTGATTCTCAAGAACACCTTTTATCACTTGTTTAATAGTACTTATTATTTTATCTCACATAGAATTCACTTCGTCATAAACATTCAAAATCTTGAAATCTTGAAGTTTACTCATAAAAATAATTTATTTTTGTCTTTAGGAGCCCCCCATCTTCTATGACAACGTTTTCTGATATTCTTTATCCTAAAACTCTTCATCTTAAAATCTAGATTTAATTGCAGGTATGTAGTATGATTTTGACAATTGTAGGTATGTAGTATGATTTTGGTGATAGTTTTGTTCTATTTTCTTTGTTGATGTCTGTAATCACGTTTTCTAACATAAAAAACTGCACATACAATGCCCCCCTGCGTTCCACAACCCACACCGCAACAGTAAGCAAATTCAAGATGACCAGCTTATGCATCTGCTAACGGTGAAGGTTTTTATTGGCTTAACCTTCCTATTTATCATTGTCAGTTTCTTGAAATGAAAAAGGAGGAAAAAGATGAAAAGTTTTTTTTTGTTAAAAGGAAATTAGCTCTCATTCTAAAAAACAGGCTATACAATTTAAAGCCTTTAAAGAAATAACAAACTACTAGAAAAATAGCAAAAGAAAAGCAAAAAAGGTTGAAATAAGAAAGTACTTCAACCACAACTAACTCCTAACATTAAGAACTAATCTTGACTCAAATCAAACTTGGACACTTGTGAGGAATCCTAAGCATAAATTCCAACACTCCTACTTGCTTTAGGGGCTGTGAATACCTATTTTCTGCCTTAGAATCTCAAACTTGCTTATTGGAAGTGGCTTTGTAAACAAATCTGCCAATTGATCTTCAGACTTGCAGTAAATAAGAGTCACAAATTCTTCTTTCTGAACTTCTCTTACAAAAAAGAAGTTGATGTTGAAATGCTTAGTTTTCCCATGAAACAAGGTTATGAGAAATAACAATAGCAGCTTGATTGTCAACAAAAATCTCAATACTTTCTTTTTGCTCCAGATTAAGATACATTAAAATTATTCTCAGCCAAAAATCTTGATTTACAGCAGCTGTTGCAGCAATAAATTCATCTTTAGCAGTAGATTGAGCTACAGTTTCTTGTTTCTTCGAGCTACATGAGAAAATATTAGATCCAAGAGTAAAACAGTAGCCTGAAGTACTCTTCATATCATCAATGGAACCTCCTCAATCACTATCAGAGAAACCAGTCAGCTTGAACTCTTTACTTCTTGTGAACTTAACACCAAAATCACTTTTACCCTTGATATATCAAATCACTCTTTTTGCGGCCTTGAGATGCAATTCACTTGCAGAGTGCATAAACCTGGATAAGATACTTACATCTTTTAAAATATCAAGACGTGTTGTTTTAAGATACATCAGCAACCAATTAAACTTCTAAAATATCCCTCATCAACTTTATGAACTTCATCCTCCTTACACAACTTCTCCTTTTGGTTCATAGGAGTACTTACTGCCTTGCATTATTCAAGCTTGAACTTTTTCAAAATTTCTTTGGCATATTTCCATTGACAAATGAAGACTTCATACTCGGCCTACTTAATTTCAATTCTAAGGAAGAAAGTCATCAACCCAAGGTCTGTCATTTCAAAAACTTTCATCATTTCTTGTTTGAAATCTTTAACTAGCTGTACATTATTTCCTGTCAGCAAAAGATCATCAACATAAAGAGAAACTATCAAAATATCATTAATCTGATGTTTGACATAAAGAGTGGCCTCAGATAGACTTTTTTCAAAGCCTAAGCTCAGCAAATGCTCATCTATTTTACTGTACCAGGCTCTTGGAGCATGCTTCAATACATAAAGATCCTTCTTGAGAAGAAACACCTTGTCTTCCTCTCCTTTCTTCACAAAGACTTCAGGTTGCTCAACATAAATTTCTTCCTGCAAAATGCCATTTAAATGCTGATTTTACTTCAAGCTGATATACTCTCAAATTCATCTGAGTAGATATAGCAAGCAAAAGCCTTTTGGTATCCAACCGAGCTACTGGTGCATAGGTGTCTGAGTAATCCACACCAAAAACTTGTGCATAACCTTTTACCACAAGCCTTTCTTTATGCTTGTTAATTGAGCCATCAGCATTAATCTTGGTTCTGTACACCCACTTGACTCCAATCGCCTTTCTATTTTGGGGTCGATCAATCAACTCCCACTTTTTGCTTTTCTCGATAATGGACAAATCCTCCTTCATTACAGTCATCCAATTTCTGTCTTTCATTGCTTCTTCAAAATCTGTAGGTTCACATACTGCTATATTGCATCTTGCATAAATGTCAGTAAGTAATCTAGTACCTCTTACAGGAGCTTCATCCATCAACTCATCCTGACAATTTTCATCTTCATCTGTGCTTGAAGTAGGTAGCTTAAGTTGTAGATCTGCTATAGTTTGGCCATTTTTCTTTGCCTCATCCCAATTCCATTCTTCATCTTTCACAAAATGAACATCTCTGCTTATAATAATTTTCCCATTTTTTGGTTGGAAAATTTTATAAGCTTTTGAAATAGTACTATAACCAATAAAAATGTCTGGAAGTGCTCCTTTGTCTAACTTGTCTCTCTTGTTCTGTGGAACATGATTGAAACACAAACATCCAAATACTTTGAGAAAACCTAGAGAAGTTTTATAACCATACCAAGCCTCATAAGGTGTCTTATCCTTGACTGCTTTTGTCAGCAGTCTATTTTGCAAGAAGACTGCAGTATGAGCTACTTCTACCCAGAATTGTTTGGGTAGATTCTTCTCATGCAACATACATTTAGTCATTTCTAGAATGTATTTGTTTCTCCTTTCACTAACTCCATTTTGTTGTGGAGTGTAAGGAGCTGTTAACTGATTTTCTATGCCAGCTTCTTCACAAAAAGCATTGAAATTTTATGAGGTATACTCCTTGCCATTGTCAGACCTCAATATTTGAATTTGGTTCCCATTTTGATTTTTAACAATCTTTTTGAACTTAAAAAATGCTCCAGCCACTTCTAATTTAAATTTTAAGAAAAAAAATCTAACATATTCTAGTGAAATCATCCATAAAAACAACATATTATTGTCTACCTGCTAATGAAAGAGTTCTCTGAGGTCCAGAAACATCTGTGTGAACTAATTGCAGCTTATGAGTAGCTCTCCATGATGACTTAGGAAAGGACTTCTTGTTTTTCTTTCCAAATTGACAAGCCTTACAAGTCGTTATGTGATCATCAATCTATGGAAGATCAATTTCCATCCTTTTGGACTTCATCTGCAGTAGTCCTTGGTGATGATAATGCCCGAGCCTCTTGTGCCACACCATTGAGAGATTTTCTTTGATTAGAAAAGATGATTGCTCCTCCTGCATTTGATTGAGTAAAAAACTCCTTCCTGTCATCTTAATTTCGAACATCTTTTGGCCTGTAGCATCCTCTATCACACATGCATTCTCCATGAACATTATTTTGAATCCCTTTTCTATTAATTGACCCACACTGAGCAAGTTTTGATCAATATCTGGTACATAGAGAACATCTGTGATTAATTTGGTTCTTGAATAGCTTGTAATGGCTACTGTACCCTTTCCTTTTACTGCAATATATTCACCATTGCCAATTCTGACCTTCTTAGACTCGATGCTCTTCAATTCTTTGAATAACTCCTTCTCTTGAGCCATATGATTAGTGCAGCCACTATCAATGAGCCAATTTTCACTTGTTTCATAACTTGTGAAGCAAGTTGCGACAAAAAGCTGATCTTCTTCTTCTTGATTTATCTACCACTTGTGCTTCATCTTCTTGCTGTTGATTTTCATTCTTGCAAATGACAGCTTCATGTCCCATTTGATTGCACTTGCTGCACTTTGCATCCGGTCTTCTCCAGCATCTGAAAGGAGGATGACCTTTCTTGCCACAATGTTGAAATGGAGGATAATTTTTCTTCACTCCTTTATTTCCAATTTTGCTTCTGTTACCGGATGCAGAACTTTGTCCACTAGTAGCTTGAAACTTCTTGTTCTTGGATCTCTGATGCACTGAAAATATATACGATTTTTACTATCTAATTTTACCCATTTTTGGTAATATTGCACTTTAAAGAAAGGTATTTTTCATGATTTGCTGCAGATATGATGATTTTAGGTGATTGAAGTGAAAAGAAGCAAAAAGGAACGAATCCAGAGCAAAAAGGAGCAAAATGGTGAAAAGTGTTCTGGCGCCGCTGGAGCCCAAATCCAGAGAGTACAACAATTAAATGGAATGATAGAGCGCCGCCGGCGCCCGAAGTCAGTGGAATTCAAATTTGAAGAGTTTTGGCGACTTTTTGAAGGGATACCTATGGAAACTCTTGGGATTTCGTCCCTATCTTATAAATAACTGCTTTTGGACGAAAAGTGAAGAGAAGAGAGAGTTCTAGAGTGCTTCTTCATTGGTTCTAGTGTAGTTTTAGTGAGTGTTAAGTGTTATAGTTTAGGAGTAGAGAGTGTAGAGTGAAGATTTGAGAGGGATTCTTCTCAAAGGAGGGGAGGAGAAGAGGTAAAGTGAGAGATTGCTTCTTCCTTTCCATTCTAAAGAGAGAATCAAGTTTTGTAAATAAGAGAGAGTGGATTCAAAGGAACTTCAAGGGAATTGTGTTGGGGAAGAGAAAGAGATAAGTTGTATTTTGTTTTGTGGTTTGTATTACTTTTCATTTATATATAGAATCCATGTTTTATTGTATCTTCTCCATGAATTCTGATTAGTCTCCCTTGTCCTTCTTCTTGCATAGAGATGTGATGATGGATTGATGTGGATTTGATGTGCTTTTAATGTAATGAAGAAATTGTGACAGTTTTTCATTTAGAACTTAATTTACTTTCGATTTGGCCAATTGAAATGTTAAAATATGTTGTTGAACATTAAGTTTGAAAGGATTTAATGCCCTACAACAATAATGAAAGATCCATTCAATTTCTATGAATGAATTGCGTAATTCATGGGAATTGAGTGTAAATAAATAGAGAAATATGTTTTGATGGACTTCAATGTGGAGATTTCAGGGTGACAGGCTGAAATCCCCAAATTGATTCTAAGATTAGTAACTAATATCAAAGGTTAGCCTTCGGTGAAGGGTGAGTGGGAGCTCCGAAGTGAGAGCCAGTATCCTCCTAGCCTAGCCTTAGAGTTAGTGACTAAACTTAGAATATGTCAATGTTCTTTTCTTACTTAGTAGAAGGGGTACTCTTTTAAGGGTAAAGAGTCATTTATGCTTATATTTGACACAATAATATAGATAATTATTCGATATCAATCCACACATCATATTCTCATTGCAAGAGGCAAGATAGTTTTCTCATATATCAAAAACCTTTCAAATACTTAGTTCAGTGTGTCTGTTAGTTAATCCTGTTCTTAAAGTTATTAGAAGTAATTGTAGTTAGTTAATTGTTACTGTTTTGTTGTTCTTACTGTTTCTTGCATAGTAGTAGTAAGTAGTAAACCTTAACTTTAGTGCTTATTACACATTGTGTAACGTTTTCTTAAAACTTTAATATTTCCCTGTGGGATCGATATCCAAGACTCCATTAGAGCCCTGTATTACTTGATACGATACGTATACTTACGTTGAATGCTTGGACTTAACAAAATTATTATAAATCTATAAATCTGAGTTCATAAATTCTTGCAAAATATAAAGTCGAGCATCAAGTTTTTGGTGCTATTACCGGGGAAATATAATTAACAAAGTTAAATAAGTAACGGAGTTAAGAAAGCAAAAGTTAAGTAACGAAGTAAGTTTATTTTGTAGTGTGTAATTGTGTTTGTTTACCTTTATAAAAGTATTTGTGTTTGTATATGCGTAGTAGCGGATCTATAGGTTTAGTGCCTTATGATTCAGAGTTAGAGCATACTGTCAGAAAAATTAGAAAACAAAAAAAAATTGAATATTCTTGCAAAATGGTGAATATTCAAGATAATCAAAGAAATGAAATTGGAAATTTGCCAAAACCTTTAAGAGATTATGCTAACCCAACAGCAGATGAAATTCATATAACTATTCAAAATCCAGATGTTGCTGCTAATTCATTTGAACTTAAACCTGCTATTATCCAAATGGTACAAAACAATCAATTTACTTGAACACCTAATGAGGATCCAAATTTACATCTTGCTAGTTTTTTAGAACTGTGTGCTACTTTTAAATATGATGGAGTGTCTAGTAACGCTGTCAGACTTAGACTTTTTCCTTCTTCAATAAGGGATAAAGCTAAGGCGTGGTTAAATTTTTTAGCACCTGGATCTATTAGAACTTGGGGAGAATTATCTAAAAAGTTTTTATCAAAATATTCCCCTTAATCAAAGACTGCTAAACTAAGAAATGATATTACATCTTTTTGTCAGTTTGAAGGAGAGTTAATATATGAAGTTTGGGAGAGATTTAAAGATCTTCTTAGGAAGTGCCCACATTATGCTTTACCAGATTGGTTAGTAATTCAAACATTTTATAATGGATTAGTGGGATCATTGAGATCTATTATAGATGTTGCTGCTGGTAGATCATTAATGCCAAAACCTTTTGATGAAGCATACGCATTAATTGAAGAAATGGCTACTAATAATTTTTAATGGCCCTCTGAAAGGGTAAATCCTAAGAGAGTAGCTAGTGTTCATTATTTAGATATGATGACTATGATAGTTTCTTAAATTCCAGCCCTTTCAAAGAAAATAGATCAATATGAAAATAATTATTCTCAACCACCTTCAGTGTTAGAGGAAAATTCATTTGGACAGACAACAGAATCTCAAACACCTTACGAGACCTTAAATGCTATTAATAGACATAAAAATCCTTATTCGAATTATTATAATCCTGGTTGGAAGAATCACCAAAACTTCAATTAGAATAATAATAATGCAAATGTTAACCCGCATTGGGCTAACAATTCTATGAATCTAATTGGAAATTCAAACAATCAAGGAAATTCTAATTTTAGGCAATCTTATCCCCATGGATTTAATAGTAACCCACAATTTAAGGATAAGAAGTTGTCTACTGAAGAAATGATTTTGAATATGGGAAATCAATTACAAGCTCAAGGTGTTGCTATGAAGAATAATGAAAATTAATTAGGACATATTTTCGTTGCACTTAATAATAAACCTTCGGGAACACTTCCAAGTAATGTGGAGATCAATCCAAAATATCAAAATAAGGAACAACTGAAGGCTATTCAATTAAGGAGTAGAAAAGAATTGGAAACTAGAGTGCAAAAAGAAGTTGAAATAGAAAAGGAGAAGGTGGAAGTTGAAAAAGGTTCAAACAAGATTTATCCATACTTGGATTATCCTCTTGAACCAATGAAGATAACTGTTGAAAATCCACCACCTCCATTTCCTCAAATATTAAAGAAACAAAACAGGGATAACAGATTTGAAAATTTTTTGGAGATCCTTAAGAAATTAACGATTAACATTCCTTTTGTTGAAGCATTAGAACAGATGTCTGACTATGCTAAGTTTATGAAGGATATTCTAAGAAAGAAAAGAAAGTTTACAGATCATGAAACTGTTGCACTTAGCGGAGAGTATAGTGCAATTATTCAGAAGAAGCTTCTGGAAAAACTTAAAGATCCTGGAAGTTTAACTATTCCGTGTGCTATAGGTGAAAATTTTTTCGGAAAAGCTTTATGTGATCTGGGAGCGAGTATTAATCTTATGCCTTTATCAACTTTCAAAAGGTTGGGAATAGGAGAAATTTCTCCTACATCTGTGACTCTTCAGTTGGTCGATCGTTCCATTACTTATCCTAATGGAGTGGGGGAAGATGTGTTAGTGAAAGTGGATGAATTTATCTTTCCTGTGAATTTTATTGTACTTGATATGAAGGAAGATAAAGAAATTCCAATCACTTTGGGAAGACCACTCCTTGCTACTGGAAGAGCGGTGATTGATGTTCAAAAAAGAGAATTAACTATGAGAGTTAATGATCAAGAGGTGACCTTTAATAGTTTAAAATCTATGAAGTATCCCTCAATGGAAAAAGATAATGAATGTTTTAGAATGGAGGTCTGTGATTACTTGAGAAACGATCATTTTTAAAATATATTTGAAAAAGAAGAAGAATATAAAAATATGTTTTTAGAAGTAAGTGAAGATGAAGAAAATTCAGATAGTGAGAAGAATCAAGATTCGGAGTATGTTCAGAAGAGATTAAAAAATATTAGACACTATGGAAGGTGGAGATAAAAGCTTAATTCCATCTATCATAAAACCTCTTGAACTTGAAATGAAAATTATCCCTAATCATTTAAAGTATATGTTTTTAGGAGAATCATCTACTTTTCCTGTTATTGTATCTTTAGAGCTAAACGAATACCAAGAACAGAAGTTGTTGGAAACTTTAAAAAGATACAAGAAAGCTTTTGGATGGACTTTGGCAGATATTAAAGGAGTTATTCCTTCGATTTGAATGCACACAATTTTATTAGATGAAGAACATAAACCAAGAGTTGATCTGCAATGGAAACTGAATCCTATAATGAAAGAAGTAGTTAAGAAAGAGATTTTAAAATGACTGGATGCTGGAATTATTTATCCTATTTCAGATAGTGCTTGGGCAAGTCCAATACATTATGTACTAAAAAAGGGAGGAGTGACTGTTGAAGTGAATGAATATAATGAAATTATACCCACGAGACAAATTAATGGATGACGAATTTGCATTCTTAGGACACGCTGGATTTTACAAGAGATATATTAAAGATTTTTCTAAAATTACCAAACCTTTTTGCTAACTTTTAGAAAAAGATAGAAATTTTGATTTTAATGATGAATGCTTAAGAGCTTTCAAATTATTAAAATAAAAATTAATCACTGCACCTATAATTGTTTCACCCAATTGGGAGAAACCATTTGAACTTATGTGTGATGGTAGTGATTATGCAATCGGAGTAGCATTGGGGCAAAGGCATGATAAAGTATTCAAAGTCATTTACTATGCTAAGAAAACTCTTAATGAGACTCAAATTAATTATACCACAACTGAAAGAGAATTATTAGCTATAGTGTTTGCTTTTGAAAAATTTAGACCTTATTTAATTGGAGCTAAAAGTATTGTGCATACAGACCATTCGACTATTAAATATCTAATGCAAAAGAAGGATGTGAAACCTAGACTCATTAGATGGATACTTCTTCTGCAAGAATTTGATTTTATGATAGTTGATAGGAAGGGAGCTGATAATCAAATAGCTGATCATCTATCCATAATAAACTATGATAAATTATCTGAATTTGAAAAAGAAATTACTGAAATTTTCCTTGACAAGCAACTCTATACTATTATGGGAAATAATTTTCCTTGGTATGCTGATATTATGAATTATATTGTAAGTGATATTCTACCACCTGATTTAACAAGGCAACAACAAAATAAGTTTAAATATGATGCAAAATTCTATTTTTGGGATGAGCCCTATCTATATAAACAGTGCAAGGATCTGATTATTAGGAAATGTGTGCCACAAGAAGAAACAAATTTGATTATTCAATGATGTCACGATTCTGAATTTAGAGGTCATTTTGGTGTTGATAAACCGCTTTTAAGATTTTACAATCTGGATTTTATTGGCCTACTCTTTTTAGAGATGTTTATAAATATATTAAATCATGTGATCGGTGTCATAGAGTAGGTAATATCTCTGAAGAAATGAAATGCTTCTAAATTATAATTTGGAAGTTGAAATTTTTGATGTTTGGGGATTAGATTTTATGGGACCATTTACTCCTTCATTTGGAAATCTATCTATTTTGGTTGCTGTTGATTATGTCTCAAAATGTATTGAAGCTGTTGCTTTACCCAATGTGATGCTCGGAGTGTTTCAAAATTTTTGAAGAAAACATATTTATAAGATATGAAATGCCGAGAGTAATCATAACTGATGGTGGATCCCATTTCAGGAATAATCAAATTAAGAGATTAATTAAGAAATATAATATCATTCATAGAATCTCTACTGCTTATCATCCCTGCACTAGTGGTTTAGCGGTAGTGTCTAATCGTGAAATTAAAAGAATTTTGGAGAAAACTCGTGGATAATCATAAATTAGATTGGTCTACTCGATTAGATATCGCTTTATGGCTTATAGAATCGCTTTTAAAACCCATGTTGGAATGTCTCCTTATAGACTAGTGTTTGGTAAGACTTGCCATTTACAGTTGAATTGGAACATAAAACATATTGGGTGATAAAAGAGTTAAATTTTAATTTGAAAAATGCTGGAGAGAAAAGATTTATGCAATTTAATGAATTGGAAGAGATTAGAAATGCATCGTATCACAATGATAGGATTTATAAAGAAAAAAAGGAAATTATGGCATGATCGGAAGATATTGAAAAAGAACTTGGAAAATGGACAAAAAGTTTTATTATACAACGCAAGATTGAAGTTATTTTATAGAAAGCTCAAGTCTAGATGGTTAGGACCTTTTACATTTGTAAAAGTTCATTCTTTTAGAGCTGTTGATATTAAAGATCCTGATACTGGAAACATTTTCAAAGTTAATGGGCATCGATTAAAGCCTTACTTTGACGGGTTTTAACCTGACTTCAAAGAGATTTTAATGTTGAGTCATCTCTATTAACTGAATGGTTTGTCGGGCTGACGACTTTAAACTAAGCTCTTTATGGGAGGCAACCTATATGTATCTTTGTGGTGTGGTTGCTTTTTTGTTATAGTTGTGCTTTTTAGATAGTTGTTTTTGAATCCTAATTACTCCTCAATAAAAATTGATAAATGATGGATCAAATCTAGATATTGAAATATTTTGGACCAAACGAAGTTTGGTGAGAATTTTTGACCACTGGCACTGCCGGCACCCTGTTGTATTTCCCGCACTGAACTTGACTGTTTGAGTGCCGCCGGTGCCCTATTGAGTGCCGCCGGCACCCAAAATTTGCTTGACTGTTTTTAAGTTTTAAAATACAAGTTTTGGCAATTTTTGGCGGGATCTTCGTCCTTATAACTCCCTAAATCCCATTTTTGACTTCTTAACTCCCGAAAAACGAAAACCACCTATCCCAATTCGTATCCTATGGATTCCTTTCCCATTGAAACCCTCGATTTCGTGTTTTCAACTGAAGGAAGTTCATAAGTTTTGAAGCGCATCATTTGTTCAACAAAGTGATGATGAAAAGAAGGATTATAAAGGAAATAGGCTTCATAAATCGAGGTATGGATAATCCTACTACTAGAATTGAAGAAATTATTAAAGAGAGAAGTTGGGAAGAGCTTTGTTACACTACCGCTGCTGTTGTTGTTCCCGTCGTGAAAGAGTTTTATGCAAATCTTCATGGGATCAACCAAGGTTTTGTATTTGTGCATGGTAGATTTGTTCAATTCACTCTTGTACGAATCAACGATCTCTTTATGATCGAGAACGTACCTATTTGCCATTTATCTGATTTCAATGCCACGATGGATAATAAGAATGATGTATATCGATATTTGACGGATGAGAATGAAGAATGAGAAGTTAGAGAGAATGGATACATAAGTTTCCCATCTGCATCTCTCAATCCCGTATCAAAGCAGTGGCATTACTTTATTACGACAAAGTTGTTCCCGACATTGAAGATTAGCAAGGTAACCAAGGAAAGCGCCATTTTGAATTTCTGTATTCAAACTGGGAGGCCAGTTGACATTGGTAATACTATTGTGAAATCAGTACTTAGATTAATTGTGCATGGCTCTAAATATGGGCTTGGACATCCGTCCACCATATTTCTATTATGTAGTCAGTTACAGGTTCCTTATAAAAGTTGGGAAAATGTTCTTCTTCCATGGAGGCCTATTGATCCAACTAATCCCTATGACTATCAGACAATTGGATATGAAGATGACATGAACTTGCTTGCTGATCAACCAACACAGACTTCACTGCCGATTCAACCCTATTTTCCTGAAGGTTCGAGAATGATATTAAAGAGGATTAAACAATTGGAGAAAGAGGTACAGAACGTTAAGAATGCGATCAATAACATTTTTGATTTATTCGATCATATAGATTGGAGAATGAAAGAGCAATTCGATCACACTGGTCGAATTGAGATGGGCTTGATCAATCTTATGAAGAAGAACGCGGTGATTACTGAAGAATCATCTGACGAATTTCCATTTCGTCAATTCTATAACTTGTTTGTGCTTCAGCAATCAATTGGAGACATAGAGGAGAGGATAGTTCTGAAACTGATATGGAGTAATTGATGGATTCTATTTATATTTGTTGCGTGTTTAGTTTGCTTTGCTTAGTTATGTTTGGTTTGTGTAGTATTTGCTTTGAGATTTGAACTTAGATTTGGATGTGTTTACTTTCACTGTGTGCTTAGATCTTAGTGCTTGCCTATCATAGAGTACTTGCTGCACTAAACATATAAGAATAGTTAGTTGGAATGAACATATTTAGTGTCTATGATGTAACTTGGATTTTATATATATAAGATTGTTGTGTATTGTTTGTGTGAAAAATTGTGTTAATTATTGCTTATGGGATGATGTAAATGCCTATTGAAGTGTTAAACATCATTATGAACGTCGAAACAATCTACAAAAAAATTTTCGGACCTAGAATATATTTTGGACTGGCGCCGCCGGCGCTCAAATCCAGAGAGTTGGCCAATTTATTTAAATAGAGCGCCGCCGGCGCCCTAACCCAGAAAAAGGCCTAAAACCCTCGATTTAAAAATTTGAAACATGAACATCAATCTGAAATACTAAGATAATTGAAAGTGTAAAGATTTAAATTAAATCTAAAATAATTTGAACAATATTCCAAACTTAAAATTATTAATTAAAACCTCATAATTAAATTAAATCACTCCAAATCATTAACTCAAACTTTAAATTAAGAATGATTAAAATTCTCAATAACCCAACTTGCCCTTAAAGGCTTTAATTTTTATAACTCTTAAATAGTGTATTAAGTGAGATGTCACTTCATTCATCAGGTAATCAAATACCCAAGTTCACTGAGCAAGAGACAAAGTTTAACTAAACTCCTGGATGATTAATTCACCTGTGCAACTAAATTTACTTAGACTCAAAATGATCCTAGAAGTCTTGACAAGATGTTTAGGACTCTTCCTAAACACTTCCTCGATATGACGGGATGTTTTATAAGAACAATTGAATCTAATTGTTCTTTGATGATTAAAATCATCCTTAAACCAAACCAAGAACCTAGACGTCATAGGAGATGACTAGTTATAGGATTAGGAATTTGGTAGACAACCAAAACCCTTCCCTTAGCTTTACCTAGGTATCTGTTGAAATATTTAAATGCCTTAACATGTATTTTAAGTGCAGCTTGGGATGACGGGAAGACCCTCAAGGTACGATTTTATTTTATTGCAATTTACTTATATGCACTGTACTTTACTTTTCTTGCATGATAAATAAGATTGTTGCATGAAAACCAAAACCTTTAGGATAGTCCCTAAACTGAAACCAAAATAAAATTAAAAGTCATTGCAAGATAAAATTCACCGCCACAACATTCCAAAATATAAAACAACTCAAAAGTTAATCACAAACAGAACAACAAAACTACAATCACAACTAAATTAAAACATCTCATCGAATGATCGTGAATACCTCGGATGATGTAACCCACGTGTTGCTAAAGGGATTTCCCACGGTCTAAATGAAATTGTGGAATTCATTCGACTGAGTTTAGCAAATTCATCCGGACTAAGTGAATTCGATGAAAATAACAAGGTTCGGATGACGGAACCGTAGGATCTTAATCGGTTCTGTTTAAATAACTTTAAGATTTGTTTTAATTAAAATATTAAAAACACTTGGATTTTAAGATTTTCTCTAAACCAAAACACTTCTCTCATCTCCTGATTTATGACTTCTAAAACTAAACCTCTGCAACAACAATGAGCTCGGAGCATGGTGGGCAGCTCGACCATCGTCATCAGCAAAACTAGGATCTACTTCAGCAAAAATTTCTTAGAATTAAATAACCAAGCCATAGGACTTCGAGGTAGTTTTCCTAGTGCAACATAAATTCTCAACTCTTCGTTAGACATTTTCATAATCATGTTATGCAAGTTAAGCCCTAACCGGTCTTAGGAGTCTGAGATAGTCGTTCGGTACGACATAAACCCTCATATCTTCCAGGTTATTTGTGTGATTATATCATACAAATATAAGTCCTAATTAATTAAAATTGGCAGGATTGAAAAATTAAGTAAATTCCCAAATCTAAATAATAGGATAGTTTGGAAAGTTGCCAAGATTCATCTTGGATCTTCAGCTTCTCCTACTTCTCTTCCTTTGGACTCTTAAAATAAACTTGTTCCAAATTTGAGCTGATCCCTATTGAAATTTCCAAAATTCAATCCTTTGAAAACCTTAGACTTTGAAATTCTTGAGAGCAAAACCACTAATCATTATCGAGAGTTTTCTTAAATGATTCCCGTCATTTAAGATGTAATCGACTATAGGGGCTTGTCCTTATAGGGAACTTTAAGAACCTGAGTAATATAAACCCTGTTTAATTTCTTTATTTTAAACAGGGGAACTTGTCGGCTTATAAAATTGGTTCGCAGACCAAACGGATGTCACAAATCTTCTAGTTTATTTAATCGAGCCCCATCATTAAGCAGTGTGTCTATTCTTTGGGATAGATACACGGTTTATGATGTGGTGCTCGTTTATATAAACTATTTGGGATGTGAGATCGGTTTGATTTCATATCTTAAAATTTTCAAACTTAAAATTATTTTCAAAAATCAAATTCTACTTTCTAAATTATATATATATATATATATATTTAAATTAAATTTAAAATCTAAAATTCACCGACAATTTCTGTAGGTGACCCCTTTTTTTTAAAATACAATACACAAACCTAAAAATATGCCGACATAATAGACAATTTAGAACTATTAGAAAATTTTTTAATATAATTGCAAATTATTTAGTTAACTATTTTTCAGTAAACTGATTTCGATTGTATGCGTAAATTTGGTTCTAAAAATTTTATACCCTACGATTCGGAATTAGAACGCACTGTTAGGAGAATTAGAAAACTGAGAAAATCCATCTCCGCTCTCACTACGTTGTTCGGCGGGAGAGGTTTTTACTTCACGAGCTCCTATCCTACTTTCTCTGTGTTCCTCCACTCGTTCTTCATCGCTTTCTTCTCGTGTTGTTTGGTGGTGTGCTACCTTAATGGCCGCACCTACTCCCATTGATCTTATGACGGATGCCGCTTGGCTAAGGCGACTTATGTCGGGGTAGTAGGAAAAGGACAAGTTACTCCCACCAATTTCGATCAATTAATCTTCCCCCAAAGCTTCCATGATGCGTGGCCGGTCGATCATCCCGCCCTTTTATCCATCATGCCGGGATTAAAGGATGGATAGCCGCGCTCACGACCGAATGTATGTTAATTCTCTCGGAAGAAGCAAAGGAATTCTCTTTGGTTGGAAAGTTCTTACATGGCCATCCAAAATTAGAATCGGTGAGAAATTTTTTTGACCGAATCCGATGGCTCTCGGAAACTCGGGGCTCATAGATGGGAGACATCTCGCTATTCAACTATCGTCGGAGGAAGATTATGCCAAACTTTAGCTGTTGGGCCCATCGTCATTGCCGGCACCACCATGAAAATCATCAAATGGACTTCCGACTTCGAGTCTAGCAAGGAAAACCTCGCGGTACCTCTATGGTTCAAGTTGTCGGCCCTTCCCCACCAATACTTTACCCACAATGCTTTTGCTCAACATAGCACAAGCCAGCCCCTCCGATGGCGGGGACTTCCACTCTCAACAAAGCTAGGCAAGGGGTTGTTAGAACTTTCGTGGAAAGACATATTACTCTTTCGAACTCAAAAGGTTCGGGTTACCGCTGCACGAGGGTTTTCGGCAAGAAGTTGTCTTACGCCTAAATCTTATTATCGCCAACACCGTAGATGTCTGGCCCATACTATGGATAGATGCTTCGTACTTCATCCTACATCCAAGAAACATCCTCCCAACTCTATTGAATCGATGGTCATCGACAAAGCTCCTAATGTGGTTAATGTCAGGCAAACACCTCCTATCATGACTTATATACCCACTCCTGTAGTGGACAAGGTTTTTGCCACTGCTCCTTCCTCAATCCCAGCTGATGTACAACAAATTCAGCGAATCCATTGCAACAACTCCTCTAGTAATGCTAACTCACCTCGGAGAAGTCACTCAAAGGGTTGTTGCCTTCAAAGGGATGCCGCATGATCCCCTCAGGGCTTTATCACGTAAATTCAACAACCACAAGGCATTCTTGGGCAAGTACAACAAGAAAAGAAAAAGAAGAAGCAATCGGAGGAACTCCATAAGACTTCGCAGGACATACCGGGTATACGGGAATGAATCTACCCCGTACATCTTAGGTCGATCATCTAAATCCCAATCCTCCAACCACCCTCAATGATCAATTTCTTAATTTGGAACATAAGGGGTATTGCTCACCCCCCTTTCTTTTAAAAGACTCAATTACCTTATAAAAAACACAATCTATGGTGGTGTTTCTCCATTCTTCAACCTATATCATATCCATTCCCAACCTCATAAAAAAATTCATGGGCTTCTCTCACACCAATATAAATAACAAATTTTGGATCTTTGTGTACAAGAGGTCAATCGGACAATTCGTGGACAATTACTAGTTTTTTCACATTTCTTTCACTCTTAACGGCTATTCTGGGTTTGCTTCCTTCATTTATGCAGTTGTAAACTGTGAAGACAGGAAGATCTTTATGGAGTTGCTTAACACACCATTAGTACCACTATGAACTCTCCATGCGGTTGGGGAGATTTCAACTGTATTGGCTCTTTCCGTGGAAAAGTTTAGTAAAGAGAGTCTAAATCGCAAAAAATGACTCTTTTTCAAAGCAGTAATATCGCTTAACCTGGGTTGTTTGATATGGATATAAAGGCCTTCCCTTCACTTGGAAAAGGGGATGATTGGGAGAGGCTGCATCCGGGTCTTAGCCAACACTCATTGGTACACCGCTCTTACCACTTTCATCACACATCTCGCCATGGGTGTGCTCCGATCGAGACCCCTACTCATCACAATCACCGCTCCACCGAATCTTCACATTCCCCACCTTTTTAGATATCTTAATATGTGGTCTCATCATCAAGATTTCAAGATCACCGGCCGGCGTCTCGATCAGAGTGATACATCAAGACCCAATTATCATACTACGATGTTACACAAGAAAGTGTGAGAGCTCTCAAATCCGCCGAGTTGGTCTTCGTGATGTCTTCCAAACAACAGAGATGCTGAAAGGCGGTGGATAAGCTAGATAAAGAGGCCCCGCAGCTCTAATGTTGAGAAGCAATCGCTAACTCGCACAGAATACCTTCTCTACTGTCATCGAGAGACAAGACTTTCTACCGAAACAAGGTCGCTATTAATATTTTCAAGTAGTAAGTGGATAAATACTAAGTACTATCATAATTATATCAATTACAAGAGAAAATGTAATGCCATTCACTATTCGCACTCGAGCGACATCGACTTACCAACTCCATCGATATCGCTATGAATGCAACACTATTTTCGAAGTTTAATCCCGCCTCCTCGATAATCCCAGCTTTATCGACAGCAAATTTTCACGATGATATCCCCACCGCACAGCAATTATCATGACCTCCATTCCCACCGACGAGGAAATATGGCAAACTATTCAAACTATCGACCGCTCCAAGGCTTCGTCCCCGATGGCTTCACACGATGTTTATAAAAAGTCACATAGACATTTCCAAGTTAAAGCATCGATGCTATCCATAAACTTTCTTCAATGGTAATAGTCTCTCCACTTTTTCGTTGTTTCCAACATTGTATTAATCCCCAAAACTTCGTGCATAATAACCGGGACGCTTTAGACCCATCAATCTAACTTCTCGTTGTCGCAAAACTATCAAGAAACTCGTTCCGCGACTTCAACCCCATTTGGGTAACCGGTTAGCCTCCACCAATTCGCTTTCATTAAAGGTAGATCCATAATCGATAATGTTTTGTTAGCACAAGAATTTTCCGCTCTAGATAAACATCGTTGCAGGGGAAACCTCATCTATAACCTTCGATATCCAAAAGGCGAGACACTATCTCTCGGGATTTCATTTTGAAAGGTTTTGTCACAAAGGCTTTAATCCCACTTTCTCGCTAATCGATTTCCCGTATGGCTGCTGCATCAATGCTCAATCCATTCTCCTCAACGACAACTCGGGATCTTTTTTCATGCTACTGCAGGGTTAAAACAAAGGACCTTACTATCACCCATTTCTTTTACTGGGGCCCCATGACTATCTTCCAAAATTTTACATATTACTTCACACCAATGTACGTACCATCACAGGCTGCATCACACTATCCATTTATGTCGATGATATCATGCTCTTCTCTAATGCCACCCAACATGTCATTAAACAAGTGTTCAAATGTTTAAAACATTTTCAGACACCTCTATGAATGCAATTCAATGTCATTAAATACAATTACTATTTCCTAAGAACTCGAATTCCCATGTAAAACACTCGATCCTATAATTTATAAAGCCATCGCTACTCATCTCCCACTTAAATACTGGAAGCTACTCTACTTACTAAGAACCAAGAAGCATAAATCGATGATATATTACACAAAATCCAAAATAAAGTGGGAATGTCGGACCAACACTTTTCTCGTCTAATGCGGCAGAATCACCTCGTTTCGAAAGCATTCTAACTACCTTTCCTAATTACATTCTACAACATGACATCAATGAAGAAAAGTACACAGATAAAGAATGTTTAACAAAGCTCTTTGGGCAAGTCAAAGACAAGAACTTCATCGGGCCTTCGCGTAAGCTAGCTGCACCTACTCTCAGGGGTAATGGGCTTCAAAGGTTTACAACATGTACTTCAAGTGAATCTATGTAAACTTTGATTCACCCGCGAACCCAAAATTCCTGCACAAAGATACGAGGGCAAGTACCGTAGAGATCAACACCCCGCTCTCGTCTCAAGGAAGCTGGGGGATTCTAAATTATGGTTAAAATGATCGTCATCGTGGAGCTTGCCGAACAAATTAGCTTTTATATGGGGACTGGACATGGACACCTAAATTTTTGGTCGGATCAAGGGTGTCCTCCGATCGGGGTCAATGGCCGCTACCGATAGAACCACCGATTACACTCGTGGCTGATTTTTTGGGAAGGTGAACATCGGTCCCTATCCAATTTGTCTCGGCTATACTCGTACAACATTCCGCAATTAAAATCTCCACTATTCTTTTCAACAGAAACAAGCTCGATAGCATTTTATGCCACTCCCCAAGAGTCAGTAGCCTTACCAAGGCTCTCTACAACAAATTATTTGTTCGTCTTACTATTCCTTGGGATCCAATATTTGGAACCTCTTTTTAACCCCCTGTCCTTTTTCACCTGAGGGTTTTTAAAAAACTTTTACATACCGATGACATTCTTAACTCAAAGATCGAGGGGTCCTTCTAAGTGTTGTCTCTGTCAAATTAAGGAAGAGTCTCACAGTATCCGTTTTTCAATGTCCTTACTCTCAAGTCAAGCTGAGAAACTCTGCAACATTTTCACTTCAAGAGTCCTTCCTTTTATATTTTCTCAAATAGTGTCTTTGTGTCTCTTCAAAATGCATCCATATTCATTGAATATTACCAAAAGATGCATCCTTTCAACTACTATTTGAATGTCTTTTGGCGCCCTTAATCGGTTACCCACATTTGTACCAAAGGTTGCCTCAAATACCCCTTCAAAATTTGCCAAAAATTCCTTGAAATTGCATAGTAACTACCCTGCGCTTAAGCACGGGGCCTTTAGCTCTTAGGTAAGGCCTTCTCTGTCTACTGGCGCTTAGGCGCCATATCTGGGTGCTTAGGCGCCATATCTAGGCACTTAAGCACCCCAGTTCAATTTAACACTTTCTTCATTTTTGCTCCAAATTTGATCTTTTTCACTCCTTTTGATATATTTTGTCCATTTAATTGTACCTAAAAGAAAAACACACAAATACCTACCATTAAAGTGTAATATCATCAAAAATAGGTATAAAAATGTGTACAAAAATATTATATATTATAGGTATATCAGTCAACACCTATTAAGGACCCTTCGATCCAAACTCTAAACTGAATTGATAAAGAATCTAGCCTGTCACCCTAGAAACATCAATTCTACGTCTATCAATGCTTATCTCCGTACCTATTTGCATCCCCCTTGGACATTTGCAATAGCTCTATCCAAAGTGAAGTATGGTACTCACTAGTTGATGAAATCATAGCCCTCCAAGATCATTATGTTTCACAACGAATTCTAATATTACAAGTGATCAGTTTACAAAGTAAATTAAGAGCCAGTGAAAATACCATCACATTAATAAAATAAGAGAATATCTAAGAAAATCTAGATTCCTAAACATGCATCCAATTTTTATTCCAAAATAAAAGTAAAATGAAGATAGTGGCAAAGGTGATAAATGGTTGATAGAATTATGTAACAAATTATGTGCCAACAAGGAACATATGTCTTCCTACACTTTTCTGGGTGTGTAGGTATGCATATTATTCTATTAGTTTTATGCAACTATTTATCACTTAGAAGCATCTAATAGAAATTGATCACTAAATTTTGATTCCTTAAAACTTGCATTACTGCTTAAACTATTTTGCTAGCCAATCAGTCAAGGTGAGTGCACTAAAGTTGTAAGATTGCTGCTCTCTCGAGTCATGGTTTCACATGCAAAAAAATTTAACGTAACTTATTGCCACTTAAGTCATATTAATGAAGCAAAGGAGATATTACTCATCACATGAAAATAAAAATAATTCTATCATAAAATAAAATTTTCTACACATGTCACAGCTTCATATTAAAAGAAAAGAGTAAAGAAAACTACTTATGAATCATGGATAAAACACAATAGAAAACTATGTTTAAATAAAAAAAACCACTAGAATGTGTTTAAAACAATTACAAGATAATGAAGAACATAATACTTAGCTTTTTTCCCTCTGAAAGAAAGATGAAAAATCTCTCCAACAAAGTCTCCTGCTGATCCATGCGCTGCTCATACTTCTTTACTCATATCTCTCAAAATCCTTCACCAATCTCTCCAGAAAATGGAGAAATTTACATATCCATAAACTCGCACCAAACTCCCTCTAAAATCCTTTTAAAAACTCATTGTAATTGCATCCTAATTACTTGTCATGAGTGGCGTCAAGTCCCTCTTTTTAAAGAGGCCCAAAACACCTCTTCATTCCAAGAGACTCCACTCCAAGAGACACATCTCTTCATTCAAAAGCCTTTCCAAATGTCAAGATTCATTGAATCCATAACATCCCAAAATAGCCCGGAATCACCCAAAAGCCATCAAAAAACTTCTTGGGCACTATGGCGCCAGAATCAGTGCTATAGCGCATGTTTCTCATCATGACTTGTGTTATAGCTCCAGTTTGGGTGCTATAGCTCCACCCTACGGGTAGCACACCACTTCGGCTCCGTTTCGCCCCATTTCAGCTCCGGTTCACTCCAAGCATTATACCTGCAAAATAAACACAAAAGTAACATTTCTTTAAAGTGTAATTTAATTCAAAAACATGTGATAAATATGAAGGAGATTAAGCATAGAAAGACGTATCAAAATGCGCCAAATCAAAATTTTCTTTTATACTTGATTTGGCTCCAAATTGCAAACCATTTTTGCTTCATTTTCTCCAAAAGTCCATTTATTATACCTAAAGCGAAAAATATGCAAAATACATTCCTTTAAAGTGCATTATCATTGAAAATCTTTATAAATAAGCAAGAAATGTATATAAAAAATTAGGTAATTTTTAGGTGTATCATTACACCAACTTCAAGGTGCACTAATATACCATCTTTTAGGTAATGTTGTTTCGTAGGATGCTTTGTTACTTCGCAAGGGAATTTATAACTCCATGGAGTATGCTAGGATTCCACTACACACATCGTGTTTCCATAAGGGGCTTCATTGTGATGAGTAAGGGGCGACTGAAGGTGGTTAACAAAGACCTATGAGCTGTGGTTGGTGGTTGTAGGAGTGGATGACATTTGCTAGATCTTCATTGTTGAAAACTGGACCTCACCTCTATCTCCTCCAAGTCTCAGGCTTCCTTCATTTTAAGTTTTAGATCCCCTTTCATGAAGGTGAAGGGCTATATTATTGAGTATAGAAGATATTTTCCTTTAAATAAGAAAGGAATCCAAACTGCTATCAGAAGACATAGAGTGACCCCTTGATTATAGGACATTCTATGCATATTTGAGTACCTTAACAGTGTCAAAATTGAGTGACTTTGGGTGCATTAGATTTGTCTTATCAAGACACTCAATTTGACTATAAGTTTGTCAAAATTTGGAATCTACTTGATCTTCTAGTTATGCACTAAAATATTTCAAAAATGATTTATTAGCTTAAACTAGGCTTGATATGGCATGGATCAGACTAATGTTGGTTTAATTGTGTTTGTCTCAACAAGTCAGTTAGTTTGACAATAATTTTAATGTAATCAGAGTTTTAGATGATTTTTAATTTAACTTTGAATGTTTCTTGTACAAAAATTACTTCGTGAATCTAGCTATGCCACAAGATTCGTGATGGATAATGAAATTTTTTTGATTGCGTATCAATTGCCCCTTACTTCAGGCGAGGCTGATTTCATTGACCAAAAATACCTGAAATTTGGATCTTCAATTTTTCCTCCTCCTTATATATTGAAAGATATGCTCAACTCTGTTGGTGGATCGACTTTTTATCTTTACACAAAATTTGTTTTGCGTATCATGCCTAGAGATCCATGATGGATGATGAAAATTTACTGATGACGTATCAGTTGCACCCTACTCTTGGGCGAGGTTAATTTTATCGTCTGAAAATACCAAAATTTTTTATTTTTACTTCTCCCTTGACTATATATTAATATACATATATATATATATATATATAGATGAAAAAATGGGAAGAGGGTGCAATTTTTACGGTGGGTTCTTGAGGCTATTTTGAAATTCCATCTATTTCTTCTTGTTTTCTCAACAATCTTTGATTGATTTTTGTTATTAAGAGTTGGAACTTCTCTAGTTTTTTAATTCTTGATCTCATTCTCTGCGTTTTGTTTTCCCGAGTGTCTAAAATTCTATCTTTTTTTGAATTTCTTGGTTTTGTTCCTCTTGTTTTTTGTGGATGTTGATCCATCTGTTTTGATTCCTGGTTTCTTGGTTTGGTTTTTCTTATTGCTGGATGGGACTTACATGAAAATCTTGAAATGGTCTCCTGATTTTGATTCAAATCAGGAAGCACCTATTATTCCTGTTTGGTATAAAATACGTAATCTGAAGTTGCAGTTCTTTAATCATCAAGTCCTTTATGCAATTGGTACTGCTTTGGGGAAGCCTCTCAAATTAGATATGTCTACTTTTAATCTGTCTAGACCTTCCTTGGCAAGAATTCTTGTTGAAATAGATATTACTCTTCCTGATGTTAATGAAATATGGTTGGGTTCATCACATAATGGTTATTGGCAGTCTATTGTAATGGAACAAAGACCCTTTTATTGTAACCATTGTAAAATGTTTGGACATACTAAGGAAGGTTGTTATAGAGTTCATCCTAACCTTATGCCTTTTAAAAATAGGGCTGGGGTTACAACTGATGTTCAAAGGGGGAAGAATTTAGATTCTTCCATTATTCCTTCTGTTAAAGATACTGAATTTCCTACTGGGGTGGAGGTAGTTTCAGTTGGGATAAAGCTCCCACTATTGTTGATCCTGCTATTGAAATTATAGGAAATTCTAATATTCCTCATGATATGCCTTCTGCTGACATTATGGCTAATAATTCTAATTCTTGTCTGTCCACTATGAATAATAGTGTTGACTTGCAAATCACTACTGTTCCAGTCTCTTCTGATGTTCATCCTACTGATAATTTGATGATTGTTTCTGTTGTGAATCCTCCTGCTGATATTATTCTCAATTCTACTTCTGGTTTGTCTATTATAAATGCTAACAATGAGTTAGTCAATTCTTAAGAGTTGAACCTGGACATGGCTGTTCCTGAAGTCCCGGTAACTAATGTTGTTGCTAATCAACTTGTTTCTCGTATTCATGATTTGGTACATACTGATGGTCCTAGACTAACTGGTAATTCAATCTCTGATGTTCCTGTTATTATTGATGGAGGGGTGAAGGCTGCTGCCGATATTGCTATTGATAGATCTGATTTATCTCTCTATCAGTCAAGGGAAGTTTCACCTTCCATTATTAATTATCTTATATTCCAGAACCTTTCACAGGAAAAGAAAACCAGCTGTTCTGAACAATTGAATGTTGTCAATAAAGAGTTAAAGGATGATTGGATGGTGCAGAAATCTAAGAAGAAAAAATCTATGGAATTAAAGCAATTATCTATGGCCAATATTATCCCTTCTACTTCTGCACCTGCTACTTTTTCAAGACTTACTAGAGGAAGTAGATTTTCTGTCCATGATTAAGTTTTTATGATGGAATATTAGGGGAGTAGCCAACCCTGGCTCCCTTAATAGACTTTTAAGCCTGAACAGGGTTCATAAATTCTGGGTAATTGTTCTTCTTGAACCATTGGTGAAAAAGAACTTTGACAGATTCATAAAGAAGTTTTCTGGATTCTCTTTTGTCTTTAATTCTACTAATAAGATTTGGTTTTTTAGTAGAAAGGAGCTGAGGATTGATATTCTTCTTGATCATCCTCAATTCTTACATTTGCATTTTGAGCTTGATCAATTTAATGGAATTGCCACTTTTGTTTATGCTTCTTCTTCTATTGCAGGAAGATCTGAACTTTGGTCTCATTTGAAGATTATTGGTCAGAATATGAATGAGGGTTGGATTGTGGGAGGAGACTTTAATTGTATCTCACATCCTAGTGAGAAGAATAGGGGTAGGAATCCTAATCTTCATGAGATGTTGAATTTCACTAATCAAATCAAGGCTACCAATCTATTTGATATTGGATTTGAAGGCTCGCCTTTCAATTGGAGAAGAGGCTCTGTATATGAAAGATTGTATAGTAGTTTTCACTAACCAACTCGGCTTCGATATGTTTAACCTTTCTAAAGTTAAGCACTTAGCTAGATTTGGATCCGATCATGCTCCTTTACTTGTTCAATTCTCTCAACTTACTACTGTTAAACAAATTGGGTTCAGATACTTAAATGTCTGGTCTACCCATCCCAACTGTAAACAGATAGTTAAAAATATTTAGATTCTCCCTCACCATTATTCTGATGCTAATCCTTTGTTGAAATTATGGCAGCTTCAAAAAAGAGTTGCTAAGGCTTTAAATAGTTGGAATTGGTCTGAATTTTGGAATCTTAAACATAATATTCAGAATGCTGAAATTATGGTTGCTCAGATGCAGCTAGATGTGGAAGAAGGAAGGAAATCTGATAAAGACCTGGTGGAAGCAATGGGATCCTTCATTCTGCCATTATGCAAGAGGAGTTATTTCTTTAGCAAAAAGCTTCTGCCAGTCAATTCTTTTATGGGGATCGGAATTCAAAATTTTATCATGCTATAATCAAATATAGAAGAGCCCTTAACACTATTCTGAAAATTAATTCTGCTAATAATACCTGGCTTTATACTTCACAGGAAATTGTTGAAGATGCAGTTAATTATTTTCAAAATCTATTCTCTTATCATGATTCCAACTCTATATTATTCTCTGATAGTCTTATGCAAAATGATTTACAGTTGCCAAGGAATTGCCAATTATCCAGATTGCCAAATGAAGATGATGTGTTATCTACTATAAATTCCTTGGATAGTAATAAGACAGCTGGTCCTGATGGGTATACTTCTGATTTCTATAATAAATTCTGGTAGATTAATAGATTGGATGTTATTGAGGCTGTCCAGAGCTTTTTCCAGGGAGTGGATCTTCCAAAGTACTTTGTCTCTTCTTCTATTATTCTTATTCCTAAGGATAAAAAGAAGACAGTTGGCAAGACTTCAGGCCTATCAGCATTACTTCTACCTTTTCAAAAATTATCAGCAAGCTACTTGTGGCTAGAATTCAACCTCTTACGGATGTACTGATTTCAGAAAACCATTCTGCCTTCGTTAAAGGAAGAGGTATTAGTGAGAATATATTATTGGCTCAAGAATTACTTACTGATATTGACAAGTCTTATAGGGGTTTAAATTTGATTCTTAAATTGGATCTGTCTAAAGCTTTTGATACTATTAGTTGGTCCTATATTCTGAAGGTACATTCTGCCAAAGATTTTAGCTCTGATTTTTGTAGCCTAATCTCTAGATGGCTTAATAAAAATTATTATGGTGTGTTCATTAATGGTGGAAGTAAAGGTTTTTTTCAAGCTGGAAGAGGAATTAAACATGGAGACCCCCTTTATCCTTATATTTTTTTATTGGCTTTGAACTATCTCTCTAAGCTTATTAAACAAGTCCAGATCAATCATCCTTACACTCAGTTTCAGAACATATCTAGTCAATTGGTTAGCCACCTTACTTTTGCTGATGATGTCATAGTTTTTTGTAATGGAAGTAAGAATTCCATAAGGAGTTTAATGAAATCTTTAGCTGAATTTGAAGATGTCTCTGGTATGACATCTAACAAATCCAAATGTCATTTTTTACCTAGTTCTAAAGCCCACGTGAATACTAAGAAATGGATTACTGATTTCACTGGTTTTAAAGAAGCCAAATATCCACTTAAGTATTTGGGGTTTCCTTTAATTAAAGGTAGACTAAGACATTCTCATTATGATGAAGTGGTTTCTAAAATTTCTGCTCAAATTCAGTGCTGGACAAATTCTTTTTTATCTAATGGTGGTCGAATAACTCTTCTTAAGAGTATTTTAACAACTTATCCTCTTTATATCCTTCAAATGATTAAGATGAAGAAAAGCACCCAAAAATTACTTTCTATTACTTTCAATAAATTTCTTTGGGAAGGTCAGCATAAGCAAATGAATTGGACTAATTGGGATAAAGTTTGTAAACCTATTGCTAGTGGTGGCTTGGGGTTTAAAAGTTTTCAGCAATCAATTTTTCATTTTATTGTAAACAGTGGATCAATTTCAGAGCTAAGAAATCTTTATGGTCTAAGTATATGCATGGGAAGTACTGCCACAATATTCATCCTTCTGAAGTTGACATGAAGATTAGGGACTCAAAAAATTGGAAACAATTGTTGAAAGTCAAAGATGATGCTGAAAAACTTTTTGTTTGGGAGCTTAGGGATGGATAAATACATTTTTGGCTGGATAATTTGTCTTTTAATGATTCTTTGATTGATCAATGTGCTCATCCTGCTTCTATTCAAAGAGTGGCTGATTGTTGTGTTAATTCTGAATTGGATGTCATTAAGCTTAATAGTTGTGTTAATAATGAAACTTAGAAGAAGATTCTGGCCATTCCTATTCTGCCAGCTATGAGAGATAGATTGGTCACTAAGAATCCTCCTCATCAAAGCTTGTCCAAATATATCTTTAAGGATACTTGGCCTACTAATGACTGGGGAAAACTACTTTGGAATAAGTTTATGACACCTTCAATGTCATTTTTCTGCTGGAGGTTATTCAGAAAGCTTCTTACAACAGATGATATTTTAAAGTTAAAAGGCATTTGGGGTCCTTCCATTTGTCAATTCTGCCATTCTAATGAAGAATCCATTCCTCGTATCTTTATTAGGTGCTTTGTTGTCCAGGAGGTATGGAAGTCTGTTTTGGATGCCATTGGACTCTCTTCTAAATTTTACTCCTGGCTTAACATTGAACTATGTTGGCAAGATTGGAAGACTCTTCTGATTATTTTATTCCACTTATTATTTTTTGGTATATTTGGATGGGTAGAAATGATGCTCTTTTTCAACAATCTGAAATTTTCCATTTAGATGATCACAAAGAATTGTCTAACTTATTTTCATAAGGTCAAGCATTTACTGAGTTCTCAACTGGTTCCTGTGATTAATAAAGTCAAACTTGTTATTTGGAGATCTCTTAAGGCTCCTTGGATTAAAATTAATACAGATGGAAGTTTTTCTTCTTCTAGTGTTGGGATTGGAGTTATAGTAGAAACCATTATGGGGATTGCCTTTGGTTTCTATCAGCTCCAATTGTGGCAGTGAATAGTCTTGAAACTAAAGTAATTACTGCTTATTGGGTCCTTAAAGCTGCCATTCTTAATAGCCATAATTTTATTCATATGGAGATGGATTCATTTCTTTTAGTGCAAATTTTATTAAAGAAAGCTGCTGTCTCTTGGAATCTGCTTATTTGGATTAATATGATCTTCAAGTTATCTTCTACTATAGATGTTATTTGGAGCCATATCCACAGAGAGGGAAATCAACCTGCAAATTGGTTGGCTAAGAGAGCTTCTTCCATGAATGAAATCCTTTGCAATTCCAGCTCCTCTTCTGAATTTTTTTCACCTGCTTTTTCTGTTTTTAGAGCTCTTTTACATGGGGACTTAATAGCCATTCCTCATGTCGAAGTAATAAAACCACCTTTGCTTAATTATATTTGATTTTTGTGGTTAATATATATATATATATATATATATATATATATATATATATATATGTTAGAAAAAATGCCTTACTCGATTGGTGAATCAATTGTTTATCTTCTGTGGCATTTTTTGTTTGATTCCTCTGGTCCCAAAATATTTTTGTTGGCAGGCGGGTTGGTTGAGCCCTATTCAGGCTCTGAAGTGAGCCAGGTGGGGGACTGGGTGGGCTAGATGTGATGAGATAGTAGGGCAGACCAAGGATGTGGGTAGTTGGGTGGTCCAAAGTGATCAAGCTGTTGGGCTGTAGTTCGAGCCGACGAACTGGTTTGATCTTGCGGTCTTAGTCGTATGGTGCCCTTTCTCAGTGTGTGATGCACATATCCTATACAAATCACACGATTTGGGTTTAGGTGCAAGGGCTTCACTCCAATCGAAATATGTGGTGTGAAATCACACCGATCACATGTAAGAATCTCTTTATACTGTAAAATCGATGGTTTCGGTGGGTTGTTGCAGAAGAACTCAGATTCAGGACACTATAATTTGGCCTGAAAAAGGAGAAAGAATTGGAGTGTCCTCACCATGCATTCCAATGGGGATTTCAACTTTCCAATCATGCATTTAAGATGGGATTTTTTTTGAAGAAAGATTGTACTTTCTAAGGCTTGCATCCTTCTAAGGTTTTTGAGTGGATGTCAATCACTTAGTCTCATGGAGTCTTCATAGGGAGGAATGTATCCACCACTAGCATCACTTTAAGACTTGTCTCCTGGGCTTGTCTTCTAGGGTATGATTGTAGACATTATCTTTCACTTGCTCTCAAGAAGTCTTATTAATGAGGAGTGTATCCACTACTAACTTCAATAAAAACTTGTATCTTAGTCTCATATTCCAAAGATATAGGTATATACCTTATCTGCTACTTGCCTTCAAGGGGTTTTCTTAATGAGGAGTGTATCTAGTACTAGCTTTCCATTGAGACTTGCCTTATGGTTTTATGTTCAAAAGGTATGGATTGAGACCTTGTCTATCACTTTCTATTAAGTGGTCTTCCTAGTGAGTAGTGCATCAACTACTACCTGCCCATGAAGACATACCTCTAAGGCTTATCTTCTAGGGTATAAATGGAGATCTGGTCTACCTCTTTCCTTTAAGGGTCTTTCTGGTGAGGAGTGTATCCACTACAAGCATTCCATTAAGACTTGCATCCTAAGCTTGTCTTCCAGGGGTATTGGTGGATTCTTTGTCTGCCACTACAAATGTTTGACTTTTCCTAGGCTGTTACTTGAAACGCGTCCACTTGACAACTGTAGTCTGTAACAGACGAAGTCAATAGCAATCGTACATAAAATTTTGACCTATATGAGATTTTTAGTCAAAGCTCTTACATGGAGATCATAGCTTATGATGGAAGAGGAAGAAAAGATTCCCTTTGAGTCAGATTAAGCCCAGATTGAAGCATTAGAAAATATTATGCATTTCTTGAGCCTAGCAATTTAGTCAAAAATTTCCATACCTTTTAAAGAAATATGGTTGTAGTCATACTCAAGAATGGTGTTTGATAATTTTCTAGTTATTGCTTTTGAATTTGTTATCCCCCAACGAGGGCATTTTCCATAAAACTTATAAATCACTCCATATATTAAACATTGAAGAGATCAGCTTTCTGATCTAGTTAAAGAGGAACTTTAGTAGGGTGATGGGGTGTTGAGGAAGTACTCTTTGTGATGAAGGTTGTCCCCTTAGTATGATGGTAGTTTTCAAAGACTTGATGTTTGAAAGAGATGTAGAAATTCTACCCTACCACAGTGGTGTCTGTGACATTAGCGGGAGAAACATTTAAATTGTACAATGAAGGCTACCTCTAACATGGAAGTAATTTTCATAGACTTTATGTTTAAATAAGTTGCAGGAAGATTATCCCACCATGATCCCCGAATATTTATGCTTACGTTTTATATATATGAAATTACACTTTATATTTCTTCTCAACAATAATATATCTTTCTTTACAATGGTGCCAAAAACTTGATTCCGAAGCAAATAAGAGATCAAATTTAATTATTTATAATATGAGATTCTACGCAAGCATGTGTATTATTTATCAAGTAATATAGGACTTTCTGATTAGGACCTAAGATATCGAACCCACAGGGAAATGTTCTAAAATTTGAAGAAAGCAAAAAAACAATTATATACTTTTCAAAGTGATTTTGTAAGTTATGTTTTATAAATAGAAAGTTTAAATTCTTTTTGATATTTTTTTAAGAAAAAGTAAAGTAAGCAACTAAAATTATCAAGACTATTAAATGATATGAAAGCAAATGAGAATAGAATATCTTTTTCCTTTTCATGAATCAGTAATAATTATGGAATTTCATTTTGGATGTATCTAAATGTGTTGTGCTAAATAGGAGCAGTTATATTCTTTACCCTTACGTGGTTCTATAAAGAACGTAGGTTAATTTGATGTTTTGAAATCTTGAAGATGGGTTAGGCAGGGAAGTTACTAGCTCTCACTCTAGAGTTCTCTCTTCTCCCTCCACCTGACTTAAAACATCAAACCAAATTGGGGGCTTTAGCCTATCACTCTAAAGTTATCTAATTCTACACACATATTGACCTCACTTTGTGAGGATTATTTCTAAAACATGTTGAGACGGGAAGTCTACCAACATTGGCTCCCTAAATCTCAATGATGGTCAGTAAACCCTAATGTCCAGGGTAAGACCCTGATGAAGCCTTTTTAACCCAGATTTTAATGACATTCTTAAATGATCAAATCAACACTGACAAACCTAATTTGAACAATTGAGGACCAAACAGGTCAACCTTTGACCCAAACTATCAACTTTGGCCAAATTGATCAATCAGTCACCCAATGACCAACCCTACTAACCCAACTAGTCAACCTTTGACCTAAAAATCAACTTTGGTCAAATTGGTCAATTTTTTACCCAATAATAACCAAACTAACACAACAGGTCAACCTTTGACCCAAAAAATCAACTTTAGTCAAACTGGTCAATTTTTAACCTAATAATCACCACATTAACCTAACAGGTCAACCTTTAACCCAAAAAGTCAATTTTGGTCAAACTGGTAAATTCTTCAACTAATGACTAACCCTACTGACCCAATAGATCACCTTTGACCCAAAAAATCAACTTTGGTCAAACTGGTTAATTCTTAACCCAATAATCACCACATTGACCCAACAGGTCAGCCTTTGACCCAAAAGTCTACTTTGGTCAAACTGGTCAATAATTGATCCAATGACCACTCTACTGACCCAAATGATCAACTTTTGACCCAAAAAGTCAAAATTGGCCAAAATCATCAATTCAAGACCCTTTGACCATCACATTGATCTCAATAATCAGCCTTTGACCAAAATAAGACACATTTGATCAAAATGGTCAACCCATGAACTGAAAACTATCGCATTGACTTCATAGGTCAAACCTTGACCTAAAAAGGCCAAATGTGTTAAATTTTCCAACCTAAGACCTAAAAGACTATCACATTGACATCATTGATCAATATTGATCTAATCAACTCAACATTGGTCAAGAAAACCAATACAAAATCCAAAATTCACCACACTGACCCTTGGATTAACCTAAACTTTAAAATTGGTTAACATGACCAAATTAAACCTTTAATGACAAAATCTTTGGACCTCATGACTAACCAAAACATGACAAGGTTAGAAAAGTCAAAATTGGTCACCCTTGGACAAAAACGGGTTAACTTGGGTCAACCATGTCAACCCTAGTTAACATTAACCAAATTTGGTCAAAATACCTCATTTTGAACCAAAATTGATAAAATTGATTGAATAATTAATTCAAAGATTTATTTTAATTAATTTATTGGTTAATATTATAATTTTCAATATTTTTAATTAATTACATAATAAATTGAAAATGGAATTATGATTAAAAATCCATAAAATAAAATTTGGATACATGAAATTACCCATGACACAATAAATAGTTTTTAAATTTCTAAACCAAATAATGACATCATGGATGACCTCATATAGGTTATACATAACCCATAAGACTCATTACAAATGAATCCAACCATTGGATGACCCATGCCACATCATATTAACCATAATTAAACCTAATCATGATAAGGAATTTAAGGTGGCAAGACCTCCTCACTTCAAAGCATGACTCACCCTCCTCCCCAGATGATGTGGCCGGCCAAGCTATAAGGCATATCAAACATTCCATGGACTCACCAATAGGAGAAAAACACCACTTATGCTTTCACTTTTACCATGGTTAACCAAGGTGAAAGCTCATCTGATGCCATGATAAATGAATTCAAATGGTGTCGATTAACTAAGAAACCTTTGGGAAAGGATTTAGGTGAGTCACTACTCAACTCTCCCCTCACACAATCAAAGAGAAGTTGACCTTAACCAATTTTTTCTCTATAGTTAAAGGTCATCATGACCAAACCATAAAATGAGTGTGAGGAAACCTATGTGTCATCTCCTCATAAAAATTATTGGTGACATGTTAACCTATGTGAATGATGATTAACAAGCCTATTTCTGAGTCACTACTCACCTCATAAGCTAGCCAATGGAGAAGAGCCAAAATACATGCCAAGCTTTCACTATAGTTAAGTTCATCATGGGTTAAGCTTGGGAAATCCAAATCCTCTTATCCTTAGCCAAAATCCCTCTTCAATACATTACATGGGAAGTTGGAAACCTCCCCAAATAAACCCTAGCTCAACTAAGCTCTCCCATCGCTATAAATAAGCCCAAAACCGAGAAGGTAAGGGAAGAGACCAAAAGTGTGGGAAGCCAAACATTGCTCAAATCCTCTGAATCCCAACACCAAACTTACTCTTTAGTTCCTAGGCAGTTGAAACCTCATTCAATTGAACCATGAAATTGATTCAATTTCCCAAATTTGATCAACCTGAAAACACCCAAAAATAGGACATTTTTGGAGTATGAAACCAAGCCACTCAATACCTCAAATTGACTGACCTAAATCCATTCAGGGACTGAGTGAGGATGAGCCCAATTAAATTGAGCATCCCCATAGCCTCTAACCTACTGTTTGACATCACCCACCCAAGCCGAGCCACCTTGAGATCGAACTCATATAAGGACTCAATTTGACCTCAAATTGGGTTGCAAAAAAGTCTTCCGAGGACCAAACGAAGCTTCCAAGCCAGTTAATTTGAGTTTATACTCGCTGTGACCAAGGTATGGTTCTTCACACCCAACCCGAGCTCGGGCTTGGTCTAGAGTAGGTCTAGCCAATTCAAAACCCATACAAATCTGTATGGATATGTTCGTCTCCTTCAGATGAAGCTCTAGAAACAAAATTCACTTGATTCCATCAAGAATCGAGCGAGATCATGTGTCTAGAACATGGAAGGTGTTCAAGTTTAGAACAGATGAAGGGGATGAACGGATGTCGTCCATTTCCATGTTTTGGAAATGGACGGCTGTGATTCATTCTAGCATAACACTCCTCACTAAGTGCAACAATTTCATTATCTTCAAACTTCCTTTTTCTCTTGAGAATGTCCTTCATAAATTTTACATAGCTTATCATTTGTTCTAAGGTAGCAATTGGAATGTTAATTGTAAGCTTCATAAATATTTCCAAGAACATTGAAAATTACTTATCCAACTTTTGTTGTCGAAGTCTTTGAGGAAATGGAGGTGATGGATTTTTTAAATCAATCTTAGTTGGAGAAATAGGTATTTCCAAACCGTTTGGAGCGTCCTCTTTTGGTTCTTTAATCTCTTCTTTCTCCACTTCAATCTCTTTTTGAACTCTACCTTCCAACTCTCTTCCACTTCTCAGTTGAACTGTTTTTATTTTCTCTTTGTTCTTGTCTCTTGGATTTACTTTTGTATTACTAGGAAGAGTTCCTTGGGATCTATTACTTAATGAATTTGTTATTTATCCCAATTGATTCTCAATTGTTTTGATTGTAGCTCCTTGAATTTGCAACTAATTTCCCATTTGTAACACCACTTCTTCAATAGACAATTTCTTCCCCTTAAATTGTGAAGTATTGTTAAAACCTGGAGGATAGGTTGGTCTATGATTACTATTCCATTGGTTGTTTCGATTCCTTAATGTCTTTACTTGGTTTTTTCCCTCTTTGTTGATTACTACCAGTCGGATTATTGTTATTCCAGTTAAAGTTTGGATGGTTTTTCCAACCTGGGTTATAATAATTCGAATATAGGTTATTAGGCTTACTTATGGCATTCAAAGTTTCTAATGATGTCTAAAAATCAATCATCTGGCCTAATGAATTTTCTTCAATCATGGAAATTGGCTGAGAAAAATTCATTCCAAATTGGTCTATCTTCCTTAAAATTGCAGCAACTTGATTTGCTAGCATTGCAAAAGTGTCATTTCCATGAATATTGGCAACATTTTTAAGATTTAACTTTTCAGAAGGTCATTGAAAATTAATAGTAGTCATTTCTTCGATTAAAGCATAAGCATCAGCGATACACCTAAAATATATAGTGTTTTTAAGCACATTTTATACCTATTTTTGAGGATATTGCACTTTAATGGAAGGTATTTTCATTTTTTTATTGCAGGCATGATTAAAATGAGTGACTGTAATGAAAGGAACAAAAAAATATCAAATTTGGAGGAAAAATTGAAAGGTGTACAAAATTAGCCTTTGGCGCCTAAGCACCAACGGTTGGCGCATATACGTCATAATTAAAGTGACGAATTTAAATTAATTTTAGCGCAAATTTGAAGGGCTTTTTGAAGCACCCTTTATTTTAAACTTCATTAACTTCCCATTGGCGCCAAAATTCATTTAAAACTTGAATGGATGGATGCATCTCATGGTAGATTCATTGAATCTGGACATAATTTGAAGAGACACCAAAGAACCTTTTGGAGAATTATTAAAATGAAGACCTAAAGATCAGAAGGAGAAGAGTTTTGAAAAGGAAATTTTGGTGGGAGAAGTTGGAGAAAAACTTGAAGTGGTTGAAGGGAAAGAGGAAGAAAGAGATTCTTCTTCACACCATATTTTCTTTACTTTTCCACTTTACTTTATCATAGTTTGTATTAGAATTTAGCAAAGTCAATCGTTAGAGTTGGGAGCCAACCTCTAAGGAGTTATCTAGTGGAAAGTAAAAGTTTCAGAGGAACTTCAAGAGTCGTATGGAGAGGATTTTCAGAAAAGTTCTTATCTTTGTTTTTACATTTAGTTTTTAAGTAAAACTTGTTGTGTTTTCGCTATGATTTCTAATTTCAAATCAAATTGTGTGTGTGTTTTCTCCATGAGTTCTGAGTAGTTTTCTTGATCTTTTTCCTTTCAAACATTGAAGTAATTAAATTATGGAAGGAAGTTGTGTGAAGTATAGATGTTTAATGTTGGAAGAAGTTGTGATGATTCCACTACCTTGCACTTCCTACCTCTTGATTTGGCCAATTGAGATGTTAAAATTTGTTGTGAGAACATGTAAGAACCAATGCGGTATTGTCTCAATTAACAATTGGAGTGAATCACATGCATTTATATAGGTGAGAATTGTAGTCCATATATTTGAGTGCAAATAAATAGGGAGATATGTTTTTTTAATGAGGAGTAAAATTAGAGGACTTTAGAGTGACAGGCTAAAGCCTTTAATTTGTTTTGATGTTTTAAAATTTTGTTATGAGATGTTAGCCCCCATGTGGAGGGAGAAGAGGGAACTCTAGAGTGAGAGCTAGTATTTTACCTAACCCATCTACAAGATTTCAAAACTTCAAATTAAGCAATGTTATTCATAGAACCCAGTACGGGTAAAGAATATATTTACTCAGATTTGGCACAACACATTTAGATACTTCCACAATGAAATTCCATAATTATTACTGATTCATTGTAGGAGGAAAAAGATATTTCATTCTTATTTTCTTTCATATAATTTTATAGTCTTATTAATTTTAGTTGCTTGCTTTACTTTTTTTAAAAAAGAAAATATCAAAAACAAATTTAAAAATTTTGATCCTAAAACATACTTCACAAAATCATTTTGAAAAGAAAAAAGTTGTTTTTCTGCTTTCTGTAAATTTTTAGAACATTTCCCTATGGGTTCGATATCTCGGGGCTTAGTTAGAAAGTCCTATATTATTTGATAAATAATACATATACTTGCGTAGAATCCCATATTATAAAATAATTAAAGTTGATTTCTTATTTGCTTTGGAATCAAGTTTTTAGTGTCGTTGTAAAGAAAGAGATATTATCAATGAAAAGAAATATAAAGTAAAAAACATAGGAATAAATATTGAGGGATCAAGTTTTTGGCGTCGTCACCTGGGAAATTAATTAAAATATTATTTAAAAAAAATTTAAGAAAAACTAAGTTTTTACTTTTTCCTTTCTTTTATTAGTGTGTATTATTTTGTTTTATTTTGTTGTGTATGCGTATTTCACGTTCTGAAGGACTTGTGTCTTATGATTCTGAATTAGAAAGAACTTTAAGAAAAATCAAAAAAATTAAAAATACATAAAAAAGACAAAAATATTCAAGAAATAGCGAATCAAAATGTTGAAATCCATCAAGAATTCAGACCTTTAAGAGATTATGCTAACCCTACAGTAGATGAACTTCATGGTAGTATTCAAAACCCTGCTATAGAGACTAAGTCATTTGAACTTAAACATGTTATTATCCATATGGTATCAATTAATCAGTTTGGGGGAGCACCAATTGAAGATCCTAATTTACATATTGCCAATTTTCTAGAATTGTGTGCTACTTTTAAATACAATGGTGTTTCAGATGTTGCTATTATACTTAGACTTTTTCCTTTCTCACTAAGGGATAAGGCTAAGATATGGTAATTGATTAGCACCTGGATCTATCAGAACTTGGGGTGACTTAGCGCATAAATTCCTTGTTAAATATTTTCCACCATTGAAGACTGTGGAGCTTAGAAATGACATTACGTCTTTTTGTCAGTTTGAAGGGGAATCTATTTATGAAGCATGGGAATGTTTTAAAGATCTCCTTAGAAAGTGTCCACATCATTCGATACCAGATCGATTAATAATTCAAACATTATATAATGGATTAATTGGATCTCTTAGATCTATTATCGATGCCACTGTTGCTGGTTCATTGATGTCTGAACAGTTTTCTGACGCTTGTGCTATAGTTGAAGAAATGGCTACTAATAATTTTTAATGGCCTTCTAAAAGGTGAAATTCTAAAAAGGTAGCCAATATTCATGAAAATGATGATTTTACAATGCTAGTGAATCAAGTTGCTGCAATTTCAAGGAAGATAGACCAATTTGGAATGAATTTTTCTCAGCCATTTTCTATGATTGAAGAAAATTCATGAGGGCAAATGGTTAATTCTCAAGCATCATTAGAACTTTAAATGCCATACGTAAGCTTAATAACCTATATTCCAATTATTATAATCCAAGTTGGAAGAACCATCCAAACTTTAACTGGAATACCAATAATCAGAGTGGTAGTAATCAATAATGGGTGAACAACCAAGAAAACCTATTGGGAAACTGGAACAACCAAGAGAATAACACTTATAGACCAACCTATCCTCCAGGTTTTAACAATGCTTGACAATTTAAAGAGAAGAAGTTGTCTATAGAAGAAGTGGTGTTACAAATGGGAAATTAATTGCATAGTCAAGGGTAACAATCAGCAATATTGACAATCAATTAGGACATATTGCCAATTCATTAAGTAATAGATCCCAAGGAACGCTTCCTAGTAATAAAGAAGTAAATCCAAGAAGAAATAATAAAGAGCAAGTAAAAGCTATTCAATTGAGAAGTGGAAGAGAGTTGGAAGATAGAGTTCAAAAATAAATTGAAGTAGAGAACGAAGATTGAAGAATTAAAAGAGGAAGCTCAGAAGGGTTTGGAAAGACCTATTTCTCCACCGAAGATTGATTCAAAAAAGCCACCACCTCCATTTCCTCAGAGACTTCGATAACAGAAATTGGATAAAAAATTTTCTAAGTGCTTGGAAATTTTTAAGAAGCTTACAATCAATATTCCATTTTTTGAAGCTTTGGAACAAATGCCAAGCTATGTGAAATTTATGAAGGATATTCTCAACAAAAAAAAGGAAGTTTGAAGATAATGAAATTGTTGCACTTAGTGAGGAGTGCAGTGCAATAATTCAGAAAAAGTTTCCTGAAAAGATTAAAGATCCTGGTAGTTTACAATTCAATGTGTGATTGGAGACAGATTTTATGGGAAAGCTTTATGTGATTTAGGTGCAAGCATTAACCTCATGCCATTATCTGTATTCAAAAGACTGGGATTAGGAGAAATAACTCCGACTAGTGTAACTCTACAATTAGGGGATCGTTCGATCACATATCCAAAAGGAGTTATAGAAGATGTTTTAGTGAAGGTTGATCAATTTATCTTTCTTGTTGATTTCATTGTGCTAGATATGGAGAAAGATAAAGAGATACCCATAATGTTAGGGAGACCTTTTCTAGCCATAGGTAGAGCTATGATAGATGTGTAAAAAGGGGAATTAATTATGTGTGTCAATGATCAGACTGTTACAATCAATATCCAAAAATCAATGAAATATCTTGCAAGTGGTAAAGATGATGAATGCTACAGGATGGATGTTATCAAATATCTAAGTGAATGTCATTTCAAATCAACTTTTGAAGAGAAATCTGAAAGTAAAAAATTGGAACACGAGCAAGAAGAGGAATTACAACATTCTGAAGATTTTCATGAGGAAGATTTAAGTTACGTTCATGAAAATTGTGAATTGTTGAACATGACTTAAAAAGATGAATCTTTTAGTCCATCACTTAATAAACCTCCTGAACTTGATTTAAAGATGCTTCCTACTCATTTAAAATATGTTTTTTAGGTGATTCTTCAACTTTGCTGGTTATAATTTGCTCTAATTGACTGAAAAAGAAGAAGAGAGTCTGATTGAAATTCTGAAGAAATATAAGAAAGCCTTGGGATGGACAAAAAAGCTGATATTAAAAGAATCAGTCCTTCAGTTTGTCTGCATAGAATCCTTTTGGAAGAGAATTGCAAACCTCAGGCTGATCCTCAAAGGATATTAAATCCTATCATGAAAGATGTTGTGAAGAAAGAAATTTTAAAGTGGTTGGATGCTGGAATTATCTACCCTATTTCAGATGGTGCATGGGTTAGTTATATTCACTATGTTCCTAAGAAAGGAAGAATTACTGTGACTGTTAATAAAAAGAATGAATTAACACCAACAAGACAGATTACAGGGTGGAGAATAAGCATTTATTATAGAAAATTAAACCTTGCCACCAGGAAAGACCATTTTCCACTACCCTTTCTGGATCAGATGTTGGATAGACTGGCTGGGCATAAATACTTTTGTTTTCTGGATGGATATGCTGGTTACCACGAAATACAAATTGCTCCTGAGGATCAAGAGAAAACAACGTTTAGTCCTTATGGTACTTTTTTTTTTAGAAGAATACTCTTTTGTTTATGTAATGCCCCTGCTACATTTCAGAGATGTATGATGACAATTTTTTGTGATTTAATTGAAAAAAGAATTGAAATTTTTATGGATGACTTTTCATTCTTTACAATTTCATATGAATCATGTTAAGAACATCTATCAAGAGTTCTTAAGCGCTGTGAAGAAACAAATTTAGTTCTTAATTGGGAAAAATGTCAATTTATGGTAGCAGGAGGAATTGTTTTGGGACATCGTATATCAAAACAGGGTATATAGGTCGATCCTGCAAAAATTCAAGTGATCTCTAATTTACCTTGCCCAAAAAATGTAAGGGGAATCAGAAGTTTTTAGGACATGCTGGATTCTACAGGCATTACTATTAAAGACTTTTCAAAAATCTCAAAGCCTTTATGTCGTTTACATGAAAAAGATGTGGTTTTTTATTTTGATGAAGAATGCTTAAAAGCTTTTGAATCATTGAAGAAAAATTAATCACTACATATGTTATAGTTTCACCAAACTGGGAAAAACATTTTGAATTAATGCGTGATGCCAGTGATTATGCTATTGGAGCTATTTTAGGTCAGAAATATGATAATATTTTCAAAGTAATCTACTATGCTATTAGAACTCTGAATCAAACTCAAATTAACTATACCACAACTAAGAAAGAGTTACTAGCTATAGTATTTTCCTTTCATAAATTCAGATCATATTTAATTGGAACTAAATGTGTGGTGCATACTGACCTTTTTGTTATTAATTATTTAATGAAAAAGAAGGATGCAAAACCAAGATTGATAAGATGGATTCTTCTCTTGCAAGAATTTGATTTTGAAGTAGTAGATAGAAAATCTGTTGATAATTGAATTGTTGATCATCTATCCAGGATTGACTTTGAAAAACCTCTCTTTTCAAATCATGAGATCAATGAACATTTTCCTGATAAAAAATTGTTCACTATTAATGAGTGGTGTGTTCCGTGGTATGGCGACATTGTAAACTTTATTGTCAGTGATATTTTACCCTATAGTTTGACATACCAAGAGAGGAAGAAATTTTTATCTGAAGGTAAGACTTATATTTAGCATGACCCATTTTTATATAAACAAGGAAAGGACCTGATTATTAGAAGATGTGTGCCTTTAGAAGAAACTTATGAAATTATTCAAAAATGTCATAATTCGTGGGGGACATTTTGGTGTTGATAAAACTGCATATAAAATCTTACAAATTAGATTTTATTGGCCTACAATTTTTAAGGATGTTAAAGCTTATATTAAAAATTGTGGTCAATGTCAATATGTAGGTAATATTTCTAGATAAAATGAGATGCCCCTTGTTGACCTCATTTTTGATGAGGTCTTCTCTTCTTCTCTTTAGTACTTAGGATCTAGCCTTAGGCTTTTCCTTTGACTGTCCTAGAGGATTAGAATTAGGACCCACCACTTAGAAATTCAAACCACTTCTTAACTCCCCGCAAACCCCACAAACTTGATTGTAGACCCCTAATCACCTAGAGGGTTGAAATCAAATGTGGAAGTTTAAAGGATGAGTTCCTATAGGACTCTTTGGCCTTAGAGGTCGCCTCGGGTGGCCTGGTCCAGTGAAGGGCTGACTTACACACACATTACACCTATACACTACACTTTCACACACCTCCTAAAAACACACCCATACCCAATTTGACCTCCTGACTCATGCAGGCTAAGCCCTTGGCTAAGAGGGTTAGGAACAACATAGTGAATGCCTCAAATGAGTCCTCTTATGGCTCATATAGGCTTAACATGGCTTCATGGCTCAGTCAAAATGATTTCATTCCACTTACATTAACCCAATCTTCAATTTTCCAAATTTTCAATTTTTGACCCCCGGGACCCTACACCCGCCTAGCCTACCCAAAACCCTTGAAATTACCCAAAATTTTCAAAATCTCCAAATCACCCAAAATTCCTCAAAACCAATCCCAAACATCCCCACATTACTCAAATTGATCATCCATAGCCAAAAATACCTCCCAATACCCTCCAAATACCCAAAATGCCCCTCTTGACCCAAAAATCCAAAAAATTCAGAAAATTCCCAGAAAATTTCAGAAAATCCCAAATATTCTCAATTTCATTTTGTTCAACTACACCATGGGCCAATGTTGTCAATTTACCTCACTTTTGTCAAAATCCCCAATTTGACCCATTTTAACCCAAAAGTGAACCCAATGTCAAACCAAACCTGCCCAATTGACCCAAATTCTGGTCCAATTCAGTTCTAAACTTCAATTCAACATCCCCAACACCAATCTAGACCAAATCCAAGCCCAATTTGATTGACATTTGAATCCAATTTCACTTTTGACCTTAAAGCCCAATTTGGACCCATGACCCAAACTTAGCTCAAACTCACCCAATTCAACTCCAATTAACCCCAAATCTTTTCTAAACCTTCCCTAACATCCCCACAAGAAAAACACTAACATGATTTGCCGACAATGTAGACCCAAAACCCACTCAAATTCAACCCAAAGCTAAAAGACCCAATTTTGACCTAAACCCAAACCTAGCCCAAATAAGCTCAAACCCCAAAATCAAAACCCAACCAAAGCCAAAACCTCTTTGAAACATTCCCATAAACATTTCCCAACATTAATTTTACATCAATTTCAACTCTAGCCCAACATGGACCCAAGTTAGCCCAATTTGACCTACATTGGCCCATTTACCAAAGAAATCCAAATCCAACCCAATTCAAGCCCAAACTACTTCAAATTGATTCCAAATCATTCATGAAACATTCCTAAATTAAATTCAACACTTATTGGATCCAATCCTTTGCAAAATTTTCATCCTAAAATTTGTTTTGAAATCTAAAAAGCCCACTCTCTAAACCATCTTGAAAGCCCATCCAAAGTGAAATCCAAAAGACCAAAGCCCACATGACAATTCCTTCTCATCATCCCTTTAATTGGAATCAATTCCTAAGTCCCAAATCAATCATCAAATGGTTCCAAATCAAGCCATATGCCAAATCACCCCTAAATGCCAAAAAATCCCTAAAATCCATTTCCATATAAATAAGCCAAGCCATCCCTAAGCCAAATGGAGTCCTTGAAGCCATGCACAAGCCACATGAAGCCATGGGCTCCACTTTACACATCATCATACTATTAATTACAAAAGGAGGAGCCTCTTTTAAGCCCCCTTAAAAAGGTTTTAACCCTTTTAATGCTTCACCTTAATCCATGATTAATCAAAATATTCATGGATGGTGACTTCTCTACCCTTTCCTAGCTGATTCATCGGATCCTCCCTCAGCCCAAATCAGCCATGGGGAGGTGAACCAAGCCCATTTTCAATGGGTTGACCAAACCGAGTGCAAAAGAAGCCACCTGCCCATGCCATTTTGATCCAACCACTTTACACATGTAAGGCTTCGATCGAATTCACTAACTTCAACCCCCGACCTCCCCGACCTCGAGGGTGACCCTCGCCTGCCGGCCGACCACCTGGCCGCCGGAAAACGCCATGGCCGAGACATGGGGAGGAGCCAAACTTTGGAATTCCACCTTGTTGAGTTGCCCCATGCCTAATGGCCACCATGGCTGTTCTTCCCTTGACCTAAGCAGCTGATCCCAAGTCCTAACTCCCCCTGAGAGGCCCTCCAGCCTCTCCTATTTAAACCCCACCTCTCTCGGCCATGAGAAGGTGTTGAACCAACCTTAAGGAAACTCTGCCAAAATCACTCCAGACTCTCCCCATACCTAGAGCACTTGATCCCCACTGTCAATTTGCCCTAATCCCCACTAATTGAGCTCAATTTTGGAGCTCAATTCTCAGGCCAGAACAGGACATTCCCAAATCCTTCACCAAAGTCAAATTAAACTCACCTACACCTGCATAAGGTCAAGAGGAGAAGCTCCCTAGTGAAAGCCCCCTCTCCAGGCCACCCATCCGTTCCCGGACTCCAAAGGTTGAAATCGGGCTTGGTCAAAGTCATACCCGGACAATTCACTGAGCCGGGAGACTTCATCTGGAGCTTGCTTGGACCCAATCGAAGGTGACACGACCCTCAGATCGAAGCTACACTTCTCTGAGCAAAGGTATGGTCTTACTCTTCTTCCCGAGCTTCTGAACATTCTCCATTTTTATTGAGTCAATGTCATTCCACATAAACCGTATGGATGTGTTCGTCTTCTCGAGACGAATCCATAAAGCATAAGAATGTTTAATTTGGTCAAGTATCGAGCGAGATCTTAAGCCTAGAGGATGGACGGTTCTCGGGCTAGGAGGCTTGGGGACGACGAACGGATGCCGTTCATTCAATACACGCGCGGATGGACGGCTCGAATCGGGTCGGATCGGCGGATGATACGCGGAAGGCGGGACCCGTGCCGCCGACTCGAGTGGCGGCGTCGAATGGGAGCGCGCCGCGTGGTCGTTCGGAGATGCCGAGGATGACAGGGCGCCGCGCTGGATAAGTAGGAAAATAGGCATTTTCTTATTTATTTAATTCCCTAAAATTCAAAAATACATAACTTTGTGTAGAAAAATCAGAAAAATAAAATAAAAATACCCTCTTGCTCAGTGAACAGAGGAGAATAATGTGGAAAAGAAATCATTTAGTTTCATTGAGTATTTGATTTTTAATAATTTATTTACTCTCTGCACTATTTCAATTCTCCATGCATGTATACAATTCACCATGGCATGAGACCATAGGGCTTTTGAAGCCTCTGAATTTGGGAACATTCCCCGAATTTTCCAAAGTAGAGGCCATCCCTATGAAGAGTTATTGATTTTTCAATTCTAGGTTGCTAGTTTGAGTATTTTAATTCCAATAATTAGCATATTGTGAAATAAATTCTAGGAAAATTTGGTGATGTTTATTATGACCAGAGGACCCTAGGAAAAATAGGTTTTGGGTTAACTCACTTGGAATAGCCCTAATTGGCTTAAACACCCAAAATGGAGTTTTAATTAATTAGAGCTAATCATACATCAAATTGACTTGAAATCAATTCTCCACTAACCTTTAGGATTAGAGGAACCCACCATAAAAGTTTGAAGTCAATTGGACTTGGTTAGCCCTACCAAATGGGATTATTAAGCCATTTAGCCAACTTAAATTTTAAAAATTCATAACTTTCAAAATACTTTTCGAAAATTCACCAAATTGGTTATGGAGCCTCTCTGATATTAGGAGAATTTAAGAAAATTAAAATTGCAATTTTCTAAAAGAGTTGATTTTTTTGCATTATTTTAATATTTTTAATAATTAAAAAATAATAAAAATCACAAAAATAATAAAATTCACCAAAATGTCACATTTTGAATTTTAATCACTTAGGAACAAATCCCATATTTTTCTTAGGTCTCTATGATGAGATATTAAATTTTAGAGCCTTAAGGTAATTTTAAAATTAAAAAAATGTATTTTCTAGCATTTCCACTAAAATAATTCTAATAAATCAAGGAAAAATCAGAAAATTATAAAAAGTGGTCCTCTGGTTTCCTTGATATCAGAGAGATTTTTGAAAAATATAAAATTCATTTTTCAACCTTTATTTTATTTTTAAATTAATTAACACTCCAAAACTCAAAATAATTATAATAAAAAGAATATAATTCAAAAAATCACCAAAATTGGTCCAAGTAGTCCTCTGGTCATTAGGAATGTCTCATAATTTTCTTAAGGACAGAAACTTTCCCTTGGTCATATTATTAAATTTTCCTTGGAAATCCCTATTTTCCACCAAAAATAATTACATAAATAAATTAAACACAGAAAAATCACATTTTCTCCTCTAATGTCTTTATTGACATATGAGTGAAGTCACATAAAAATTTCAAATTCATTTAAGCTCAATTTAGTGAGTTATGAAATTATTAAGCTTGAAGGGCAAAATGGTAATTAAAATTTTAACCCTTAATTAAAACTTTAGGCTTAATAAAATGAAAGAGTAAAATATTTGATCCTAATCTGTTTGGATGATTGAAATTTAAATAATTAAAGGGTAGAAACCTACCAAATAATTTGAAAATAATTAAAATAAAACCTTAATTAAATAATTAATTAAATTTGGAAGAATAATGAAAAATTGGAATTATTAAAATAGGGATATCATTAGGAAGAGATTTGTTCATTAATTTAAGAATCCCTAAATTAATCATCTCAATAATATTTAATTCCTAATTAAAATGATACTCCAAATTTAAGATTTAAAATGCTAAAAGACTTAAAAGTCATTACAAGATAAAATCCACCACCACAACATTTCAAAATATAAAACAAATCAAAATTTAATCACAAACAGAACAACAAAACTACAACTACAACTAAATTAAAACGTCTTGTTGGATGATCATGAATACCTCGGATGATGTAACCTACGTGTTGCTAACGGGATTTCCCACGGTCTAAATGAAAGTGTGGAACTCATTCAGTTAAGTTTAGCAAATTCATCTAGACTAAGTGAATCCGATAAAAATAACGATGCCGGAAGGATGGAACCGTGGGATCTTAACCGGCGTTGTTATAATCAACTTTAAGATTTGTTTAATTAAAACATTAAAAAACACCTGGATTTTAAGATTTTCTCTAAACCAAAACACTTCTCTCATCTCCTGATTTATGATTTCTAAAACCAAACCTCTGTAACAACAAGGAGCTCGGAGCATGGTGGGCAGCACTGCCATCGTCATCAGCAAAACCTGAGTCTACTTCAGCAAAACCATTCTTAGAATTAAATAACCAAGTTATAGGATTTTTGAGATAGTTTGCCTAGTGCAACATAAATCCTCAATCTTTTGTTAGGCATTTGCATTGCAAATTAAGCCCTAACCAGTCTTAGGATTCCGAGGTAGTCGTCCGATACGACATAAACCCTCACATCTTCGAGGCTATTTGTATGATTTTATCATACGAATATAAGTCCTAACTAATTAAAATTGTCAAGATCAAAATACTAAATAAACATTAGGGCTTTCCTAAATTCAAGCCAAACAATAGGATAGTCGGGAAATTACCGAAGTTCGCTTCGAGTCTGTAATTTCTTCTACCTTTCTTCCTTTGAATCCCCAAAATAAAATGTTCCAAATTTGATCCAGTCCCTATTGAAATTCCAATATTCAATCCCTTGAAAACTTAAACTTTGAAATTCTTGAGAGCAGAACTACTGATTATTATCGAGAGTTTTCTCGAGTGATTCCCATCACTTAAGATGTAATTAACTATAGGGGCTTGCCCTTATAGGGAATTTTAAGAACCCGAGTAATATAAACCCTGTTTAATATTTTCATATTAAGCGAGGGAACTTGTCGGCTTATAAAATTGGTTCGCGGACCAAACGGATGTCACAAACCTTTCTAGTTTATTTAATCGAGCCCCATTGTCAAGCAGTGTGTCTATTCTTCGGGATAGATACACGGTTTGTGGTGCGGTGCTCGTTTATATAAACTATTCGGGATGTGAGATCAGTTTGATTTCATATCTTGAAATTTTCAAATTTAAGATTATTTTTAAAAATCAAATACTACTTTTCAAATTATTTATTTTATTTAAATTAAAATTCGCCGACATTTTTTGTAGGTGACCCCCTTTTCAAAATTAAACACACATAACCTAAAATATGCCGACACCCCTCAATAATATGTTGGAAGTCTAAATATTTAACATTTAGGGATTAGATTTCAAAGGACCATTTATACCATCTTTGGGAAACACTTACATTTTGATAGCAGTAGACTATGTATCAAAATGGATAGAAGAGATTGCTTTAACTCGATGTGATGCTCAAATTTTTGAAAATTTTTTAAGAAAGAATATATTTTGCAGATTTGAAATACCAAGAGTTATCATAACTGATGGGGGAAGTCATTTTAGAAATGTGATTATGGAAAAGCTAGTAAAGAAATATCATATTAACCATCGCATTGCTACTTCTTATCATCCGCAAACTGGTGGTTTGGTTGAATTATCAAATCATGAAATAAAAAGAATATTGGAAAAGACTGTTAATCTATACAAAAAGAATTGGTCAATTAGATTGGATTATGCTTTGTGGGCCTATAGGACTGCATACAAAACTCCTATAGGAATGTCCCTATATAAGCTAATTTTTGGAAAAGCTTGTCATTTACCAGTTAAAATTGAGCATAAAGCATATTGGCCTATTAAAGAGTTCAATTATAATTTGAAATATGCTGGTGAAATGAGATTGTTGCAATTAAATGAGATTGAAGAGATAAGGAATGAATCCTACGAAAATACTAAGATTTATAAAGAAAAGAGGAAGTTATGGCACGATCGGAAGATTCTTACTAAACATCTTAAGCATGGACAACAAGTTTTGTTATATAATGCTAGATAGAAAATATTTGCTAGAAAAATTAAGTCCAGGTGGATGGGCCTATTTATTGTGATGAAAGTATATTCATATGAAGCTGTGGATATTAAAGATTCTAAGACTGGAAAAATATTTAAAGTTAACAGTCATAGACTTAAACTTTATTTTTCAATCGACCAACTTAAACTTGATGATAATTTAATGTTGGATCACTCAAAATAAGCTTTGGGTATGTCAGGCTGAAGACATTAAACCAAGCATTTTGTGGGAGGCAACCCATATTTATCGGTGTGCTTTTCTTTAAGTTTTCTTTGTGTGCTTTTATTTGGTTTGATTTGAGAAAAGTGGACGTATTTTGAAGTTTTTATACTATAGTGGTGTTATTTGGACCTAAATTGATGACTTAGAGGATTCAGAATGAAGATTTGGATGTTTAGCAGACATATGTTAAATTGAGCACTAACGCTTTTGTGTCAGATGTTGGCGCATAGGCGCTAATCCCTGAATATTTACCCTTACCTTTTAGATATGAAATTATATTTTAATTATTTATAATATGGGATACTACGTAAGTATACGTACCGTTTATCAAATAATATATGACTTTAGATTAAGCCTCGAGAGATCGAACCCACAGAGAAATGTCTAAAATTTTAAAGAAATAAGAAAAATAACATTTTACTTTTTTAAACAATTTTGAAAAGTATCATTTAAGATATAAAGTTTTTCAAATTTGTTTTTGGTATTTTCTAAATAAAAGTAAAGCAAACAACTAAAGTTAACACAACTATAAAATAGTATGAAAGCAAAAGAAATAAAATAACTTTTTCCTCTTTCAATGAACCAGTAATAATTATGGAATTTTGTTGTGGTAGTATCTAAAATGTGTTGTGCCAATTAGAAGCAATTATAAAACATTGGTTAATTTGATGTTTTGAAATCATGTAGATGGGTTAGGCAGGGAAGATACTAGCTCTCACTCTAGAGTTCCCTCGATTCCCTCCACCTGGGGGCTAACATCACATAACAAAATTTAAAACATCAAACCAAGTTAGGGGCCTTTAGCCTATCACACAAAATTTAAAACATCAATACCGCATTAGTTCTTACATGTTCTCACAACAAATTTTAACATCTCAATTGGCCAAATCAAGAGGTAAATGAAGTGCAAGGTAGTGAATCATCACAACTTCTTCCAATGTTGAAATCCTATACTTCACACAACTTCTTTCCATAATTTAATTACATCATCATTTAAAAGGAAAAAGATGAAGAAAACTATTTAGAATCCATGGAGAAAACACAATCACAACTTGATTTGAAAGTAGAAATCATAGTGAAAACACAAGTTTTACTTTAAAACCAAATGTAAAACAAAGTTAAACACTTATATGAAAATCCTCTCTACAAGACTCTTAAAGTTCTTTTAAAACTTTGCTTAGAGGTTGGCGCCCAACTCTGTTGACTCCGAATCTCTATTCTACTCTTAATAAAAACTAGATACAATTGATAACGAAAGTGATGAAGTGGAAAGGTGTGCTTTAAATAACTCTCTAACATAAATGTAACTCTAAACACTAATCAAAACTTCCAACAACAACCATTTTTCTGATCATCAAGTCTTCTTTTTAAAATTTTCCAAAAGGTGCCTTGGTGTCTTTTCAAAATATGTCCAGATTCAATGTATCCACCAAGAATGCTTCCATCTGTTCAAATTTTAAATGAATTTTGGCGCCGATCGGAAGTGAGTGAAGTTTAAACCCAAGGATGCTTCAAAAACCCCTTCAAATTTATGCCAAATTCAAATAAAATTTGTCACTTTAACTGTGGCACCTATGTGCCAAGGGTCTGGTGCTTAGCCGCCAAAGGTCAATTTTGTACACCTTTTAATTTTTGCTCCAAATTTGATCCTCTTTTGCTCCTTTCATCATAGTCACTCATTTTACTCATACATGCAAGAAAAACACAAATATACCTTCCATTAAAGTTCAATATCATCAAAAATAGGTATAAAAATGTATTTCAAAACACTATATATTTTAGGTATATCAAAATCCCACAAACTTAAAATGCTACTTGTCCTCAAGTGACACTTAATCACATAGAAAATCTTAGCATGCAATTTATGTAAATGAGTTTCTTTAGAAATGTTTCAAAATTTTATTCTAGAAATTAAATAGTCCAATTTAGAAAAAATTTTAGTAAATGAGATTAACTTAAAGTTTAGAAGGTTCTTAAGTAAAGGATAATGAAAAATATTAGCTCCTATCTAATTCAGAAATACTTGTAGATTTTTCAAAATATAGGATTCAAACATTTCATCTTCCTCGCTTACAAATTTTTATTTGGAAATAATTTTACTTACTATATTATAACCTTAAACTTTAGATTTTCTTAAAACTTATATTTTAAACTTTAGGTATGGAACCAATTTTTTATTAGGCGTTTAAATCCCCAAGCTTCTCCTTCCTTTTTACATACTTTTTTCTCTCTTTTTCTTTTTCTTTTTCTTTTTCTCTTTTTCTTTTTCTTTTTCTTTTACTCTTTCTCTTTTCTTTTCTTTTTTTTATAAGGCAAGGATTACTGTATCTGAATAAGCCTTTAATGATTTTGAATTCCACCCTTTCATTTAAAATAAAGGTCTGATAGATATCTTTCACTTAAAAATCATAATAATAGTGTTGAAAATTATTTCTCAATAAAAGAAATTTAAGCTTTGAAAAATAAAAGTCAAATCTTCTATTTATCCAAAAATACAACACTTCTTACTAAAGATAGTTTAACTATATTTAACTTTTCTTTACTAAGAAAATTTTAACTTTAAAATTTTCATCATTACTATAAATTTTAACTAAATTCTCTTACTCATTTCTATATTCAAAATTTTGCTTCCCTAATATAACTTCATATACATAATTATTTTTAATCAAAATTCAAATTTTATTTAAGTATTCTTGAGAATACATAAAATTTTAGTTTTTGAAATTTTGTTTTTAAATTCCCCCCCAAACATTAATTTTTAATTAGGATAAAACATTTAAGCATAAAAATGATACATTGGTAAGAATTAAAAAACTAGAATAACATGCTTGCAGGAATCTTAATATTCTAAATATGCAAGTATAACAGTTTAAAAACAAGGAGTAAAAAGTAGATCAAATTTAGTTTTTCAGTTTTTCATAAAATAGAAATTTTAAATTTCAAAGGACTTCTACAATAGTGGAGGTTTTCAAAGCAAATACATACTAACTTAACATAACACAAATCACAACATACTATAAAGTAAATGGTAGCAAACTTTGAAAAGTTTAAACATGATATATAAATAGTGATTTCTAATAGAGTTCTAATTTTTTCTAATATTTATAGGAATTAAATTAGACACTACTAAAAACTCAAAAACTAGAAACACATAAACACATTTACTACCACAAACACATCACATATTACAACATAAAACATCTGAATGTGCATAATAGAAGTAGTCTAGCTATAATCTACACAACATCAGAGTTCATAGCAAAATACATCACATCATAAATGAGAACATCAAATAAAAACATCACACAACACATAAGAAAATCACATAACAACATCACAAACTCAACACAATAATCCTAATCATCATCCTAATCATCATCATCTTTATTCCAGTCTCTGGATGGCACATAAGGTATATAATAAGGATGAGAAGGCAACTCATCACTATGATCTCCTCTAATCAGTCTATCTATGTACTGATGATAGTTCTCCTCATAATCATCATGTTTCTGTATGTACCTCTCAACATTCTCTACATTTCCATCCATATCTCTAATATGCTCTCTGGTAAGACTCACCTTCTTTAAAATCTTTTGTAATAATCCAATTTGTGAATATTTGGAGGATGATGCATGTGCAGTAGAATCACGATAAGTAGAAGCAGCAGAAGCAGAAGCACTAGAAGCTCTAACAGAAACTCCTTTTCAGCCAAATACTGAATGTACAGTGTAAGTGTTCACATTTACACTGGTAATAGGTCTAAGTGGATGAAGAACTTCTTCCCAAGTCTCAAACTTAACACCAGATTGCTCACAAATAGAATGGATCAGGGAAGGAAATTCTATACCTGCAGTAGTAAAAGCTTTGGCACAGTTGAGAACATAAAAAAAAAATTGCTCCAATGTCTATAGCATTCCCTGCTGAATAAAATGGTTCATAACAGCTCTCTCCCTTGTAACTTCACTGATATAACTTGAAGGCAGAAGCTTAGATGAGATGAAGTAATGCCATGCCTTTGAAGTGGCATTCAACTTAGAGGCTTAAAAATTCACTCTCCTTTGATTTGTAATCTTCCACAAACCTCTTCCATCAGTAAGAAATGCCATAATCTTATCTAACTCTCCCTCAGAAGGATGATAATTCGCATAAAAACAAAACATCGCAAGAGGTAATCGATAAAAAGAATTAATTACTGCAGGTAAAATTCACTTGTTGCCCCCTAACCATCACTAAATTTTCCTCAGCTACTGGCAAGTTAGCATAGAACTCTCTCACCACAGAAACAACTGCAACACCAGAGAAGCAACAGTATCTTTCCCAATTCCTTCTAGCAATCATCTCCTCAATATCTCCTCCTGACTTGCTAAAAACTCATTCTGGAATCAATTTTCACGATGCAAGTGCATCAACGTAACGATTCTCTGCTCTAGAACTTACAAGTTTGTCGGAATCAAATTTTTCTTTTTTTGCTTTTTTTTTCAAGTGTATTGACTTTGGAGCCAATTCTAAAAATTCAAAAAAATTCACTATAAATTCCAAATTTAAACTAAACTTATTAACTCAACTTCCAAAAGGTAAACTCCACTAAATCCAAGCAATTTCTCATGCTTTTCCATAAATTTTCACCATGAATAGTGATTTTTGGATTTTTCAATAATGTACTCAAAATACATGGTGAAAATAAAAAATTTTTGCTTAGGAGTAGTGATCATACCTTAAGGAATTCAAATCCAATAAATTTCAACAAAATTGGCTCTAAAATGATCTAAATAGTGATGCCCTAGGCTCCTATTTCGCGAAACCGAGAGGTTGAAGGTGATGAGGGTGTTAAAAATGGTAAATTTTGGGTTTTTAACTGCAGAAAATTGATTTTCGCGAATCGACGCCTATGCGTGAGGCAAACGGCACTTAGCCGCAAAATCTGGTGCTTATACGCCGTCGGTTTGGCGCTTAGGCGCCAGCGCCCAAATTTTTACAATTAAGTTAATTCCATCTAAAATCCAAGTTAATTACATTTAATCTCTTTAAATAATTATTTCTCCCCATAAACTCTTGTAATACTCCAAAAGTACACTTTAATCTCCAATGATTCCACACAAATTTCAAACAAACACAAATTTATATTACTTAAATATCAAAACACACTTAATACAAACTAAACATTTCTATCTAAACACTTTGGATGAAATTCCCCAATACATAAGTTCAAACACATGTAATTTAACACAAATTTACATCATTGAGATGTAACAAACACATGTAAAGTGCAACAAACACAAATATTAAAAAACCACACACTTAAAACACTAAACACACATAACCAAACCACAAGACCACACATAATTTAATTCCAATCTCCATTAAGTGGATTATATCCAGAACCACCATTAGTTCCATTTAAACTAACTGGAATGTAAATCTGATAAAACGGGCAATGATTGAAAGCTCTTACATCTTCTTCTTCTATACATTGCTCTATTTTCTTCTTCCACATGACTTGTATGACTGAACTACATTTTGAGTTGACATCCAATGTGCTCTAAATGTGCATTAATTGCATTTACCTTTGCATCAATAGACTCCACATCGACCTCTATCTTTGTAATCCTTTCTGCTATTCCTTGGATACTCACATCCATAAATCCTTTATATAACTCTTGCGCACTATCACAAATAAACTTCTTCTTGTTGGTATCCTCTTTCTTCTTAACTTCGGTCTCCCAAGAAGATATTTTTGTACTCAAAATACTCTCTTTAAGACTCGGGAATGAAAATAAGAACTAATCCTTAATAACTCCAAAAACTACTACCCATGATATAGTCTTCTAGAACCTCAATTTTCATGTTTTTTTATAACTGTGGAGCCTATCAGCGGCACACAGCCTCCAGTGCACATTTTTGCACAGTTCTGCCAAATGTCAAAATCTTCATTCTGACTCCTCTAAGTCATTAAATAAGGTCAAATAAACATTACTATAACATAAAAAACTCAAAAATGCTACCACATTTCTCAAATCAAACAAAATAAAAGCACACAAAGCAAACAAAAAATAAAGCACACTGATAAATATGGTTTGCCTCCCAGAAAGCGCTTGGTTTAATGTCATCAGCCTGACGTACCCAGAGCTTATTCTGAGTGACCCAACATCAGATTCTCATTAGGTTTAGATTCATCAACTGAAAAGTAAGATTTAAGTCTATGACCGTTCACTTTAAATATTTTTCCAGTCTTAGGATCTTTAATATCCACAGCTCCATTTGAATAAACTTTCATCACAATAAATAGGCTCATCCACCTAGACTTAAGTTTTCCAACAAAAATTCTCAATCTTGCTTTATATAGAAAAACTTTTTGCCCTGGCTCAAGATTTTTAGTAAGAATCTTCTGATCATGCCATAACTTCATCTTTTTTTTATAAATCTTAGTATTTTCATAAGATTCATTCCTTATCTATTCAGGATCTTTTAATTGCAGCAATCTCTTTTCTCCAGCATTTTTTAAATTAAAATTGAACTCTTTAATAGCGCAATATGCTTTATGCTCAAGTTCAACTAGTAAATGACAAGTTTTTCCAAAGATTAGCCTATATGGGGACATTCCTATAGAAGTTCTGTAAGCTGTCCTATAGGCCCACAAAGCATAATCTAATTTGATTGACCGATCCATTCTGTTTGGATTAAGAGTCTTTTCAAATATTCTTTTAATTTCACGATTGGATAATTCAACCAAACCACTTGTCTGCGGATGATAAGCAGTAGCAATGCGGTGGTTAATATGATATTTATTTACTAGCTTCTCCATAATTGCATTTCTAAAATGACTTCCCCCATCAGTTATGATTCCTCTTTGTATTCCAAATCTGCAAAATATATTCTTATTTAAAAACTTTGCAACACTTTGAGCATCACATCGAAGTAAAGCAACAGCTTCTATCCATTTAAATACATAGTCAACTGCTATCAAAATTTATGTATTTCTGAAAGATGGTATAAATGGTCCCATGAAATCTAATCCTCAAACATCAAATATTTCAACTTCTAACATGTAATTGAGGGGCATCTCATTTCTTCTAGAAATATTGCCGACAAGTTGACATTGATTATAATTTTTAATATAAACATTAACATCTTTAAAAGTTGTAGGCCAATAAAATCAAGACTGTAAGATTTTATATGTAGTTTTATCAACTCCAAAATTTCATCCATAATCAGAACTATTACATTTTTTAATAATTTCATAAGTTTCTTCTAAAGGCACACATCTTCGAATAATCAAATCTTTTCCTTGTTTATATAAAAATGGGTCATCCAAAAAATAAGTCTTAGCTTCAAATGAAAATTTCTTCTTCTTCTGGTATGTCAAACCATAAGGTAAAATGTCACTAACAATAAAGTTTACAATGTCGACATACCACGGAACACTCCACTCATTAACATCGAACAATTTTTCATCAGGAAAATATTCATTAATTTCTTCAGCATCACAGAGAGATTTTTCAGTTTCAAGCCTAGACAGATGATCAACAATTTGATTATCAACACCCTTCCTATCTACTATCTTGAAATCAAATTCTTGCAAAAAAATAATCCATCTAATCAATTTTGGTTTAGCATCATTCTTTTCCATTAAATATTTAATAGCAGAATGATCAGTATGCACCACACATTTAGTTCCAATCAAATATGATCTGAATTTATCAAAGGAAAATACTATAGCTAATAACTCTTTCTTTGTAGTGGTATAATTAATTTGTCTTCATTAAAAGTTTTACTAACATAGTAAATTACTTTGAAAATCTTATCATATTTCTGACCTAAAACAGCTCCAATAGCATAATCACTGGCATCACACATTACATCAAAAGGTTTTTCCCATATAGGTGAAACTATAACAGGTGCAGTGATTAACTATTATTTTAAAGTTTCAAAAACTTTTAGGTGATCATCATCAAAATTAAAAATCACATCTTTTTCAGTAAACGACATAAAAGCTTCAAAATTTGTGAAAAGTCTTTAATATAACGGGTGTAAAATCTAGATGTCCCAAAAAACTTCTAATTCCCCTTACATTAGTTGGGCAAGGTAAATTAGAGATCACTTAATTTTTTTGCAGGATCTACTTCCATACCATTTTCTGATATACAATGTCCCAAATAATTCCTCTTGCTACCATAAATTGACATTTCTCTCAGTTAAGTACCAAATTAGTTTCTTCACAACATTTCAGAACTTTAGATAGATGTTCTAAATATGATTTAAATGAAATTCCAAACACTAAAAAGTCATCCATAAAAACTTCAATTCATTTTTCTATTAAATCACAAAAAATTGCCATCATACATCACTAAAATGTAGCAGAGGCGTTATATAAACCAAAGGGCATTATTCTAAAAGTAAATGTATTATAAGGACTGATAAACATTGTTTTCTCTTAATCTTCAAGAGCAAATTAAATTTGGTGGTAATCAGTATATCCATCCAGAAAACAAAAGTATTTATGCCCAGCCAGTCTATCCAACATATGATCTTGAAAGGGAAGTGGAAAATGATCTTTCCTAGTGCCAAGGTTTAATTTTTTTATAATCAATGCATATTCGCCTACCTGTAACTTGTCTTACTGGTATTATTTCATTCTTTTCATTCACAGTCACAGTAACTCCTCCTTTCTTAGGTACTCAGTGAATAGGACTAAACCATGCACTATCTGAAATAGGGTAGATAGTTCCAGCATCCAACCACTCTAAGATTTTTTTCTTAACAACTTCTTTCATGATAGGATTTAATCTTCTTTGAGGATCAGCCTGAGGTTTGTAATTATCTTCCATAAGGATTCTATGCATACAAATTGAAGGACTAATTCCTTTAACATCAGTTATTATCAATCCAAAGGCTTTCTTATATTTCTTCAAAATTTCAAGCAAACTCTCTTCTTCTCTTTCAGTTAAATGATAGGAAATTATAACTGACAAAGTTGAGAAATCACCTAAAAAGGCATACTTTAAATTATTAGGAAGCATCTTTAAAACATGTTCAGGAGGTTTTTCAATTGATAGACCAAAAGATTCATCTTTTTCAGTCATGTCCAACATTTCAAAATTTTCATGAACAAAATTTAAATCTTCCTCATAAAAATCTTCAGAATCTTATAATTCCTCTTCTTGCTTGTGCTTCAATTTTTTACTTTCAGATTTTTCTTCATAAGTTGACTTGAAATGGCACTCACTCAAATATTTTATAACATCCATCCTATAAAATTCATCATCTTTGCCTCTTGCAGGATATTTCATTGACTTTGAAATATTGAAAGTAACAATTTAATCATTAACTCGCATAGTTAATTCCCCTTTTTGCACATCTATCATCACTCTGCATGTTGCTAGGAAATGTCTCCCTAAAATTATGGGTATCTCTTTATCTTCCTCCATATCCAACACAATGAAATCAACAGGAAAAATAAATTGATCCACTTTCACCAAAACATCTTCTTATCACTCCTTTAGGATATGTGATCGGACGATCAGCTAATTGTAGAGTTACAGTAGTAGGAGTTATTTCTCCTAATCCCAGTTTTTTGAATATTAATAACGGCATAAGGTTAATGCTTGCACCCAAATCACATAAAGCTTTTCCAAAAAATTTATCTCCGATTGCACATGGAATTATGAAACTTCCACGATCTTTAAGCTTTCAAAAAGTTTTTTCTAAATTAATGCATTGCACTCTTCACTAAGTGCAACAGTCTCATTATCTTCAAACTTTCTCTTTCTGTTGAGAATATCCTTCATAAATTTCACATAGCTTGGCATTTGTTCTAAGGCTTCAGCAAATGGAATGTTAATTGTAAGGTTCTTAAATATCTCTAAAAATTTTGAAAATTGCTTATCCAATTTTTGTTGTCGAATTCTCTGAGGAAATGGAGGTGGTGGCTTTTCTAAATCAACCTTAGGTAGAGAAATAGGTCTTTCCAAACCTTTCGGAGCGTCCTCTTTTGGTTTTTCAATTTCTTCTTTCTCTACTTCAGTCTCTTTTTGAACTCTACTTCCAACTCTCTTTACTTCTCAACTGAATAGCTTGCACTTACTCTTTAGTTTTGTCTCTTGGATTTACTTCAGTATTACTAGGAAGCGTTCCTTGGGATCTATTACTTAATGAATTAGTAATTTGTCCCAATTGATTCTCAATATTTCTGATTTTATCTCCTTGACTTTGTAATTGATTTCTCATTTGTAACACCACTTCTTCAATAGACAACTCCTCCTTAAATTGTGAAGTATTGTTAAAACTTGGAGGATAGGGTGGTCTATAATTATTATTCACTTTGTTCTTCCAGTTACCTAATGGGTTTACTTGGTTTTTCCCTCATTGTCTATTTCTACCACCCTGATTATTGGTATTCCAATTAAAATTTGGATGATTTTTCCAACCTGAGTTATAATAAATGGAATATGGCTTATTAAGCTTACTTATGGCATTCAAAGTTTCTGATGAAGTTTGAGAATCAACCATTTGGCCTAATGAAATTTCTTCAATCATGGAAGTTGGCTGAGAAAAATTCATTCCAAATTGGTTTATCTTCTTTAAAATTACAACAACTTGATTTGCTAGCATCGAAAATGCATCATTTTCATGAATGTTAAATACATTTTTAAGATTTAACCTTTCAGAAGGCCATTGAAAATTATTAGTAGTCATTTCTTCAATTAAAGTATAAGCATCAACAAACTATTTAGAAATCAATGAACCACCAACAGCGGCATCGATAATATATCTAAAAGATCCAACTAATCCATTATAAAATGTCTGAATTATTAATCAATTTAATATCAAATGATGTGGACACTTTCTTAAGAGATCTTTAAAAGGTTCACATGCTTCATATATAGATTCCACTTCAAATTGACAAAAAGATTTAATATCATTTCTAAGCTTCACAGTCTTCGATGGTGGAAAATATTTAGCAAGTAATTTTTGTGCTAAATCACCCCAAGTTCTGATAGATCAAAGTGCTAACAAATTTAACCAAATCTTAGCTTTATCCCTCAGTGAAAAATGAAAAAATCTAAGTCTAATAGCATCATCCGAAACACCATCGTATTTAAAAGTAGCGCACAATTCTAAAAAATTGGCAAGATGTAAATTAGGATCTTCAGTTGGTGCTCCCCCAAACTGATTATTAGATACCATCTGGATAATAGTAGATTTAAGTTCAAATGAATTAGCAGCTACAGCAGAGTGTTGAATACTACCATGAAGTTCATCCACTGTAGGGTTAGCATAATCTCTTAAAGGTCTAAATTCTTAATGGATTTCAAAATTTTGATAATCTTGATTTGCCATTTCAAGATTTTTTTATTTTTTCTATTTTTTAATTTTTTTTTTAATTTTTCTGATAGTTCTCTCAAATTCAGAATCGTAAGGCACAAGTCCCTCAGAACCTGAACTATGCATACAAAATTTACAAAATAAAGTAAAATACCCTAACAAAAACAATGAAAAGTAAAAAACTTAATTTTTCTTAAATTTTATTTAAATGATATTTTAATTAATTTCACTGACAACGGTGCCAAAAACTTGACTCCTCTGAATATTTACCCTTACTTTTGAGACATGAAATTAAACTTTAATTATTTATAATATAGGATACAACGCAAGTATATGTATCGTTTATCAAGTAATATAGGACTTTTTGATTGAGCCTCGAGATATCGAACCCACAAGGAAATGTATAAAATTTTAAAGAAATAAGAAAAATAACTTTTTACTTTTTAAAATGATTTTGTAAAGTATGTTTTAAGATATAAAGTTTTTTAAATTTGCTTTTGGTATTTTCTGAATAAAAAATATAGCAAACAACTAAAGTTAACACAAGTATAAAATAGTATGAAAGCAAATGAGAATAAAATATATTTTTCCACTTTCAATGAATCAGTAATAATTATGGCATTTCATTGTGGAAGTATCTAAAATGTGTTGTGCCAAATAGAAGTAATTATATTCTTTATCCTTACTTGGTTCTATAAAGAACATTGGTTAATTTGATGTTTTGAAATCATGTAGATGGGTTAGGCAGGGAAGATACTAGCTCTCACTCTAGAGTTCCCTCAATTCCCTCCACCTGGGGGCTAACATCACATAACAAAATTTAAATCATCAAACCAAATTAGGGGGCTTTAGCCTATCACTCTAAAGTCCTCTAATTTTACTCCCCATTAAAAACATATCTTCCTATTTATTTGCACCCAACCATATGAACTACAATTCTCATCCATACAATTGCATGTGATTATTTATAATTATTGATTGAGACAATACCACATTGGTTCTTACATGTTCTCACAACAAATTTTAACTTCTTAATTGGCTAAATCAAGAGGTAAATGAAGTGCAAGGTAGTGAATCATCACAACTTCTTCCAACGTTGAAATCGTATACTTCACACAACTTATTTCCATAATTTAATTACTTCATCATTTAAAATGAGTAAGATAAAGAAAACAACTCAGAATCTAGGGAGAAAACACAATCACAACTTGATTTGAAAGTATAAATCATAGTGAAAACACAACAAGTTTTACTTTAAAACCAAATGTAAAATAAAGTTAAACACTTATCTGAAAAATCCTCTCCACAAGACTCTTGAACTTCCTTTTAAACTTTGCTTTCCCTTTACAAGATAGAATAGAGGTTGGTGCCCAACTCCGTTGACTCTGAATCTTTATTCTACTCTTAATAAAAACTAGATACAATTGATAATAAAAGTTGTGAAGTGGAAAGGTGTGCTCTCAATAACTCTCTAACATAGAAATTTCTTCAGCATCACAGAGAGATTTTTCAGTTTCAAGCCTAGGCAAATGATCAACAATTTGATTATCAGTACCCTTTCTATCTACTATCTTGAAATCAAATTCTTGTAAAAGAAGAATCCATCTAATCAATTTTGGTTTAGCATCATTCTTCTCCATTAAATACTTAATAGCAGAATGATCAGTATACCACACATTTTAGTTCCAATCAAATATGATCTAAATTTATGAAAGGCAAATACTTTAGCTAATAACTCTTTCTCAGTAGTGGTATAATTAATTTGAGCTTCATTAAGAGTTTTACTAGCATAGTAACTTACTTTGAAAATCTTATCATATTTCTGACCTAAAACAGCTCCAATAGCATAATCACTGGCATCACACATTAATTTAAAAGGTTTTTCCCAGTTAGGTGAATGTATAACAGGTGCAGTGATTAATTTGTATTTTAAAGTTTCAAAAGCTTTTAGGCGATCATCATCAAAATTAAAAATCACGTCTTTTTTCAGTAAACGGCATAAAGGCTTTGAAATTTGTGAAAAGTATTTATTATAACTCCTATAAAATCCAGGATGTCCCAAACAACTTCTAAATCCCCTTACATTAGTTGGGCAATGTAAATTAGAGATCACTTGAATTTTTGCAGGATCTACTTCCATACCATTTTATGATATACAATGTCCCAAAACAATTCCTCCTGCTGATGCACTGAAAATATATATGGTTTTTACTATCTAATTTTACCCATTTTTTGTGATATTTCACTTTAAAGAAAGGTATTTTTCATGATTTGCTGCATGTATGATGATTTTAGGTGATTGGAGTGAAAAGAAGCAAAAAAGGAATGAATTCGTAGCAAAAAGGAGCAAAATGGTGAAAAAAGTGTTATGGCAACGCCGGCGGCCAAATCCAGAGAGCACAGTAATTAAATGGCACGATAGAGCGCCGCCGGCGCCCAAAGTTGTTGGAGATCAAATTTGAATAAATTTGGCAACTTTTTGAAGGGATGCCTATGAAAACTCTTGGGATTTTGTGCCTATATTATAAGTAACTACTTTTGGACGAAAAGTGGTGTGGAAAAAAGTGTCTAGAGAGTGTCTTGTGTATTCTAGAGTGTTAGGGTTTAGGAGTAGAGAGTGCAAAGTGAAGATTTGAGAGAGATTCTTCTCTAAGGAGGGGAGGAGAAGAGGTAAAGTGAGAGATTGCTTCTTCCTTTCCATTCTAAAGAGAGAATCAAGTGTTTTAACGAAGAGAGAAGAGGATTCAAAGGAACTTCAAGGGAATTGCATTGGGGAAGAGAAAGAGATAAGTTTTATTTTCTTTTGTAGTTTGTATGACTTTTCTTTTATATATAAAATACATGTTTTATTGTATCTTCTTCATGATTCTGAGTATTCTCCCTTGTCTTTCTTCTTGCATAGAGATGTGATGATAAATTGATGTGGATTTGATGTGCTTTTAATGTAATGAAGAAATTGTAACGGTTTTTCATTTAGAACTTAATTTATTTTCGATTTGGCCAATTGAAATGTTAAAATATGTTGTTGAACATTAAGTTTGAAAAGATTTAATGTCCTACAACAATAATGAAAGATCCATTCAATTTCAATGGATGAACTGCGTAGTTCATGGGAATTGAGTGCAAATATATAGAAAAATATGTTTTGATGGACTTCAATGTGGAGATTTCAGGGTGACAGGCTGAAATCCCCAAATTGGTTCTAAGATTAGTAACTAATATCAAAGGTTAGCCTTCGGGTGAAGGATGAGTGGGAGCTCTGAAGTGAGAGCCGGTATCCTCCCAGCATAGCCTTAGAGTTAGTGACTAAACTTAGAATATGTCAATGTTCTTTTATTACTTAGAAGAGAGGGAACTCTTTTAAGGGTAAACAATCATCTATGCTCCTATTTGGCAATATAAAATAGATAATTATTCCATATCAATCCACACATCATATTCTCATTTGCAAGAGGAAAGATACTTTTCTCCTATATCAAAAACCTTTCAAATACTTAATTTAGTGTGTCTGTTAGTTAATCATGTTCTTAAAGTTGTTAGAAGTAATCATAGTTAGTTAATGGTAATTGTTTCATTGTTCTTACTGTTTCCTGCATAGTAGTAGTAAGTAATAACCTTTAACTTCAGTGCTTATCACACATTGTGTAAACGCTTTCTTAAAACTTTGTATTTTCATGTGGGATCGATAACTAGGACTCCATTAGAGCCCTGTATTACTTGATACGATATGTATACTTGCGTTGAATACTTGGACTTAACAAAATTATTATACATCTATAAATCTGAGTTCATAAATTCTTGCAAATTATAAAGTCGAGCATCAAGTTTTTGGCGTCGTTGTCGGGAAAGTAACAGAGTTAAGAAAGCAAAAGTTAAGTAATGAAGTAAGTTTATTTTATAGTGTGTAATTGTGTTTGTTTATTTTTATTATAGTATTTGTGTTTATATATGTGTAATAGCGGATATATAGGTTTTGTGCCTTACGATTAGGAGTCAGAGCGTACTGTCAAAAAAATTAGAAAACAACAAAAACAAATTGAGAATCCTTGCAAAATGGCGAATATTCAAGATAATCAAAGAAATGAAATTGGAAATTTGCCAAGACCTTTAAGAGATTATGCTAACCCAACAACAGATGAAATTCATAACTATTCAAAATCCTGATGTTGCTGCTAATTAATTTGAACTTAAACCTGCTATTATCCAAATGATACAACACAATCAATTTGTTGAAACACCTAATGAGGATCCAAACTTACATCTTGCTAGTTTTTTAGAACTGTGTGCTACTTTTAAATATGATGGAGTGTCTAGTGACGCTGTCAGACTTAGACTTTTTCCTTTTTCATTAAGGGATAAGGCTAAGGCGTGGTTAAATTCATTAGCACCTAGATCTATTAGAACTTGAGGAGAATTATCTCAAAAGTTTCTATCAAAATATTTCCCTCCATCAAAGACTACTAAACTAAGAAATGATATTACATCTTTTTGTCAGTTTGAAGGAGAGTCAATATATGAAGCTTGGGAGATATTTAAAGATCTTCTTAGGAAGTACCGACATCATGTTTCACCAGATTGGTTAATAATTCAAAAATTTTATAATGGATTAGTGGGATCATTGACATCTATTATAGATGCTGATGCTGGTGGATCATTAATGGCAAAACCTTTGATGAAGCATACGCATTAATTGAAGAAATGGCTACTAATAATTTTCAATGGCCCTCTGAATGGGTAAATCCTAACAGAGTAGCTAGTGTTCATGATTCAGATATGCTGACTATGGTAGTTTCTCAAATTGCAGCCCTTTCAAAGAAAATAGATCAATACGGAATGAATTATTCTCAACCACCCCCAGTGTTAGAGGAAAATTCATTTGGACAGATAATATAATCTCAAACACCTTATGAGACCTTAAATGCTATTAATAAACCTAATAATCCTTATTCAAATTATTATAATTATGGTTGGAAGAATCACCCAAACTTCAATTGGAATAATAATAATGCTAATGTTAACCCGCATTGGGCTAAAAATTCTATGAATCTAATTGGAAATTCAAACAATCAAGGAAATTCTAATTTTAGACCATCTTATCCCCTTGGATTTAATAGTAACTCACAATTTAAGGATAAGAAGTTGTCTATTGTAGAAATGATTCTGAATATGGGAAATCAATTACAAGCTCAAGGTGTTGCTATGAAGAATATTGAAAATCAACTAGGACATATTTTAACTACACTTAATAATAGACCTTCAGGAACACTTCCAAGTAATGTGGAGATCAATCCAAAAGATCAAAACAAGGAACAACTTAAGGCTATTCAATTAAGGAGTGGAAAAGAATTGAAACTAGAGTGCAAAAAGAAGTTGAAATAGAAAAGGAGAAGGTGGAAATTGAAAAAGGTTCAAACAAGATTTATCCAGACTCGGATTATCCTCTTGAGCCAATGAAGATAACTGTTGAAAAACCACCACCTCCATTTCCTCAAAGATTAAAGAAACAAAACAGGGATAACATATTTGGAAACTTTTTGGAGATCCTTAAGAAATTAACAATTAAAATTCCTTTTGCTGAAGCATTACAACAGATGCCTGACTATGCTAAGTTTATGAAGGATATTCTGAGAAAGAAAAGAAAGTTTACAGATCATGAAACTGTTGCACTTAGTGGAGATTGTAGTGTAATTATTCAGAAGAAGCTTTTGGAAAAACTTAAAGATCCTGGTAGTTTTACTATTTCGTGTGCTATAGGTGAAAATTTTTTCGGAAAAGCTTTATGTGATATGGGAGCGAGTATTAATCTGATATCTTTATCAACTTTCAAAAAGTTGGGAATAGGAGAAATTTCTCCTACATCTGTGACTCTTCAGTTGGTCGATTATTCCATTACTTATCCTAAAGGAGTGGTGGAAGATGTGTTAGTGAAAGTGGATAAATTTATCTTTCCTGTGGATTTTATTGTACTTGATATGGAGGAAGATAAAGAAATTCCAATCATTTTGGGAAGACCATTTATTGCTACTGGAAGAGCGGTAATTGATGTTCAAAAAGGAGAAGTAACTATTGGAGTTAATGATCAAGAGGTAACATTTAATATTTTAAAATAATGAAGTATCCATCAATAGAAAAAGATAATGAATGTTTTAGAATGGAGGTTTGTCATTACTTGAGAAACGATCATTTTGAAAATATATTTGAAAAAGAAGAAGAATATAAAAATATGTTTGAATAAGAAAGTAAAGATGAAGAAAATTCAGATAATGAGAAGAATGAAGATTTGGAGTATGTTCAGGAGAGATTCGAAATATTAGACATTATGGAAGGTGGAGATAAAAGCTTAAGTCCATATATCATAAAACCTCCTGAACTTGAAATGAAAATTCTCCCTAATCATTTAAAGTATATGTTTTTAGGAGAATAATCTACTTTGCATGTTATTGTATCTTCAGAGCTAAACGAATACCAAGAATAGAAGTTGTTGGAAACTTTAAAAAGATACAAGAAAGCTTTTAGATGGACTTTGGCAGATATTAAAGTAATTAGTCCTTCAATTTTTATGCACAGAATTTTATTAGATGAAGAACATAAACCAAGAGTTGATCTACAAAGGAGACTGAATCTTATAATGAAAGAAGTAGTGAAGAAAGAGATTTTAAAATGGCTGGATGCCGGAATTATTTATTCTATTTCGGATAGTGCTTGGGTAAGTCCAATACATTGTGTACCGAAAAAGGGAGAAGTGACGGTTGAAGTGAATGAATGTAATGAAATTATACCCACGAGAAAAATTAATGGATGGCTAATTTGTATTAACTATAGGAAATTAAATGCCACGACCAAAAAAGATCACTTTCCTCTTCCTTCTCTCGATCAAATGCTAGATAGACTTGCTGGACACAAGTACTACTATTTTCTGGATGGATATACTGGTTACCCTTAAATACCTATTTCTCCTAAGGATCAAGAAAAGACAACATTTACTAGCCCTTATGAAACCTTTGCTTTTCGAAGAATTCCTTTTGGACTGTGTAATTTACCTGCAACATTTCAGAGATGTATGATGTCTATCTTTAGTAGTATGATAGATAATGGAATAAAAGTTTTTATGGACAATTTCTCTGTATTCGGGACTTCATTTAAAATTTGCCTGGAGAATTTAGCAAAAGTTTTGGAGATTTGTGAGAAAACAAATCTAGTTCTGAATTGGGAGAAATGTCAATTTATGGTTACAGGAGGAATTGTGCTTGGGCATAGAATTTCTAAACATGGTATGGAGGTCGACCCTGTTAAAATTAGAGTGATTAAGAGATTACCGCCACCCACTACTGAGAGAGAAGTGAGGAGTTTCTTACGAAACGTTGGATTTTACAGGCGATATATTAGAGATTTTTCTAAAATTACCAAACTTTTGTGCCAACTTTTAGAAAATGACAGAAAGTTTGATTTTAATGATGAATGCTTGAGAGCTTTCGAATTATTAAAAGAAAAATTAATCACTGCACCTATAATTCTTTTACCCAATTGGGAGAAACCATTTGGACTTATGTGTGATGCTAGTGATTATGCAATCGGTATAGCATTAGGGCAAAGGCATGATAAAGTATTCAAAGTCATTTACTATGCTAGTAAAACTCTTAATGAGGCTCAAATTAATTATACCACAACTGAAAGAGAATTATTAGCTATAGTGTTTGCTTTTGAAAAATTTAGACCTTATTTAATTGGAACTAAAAGTATTAGGCATACAGACCATTCGACTATCAAATATATAATGCAAAAGATAGATGGGAAACCTAAACTTATTTGATGGATACTTCTTCTGCAAGAATTTGATTTTATGATAGTTGATAGGAAGGGAGCTGATAATCAAATAGTTGATCATCTATCCAGAATAGAATATGAAAAATTATTTGAATTTGAAAAAGAAATTACTGAAATTTTCCCTGATGAGCAACTCTATACTATTATGGAAAATAATTTGCCTTGGTATGCTGATATTGTGAATTATATTGTAAGTGATATTGTACCACCTGATTTAACATGACAACAACAAAAGAAGTTTAAATATGATGCAAAATTCTATTTTTGGGATGAGTCCTATCTATATAAACAGTGTCAGGATCTGATTATTAGGAAATGTTTGCCACAAGAAGAAACAAATTTGATTATTCAACGATGTCACGATTTTGAATTTGGAGGTCATTTTGGTGTTGATAAAACTGCTTTTAAGATTTTACAATCTGGATTTTATTGGCCCACTCTTTTTAAAAATGTTTATAGATATATTAAATCATGTGATCGGTGTCAAAGAGTAGGTAACATCTCTAGAAGAAATGAAATGTCTCTAAATTATAATTTGGAAGTTAAAATTTTTTATGTATGGGGATTAGATTTTATGGGACCATTTACTCCTTCATTTGGAAATCTATATATTTTGGTTGCTATTGATTCTGTCTCGAAATGGATTGAAGTTGTTGCTTCACCCAGATGTGATGCTCGGAGTGTTTCAAAATTTTTAAAGAAAAACATATTTACAAGATATGGAATGCCGAGAGTAATCATAACTGATGGTGGATCGCATTTCAGGAATAATCAAATTATGAGATTAATTAAGAAATATAATATCATTCATAGAATCTCTACTGCTTATCATCCCCAGACTAGTGGTTTAGCAGAAGTATCTAATCGTTAAATTAAAAAATTTGGAGAAAAATGTGGATAATCATAAATTAGATTGGTCTACTCGATAGATACTGCTTTATGAGCTTATAGAACGGCTTTTAAAACCCTTATTGGAATGTATCCTTGTAGACTAGTGTTTGGTAAGACTTTCCATTTACCATCTGAATTAGAGTATAAAGCATATTGGCCAATAAAAGAGTTAAATCTTAATTTGATAAATGTTGGAGAGAAAATATTTATGCAATTGAATGAATTGGAAGAGATTAGAAATGCATCTTATCAAAATGATAGGATCTATAAAGAAAAAAGGAAATTATGACATGATCGGAAGATATTGAAAAAGAACTTAGAAAATGGACAAAAAGTTTTATTATACAACGCAAGATTGAAGTTATTTCCTAGAAAGCTCAAGTCTAGATGGTTAGGACCTTTTACAGTTGTAAAAGTTCATTCTTTTGGAGCAGTTGTTATTAAAGATTCTGATACTGGAAACATTTTCAAAGTTAATGGGCATCGATTAAAGCCTTACTTTGACGAGTTTCAACCTGATTTCAAAGAGGTTTTAATGTTGAGTCATCTCGATTAACTAAATGGTTTGTCGGGCTGACGACGTTAAACCAAGCGCTTTATGAGAGGCAACCCATTTGTATCTTTTTGGTGTGTTTGCTTGTTTGTTGTAGTTGTGTATTTTAGATAGTTATTTTTGAATCCTATTAGTCCTAAATACTTTAGAAATTGATAAATGATGGATCGAATCAAGATATTGGAATATTTTGGACCAAACGAAGTTCGGTGAGAATTTTTTACCACTGGCGCTGCCAGCGCCCTATCGTTTTCCTACAACTGAATTTGACTGTATAAGCGCCGTTGGCACCCTATCGAGCGCCACCGGTGCCCTATCGAGCGCCGCCGGTGCCCAAAATCTGCTTGACGGTTTTTAAGTTTCAAAATGCGAGTTTTGGCGGATTTTGGCAGGATCTTCAGCCTTATAACTCTCTAAACTCCATTTTTAACTACTTAACTTCAAAAAAATGAAAACCTCCTATCCCAATTCGTATCCTATGGATTCCTTTCCCATTGAAACCCCTCAATTTCATGTTTTCAACCAAAGGAAGTTCATAAGTTTTTAAGCGTAATGTTTGTTCAACAAAGTGATGATGAAAAGAAGAATTATCAAGGAAAGAGGCTTCATAAATCGAGGTATGGATAATCCTACTATTAGAATTGAAGAAATTATTAAAGAGAGACGTTAGGAAGTGCTTTGCTACACTACCGTTGCGGTTGTTGTTCCCATCGTGAAAGAGTTTTATGTAAATCTTCACGGGATCAACCAAGAGTTCGTATTTGTGCGTGGTAGATTTGTTCAATTCACTCCTGCACAAATCAATAATCTCTTTATGATCGAAAACATTTCTATTTGCCATTATTCAAATTTCAATGTCACGAGGGATAATATGAATGATGTGTATCGATATCTGACGGATGAGAATAAAGAATGGGAAGTTAGAGAAAATGGATACATAAGTTTCATATCCGCATCTCTCAATCCAGTATTGAAGCAGTAGCATTACTTTATTTCGGCAAAGTTATTTCCGACATTGAAGATTAGCAAGGTAACCAAGGAAAGCACCATTTTGAATTTTTATATTCAAACTGGAAGGTCAGTTGATATTGGTAATATTATTGTGAAATCAGTACTTGGATTAATTATGCATGGCTCTAAATATGGGCTTGGACACCCGTCCACCATATTTCTGTTATGTAGTCAGTCACTGGTTCCTTATGAAAGTTGAGAAAAAGGTTCTTCTTCCATGGAGGCCTATTGATCCAAATAATCCCTACGACTACCAGACAGTTGGAGATGAAGATGACATGAATTTGCTTGCTAATCAACCAACAAAGACTTCACAGCCGATTCAACACTATTTTCCTGAAGGTTCCAGAATGATATTAAAGAGGATCAAACAATTGGAGAAAGAGGCACGGAACATTATGAATGTGATCAATAACATTTCTGATTTATTCGATCATATAGATTGGAGAATGAAAGAGCAATTCAATCTTACTGGTCGAATTGAGATGGGCTTGATCAATCTTATGAAGAAGAATGTGGTGATTGCTGAAGAATTATCTGAAAAATTTCCATTTCGTGCATTCTATAACTTGTTTGTGCATCAGTAATCAATTGGAGACATTAGAGGAGATGATAGTTCTGAAACAGATGTGGAGTAATTGATGGATTCTACTTATGTTTGTTGTGTGTTTAGTTTGGTTTGCTTAGTTATGTTTGGTCTGTGTAGTATTTGCTTTGAGATTTGAACTTGGATTTGGATGTGTTTACTTTCATTGTGTGCTTAGATCTTAGTGCTTGTCTATCGTAGAGTACTTGCTGCACTAAACATCTAAGAATAGTTGGTTTGAATGAACATATTTAGTATATATGATGAAACTTAGATTTTATATATATAAGATTGTTGTGTATTGTTTGTGTGAAGAATTGTGTTAACTATTGCTTATGGATGATGTAAATGCTTACTGAAGTATTAAACATCATTGTGGACATCGAAACAATTGAAATTACGAAAAAATTTTTCGGACCCAGAAAATATTTTGGACTGGCGCCGGCATGCCAGAATGGGCGCCGCCGGCGCCCAAATCTAGAGAGTTGGCCAATTTATTTAAATAGAGCGCCGACGATGCCCTATCGAGCGCCGCCGGGGCCCGAACCCAATAAAAGCCAAAAACCCTCGATTTTGTAATGTTTTCCCTGGGACCCACAAAGTTTTTCATTTCCTTCATCTTCCTCCTCCATTTTCGCGATTTTGAAGATATAGGGCTTGCTAAATATCGGATTTAAGGAGATTTCAAGGTTTTTCAACACCGGGTTTGCACTTCTCTTGGTAAGAGCTTCACTTTAAGTTCAAAATTTTAGATTTTCACCATGGAAATCTCTCACATTACTTATGGTGGAATTTTTAGAGTTTTAAAGAGATTTTGAGATTTCGATGATGAAATTTGCTCTTACTTGTTTAAAATAGTGTTTGGAGTTTGTTACATTGTGAATTTTGAATTTGTTGGAATTTTCTTGCAAATTTTAGAAATTCACATGGCTCCAAGAGGGAAGAGGAAATTGGATTTTGATGAGGAGAGTGTTGTTAACGTTAAAGCCCAATTTCGCTATAATTCTATCCTTCACAACAAGAAGTGTATCCAGGATCGAGCTTTTGATAGTCCTAGTGGATCTATAGAACAATTAATTACAGAGCGAAACTGGGATCGATTATGTTATTTCACTGTGAATGCCGTTATGGGAGTGTTGAACTCATTTTTGATGAGGTCTTCTCTTCTTCTCTTTAGTACTTAGGATCTAGCCTTAGGCTTTTCCTTTGACTATCTTAGAGGACTAGAATTGGGACCCACCACTTAGAAATTCAAACCACTTCTTAACTCCCCGCAAACTCCACTAACTTGATTGTAGACCCCTAATCACCTGCAGGGTCGAAATCAAATGTGGAAGTTTAAAGGATGAGTTCCTATAGGACTCTTTGGCCTTAAGACTGCCCTGGGTGGCCTGGTCTGGTGAAGGGGCTGACCTACACACACACTATACTTATACACTACACTTTCACACACCTCCTGAAACCACACCCACACCTAACTTGGCCTCCTGACTCATGAAGGTGATTCACATGGATGGTCCTTAACCCCTAAGCCCTCGCTAAGAGGGTTAGGAACAACATAGTGAATGCCTCAAATAAGTCCTCTCATGGCTTATATAGGCTTAACATGGCTTCATGGCTCAACCAAAATGATTTCATTCCACTTAAATTTACCCAATCTTCAATTTTCCAAATTTTTAATTTTTGACCCCAGGGACCCTACACCCGCCTACTTCGCCCAAAACCCTCGAAATTACCCAAATCCTCCAAAATTTCCAAATCACCCAAAATTCCCCAAAACCATTCCTAAACATTTCCTCACCAATCAAATTGATCATCCATAGCCAAAAATACCAAAAATTCCAAAAATACCCCCCAATACCCTCCAAATACCCAAAATGCCCCTCTTAGCCAAAAAATCCAAAAATTCAGAAAATTCCCAGAAAATTCCAAAAAATCCCAAATATTTCCAATTTCATTTTGTCTAACTACACCATGGGCCAATTTTGTCAATTTACCCCCACTTTTATCAAAATCCCCAATTTGACCCATTTTTAACCCAAAGTGACCCCAATGTCAAACCATACCTACCCAATTGACCCAAATTCTGGTCCAATTCAATTCTAAACTTCAATTCAACATCCCCAACACCAATCTAGACCAAATCCAAGCCCAATTTGATTGGCATTTGAATCCAATTTTACTTTTGACCTTAAAGCCCAATTTGGACCCATGACCCAAACTTAGCTCAAACTCACCCAATTCAACTTCAATTAACCCCAAACCTTTTCTAAACCTTCCTTAACATCCCCACAAACAAAACACTAACATAATTTGCCCAAAATTTAGACCCAAAACCCACTCAAATTCAACCCAAAGCTAAAAGACCCAATCTTGACCTAAACCCAAACCTAACCCAAATAAGCCCAAACCCCAAAATCAAAACCCAACCAAAGTCAAAACCTCTTTGAAACACTCCCATAAACATTTCCCAACATTAATTTTACAACAATTTCAACCCTAGCCCAACATTGGCCCAAGTTAGCCCAATTTGACCTACATTAACCCCTTTACCAAAGAAGCCTAAATCCAACCCAATTCAAACCCAAATCACTCCAAACTTGTTTCAAATCAATCATGACACATCCTTAGACAAAACTCAACATTTATTTGGCATGGCTCATTGCAAATTTTTCTATTCAAAAGCCCATTTTCTAACCTAAAAGCCCACTCCCTTAAACCTTCCTAAAAGCCCACCTTTACCAAATTTTAAAAGCCCAAAGTCCATTTCCAAGCCCACATGAAACCTTTTCTTCATCATTCCTTTGATAATCCTATTTGACCAAAGTCTTAAACCATCATGAAATCAACCCATTTGTAGCATCATGACAAATCCCATCAATGGAATCCAAAGTTTTCAAAATTCCAAATAACCCTTTTCCATGCAAGTGAGCCAACCTTTTCCCCAAGCCATGAGCAAGCCAAATGAAGTCATGGAGCCATGCATAAGCCATATGCAAGCCATGGGGAGCCCTTTCCACCTCACCATGCCACTTATGGCAAGGAGAGGGGAGCCTTTCTTAAGCCTTCACTAAACCTTTTTTAACCCCATTCATGATACACTTTAACCAAAATTGGCCACCTCACCTTGGATGGGGACTTCACCACATATGTGAGGCCGACCCAAATGATCTCACATCAGCCCAAATCAAGCCTTGGTGAGTGAACCAAGCCAAAACCATGAATTGACCCAAATTGGACCAAAAATGCTCCTTACACCCATGTCATTTAAATCCTCGACTTTACACATGGCATAACCCAATTGATTGCACCAAGATCAAGATCAATCATGTGAGTTTTCCTCAGCCAAAAACCTCGATGAATGAACCAAGCCATCCCTCATGGCCACCCAAGCTCCACCATAACCTTCCTTATTTAAACCCCACCTCCATGACCAAGTGGAAGAGATGCAAAGATTACCTTGGGTAAACTCCGCCAAATTGTTCCCAAAGCTTCTCCAAGCACTCCTAAGCTCAATCCAATCATTTCCAATCGAGCCCTCACCTCTTGGACAAAGGTATCAAATCTTTCTCCTCCAACCGAGCATGTTTTAATTTTCTATAATTATTCACATGTTTTAAGTATATCATCACCATATAGATGTGTGCTACTCGATTAGAAGATCATTTTAAAAAAAATCATTCAATTTCGTTGAGAATTGAGGGAGATATCAAGGTTTGAAGTTGGACGGTTTTGGGTGAATAGAACTAGGGAGAGAAGCAGCGAGTCGTCCGATCGGGCGTGTATCCAACGGACGGCGCCGATGGAGTTGGACGGTAGCTGCATCCATGAACGGAACCGCGCCAGCCCAATCGGGGAGCGACACGTGGCGATCGAGCGGGAAAATGAAATATTTTATTTATTTTTGACCCTAAACTTCAAAAATGCATACCTTTGTGTAGAAAAATCATAAAAATAAAATAAAAATACCCTCTTGCTCAGTGAACAGAGGAGAATAATGTGGAAAAGAAATCATTTAATTTCAATGAGTATTAGATTTTTAATAATTTATTTACTCTCTGCACATTTTCAATTCTCCATACATGTATACAATTCACCATGGCATGAGACCATAGGGCTTTTGAAGCCTCTGAATTTGGGAACATTCCCCGAATTTTCCAAAGTCGAGGCCATCCTTATGAAGAGTTATTGATTTTTCAACTCTAGGTTGCTAGTTTGAGTATTTTAATTCCAATAATTAGCATATTGTGAAATAAATTCTAGGAAAATTTGGTAATGTTTATTATGACCAGAGGACCCTAGGAAAAATAGGTTTTGAGTTAACTCACTTGGAATAACTATAATTGGCTTAAACACCCAAAATGGATTTTTAATTAATTAGAGCTACTCATACATCAAATTACATCAATCCTCCACTGACCTTTAGGATCAGAGGAAACCACCATAAAAGTTTGAAGTCAATTGGACTTGGTTAGCCTTATCAAATGGGTTGATTAAGCCATTTAGCCAAAATTAAACTTAAAAAATTCATAACTTTCAAAATGCTTTTCAAAAATTCACCAAATTGTTTTTGGAGCCTCTCTCGATATCAGGGAATTTAAGAAAATTAAAATTGCAATTTTCTAAAAAAGTTGATTTTTTGCATTATTTTAATATTTTTAATAATTAAAAAATAATAAAAATCATAAAAATAATAAAAACCACCAAAATGTCACATTTTAAATTTTAATCACTTAGGAACAAACCCCATATTTTTCTTAGGTCTCTAGGATGAGATATTAAATTTTAAAGCCCTAGGGTAATTTTAAAATTAAAAAAAATGTATTTTCTAGCATTTCCACTAAAATAATTCTAATAAATCAAAGAAAAATCAGAAAATTGTAAAAATTAGATCTATGATTTCCTTGATATCAGAGAGATTTTTGAAAAATATAAAATTCATTTTTCAATCTTTATTTTATTTTTAAATTAATTAATACTCCAAAACTCAAAATAATTATAATAAAAATAATATAATTTAAAAAATCACCAAAATTGGTCCAAGTGGTTCTCTGGTCATTAGGAATGTCCCATAATTTTCTTAAGGATAGAAACTTTCCCTTGGTCATGTTATTGAATTTTCCTTGGAAATCCCTATTTTCTACAAAAAAATAATTATATAAATAAATTAAATACAGAAAAATCACATTTTCCCCTCTAATGTCTTTATTGACATGTGAGTGAAGCCACATAAAAATTTCAAATTCATTTAAGCTCAATTTAGTGAGTTATGAAATTATTAAGCTTGAAGGGCAAAATGGTAATTAAAATTTTAATCCTTAATTAAAACTTTAGGCTTAATAAAATGAAAGAGTAAAATATTTGATCCCAATCTGATTTGGATGATTGAAATTTAAATAATTAAAGAGTAGAAACCTACTAAACAATTTGAAAATAATTAAAATAAAACCTTAATTAAATAATTAATTAAATTTGGAAGAATAATAAAATTGGAATTATTAAAAATAGGGATATTATTAGGAAGAGATTTGTTCTTTAATTTAAGAATCCCTAAATTAATCACCTCAATAATATTTAATTCCTAATTAAAATGATAATCCAAATTTAAAATTTAAAATGCTAAAAGACTTAATCATTAAAATAAATTAAAGTTAAATTATTTAAATTAAATCCTTTAAAATTTCAATTAAATTAATACTTTAACAATTAAAATTAAATCATCTTTAAAACATAAAAAAATAAAATATTAGATTAAAATTAAAAATAAAATTAAATTTAAATTTAAATTAAATTAAAATCTAAAATAAAATTAAATTAAAATTAAATTTAAATTTAAATTAAATTAAAATCTAAAATAAAATTAAATTAAAATTTAATTAAATTTAAATTAAATTAAATTAAATTAAAATTTAAATTAAATCAAATTAAATTAAATTAAATTAAAACACATTAAATTAAATTAAATTAAATTAAATTAAAACATATTAAATTAAATAAAAAATAAAAATTGAAAAGATGTCCTAGTTCACTGAGCAAGATAACAAAACTTGAACTCCCAGACTATTAATTCATTTGTATAATTAAATTCTCTTGGACTTAAAATAATCCTAGAAATATTGAAAAGATGTTTAAGACTTTTCTTAAGCACTTCCTCGATATTATAGGATATTTATAAGAACAATTGAACTTAATTGTTCTTTGATGAAGAAAATCGTCCTCAAACCCAAAATACAAGAACTTAGACGTCATAGGAGGTGACTAGCTATAGGATTAGGAACTCGGTAGAAAACCATAACCCTTCCCTTAGCTTTACCTAGGAACTTGCTTTAAATGCTTAAATATTCTAATTGTGTTTTAAGTGCGACTTGGGATGACGGGAAGACCCTCCAGGTACGCTTTTATTTTATCGCAATTTATCTTATTGTAATTTATTTAATCGCATCGCACTTACCTTTCTTGCATGATAAACAATCGTTGCATGAAAACCAAAACCTTTAGGGTAGTCCCTAAAACCGAAACCAAAACTAAATTAAAAGTCATTACAAGATAAAATTTACCGCCACAACATTTCAAAATATAAAACAAATCTCAAAATCTAATCACAAGCGGAACAACAAAACTACAACTACAACTAAATTAAAACGTCTTGTTGGATGATCGGGAATACCTCGGATGATGTAACCTACGTGTTGCTAACTGGATTTCCCACGGTCTAAATGAAAGTGTGGAACTCATTCAGTTGAGTTTAGCAAATTCATCTGGACTAAGTGAATCCGATAAAAATAACGATTCCGAAGGATGGAACCGTGGGATCTTAACCGTGTTGTTATAATCAACTTTAAGATTTGTTTTAATTAAAACATAAAAAACACTTGGAAATTAAGACCTTCTCTAAACCGAACGCTTCTCTCATCTCCCGATTTATGACTTCTAAAACTAAACCTTTGCAACAACAAGGAGCTCGGAGCATGGTGGGCGAAGACGGCCATCGTCATCAAGCAAAACCCGAGTCTACTTCGACAAAACTTTCTTAGAATTAAATAACCAAGCCATAGGACTTCGAGGTAGTTTGCCTGGTGCAACATAAATCCTCAACTCTTCATTAGGCATTTGCATGAGCATGTCATGTAAATTAAGCCCTAACCGATCTTAGGATTCCGAGGTAGTCGTCCGATACGACATAAACCCTCACATCTTCGAGGCTATTTGTGTGATCGCATCATACGAATATAAGTCCTAATTAATTAAAAAATTGGCAAGATTGAAACATTAAATAAACATTAGGGCTTTCCTAAATTCAAGCCAAACAATAGGATAGTCGGGAAATTACCGAAGTTCGCTTCGAATTATTGATTTCTCCTACCTTTCTTCCTTTGAATTCCCAAAATAAAATTGTTCCAAATTTGATCCATTCCCTATTGAAATTCCAAAATTCAATCCCTTGAAAACTTAAACTTTGAAATTCTTGAGAGCGATAACTATCGATTATTATCGAGAGTTTTCTTAGGTGATTCCCGTCACTTAAGATGTAATTAACTATAGGGGCTTGCCCTTATAGGAATTTTAAGAACCTGAGTAATATAAACCTCGTTTAATGTTTTCATATTAAATAGGGAATTTGTCGGCTTATAAAATTGGTTCGCGGACCAAACGGATGTCACAAATCTCCTAGTTTATTTAATCGAGCCCCATCACCAAGCAAGTGTGTCTATTCTTCGGGATAGATACACGGTCTGTGTGCGGTGCTCGTTTATATAAACTATTCGGGATGTGAGATTAGTTTGATTTCATGTCTTAAAATCTTCAAATTTAAAAAATTATTTTTCAAAATCAAATACTACTTTTCAAATTATTTATTTAAATTAAATCTAAAATTCGCCGACAACTTCTGTGACGACCCCTTTTTTTAAAATACAACACACAAACCTAAAAATATGCCGACAATTTCTGGCGACTCCGCTGGGGATAATTCCTCTCTCCATTTTTAATCAGATAGTTCTGCTTTCAAAAATCGGTAGTGTATCCATGTCCCTAGTGGATCAAACTACCCTTCTTTACGTTGGAATACTATGTTCATTTCTACCTTGAACGAGTATAGCCAACATTCTCTCGGATTTAGGAGTCTCTGTTTAGACACCTCTAAACAGAGAGGTTCCGAGATCCTTTTGCCTCTTTTCTGAGGTAGGGTGGACCCCCAATAAGTGTTAGTTTAGGAGCTGTCCTTCGAGTCAAGAAGTCTTGCATAAGTCTTTCTTTTCCCTTCCAATTCTGAATCGGATTCCTTACCTTCTCTACACCTTTGAACATTCTGTTCCTAATAAACAAACCCTCTAATGAATGACTCTTTTAACAAATAACTCCTTCTTATAAATACATGAACAAGAATGTGTTCGGACTCTTTTCGATTCCTTTCTTTTCATCCCGATGAGAAGAAGCATAACTTGGGACCGACAATCGAATCTACCCCGCGAAATGGAAGCCCCAAAGCTGATTTTCTCCTTCACCAATGGACTGGACTTCGCTGTTTACAAGGATGAGCTGCCCGACAATGGGATCATCCGGTTTGGACAAGGATTCGAGAACAAAAATGTCAAGATCACTGACGTCACCCTTTTCGCACTGACAGACAAAGTATTTGAAACTGAAAGACCTTTGATCGAGTTCAACCTTAAGTCAACTCAAGAGTTTCCTCCCCTGCAAAAGGGTTCCAGCTGAGAGGAATACTACTGTCCATAGGAGGACCGTTATCTCTACCCCCACTGGTCTAGTCATCTCTGCACCTACCTCGGCTTCCGCCAAACTGAAGGGGAAGGAAGTTCAAATTTGTAACGAGCATGTTACCATGGAGGGTACAGATTTCCGTGCAAGACCTTCTGTTTTTGAAATTGGGTCCAGCTCAAGAGTTCCACCCCTAACACGGACTCGGAGAAGAAACGGAGGTAGGAAGATCGCGGAAAGGCCAGAGCTGCTGAAGTCGCTTTCTTAGAAGAAATCCCTGAGTACACACCACTACCTGAGTACATACCATTGCCTGAGTATACACCGCTTTTGGAAGGAAGTAGATTCCATCCCCTTTCCGCCGTAGCTGACGAGGAAAATGTCCGCAGGATTGCTTCCACATTACCTCGACCCGCATACTATAGCGACAGTTGAAAGAAAAGGGCTAGGATTACACCATTTGCCCGACTACAAACTGTGATAGAGAAGTTAGCAAAGAAAGAGAAATGCTCTGTATCGGAGATTTTAAGGAGGATAGGACGGGTACCGGTCAAATCCCGTCTTGGGCCACGAGTAGAACCTGCTATCGCTGCAGAAGAGTCGAATAAGAAGATGAAGGCTAGTCCACCTGTTGTTGTTTCAGGTTTACGGATCGGGGAGGATACCACCTTCCAGACATTCGGCCGACGGACCATCCGGTCCTAGGCCTTCGCCGCTAGAAGGATGGTATGGCGTCCCACTACCGGCCAATTAAGACCGAAACAGCCGACTCGAGAAGGAAAGTCTCGTCGGAGACTCGAGTCCGAAGAAAGCGCCACCGCAATGAAGGGGACTCCCAAAAGGAAACCCGACGACCATCGCATGATAACCGCACGAAAAAGACCATTGGAAGACGCTATGGAAAAGCTAAGAACCGATATTCAGCGATTAGCAAGAGAAAGAGAAGAAAAATTCGGAGATGAAGTCGACTCGTCGAATTCATGGATGATGAATATGCGAAATTAACATGGTTGAAACACGAGCATCGTCGGCTTCGTAAGGTGCTCCCGAGCATGTGGAAAGAGATGAACCGGAAGCATTAAGAGCACAAATTCGAGAAAAGAGGATACAATCTCTCAATCGGCGAAAAGAATGGAAGAGATGGCTGCAGCCCTAGCCACTCTTCAGAGTCAAGTTCAATCCCCAAGAGAAACGCCTCCAGAAGTTATTCATATTACAGACGGAGGAAAAGAGATTACATCTGTTAACGGAGACGATAAGCCAAAGAATGATTCTACCCAGAACATGATTCCGGAAAAGGATATCAAGAGCATGGTGGAACAGCAGGTGCGAGAAGCATTGGCACAATCAAAGAGCGGGACATCCATTCGGACGGGTAGACCTTACCCCGAAGAATTCGACGATGTCCAATATCCGAAAGGCTTTGTACCACCTCTGTTCAAGACCTTTGATGGAACTGGAAACCCTCGGCAGCATGTTGCACATTTTCGTGCCAGTTGTTGCAATGCCGTCGGAAGTGATGCTTTACTCTTCAGACAATTTGTCAGCAGCCTATCAGGGATCACCTTTGATTGGTATGCGGAATTACCAAATGGTTCGGTGAAGACATTTTTAGAATTAGAGAACCTCTTCATCAAGTGATTTGCCGGAGCTCAGCACCACATCACTATAGGTGATTTAGTGGTAGAGAAGCAGAAGCCGAACGAAACTTTGGTGGATTACATACTTCGATGGAGGAATCTAAGTATGAAGTGTGAGCCACAGCTACAAGAACAGCATGCGATCGGCATTTTACTTAAGAGCATTCATGGCCCGATAAGCACTTCTCCTCAAGGGATTTACTATTAAGACTTTCGAGAAGTTGTTAAGCAAGGCCGGAAGCTTGCAAGAGGAGGCGAAGCAATTAAGTTTCATCGACAAAACGGACAAACGAAACCCGTGAAAACTTTTGAAAAGAAGTCCGGATCATTGCAGCGAGTCGATAAAGGCAAGCGACCAATACAAATACCGTCGAACGGCCGCAAAGCAACCTCAACGGAATTACCAAGCAACCCCGACCCAGCTATCGATCATCTCAACAAGTATGAACAACCGCCTCATCCACAACGTACGTTGAGGGAGCTTCGAGCGAGGAGTATCCGTTCAAGAATGAGGCGATGCCGAAAATGTTTCGCGATCGATGAAGACTCCGGATTTCCAGTCGCTGAGCCCAAGAGACCAGAAGAAGTCGACAAGAAAGGAGATCCCAACTTTTGCCCTTACCACGGGATGCTTGGACACAAGATAGAAGATTGTATTACCTTCAAAAGTTGGCTCAACGACAATCTTCGAAAAGGGAACATAACAATCCCGAAGGAATACATGAAGGAACCCTAGAAAGGAGGTTTCGTCAATGTTATCTCGACGGATCTCATTGTTCCGATAGATCCCTATGCGACTGATGGTGGATGGACTACCGCTTGGACAAAGTCTTCGAAGAAGATTTTGGATCGCAACCAAACCACTTCGGTGCGAGCCTCAATTCCGAGTTTGAAACCTGTCAAGTCGGCATTATCACTTGCGATAGAAGAACCACCTTAACAAGAGACGATTGAAGAAAAGAAGAAAATTGATGAAGAAGAGAAGACCGAGGCTCTTAAGGCTAGACTAGGGGCCGCTTATCCTAGGATAGTTGTTTCGATTCGGGGAGAAATCCCTCGAACCTCTGACTCTGTATGATTATTTGCTCACTCCGGTGGGATCTTATAATGATGAGGGTTATGGCGTTGGCTACGTTTTGACTGTTTCTAACGATTACATAACTAGCGACAATCAACCTAATCCGGACGTCTATTCTGATACAAATAACAATTCTCAAATCATACACAATCTCGACGATCACAATGACAAAGAAGACATCCACCAAGGAGGCTACGAGAGTTCAATAAGCAACGAATCTATTTACGAGTTTCGAGGAGCTCCAATCACAATAGAGTTAGAGCCTTCAGATTCCGAAGCTAATCCCGAAGAAACTGTCATTCCGATTCAGAAGGAAACATCAGCAAACTCAATACTAGATTCAGAAGAAATCACAGAAGTCAACTTAAGAAGTGGAAGAGTTCTACCTCCGAGAATGGGTCCAAAGGACAAAGGAAAATAGGTGGTTGTTCAGGAAGAACCAAACCCGGCAGAAGAAATACCCATTCGGGAAGAAAACGAGACACATGAAAATAAAGTGGACTACAACGTGCTAGCCCATCTTAGGAAACTACCAGCCAAACTGAGCATCTACAACGCTCTCATCTTATCAAAGGAGATGAGAGAAGCTCGATCAAGGCCTTACTTGATCCCGAAATTTGCTTAGCTCAAATGGCCGGAGATTCCTTAGATGAGGTTTGCTCGTTAAAGGAACAACGAGGTGTTACCTTCACGGACAATGACCTACTACTTGGGACGACGAGACCACAACCGACCGTTGTACATTTCGATTACTAATTGGGAAGTTTACACTCTCCAGAGTATTGGTGGATCCAGGAGCATCAATCAATATAATGAATCTTCGAACGCTAGCATACATGGAAATTTATGCTCGCGAGCTCGAAGCGGACAAAATGTTATTAAGAGGATTCAACCAGAAAGGAGAAAGAGCCCTCGGCTCAATAACACTGCTAATGAAGACCGGTGACTTAGCAAAGAAAACCGCGAAATTTCACATAATTGATTCAGAAACGTCGTTCAACGCTCTACTGGACCGACCATGGATACATGAAAATCGGATTATACCATCATCTCTACATCAGTGCATCAAATACTACGATGGAGGGGAACAGTGCATCAAAGGTGACTTACAACCATTCTCCGTACATGAAATTGGAATCCATGAAGATGCAGCTTATTATGCACCTCCGAAGAAAACAATCTTCTCCAGAGATACAAAAACGAATGAAGCAAAGGAAGTTCGGGACGACGAAGAGCCTGAAGTTCTAGTCCAACAGTCACTCACCACTCCAGAGGTCGCAGTCCATAAGCTAGGAGTGGATCCTGCTTCTGTTCCAGTCAGACAAGGTTCCAGAAGAATGCGTCTAGAAATCGAACAGCAAGTCATAGCTGAAGTTAAAAAGCTAATAGACACTAAATTTGTCCATGAAGAACAATACCCGACTTGGTTAGCCAATGTGGTACCAGATCGAGAAGAAGAATGGTCGGATCGAATTTGTGTGGATTTCGTAGATTTAAACAAGGCATGTCCAAAAGATGAATTCCCTCTACCGATGCCGAATTAATGATCGACGTTGCTTCAACACATGAAATATTCTCATTCATGGATGGGTCTTCGGGATACAACCGGATAAAAATGGCTCCGGAAGATGAAAAACTTACGAGCATTCGTAACGTCGATCGGAGTATATTGCTACACAGTGATGCCATTCGGACCGAAGAACGCAGGAGCAACTTACCGAGAGCTATGACAAGAATTTTCGATGATCTCATCCACAATCAAGTCGAATGCTACGTGGATGATGTGGTCATCAAAAGCAAAGTAAAGGAAAACCACTCAGTATGATTTGAGAATTGTTTTCGAACGATTAAGACAATTTAACCTTAAGATGAATCCATTAAAATGCGCCTTCGGCGTCGCCTCCGGGAAATTCTTAGGATTCGTTGTCCGACATCGTGGAATTGAAATCAACCCAGAAAAGATTAAAGCTATCTTATAAATGCCACTTCCTAGAACCTTAAAACAACTACGATCTTTTCGAGGGAAGTTGGCATATCTTCGACGCTTTATCTCGAACTTGTCGGAGTAGGTGTCGGCCTTTCTCGGCATTAGTTAGAAAGGACGCCAAATTTATTTGGGAAGAGAAATGCCAGAGGGCCTTCGAGGACATTAAACAATATTTAATGACACCTCCTGTCTTAGCAGCCCTAGTCTCAGGTAGGCCGTTGATACTTTATACCGCGGCTTTAGACGACTCTCTCGGAGCCTCGTTAGCTTGTGTCAATGATGAGGGTAAAGAAAATGCCCTTTACTACCTAAGCCGTCGTTTACTTCTAACGGAAATAAAGTATCCTCCAATTGAAAAGCATTGTTTGGCTCTGATCTTCGCAGCTCAAAAGCGCAGGCACTACATGCTTTCTCATAAGGTCAACCTTATCTCGAAATTTAATCCATTGCAATACTTGATGACCCGTCCGACGCTTTCTGGCAGACTTGCGGGGTGGTCAATGATATTATTGCAATTCGATATAACTTTCGTGCCTCTTCGTGCCGTAAAGGGACAAGTCCTAGCAGACTTCCTCACGAAGACACCCTTTGCGGCGGAATCTCCTCTCGATGACGACTTGCCAAATGAACAAATAATGATCTTAGAAGACCCCGATGATCGACGTTGGGAATTATATTTCGACGGAGCATCTTCAAGCACACAAAGATGAAGAATCGCAAGTGATAAGTACCCGGTAAGGCGGGAATCGGACTAATCTTTATAACACCGGAGCGGGGGATGTTAAGATACTCCTACCACTTAACGAGCCATGTACAAACAACGAGCGAATACGAAGCTCTCGTAACGGACCGGAATTAACTATTCAAATGGGGATAACAAACATCAACATCTACGGGGATTCACAGTTAATCATTCAACGGATCGCCGGAAAATACGAAATTTTAAAGCCAAGACTCGAGCAATACTTCCGAAGATGCCATGAAACTGTTGGAACAAATTCCAAATGTGACGATCTACAAAATTCCCGAAAAGAAAACGCTTTAGCGAGATGCGTTAGCTCGCCTCGCAAAAGAATTTGCCGCTTGCAAGATGAATCGATGGAAGTGTCGGTTCACGGACGCCGGGTCCTATCATAGCTCGACATAGACACAATACACAAATCGAAAAAGAAGAAGAATCGGTTGCAACAGTGACGGAAAACACCGAAGATTGGCGACAACCATTAATAGTACTACACCGCAAACGAGGAAAACTACCGGACGATAGGTCGTTAGCCCATCGGATCAAGAAAAGAACCGTGTCCTACGCATTCATAAACAACACGTTATACGAAAGGTCTTTCGATCAAATGTGGCTAAGATGCCTAAGCGGGTCCGAGGCCCGTGAAATTGTTAAAGAGGTGCATTCGGGACTCCGTGGCGCTCACCGATCGGGTCCGAAGATGAAAATGAAAATTAAAAGACTAGGGTACTACTGGCCTTCGATGATGACCGACTGCATGAAAATCGCCAAGAGCTGTCACCAATGCCAAGTGTACGGAGTGGTTCTACACCAACCTCCAAATGTGCTATATCTGACAATTGCGTCATGGCCATTTGAATGTTGGGGCACAGATATAGTGGGTCCAATAGAACCACCATCTTCAAAAGGACATCGCTTCATTCTTGCGGCTACAGATTACTTTTCCAAGTAGGCAGAGGCAGTTCCACTCAAAGAAGTGAAAGCACACCACGTGCTGCAGTTTTTCAAGAACCAAGTTGTCTACCGTTTCGGAGTGTCGCGCAGGATTATCTCAGATAATGGGTCAGCATTCAGAAGCACGCAAATCAACAATTTTGTCGGGAGACACGGAATCGTCCGGCGGAATTCAACAATTTACTACCCAAGAGCAAACGGCTCGTCGAGGCTTTTAATAAAACTCTCGTTCAAATTTTAAAGAAAACTTTGGACGATAATAAGAGAAATTGGCACGAGAAGTTATTAGAAGCCTTATGGGCCTACCGGACAACCTTCGAACTCCTACTCAAGCTACACCTTACGCTCCGGTGTATGGGTCCGAGGCGAGTGTTACCCTTAGAGGTCCAACTTCCTTCACTCGAATTGCGGTTGCAAACAAAATCACGACATAAGAGAATGCCAAATTACGACTAGAATAATTGGAAAGCCCGGAAGGAAAAGACTTGCGACACGACAGGAATTTAGAACTATACCAAGCTAAGATGGTTCAAGCCCATGACGGATCGGGTCCGCCAAGAACCTTCAAAGTTGGTGACTTAGTTCTCGTTCTCAAGAGACTCATCCTTGCACACCGCAAGATAGGAGGAAAATTTGAACCTACTTGGGAAGGGCCGTTTGTGGTTGAGGCAGTCTACTCAGGAGGCTCCTACCTGCTAGTAAATTGCCAAGGAGAACGACATATGCTTCTGATCAACGGACGATACTTGAAAAAGTATTACGCTACTCGATGTTTCGAAAGAATGAATTTTTCATCCCTAGAAGCACGGGTGAAGTAATTACTTATGACTCGAGTCCGAACCCAAAAATAATAAAAAATGTGCTAAAATAAATAAAATTGTGATAATAAAGTTTTCCTTGTTTTCTCTTCCATATCAAAATCTCTTTCCTGATCTTATCCCACTTCATTCTTGTTAAATTTAAAAATACAAAAGTAATAATAAAAAAGAAAACTTTGTCTTTAATAAACATTTTCTTAATGTTCTTGTTCTTAGTACAGCCCCTGATCCTTTTCCTTGTCTTTTCGCAGGGAAATGTCGAACGGTCGGTTGGTCCTGAACTTTAGAAATGGCGTAAGCCTTGCACTCGATGAAAAGAGGGTGAAAGATGGAGCGATAATAGAGATTGACTCGGACTTCGCACCGGCGAGGCTCGCAATACGAGGAAGGTGACCGGGTCCCGATCGACCGAGAGGAACCGCCCGATCGGACAAGTAATGAAAGTGGGTGGCCCAAGCCACCAATCCAGCAGCAAGAAAAGGAAAACAAACACTGAAGAAGACAAGAAAATCAAGTCTGTAGTCGCTATAGCAGAGGGCAGGCTTGTCAGCGCCGCGCCCACAGAAATTCAGGAAGTACGAAGAGCTACTCTCACAACAAATCAACGAAGAAATAAAAATCGTCGCATCCGCAAGATGTTAACTAAACTAGCAGCGGACCAGCGCGACGAGACAGTCGCTACTACCAGTACATATACTTCAAGGATACCGGTTAGCCAGGAACCTGAAGAAAGGAGGCCGACTCCGAGGATAACGAGAAGAGACCAGGGAAATCTCAAGAAGATCGGAAGAAGGAAGGCTACCACGCCACCGGATAAAGCCACCGCAATGCATAACCTTGTTGCAGAAGCAACCTCGGAGGATGTCCCGACGGAGACCATCCCCGAGGAGCCGAGGTATGCAGGAGAATGCGAAGGGATTGAGCCATATATCCCACAGTACGTCACCAGGCCTCGCCATTTTCAGATTATTCCAGAATACGAGCTAGAAAGAATGCAGAATGTCGAGAAGAAAACTTTTGAATACTTCGAGAGAAGCAGAGGCAGGAGGATCAATATACTAGAAGGCCTCGAGCTACATACAGACGTGTTCTCAGAATACGAACAACAACAAATCGTGGACTACATCCAGGATTTGAAAAGGATGGGTCGAGCAGGCCGCCTAAGAGAAAACACTTACTCGGAACCCCGGAGATGGATGTCAGGGAAAGGAAGAATTACAATACAATGTGGATGCTGCTACAACTTCGCAGAAGACAGGAAGGGAAACCCACCGGGATACTCCGTCATGGCAAGGTAGATCCAATGTCATTAGTCATCAAAAGGATGGTAAAGAGAATGATAACATGGAGGGTACTGCCGACGGATCGCATACCCGACGGTTGCATCATTAACATTTACAAGAAGGGTGATCGCATACCCCCGCACATAGATCACCACGACTTTGTCGGACCTTTACGCACAGCTTCTTTTCGAACGAGTGTAATATCATGTTCGAATCCGACCTTTGGATAGCGAGCCCGAGTGAGTTCCGAGGGCCGATAAAGATACCATTACCGGTAGGTTCCGTCATGATACTAAAGGGCGATGGAGCGAGATGTCGCTAAACATTGCATACCGGAGTACCAATGAAGCGGATCTCGGTTACTTTCGAAGGATGGATGACGGAAAGCACCTTACCACTTTCGACCAAACCCGTAGCTAGAGAGCCTCCGGCCTTACGAGTCGCGAGTTACATGGAAAATATCACACCTCCAACGTACATCCATACGGCATCCTTGCCAAGGATGGCTTGGAAGGTGATGTTATTGACCATGTACCTCACTATTCAGACATGGATTTTTGACAGATGCCTTTTGGATGGATCGACAAAGATCATACATAGTCAGTTTTGAGTCTACATGGATTGTATGAGATGTATTCCAGATCGAGTTGTATGATGTATCTTCAACATGATTGGAATGAAAGTGACCATGTCACATTTTTGGCCTTCACCTCTTTTAGTGCAAGTTGATCGGGAAACGCCATTAAAGTTAAATGAACTTCGAACAAAGAACAGAAAAGAAACAAAAAGAATAAAAGAAAACTTTCCTTAAAAATCTAAAAAATGATGAACGCCAAATTCACATGAACATTAAATGAACGATAAATCATTAAGAGACAAACAAAATGAACACAAATTTTAAAATCAAATTCAAATTCAACCTTCCAATTTTCAAATCAAATCTCAATCAAATTCAAATTCAACCTTTCAGATCTTAAATCAAATCTCAATCAAATTCAAACTCAACCTTCCAAATCTGAAATCCAATCCGTTCTACTCTCTCCTTTGTCTTGGATGGAAGCGGTCGATTCCATTGACACGGAGCCGCGAAGTTTTTGATTCGGATCTAGTGGCGAGGAATTGTATCCAATCCAAACCAGCAACTTTCGATCAACTCCTTTGAATGGGATATGTAGCATCTACATATTCCCTCCTAATCTGTTTCTTTCCACAAAAATCTTTTACAACATTCATGAAATTCTCGAAACACCAAAATTTCACACTTTTCAAATCAACACTACAAATCTTTGCAAAATCAATTACCATCAAAAATCAAATTCTTGGGGTTGAGGATTTTACATCCGAGACTGCATTGCTTTAGGTTCTTTCCCTATCGCAATGAAATACATCAAAAATCAAATTCTTGTGGTTGAGGATTTTACATCCGAGACTGCATTGCTTTAGGTTCTTTCCCTATCGCAATGAAATACATCAAAATCAAATTCTTGGGGTTGAGAATTTTACATCCGAGACTGCATTGCTTTAGGTTCTTTCCCTATCGCAATGAAATACATCAAAAAATCAAATTCTTGGGGTTGAGGATTTTACATCCGAGACCGCATCGCTTTAGGTTCTTCCCCTATCGCAATGAAATACATCAAAATCAAATTCTTGGGGTTGAGGACTTTACATCCGAGACCGCATTGCTTTAGGTTCTTTCCCTATCACAATGAAATACATCAAAATCAAATTCTTGGGGTTGAGGATTTTACATCCGAGACCGCATCGCTTTAGGTTCTTTCTCTATCGCAATGAAATACATCAAAATCAAACTTTTGGGGTTGAGGATTTTACATCCGAGATCGCATTGCTTTAGGTTCTTTCCCTATCGCAATGAAATACATCAAAATCAAACTTTTGAGGTTGAGGATTTTACATCCAATACCGCATTGCTTTAGGTTCTCTCCCTATTGCAATGAAGCACACCAAATCAAACTTTTGAGGTTAAGGATTTTACATCCAATACCGCATTGCTCTGAGTTCTTTCCTCATTGTAATGGTTCAATCCAATCAATTCAATTTTCTTTTGAGGTTGAAGATGTTACATCTAAAACCACAAAATTCCAATTTTCATTTCAAGTTCAAATCCCTTCAAATTAATTTTAACAAAACTTCAATCTAAATTAAAACTCAAGCTAAAATCTGAACTTACACATCAAAATTTAAACTGAAACAACTGAAATCTAAATTGAATTCCCCCAGATCATGTGATTTGGGATTCACCTCCTTTTCCTTTCCTCAGCGAGAGTTCAGGAATCTCCAATCTCAAAGATATACTTGACACTCCCCAGGTGAAACTCTTCTACTTCGTCCTAAGTTTGTCACTTGGACATCCGTGTTAGTTTTGTTGATCGCTTCGGTCAACGCCAATACGCGCGCTGTGCTTGGTTAGCACACCACACCTGATCGGGGTCCATTTGTTGACCTCATTTTTGATGAGGTCTTCTCTTCTTCTCTTTAGTACTTAGGATCTAGCCTTAGGCTTTTCCTTTCGACTATCTTAGAGGACTAGAATTGGGACCCACCACTTAGAAATTCAAACCACTTCATAACTCCTCGCAAACTCCACAAACTTGATTGTAGACCCCTAATCACCTAGAGGGTTGAAATCAAATGTGGAAGTTTAAAGGATGAGTTCCTATAGGACACTTTGGCCTTAGGACTGCCCTGGGTGGCCTGGTCGGTGAAGGGTTGACTTGCACACACTACACCTACACACTACACTTTCACACACTTCCTAAAAACACACCCACACCTAACTTGGCCTCCTGACTCATGAAGGTGATTCACGTGGATGGTCCTTAACCCCTAAGCCCTTGGCTAAGAGGGTTAGGAACAACATAGTGAATGCCTCAAATAAGTTCTCTCATGGCTTATATATGCTTAACATGGCTTCATGGCTCAACCAAAATGATTTCATTCCACTTAAATTTACCCAATCTTCAATTTTCCAAATTTTCAATTTTTGACCCCAGGGACCCTACACCCGCCTAGCCTGCCCAAAACCCTTGAAATTACCCAAATCCTCCAAAATTTCCAAATCACCCAAAATTCCCCAAAACCATTCCTAAACATTTCCTCGCCAATCAAATTGATCATCCATAGCCAAAAATACCAAAAATTCCAAAAATACCCCCCAATACCCTCCAAATACCCAAAATGCCCCTCTTAGCCAAAAAATCCAAAAATTCAGAAAATTCCCAAAAAATTCCAGAAAATCCCAAATATTTCCAATTTCATTTTTTCTAACTACACCATGGGCCAATTTTGTCAATTTACCCCACTTTTATTAAAATCTCCAACTTGACCCATTTTTAACCCAAAGTGAACCCAATGTCAAACCAAACCTACCCAATTGACCCACATTCTGGTCCAATTCAACTCTAAACTTCAATTCAACATCCCCAACACCAATCTAGACCAAATCCAAGCCCAATTTGATTGGCATTTGAATCCAATTTTACTTTTGACCTTAAAGCCCAATTTGGACCCATGACCCAAACTTAGCTCAAACTCACCCAATTCAACTCCAATTAACCCCAAACCTTTTCTAAACCTTCCTTAACATCCCCACAAACAAAACACTAACATAATTTGCCCAAAATTTAGACCCAAACCCCACTCAAATTCAACCCAAAGCTAAAAGACCCAATCTTGACCTAAACCCAAACCTAACCCAAATAAGCCCAAACCCCAAAATCAAAACCCAACCAAAGTCAAAACCTCTTTGAAACACTCCCATAAACATTTCCCAACATTAATTTTACAACAATTTCAACCCTAGCCCAACATTGGCCCAAGTTAGCCCAATTTGATCTACATTAACCCCTTTACCAAAGAAGCCTAAATCCAACCCAATTCAAACCCAAATCACTCCAAACTTGTTTCAAATCAATCATGACACATCCTTAGACAAAACTCAACATTTATTTGGCATGGCCCATTGCAAATTTTTCTATTCAAAAGCCCATTTTCTAACCTAAAAGCCCACTCCCTTAAACCTTCCTAAAAGCCCACCTTTACCAAATTTTAAAAGCCCAAAGTCCATTTCCAAGCCCACATGAAACATTTTCTTCATCATTCCTTTGATAATCCTATTTGACCAAAGTCTTAAACCATCATGAAATCAACCCATTTGTAGCATCATGACAAATCCCATCAATGGAATCCAAAGTTTTCAAAATTCCAAATAACCCTTTTCCATGCAAGTGAGCCAACCTTTTCCCCAAGCCATGAGCAAGCCAAATGAAGTCATGGAGCCATGCATAAGCCATATGCAAGCCATGGGGAGCCCTTTCCACCTCACCATGCCACTTATGGCAAGGGGAGCCCTTTCCACCTCACCATGCCACTTATGGCAAGGAGAGGGGAGCCTTTCTTAAGCCTTCACTAAACCTTTTTTAACCCCATTCATGATACACTTTAACCAAAATTGGCCACCTCACCTTGGATGGGGACTTCACCACATATGTGAGGCTGACCCAAATGATCTCACATCAGCCCAAATCAAGCCTTGGTGAGTGAACCAAGCCAAAACCATGAATTGACCCAAATTGGACCAAAAATGCTCCTTACACCCATGCCATTTAAATCCTTGACTTTACACATGGCATAACCAAATTGATTGCACCAAGATCAAGCTCAATCATGTGAGTTTTCCTCAGCCAAAAAACTTTGATGAATGAACCAAGCCAACCCTCATGGCCACCCAAGCTCCACCATAACCTTCCTTATTTAAACCCCACCTCCATGACCAAGTGGAAGAGATGCAAAGATTACCTTGGGTAAACTCTACCAAATTGTTCCCAAAGCTTCTCCAAGCACTCCTAAGCTCAATCCAATCATTTCCAATTGAGGCCTCACCTCTTGGACAAAGGTATCAAATTTTTTCTCCTCCAACCGAGCATGTTTTAATTTTCTGTAATTATTCACATGTTTTAAGTATATCATCACCGTATAGATGTGTGCTACTCGATTAGATGATCATTTTAAAAAAAAATCATTCAATTTCGTTGAGAATCGAGGGAGATATCAAGGTTTGAAGTTGGACGGTTTTGGGTGAATAGAGCTAGGGAGAGAAGCGAGCAGCCGTCCGATCGGGCGTGTATCCAACGGACGGCGCCGATGGAGTTGGACGGTAGCTGCATCCATGAACGGAACCGCGCCAGCCAATCGGGGAGCGACACGTGGCGATTGAGCGGAAAAATGAAATATTTTATTTATTTTTGACCCTAAACTTCAAAAATGCATAACTTTGTGTAGAAAAATCATAAAAATAAAATAAAAATACCCTCTTGCTCGGTGAACGAGAGGAGAATAATGTGGAAAAGAAATCATTTAATTTCATTGAGTATTTGATTTTGAATAATTTATTTACTCTCTGCACATTTTCAATTCTCCATGCATGTATACAATTCACCAGTGGCATGAGACCATAGGGCTTTTGAAGCCTCTGAATTTGGGAACATTCTCAGAATTTTCCAAAGTTAGAGGCCATCCCTATGAAGAGTTATTGATTTTTCAACTCTAGGTTGCTAGTTTGAGTATTTTAATTCCAATAATTAGCATATTGTGAAATAAATTCTAGGAAAATTTGGTAATGTTTATTATGACCAGAGGACCCTAGGAAAAATAGGTTTTGAGTTAACTCACTTGGAATTACCCTAATTGGCTTAAACACCCAAAATGGAGTTTTAATTAATTAGAGCTAATCATACATCAAATTGACTTGAAATCAATCCTCCACTGACCTTTAGGATCAGAGGAACCCACCATAAAAGTTTGAAGTCAATTGGACTTGGTTAGCCCTATCAAATGGGTTGATTAAGCCATTTAGCTAAAATTAAACTTAAAAATTTCATAACTTTCAAAATGCTTTTCAAAAATTCACAAAATTGGTTTTGGAGCCTCTCTGATATCAGGGAAATTTAAGAAAATTAAAATTGCAATTTTCTAAAAAAGTTGATTTTTTGCATTATTTTAATATTTTTAATAATTAAAAAATAATAAAAATCACAAAAATAATAAAAACCACCAAAATGTCACATTTTGAATTTTAATCACTTAGGAACAAACCCCATATTTTTCTTAGGTCTCTAGGATGAGATATTAAATTTTAAAGCCCTAGGGTAATTTTAAAATTAAAAAAAAATGTATTTTCTAGCATTTCCACTAAAATAATTCTAATAAATCAAAGAAAAATCAGAAAATTGTAAAAATTAGTTCTCTTATTTCCTTGATATCAGAGAGATTTTTGAAAAATATAAAATTCATTTTTCAATCTTTATTTTATTTTTAAATTAATTAATACTCCAAAACTCAAAATAATTATAATAAAAATAATATAATTCAAAAAATCACCAAAATTGGTCCAGGTGGTTCTCTAGTCATTAGGAATGTCTTATAATTTTCTTAAGGATAGAAACTTTCCCTTGGTCATGTGATTGAATTTTCCTTGGAAATCCCTATTTTCTACAAAAAATAATTATATAAATAAATTAAATACAGAAAAATCACATTTTCTCCTCTAATGTCTTTATTGACATGTGAGTGAAGCCACATAAAAATTTCAAATTCATTTAAGCTCAATTTAGTGAGTTATGAAATTATTAAGCTTGAAGGGCAAAATGGTAATTAAAATTTTAATCCTTAATTAAAACTTTAGGCTTAATAAAATGAAAGAGTAAAATATTTGATCCTAATATGATTTGGATGATTGAAATTTAAATAATTAAAGAGTAGAAACCTACTAAACAATTTGAAAATAATTAAAATAAAACCTTAATTAAATAATTAAATAAATTTGGAAGAATAATAAAATTGGAATTATTAAAAATAGGGATATTATTAGGAAGAGATTTGTTCTTTAATTTAAGAATCCCTAAATTAATCACCTCAATAATATTTAATTCCTAATTAAAATGATAATCCAAATTTAAAATTTAAAATGCTAAAAGACTTAATCATTAAATTAAATTAAATTTGAATTATTTAAATTAAATCCTTTTAAAATTTCAATTAAATTAATACTTTAATAATTAAAATTAAATCATCTTTAAAACATAAAAAAATAAAATATTAGATTAAAATTAAAAATAAAATTAAATTAAAATTTAAATTAAATTAAAATCTAAAATAAAATAAAATTAAAATTTAATTAAATTTTAAATTAAATTAAATTAAATTAAAATTTAAATTAAATCAAATTAAATTAAATTAAATTAAAACACATTAAATTAAATTAAATTAAATTAAATTAAAACATATTAAATTAAATAAAAAATAAAAATAAAATCAAGTTTAAATTAAAATTAAATTAAAATTAAAACTAAACCAAATTAAATCAAATTAAAAAATTAAATTAAATTAAATTGAATTAAAAATAACATCACTTAAGACATAAAGAATTCAAAAAATAAATCTAAAACAACTTGAACACTATTCCAAACTTAAATCCATTAACTGAAATTAAATTAAATCATAAACCACTTGAACATCAATTTACCCTCAAAAGCTTTTGTTGTCATAACTCCTAAGCGGAGCGTTAAGTGAAGTGTTACTTCACTTATAGGATATTCAAATGTCCTAGTTCACTGAGCAAGATAACAAAACTTGAACTCCCGGACGATTAATTCATTTGTATAATTAAATTCTCGTGGACTTAAAATAATCCTAGAAATATTGAAAAGATGTTTAAGACTCGTCTTAAGCACTTCCTCGATATGATAGGATATTTATAAGAACAATTGAACTTAATTGTTCTTTGATGAAGAAAATCGTCCTCAAACCCAAAATACAAGAACCTAGACGTCATAGGAGGTGACTAGCTATAGGATTAGGAACTTGGTAGAAAACCATAACCCTTCCCTTAGCTTTACCTAGGAACTTGCTTTAAATGCTTAAATATTCTAATTGTGTTTTAAGTGCGGCTTGGGATGACGGGAAGACCCTCCAGTACGCTTTTATTTTATTGCAATTTATCTTATTGTAATTTATTTAATCGCATCGCACTTACCTTTCTTGCATGATAAACAACTCGTTGCATGAAAACCAAAACCTTTAGGGTAGTCCTAAAGCCGAAACCAAAACTAAATCAAAAGTCATTACAAGATAAAATTTACCGCCACAACATTTCAAAATATAAAACAACTCAAAATCTAATCACAAACAGAACAACAAAACTACAACTACAACTAAATTAAAACGTCTTGTTGGATGATCGGGAATACCTCGGATGATGTAACCTACGTGTTGCTAACGGGATTTCCACGGTCTAAATGAAAGTGTGGAACTCATTCGATTGAGTTTAGAAAATTCATCCGGACTAAGTGAATCCGATAAAAATAACGATGTCGGAAGGATGGAACCGTGGGATCTTAACCGTGTTGTTATAATCAACTTTAAGATTTGTTTTAATTAAAACATAAAAAACACTTGGAAATTAAGACCTTCTCTAAACCGAACGCTTCTCTCATCTCCCGATTTATGACTTCTAAAACTAAACCTTTGCAACAACAAGGAGCTCGGAGCATGGTGGGCAAGCACGGCCATCGTCATCAAGAAAACCCGAGTCTACTTCGAGCAAAACTTTCTTAGAATTAAATAACCAAGCCATAGGACTTCGAGGTAGTTTGCACAGTGCAACATAAATCCTCAACTCTTCGTTAGGCATTTGCATGATCATGTCATGTAAATTAAGCCCTAACCGATCTTAGGATTCCGAGGTAGTCGTCCGATACGACATAAACCCTCACATCTTCGAGGCTATTTGTGTGATCGCATCATACGAATATAAGTCCTAATTAATTAAAAAATTGGCAAGATTGAAACATTAAATAAACATTAGGGCTTTCCTAAATTCAAGCCAAACAATAGGATAGTCGGGAAATTACCGAAGTTCGCTTCGAATCTGTGATTTCTCCTACCTTTCTTCCTTTGAATTCCCAAAATAAAATTGTTCCAAATTTGATCCATTCCCTATTGAAATTCCAATATTCGGTCCCTCGAAAACTTAAACTTCGAAATTCTTGAAGCAGTAATCTACCGATTATTATCGAGAGTTTTCTTAGGTGATTCCCATCACTTAAGATGTAATTAACTATAGGGGCTTGCCCTTATAGGGAATTTTAAGAACCCGAGTAATATAAACCCTGTTTAATGTTTTCATATTAAGCGAGGGAACTTGTCGGCTTATAAAATTGGTTCGCGGACCAAACGGATGTCACAAACCTTTCTAGTTTATTTAATCGAGCCCCATCACCAAGCAGTGTGTCTATTCTTCGGGATAGATACACGGTTTGTGGTGCGGTGCTCGTTTATATAAACTATTCGGGATGTGAGATCAGTTTGATTTCATATCTTGAAATCTTCAAATTTAAAAAATTATTTTTCAAAATCAAATACTACTTTTCAAATTATTTATTTAAAATAAATCTAAAATTCGCCGACAACTTCTGTAGGCGCCCCTTTTTTTAAAATACAACACACAAACCTAAAAATATGCCGACAGGGAGTTGTTAGAGAAATCTATTCTAACATATCCTGGATTGAGACTGAGTATGTGCTTGCTAGAGGGAAGATGGTTGAGTTTACTCCTCAGCGCATCAACACTTTCTATCAGACTCGGGAACCATTCGTGTGTGAATACGAAAACTTTGACACTGGGAGGGAGAATATGAGAGAAGTTATTTCTTTTCTGGCTGACGGACGAGGAGAATGGAAAGTAAGTAAAAAATAGTTGATAAATTTCCCCGCCTCCACTTTGAATGTTACTTTAAAAGTTTGGCATTATTTCATTTCTGCAAGACTGTTACAATCTTATCACCAGAGCGAAGTTACTAGAGATAAAGCGATTCTGAACTACTGTATTCAGAAGATGAAAAAGATTGATATTGGAGCTATTTTTTACAAGAATATTCAGATGATTGCTAAAGGAGAAACCACCGGAGGATTAGGACATTCTGCTTTAGTTCATGCCCTCTGTGTTCAGTCTGGAGTGGAGTTCATTAGTTCTGAGGAAGTGGCTATACCATTAAGACCTATTACAAAGAATATTATCCGCACTTACGAGTCTCATGTGGGAACCAGAGTTGAGCGTAGGAGTACTGATATTCCTACTACTAGTTATGATGTTCCATCTACTTCTGAGCTGCCTACCTTATCTGATATTATTCTCTTCACAAGACTCTTGATGTTCCTTTGAAACTTTGTTTTCCACTAAATGACTCCTTAGGGGGTGGCGCCAAAATCTAAGAATTCACTCTCCTAAATTCTAATACAAACTATGATAAAGTAAAATGGAAAAGTAAGAAAAGTATGGCAAGAAGAAGACTCTCTTTCTTCCTCTCTCCCTTCATCCACTTCAAGCTTTTCTCCAACTTCTCCCGCCAATACTTCCTTTCAAAACTCTTCTCTTTCTTCTGATCTTCAAGTCTTCTTTTAATAATTTTCCAAAAGGTGTCTTCGTGTCTCTTCAAATCATATCCACATTCAACGAATTTACCAAGAGATACATCCATCCATTCAAACTTTAAAAGGATTTTGGCTCCAATGAGAAGTTAAAGAAGTTTAAACCAAAGGGTGCTTTAAAAACCCCTTCAAATTTGCGCCAAACATAATTCAAATTGCTTAGGTTAACTGCCGCCTGACGCTTAGCTGCCGAGACTAATTTAGCACACTTTTAATTTTTGCTCCAAATTTGATCCTTTTTTTGCTCATTTCATCACAATCATTCATTTTAATCATAGCCGCAAGAAAAACATGAAAATACATTCTCTTGAAGTGCAATATCATCAAAAATAAGTATAAAAATGTGCATAAAAATATTATATATTTTAGGTGTATCACACCACAATCATTCCCAAAACGTTAACGTGAATGACCTTCAGAGATTATAATGATGGTTGCTTCTAAATCAAAAAATGCAAAACAATGATCTTGAAGAGATACAAAAGAGATTCTTTTGCCAGTTAGATGTTGTATATCATTGGGAAACGACTGCACTGAATGAGACTTTGCTTCCCACATAAGACACCAAACTGATTCATACCGAAAGGTCCACGATAATAGAGTGATTATTTAATGTCACAATATTACACGAGAATTCAACATACACTCAGGTACATAAAGTGAAGTAAGCATGAGGAGATACTTTGATTTTTACGGGGAAAATCTTAGAATGGAGAAAAAATCACAAGGTTTAGCTCAGTTGAACTAATCCACTATGTAATGGTGAAAACATATGCCCGTTCTTCTCCAAGTTAGGGAGGATGAAATTATAATGTTAATGTACAATGATACTTCAACAATTTTGTCACTTCTTCTTTGAGTGGATTTCTCTGTAAGATGCTTTGTTACTATGTATAACATGTGAGGTTTCTACAACAATGTCATGATTCCACAATGAGCTTCATTGCGACGATTAGGGGGCAATCGATAGTGGTTGACAGTGACCGATGAGTCGTGCCCGATGGTGGTCAACTGTCACAAAAGTGGATGGTGTTCGCTAGACCTTCAAAGTGAAACATCGGGCATCGACTCCTCCAAATAACAATCCTCCTCCAGTTCAAGGTCTAGGTCCACTTTCATGAAGGAGATAAGACTCTATTAATAGAGTCTAGGAGAGGCCTCCCAATAAATAAGGAAAGAATCTGGACCACTCCATCGAACAACCGAAAGATATCCCCATGATCGAATGACATTCTGCGGACATTTGAGTGCTCCAACTGTGTTCGAATTACATGATCATAAGTTTGTTGAATTCGTTTGACACACTTGATTTGATTATAAGTTGGTCGTATTTGGAATTTGTTTGACATTTTAATTGGACGCTAGAAACTTTCAAATATGATTTAACGGTTAGATCCATGCTTAATTTGACATTGATTGGACAAAATTTAGTGTCATTGGTTCATCTCGTCGAATCGGTCAGTTTGACTATAAGTTTTTTGCAGTTGGAGTTCTTGATGATTTTTAATTGATGTTTGAACATTCTTTATTAAAAAAATGCTTCAGAATTCTGTCATGCCTCGAGATCCGTGATAAATGATGAAATTTTGTTATTGGTGTATCAATCATTACACTAAATTGATATGATATTAATTTCTCTAGTTTAAACTGATAAAAGTAAGCTCGAGCTCCAACCTGATTAATTAGTCAAGCTCAAGTTCAAATTGAGGGTGACTCAAGTTAAACTCGACTTCTTTATACCCGGACGAGCAGTTATAATTACTATCTTTAACCATCGACTATCATTATGGGCTAAATCAATTTATTTAATATTTAATAAAAAGAAGAATAAATTTTTAACATATAAAATATTTTTAATATTAAATATAAATAAAATAAAATAACATATCAAACAAAATATAAAATTTCCAACAAATCACAATAGAATATAAAAATATGAATGATAAATTTATTATATTTATTTGTTTGTGCCGTTAAGCTCACGTGGGTTCGATCGGAGCAGCTAGGCGCCATGGCGATTTATGATCATTATTTCGTCCGAATCTCCGAAATCCGAATAAGAGATTCCAAGCACCTTATACGGTGAACACTTGGCCCAATCTGTTGGCCTCTCTATCCATGGCGGTGGCGGCGTCGACGGCAACTTGGACGGCTGCACGGCTCACAGCCTCAGTCGGCGGCGCTGTCAATGTCTCGGCGAGGTCGGCGCTCCTCGTCAAGTTCCCATCCTTGGCTACAAAGAGAATTTCTCCTGCCGCCGTCCCCTTCCGGTCTCGCCGTAATCTATTAACCTGCACATCACTCTACAAGAACGATTTCAATGTCAAGGAGGAAGGCATGCCGGAAACCCTCGATTACCGCGCCTTCTTCATAGATTCGACTGGCAAGAAGGTTCCTTCTACTCCCCCGATGTTAAAAGAAAGTTGCAGGTTGAGGGTTTTAATCCGTGGTGGGAATGATTAGGTTTCACCGTGGCACGACATACCGCTGCATGTGGGGGACGGGGTGTTCAATTTTATTGTGGAGATCCCCAAGGACTCGAGTGCTAAGATGGAGGTCGCCACTGATGAGCCTTTCACCCCAATAAAGCAGGATATAAAGAAGGGAAAACTTAGATACTATCCGTAAGATGCTAATCTTTTGTTTGCTTGCTTTTCATGATCTGAAACATTCTTTTTTGTCTTTCTTTCTTTAATCACTTGATTTGCACCTGGGAATGCTATTTTAATAGAATATTTTTTAATGGTATGCGGTGGCTTTGGTTCTTGTACATAAAGAAGGTGCCAGAGTTAATTCCGAGATCTAATGATCCAGAAGGAAAGGATAAAACAAAAAATAGGATAAAACAAAAAATGGGCCTACTGACAGAAGATCATGAGGTCTACTTATCTCACTGAGTAAAACTGTCCAAACTAGGCTAGCAAGGCTAAAGATGATCGAACCACAAGATAGAACGAAGAGGAACAAAGGATAGAAGAATGAGGCACTAAGCCAACAATGAGATAAAAGTGTATCCGCGCTATCATTTGAGCGTCTACCCTAGGGAAGATTTGATTCGCTTGAATCTCCAACAAACCCAAGTATACCCAGATGCTCCTCATCAGGGGTAAATGATCAACAACCGAGTCATATCAAGCGATTGATCCATATTGTAAAGTTCAGCCGACCAAGCGGATCATAGAAGACCAAACTGATCTTGTCCACTTGAAGCCAATTAAAGCCTTAGCCGGCCGAGCCAATGAACAGCCAGATAATAAACTCATACTTGTTAAATACCAGAAATATCCCAATACAGACTACCTTAAAGTAGGGGCATTGATTCTCTTCTTAAGGACGACTTTCTTCTACTTTTCACCTCTCAGGCAGTCCCGAACTTTTGGTTTTTTGAAGACAAAATAAATCAGATCTTTATTGGGGATATCAACCGCGGGGTTGTTAAGTTTTCCATCGCAGCACTCGGAGGCTGACTGATTCGAACGAAAGGAGTTGCAGAGCAAATAAGGATTGAACGGAGTCCCATCGCGCCTTATTTATTAGAATCAAAGGCGTGGAAATCAAAGTAGTTCAATTCTTGAGTTATTAATGAAACAATAAATAAAAGCTATTTTTGCATTTAATTCTTCTATTTATATCACAAAATCACTTTTAGGGCCTGTTTGTTTCGGCGTTTTGGAGCTGCGGCGCGGCGAAGCGACGCAAATTTCGTCGCGCGCGCTCGACGCGCTTGTGACTTCGCGGTGTGAGGCCCCGAAGTAGCGAGAAAGCGGGCCGCGGGATAAACCCCGCGGTCCCGACTTTCATTCCGCGTTAACAGGGAAAATTCTTGGCTTGCCCTCGCTCTTTCGCACACCCGATCTCGTCTTCTCCCTTCCCAGCCCTTGAACTTCTTGCGAGCTGCTCCGGTTCCTCGGCCGTGAGAAACGTTCGAATCCAGGTAACTGCTACTTTCGATTGAACTCCTCTCCCAAAGCCCCCTGCTCGTCTCCTTCTTCCTTCCATCTCTTATCTTCCGACAGTTCTTCGATTTGTAGTTGGTAGCATGTTATCTGGACTGTTTTGTTAGCTCTGAAATTGATCTGTAGTTGGTAGCATGTTATCTGGACTGTTTTGTTCTTCGATCTGATCTGTAGTTCTTTGATCTGTTTTTTAAAAAATTTCATTTGCAAATCCTTTATATTATATTAATAAATGAAAATTTTCAAACAATTTTAATAAACGAAGCGATCTCAGTCATTTTTCTACACGCAATTGTTTTTCCATACTATAACAAAACGAGATAACTAATTTCACTGCAATTGCTTCACCGCATATGTCTTCACAAGCAATAGTAATTCAGAATCATGCAAGTAAGTTGCAGCCGAACCGAACCAAACAAACCCTTAACAAATGGGAGAATTGAGGGACTAAAATATATACATAAAAAATGGGTCAGCGTTGTTCCTGAGGAAACCAACTGGGTAGAGTATGACAAAGATGGGTCTACTGACAGAAGATCATGAGGCCTACTTATCTGATCAAGTGAAGCTGTCGGAGTCAGGCCAGCAAGGCCAAAGCCGGCGGAACCATAAGACAGACCAAAGATGACTTGAGAATACAAAAACGAGCCACTCGGGTATCTGAGCCAATCATTGCCGGAGAGTCAACCCATGGGAAGATGTGATTCTCTAGAATCTTCAACTAACCCAGTGATGCCCAGAAGCTTCTCATCAGGGGTTAAGGATGATCAGCAGTTGACCCATATCAACCGATCGACTCATATTGAGCAAGCTCAGCCATCCGAGCGGATCTCAGACGACCTAGCTGATCTTGAGGACGCAAAACCAAGTAAGCTCAGTCAGTGAGATATAAAGTAGCATGAAAATAAGTTCATACATGTAAAATATCAAAATACCACGGTACAGATCCTTATAAAGTAGGGGCAAAAACGTAATATCCTATTTTACCATTTCCTGTATAAATAAACTATTTTATGAATAAGACACACCGGATTACTGTTATTTCTCTCTCTTTTTCTATCTGTCTTTCTCTCTCTATCTCTACTTATCTACGCTCTATTCCTTAGGTCTGATTCACAGACTAATCAGGATTCAATAGTTCTTGATCATTCAAACTTTGTCCCTGTCCTCTTGCTTTTGTGTCTGTTAGTCTTACTTTCCTCCTTTACATGCATATTAAAAAGGAGGAGGAAAAAGATGCTGTGTGATTATTTTATTTTATGTTATTTATTGAAAGATGTGGTTGTTATTTTCAGAAACTAATGCATTGATTCTCTTAAGCGTTTTAAGGGATAACAAGCAGTAAATAATTCTAGTATGTATTCTATTTTAAATTTGATGTTCGATAGACTAGTAGAAAGGGTAATTTCACCATTGGAGTATGATGTTCTAAGGTAACATTGAACCGAACAATTATTGTATAAGATAACATTGAATCCAAAAATTATTATGTCGATAGCTTGACATCATTTAACATAATAACATTGAATCAAATCTGTGATATTTGGCAAATACTGTTGATATCTAATAATATTGAAATTAATAATAAAGAGATTATGAGATCTAAATAGTATTGCGCCAAGCAACCTTAAGATTTTTTTTTCTTGGCTATACTTTATTTTAATCATTAAATACCTTTACCTCTAGATGTCGACATCTTTTTCGAGCATATTAATGTCATCAACATTGGATTTTAATATCACATATGCAATTATTGTTTAAATATGCTAACAACATAAGCATAAAGTTGAATTATGATCGTATGAATGAATAATGCTTGTATTTGAGATTAGGGTGCTTGTATGGTTTTGAAAATCTGACCGGACTGACTGGTTCAAACGGTTCAACCATGAACCGGTCATTCAATTGGTTCGGTCCAAGCTCAAAACTGTTTATGCATAGAACCAGTCAAATGCGGTCAGACCTAGTGTTGAATCGAAAAATGGTGAACCGGTCCGATTTTTAAAGAATCAGCCGTTTTAAAAATTATTCAATTTTAGCGTCTTGATTTTGATCGGATGGCCAAAGTAAGACATTTAAACTAAAAAAAAGGAGAATTATCATGTTTTAATTTTTATATTTATAATATTGTTTGAAATATTCATATGTGGTCTTAAATAAAAATATTATTTTTTAAATCTATAAAAATTATATTAATATGATATTATTTTATTATTTAAATTATATTAAAATAATTTAAAAATTTATTACGTCATCTGGTTCAACATTCTGTTCAAAACCGGTTGAACAATTGAACATTGAACTTTTACTTCTTCCGGTTCAATCTCGGATCCGATTTTCATAACCTTGGTTGCTTGCTTAGATTTAGTTGGTTTGCTGATGGAATTCATTGTCTGTCAAGGTGGAATCTCTGCACATGTATCAGTTAATCTTGAGTGCAAAGAAGTATTTCTGTTTTTCTAGTCTCTCTAATGTGGCAGTGATGTTTGGATTTATTCAAAAATTTTCTTTTTCTATTTGATCATCTCATAGATATCATATTGAACATGATCTAATCTTTTGTTTAAAAAACAAAAGATGGCTTTTTAAATTGTGTTGGGCTTGATATTTACTAGAGGATGTGTCATGCTAGCATGCTCTAGATATTTTATCTTGGTCTTGATCTAGTGGAGATTGTCTGTGGTCCACCAACAAGATTGCTGTAGAATAATTTTTTTTTCAAGATTTGCGAAGTCTGGTTTTCATTTACTTATTTAGCATAAGCCGTTACTTTTCCACTGTGTTACTGGTAGCCTGTAACTTCTAATTCGTAGATTTTATTTAAAATATTAGCACTTAGGGTTGAGATCAAAGTATACCTACGTGATAGCGCACCAACTACTATATTTTCCTTTCCTTGTTTATATTTAATGACATGAGGCAATATTTCTACAAATTCCATCCATCGGGCATGCCATCTATTTAGCCTGTGGCGACCTTTTAGATAATTCAAGGATTCAAGATCTGCATGATTAATGAACTCTTGTGGTCATAGATAATGTTGCCAAGTTTCTAAACCTCGAATTAGAGCATACATCTCTTTATTGTAAGTAGGATAATTTAGAGTTGTCCCATTTAAATTTTCACTAATATGCGCGGTTGAGCTCTCTTCCCGCATAAGAATGATGCTAATCAAGCATCACATTCAATCTCAAAAATCTTGAAAAAATTAGGTAAGGCCAAAATATATGCGTTAGTTAATTTTTCTTTGATTGGTTGAAAGGCTTTTACCTGATATTTTGCCTATTTAAATCCAACTTGTTTTTTAATGACTTAGATTAGTGGGGCAGCAAAGACTTCTAAGGTTTTTATAAATCTTCTCTAAAAACTAGCAAGGCCAGTGAAGCTTTGAACATTTCTTATAAGGGAAAATTACATACATGGCACCCAATTCTTATGGATTTATCTATCTCACACCTAAACTTTCTTTTTAACACACATAGCACTTTACCTGTGGATGAAAAGATGGATTTGACTATTAAAAGGTGATAATGAGTGCTACTTTTCTTATGATTTTTGTAATTATGAAAGTTTAGGTGTGAGATGGGTAAATATGATAGTTTTGGGGACTATGTATGTAAAAGCCACTTCTTATAATTGCAGGTTTGGGCCAGTCTCAAATAGATCATACTTTCTCTTCTTCAATCTGCATTCATGACAAACCCCAAAAATACCATCTTATTAGTGCAGAAGGCATATTTAGTCATATTGGCATTTAATGCTTTTTTTTTTCTAAGTTCACTTAAAACAGATTTCAAGTGGAGTGCATGTACATCCAAGATCTTACTATATATGAGTATATTTTCAAAACACACTAACAAATTTGTCTATAAACATGTGCAAAATATGTTCATAAGTATCAAAGAAGTATCTGGTGCAGTGCTAAAACCGAAAGACTTGACTAATCATTCATATAGTTCATGTTTCATTTTAAAGATAATTTTTGCTTGTCACCTTCTTTCATTCTAATTTGATGATGGCCACTTTTAAAGTTCATTTTAGTAAAAATACTAGATTCATGTAACTCATCTAACATAATATCTTGGTGAAAAATGAGATGATGATATTTTACAGTGATATTATTTATTGCCTTACGATCTACACAGCCCTCCATGTCCCATCGTTATTAGGTGCTAACAAAACTGAAACTGCACTAGGACTCCTTTCTTGGATGTACCCTTCATTCATTCAGTCTTAACCTAGCTTTATAGTTCTCTGGTCCCCTCCGGGTTACTTGTAGGTCGGTTAAGAATGGTTGCACCTGGTATAAAATCAATTTGGTGTTATATATTGTAAATCACAGGTAATTCAGAGGGGATCTCCTTAGGAAAGATATCCCTATATTCAATTAAAAGTTAAGCCATAGGGCTAGGCAAAATAATTTATGGTTTGATAGTAATTACTAATACCTTTTATATGATCACAAAATAATAGGTTGTCTTGCACATATTGTATTTTTTATTTTATTTTATTTTATTTTCTTGGGGATTTCACATAGAAATGTTTTCTTTTCTTCCATCGACTAGCTTTTTCTCTATCATTTCAAAAGTTTCAACCCCTTTCTTATGTTCATTCTTCTTTAAATTGTTTTCTTTCTTTAGTTATTTTCTTCTTGTAACTTAACTTAGTCTTCTTGTACTTGTTTTTGGGTCATAGGAACTAAGGCGATAGATTTTCGCTTATATATAGATTAATATTTTTTACTGTAACCATTATGTTTAACTTGTCCATCAAATTTCCATGGCCGGCCCACAACAATTGCCTAGTTTGCATAAGGTCCTACATCACACAAAAACTCATCCTCATTATTTTCGCAATCGGAAAGAAACTAGCATTTGTTTGTTCACCTTAACCACTCCACCATAATTCAACCTTTGAAGTTTATTGGGTTGTGGGTGTTTGAGTATAGGTAATGCTGAATCTTCTACCATGATAGTGCTAGCCATGTTTGCATAGCTATTGCCTTCAATAGTCATATTCCAAACATGATCCTGAATGTGTCATATAGTATAATATATATTTTCTCGTTGCACCTCATCAATTTCCTTAGCTTGATATTTTATGCCCTTCTAGCCATTAATAACTCCCTATGGTCTGCATATTATTCCTTGTTGGGTTCCTCTGATTTGGGCATGGAATCAGCATCCGTTTCGTTATCAGTCTCAATATCCCCATACTTTATATTATAATCTTTTGTTTGAGTATTGACTAGTTATATGTCCCCTACTCAGGCATTTAATACATTTAATATCCCGGTTCTGAGAAGGTATAGGATTATTTTTGTCTTGATATCCATGATTAATAGATTCTACCTTTGGATCAATAGGTATTTTTATAGCTAGTTTCTCCTCCCTTTTGGCTAAGTTTGGTCTTGATAAAGAAACTCCAACTCTTTGGCTAGTTTGAGTATAAGCCCTTCTCTTAATTTTCTGTTCTAATTTGATGGCCATAGGCGCCATTTATTCATACTCCACATAATGATGCATTTCAAACGCCTTGAATTTCTCTATTTAACCCACACAAAAATCTTGCCATTGTAGTCTCAATCTCTTCTAAATTAGCCCACATCATAGCTGTTTCCATTTCCTTATAATAATATTTGACACTTTGGGTTTTTTGTTTGTAATTTGCTATATTGCTCTCGATAATATTAACATTGAACAAATCGCTTCCTCTTTGCTGCTTTTATTTCCTCCCAACATTTTGTAGGCTGTTCTCCATTTCACCTTCTGCTCAGAATAAACTGATTCCACCAAGTCAATCATAATCAGTTAATTCAATCAGAGCTAGTTTTAACCTTCTTAGAATCTGAATGAGTGCAACAATAATAATAATAAAAAATCCATCTTCTTTTCTGATTCAAGAAAAGTTTCAGGATTAGTTTTACTTTGGAAAGAGGTAATTTTCATATTGATCTGGATCTTGTTATTTTCTTCGCTCTTTTGGGTTCTTCTCTCTCTTCCATTCTATCGAGAACTACCCTTAAAAGTCCTATCTTTTTCTTCATTAAATTCATCTACATATAATACCTCATTTTCTATCCAGACTTGCCTCGAATGATCCCTTTCCCTTCATTACATGCGTGACAAATTTGATGGTTTTTCTCGAGATGATCCTTCTTCTATTCATTCTAATCTTTCATGGATGCGTTCTAACTCATTGCTCATCAAACTTTTCATTTCTACTATTAAGGTTTGAATTTGTAAATTAGGAGAGGTTGACTGTGGATTATCCTCTTCCCTAATTTTATCTTAATTTTGGTCCATGTCTTACAAAAGATGAATTCCTCAAATATGCTGCCATCGGTTTGCCTAGATAAACCTATATAATTGGCTAATTTTTCAGGAATTCTAATAATTCAAGAAATCACTCAGTGAAGGAATTCAGAGTTTCAACGAGTTAAATAAAATAGAAAACAAAAAAAAAATGATTCAAAATAAAATAAAATAGACAACAATAATTTATGGATTAATATGCTCTAGCTATTCCTTAAAACAATTATGCATTCAGGATCTTCAGCAATTCTTGAATTATGCTCTCTTCCAATAATTTGTTTGGCAGAAATTGCTGAAAGAATTTGTTGCGTTATGTTGAATGCAGAGTTTCAATATATCAGGAGTTAATAAATACATGAATTGAGCAATTCAACAATATATGGAATGCAGAATGTTGAATTCTAATTTTCCGTTAAGTTTGGAATAACATAAAAAAAGAAAGCAGTTAGGTTTTTTCTCATTTAATTTAGATCAGAATTTTCAAAACTTTGTTTTGGCAGATAAAAGAACTGCCTATTTTCTGAAATGTGATTATCAAGAAATTGAATAATATCCGAAATCTTGGTTTAGCAAGAACAAGAATTGAGAAACAAAAAATTTCAGATTAAATAATTCAAGAATTCAGTAAGAAATTGTAAAATATCTGAAATCTTGTTTGCAAAGAATGAGAAATTGAGTTTGTTAGCCATATCTCGAATTGGAAACTAATTTTGAAAAGATCAAGCAATTGGCTGCACTCGGCATTGTGGATTCTAAGTACTACTGTTTTTTGATTACAACAGGAGAAGATTCACATTCCGGTTCTTAGTCCAGTTATCAAAAAACTCCTTAGCTGAATTTCTGAAAATCTGCTAAGGAGTAGCTTGTTATTCCTGGTCATGCAGCGGAAAGGCTTGAATTATTTCTTGGTCTTCTGTATTCTTTGTAGGGCCATATAGAGTTAGGAAATTGTAAAAGAATTTTCTATAGAAAGCTTTTTCAAAAATGACTGTTGTAACATATATTTCCTTAGGCTTATATTGGTGTTTTTATGATCATATTAACCGCATTAAATCTGTGATACTATTTAATGTATCTTCACAAAAAATATTCTGGAATTTTCTGTGTTGGTTTTTTCTCTCGCAAACCAAGCATAAGAATTGAGCTGCCCTTGACTTGACTCGGATAACCTAATGTTGAAATGCTCTTTTTGATTTTGTGGCCAGTCTGGAATCTAAACTAATCTAAATTCAAATGAAATTGACCAAATCTTATTCATCCATTTCAGCTGTGTTTCGTTAGAAATAAAGTTTTCGTGAGTTGGATTTTAGATTGGACTGAATCTGATTATATTCCAAAATTTAGAGTCCAAGGTAGAATTTGAAATATAGTTCATAACCCAGTTTTTTGCTTGAAATTTGGATTAAATCTAGACTCAAATTAAGAATTCAAATATGTTAGGTATGACTCATATACCAGGTAAGGAACAGATGCTGGAGCGGAACAGAGCGAGCCAGCAGAGCGAAGCTCGTGAGCGGAGTGGATCGGAAGCATTTGTCCAATCGGGGGAATTACGTTATGTGAGTTGGGGGTGTGGGGGCAACGCCCACGCCCCAGTGCTATATAGAGATAATTTTTTAATTATATATTGTACGCTAGGGTTATATATATGTCTTATTTATAACCCGAGAGTAACTTGTACTCTTTTCTGAGAAAGAAAGTTGCCGCTCTGCTCCCGAGGACGTATGCATCTTTGCCGAACCTCATTAAATCTTTGTGTTATTCTTCTGGATTTGTTTATTTGCTCAAATTTCTCAACAAGTGGATTCTTGATTATGTACATTATGATGTATGGGGCTCTACTAGGGAATTGTCATTGGGAGGATCTCTGTATTATGTTACATTTATTGATGATTTATCCAGGAAAGTTTTGAGTGTTTTTCGTGAAGTAGAAATATGAAGTATTCTCTAAATTCAAGCTGTGGAAAGCTGAGGTGGACAACCGAATTGTCAAAAAAATCAAATATTTGAGGTATGATAATGACACAGAGTACATAGCTTTGCAGTTTCACAAGTTTTGTGAGGAGCATGAGATTCAGAGACACTTTTCAGTGCGAAAGACACCACAGCAGAATGACGTTGCAGAAATGATGAACAGGTCCTTAGCTAAAAGGGCAAGATGCTTGAGACTGAATGCGGGGCTTTCTAAAAGCTTCTGGGCAAAAGCTATGAATATGTCATGCTATCTCATTAATAGATCACCTCAGGCATCATTGGGTGGCAAGATTACAGAAGAAGTATGGACAAGTAATTCAGTTAATTTCGATCAATTACGAATTTTTTGTAGTCCCGCTTATGCCTGGAGATGAAAGATCAAAACTTGATTCAAAATCTAAGAAGTGCATCTTTTTAGGCTACAAGAAAGGTGTGAAAGGATACAAGTTTTGGGATCCGATTGCAAAGAAGGCGGTGATCAGTAGAGATGTCGTTTTTTATGAGCAATTCATGTTGCAGCAGTATCAAGACAAGGTGTCAGAGAACAGTTCCAATTCTGATACAGTGCAGATGGATCTATAACAACATCTAGTAGCAACTGAGACAGTTGAAAGTTCAGATCCAACACCTGGTGATTCCAATACAGATGATTTGCAGAATTACAATCTAGCTAGAGATAGACAGAGACGCATCAATATAAGGCTTCCTAGCAGATTGGGTTATGAAGACTTGGTCTCTTGTGCCCTCTCATCAGCAGTGATGATCGAACCATTTTTCGAGGAGCTATCACCATCCAAGACAAAAAGAGAAGTGGATGGGTGCAATGGTTGAGGAGATGGAGTCTTTGCAAAAAAATCACACATGAGAACTAGTTCAGTGATACACCTAAAATACATAGTGTTTTTATGCACATTTTTTTACCTATTTTTGATGATATTGCACTGTAATGGAATACATTTTGTGTTTTTATTGCAGGTATAATGAAAATGAGTGATTATAATGAAAAGAGCAAAAATTGGATCAAATTTGGAGCAAAAAAATGAAAAACTGGACTTTAGCGGCTAAGCCGCCACAGTTAAAAATCGAATTTTCTTCATTTTTTGTGCCAATTTTAAGGGGTGTTTAAAGTAACTTTTGGTGGTGACTTCTTTAACTTCCTATAGGCGGCAAATTTGAATAAAGGGATACATCTTTTGGTGGATATGTTGAATCGAGACATAATTTGAAGAGACACCAATGCACCTTTTGGGTTATTATTAAAATTATGTCATGTTAGTCTTAATAGGGGAGTGTATAGGAGTATCTTTAGTGAGAATTAGTCTTTTAGTTTAGTTTTCAAGAGTCTTCTAATTTTTAGTTTCATCTTCTAGTTTAAAGAGATTTACTTTCAGTCTTTTATTTTTTAGAGTTAGTTAGTTTGGTGTGAAACATTCTTTCCACCAATTTTTTTCATCAATTTATCTAGTTTTTATTGAAGTCTAAAGTCAGAGTTGAAGTTAACAGAGTTGGGCGCTAACTTCTGTAGTGTTGTTCTGTGAAAAGTCAAGTTTGAAAGGAACTTCCAGAGTCTTGTGGAGAGGATTTTCAAATAAGTGTTTACTTCTGTTTTCTATATTTAGTTTTTATTGTTGTGTTTTTTTTATGATTTATATTTTCAAATTAATATTTGCTTGTGTTTTTTCCATGAAGTCTGAGTAGTTTTCTTTATCTTTTTCTTTCTTAAATAAACAAGTAATTAAATTATGTAGGATTGTTGTGGAATGTGTAAGTGTTTAATGTTGGAATACGTTGTGAAGATTTAATTCCATGAACTTAATTTACTTCTTAATTTGGCCAGTTAAGATGTTAAATTTGTTGTGAGATTATGTAAGATCCAGGTATTGTCTCAAACAACAAATAATATAAATCACATCCAATTATATAGATGAGAATTATAGTCAATGTAATTGAATGTTTATGAGATATGTTTTTAATGAGGAGTAAAATTAGAGGTTTTTAGAGTGACAGGCTAAAGCCTCCTAATTTTGTTTGATATTTTAAATTTTGTTATGAGAAGTTAGCCCCCAGGTGGAGGTAATTGAGGGAACTCTAGAGTGAGAGCTAGTATCTTTCCTGCCTAACCATGATCAAGATTATAAAATTTCAACTTAACCAATGTTCTTTATAGAACCAAGTAAGGGTAAAGAATAAATTTGTACCTATTTATCACAACACATTTAATTACTTCCACAACAATATTTTCATAATTATTACTGCTTTATAAGAGAAAAAAAATATATTTTATTTCCTAGTATTTTATAGCGCATTTTAAAGTTCTAATATTTTTCATTTACTTCTTAGTTTTAATTAAAAATACCAAAAACAATTTTCAAGTTTTTTAAATCAAAACATACTTTCAAAAGTCATTAAACAAGGTAAAGTATAATTTTCTTAATCTTTAAAATGTTTTTACATTTCCCTGTGGGTTCGATATCTCAGGGCTTAATCAGAAAGTCATATATTACTTGATAAACGATACGTATACTTGCGTAGTATCCCATATTATAAAATCGTAATTTTCATATCTAAATCATCAACACATATATTCGATGTGAAGTCTAGTTTTTTTGGTGCACATATATTTATCGGGGATCAAGTTTTTGGAGCCGTTGTCTGGGAAATTAATTAAAACTAAATTTTTAAAGAAAATTAAGAAAAAAATAAATTTTTATTTTTCTTTATTTTTGTTAGTGTGCTGTGTTTTGTTTTATTTTATTGTTGAATGCGTAGTTCAGGTTCTGAGAGACTTGTGCCTTACGATTCTGAATTAGAAAGAACTATAAAAAAATAAAAAAAATTAAAAATTCTGAAAAAGATAAAAATATTCAAGAAATGACAAATCATCAAAATCAAAATATCGACATCCATCGAGAATTCGTACCTTTAAGAGATTACTGCTAACCCTACAGATGGATGAACTTCATAGTAGTATTCAACACCCCGCTTATAATTGCTTAATTCTTTGAACTTAAACTCGTTATTATCCAAATGGTGTCTAATAATCGGTTGTGAGAAGAATAATCGAAGATCCTAATTTGCATTTTGCTAATTTTCTAGAGTTGTGTGCTACTTTTATATATGATAGTGTTTCGGATGATGCTATTCGACTCAGAATTTTTTCTTTCTCACTAAGAGATGAAACTAAGATATGGTTAAATTCGTTAGCACCTGGATCTATCAGAACTTGGGGTGATTTAACACAAAAATTCCTTGCTAAATATTTTCCAATATCGAAGACTGCGAAGTTGAGAAATGATATTACATCTTTTTGTCATTTTGAGGGTGAATCAATATATGAAGCATGAGAAAGATTTAAAGATCTCCTCAGGAAGTGTCTACATCATTCGATACCAGATTGGTTAATAATTTAAACCTTTTACAATGGATTAGTTGGATCTCTTAGATCAATTATCGATGCTGCTGTTGGTGGATCATTAATGTCTAAATAGTTTTATGATGCTCATGCTTTAGTTGAAGAAATGACTACTAATAATTTTCAATGGCTTTCTGAAAGATTAAATCCTAAAAAGGTAGCCAATGTTCATGACAATGATGCTTTTGCAATATTAGCAAATCAGGTTGCTGCAATTTCAAGAAAGACCAATTTGGGATGAATTTTTCTCAGCCAAATTACTTGATTGAAGAAAATTCATTAGCCAAATGGTTGATTCTTATTCTTCACTGTAAACTTTGAATGCTATAAGTAAGCCTAATAACCCATATTCCAATTATTATAAACCACGTTGGAAGAATCATCCAAACTTTAACTGAAATACCAATAATCAGGGTGATATTAATCAACAATGGGGGAACCACCAAGTAAATCCATTGGGGAACTGGAACAACCAAGAAAATAATAATTATAGACTAACATATCCTCCAGGTTTTAACAATGCTTTACAATTAAAGGAGAAGTTGTCTATTGAAGAAGTGGTGTCACATATGAGAAATCAATTGTAAATTCAAGGAGCAACCATCAGAAATATTGAAAATCAATTGTGGCAAATTGCAAATTCATTAAGTAATAGATCCCAATAAATGCTTCCAAGTAATACTGAAGTGAATTCAAAAGATAAAAGTAAAAAGCATGTAAAAGCAATTCAACTGAGAAGTGGAAGAGAGTTGGAATATAGAGTTCAGAAAGAAACTGAAGTAGAGGAAGAAGAGATTGAAGAACCAAAAGAGGACGCTCCGAAAGGTTTGGAAAGACCAATTTCTCCACCTAAGGTTGATTTGGAAAAATTACTGCCTCCATTTCCTCAGAGACTTCGTCAACAAAAGTTGGATAAATAATTTCAAAATTCTTAGAGATGTTAAGACGCTTACCATTAATTTTTCATTTGCTAAAGCTTTAGAACAAATATCGAGTTATGTGAAATTTATGAAGGATATTCTCAACAAAGAGAGGATGTTTGAAGATAATGAGACAGTTGCACTCAGTGAGGAGTGCAGTGCAATAATTCAGAAGAAGCTTCTTGAAAATCTTAAAGATCCTGGTAGTTTCACAATTTTATGTGTAATCAGAGACAAATTCTATGTAAAAGCTTGATGTCATTTGGGTGCAAGCATTAACCTTATGCCTCTATCAATTTCCAAAAGACTGAGATTAGGAGAAATAACCCCAACTACTGTAACTCTGTAATTAGCAGATCATTCGATCACATATCCAAAAGGAGTTATAGAAGATGTTTTGGTTAAAGTGGATCAATTTATCTTTCCTGTTGATTTCATTGTACTTGATATGGAGGAAGGCAAAGAGATACCCATCATTTTAGGATGACATTTCCTAGCCACAAACAGAGCAATGATAGATGTGCAGAAAGGGGAATTAACTATGAGGGTTAATGATCAAACTGTTACATTCAATATTTCGAAATCGATGAAATATTTTACAATAGGTGAATATGATGAATGTTGTATGATGGATGTTATCAGATATTTGAGTGAATGTCATTTCAAGTCAACTTATGAAGAAAAACTTGAAAGAGAAGAATTGAAACGTAAGCAAGAAAAGAAGTTACATCATTCTGAAGATTTTCAAGAGGAAAAATTAAATTATGTTCATGAAAATTTTGAATTGTTGAATATGACTGAAAAAGATGAATCTTATGGTCCAACAATTTAAAAACCTCTTGAACTTAAGTTAAAAATGCTTCTTGATCATTTGAAGTATGTTTTTCTGGGTGAATCCTTAACCTTGCCTGTTATAATTTCATCTCAATTGACTGAAAAAGAAGAAAATAGTTTGCTTGAAATTTTGAAGAAGTATAAGAAAGCATTTGGATGGACAATTGCTGATATGAAAGGAATCAGTTCTTCAATTTGTATGCACAGAATTCTTATGGAAGATAATTACAAACCTCGAACTGATCCTCGAAGGAGATTAAATCTTATCATGAAAGATGTTATGAAAGAAATTTTGAAGTGGTTGGATGCTGGAATTAGCTACCTTATTTCAGATAGTGCATTGGTTAATCTTATTCACCGTGTTCCTAAGAAAAGAGTAGTAACTGTGACTGTTAATAAAAAGAATGAAATGATTCCAGCAAGACAAGTTACAGGATGACGAATATGCATTGATTATAAAAAATTAAATCTTGCCACAAGAAAAGATCATTTTCCACTCCCATTTCCGGATCGAATCTCTGGATAGTCCAGGTGGACATAAATACTTTTATTTTACGGATGGATATACCTGATTACCACCAAATTCAAATTGCTTCGAGGATCAAGAGAAAACTACGTTTACCAGTCCTTATGGTACGTTTGCTTTTAGAAGAATGCCCTTTGGTTTATGTAATGCCCCTGCAACATTTCAGAGATCTATGATGAATATTTTCTGTGATTTAATTGAAAAAAAGTTTAATGTTTTTATGGATGACTTTTCAGTGTTTGGAATTTCATTTGAATCATGTTTAGAACATTTGACTAAAGTTCTAAAACACTGTAAAGAAATTAATTTAGTCCTTAACTTGGAAAAATGCCAATTTATGGTAGCAGGATGAATTGTATTGGGACATCGAATTTCAGAAAAAGGTTTGGAGGTAGATCCTGCAAAAATTCAAGTTATTTCTAATTTACCTTGCTTGACCAATGTAAGGGGAATTAGAAGTTTTCTGGGACATACTGGATTCTATTGACGTTACATCAAAGACTTTTCAAAGATTACAAAACCTTTATGCTGATTATTGGAAAAGAATGCAATTTTTGATTTTGATGATAATTACCTAAAAGTTTTTGAAACATTTAAAGAAAAATTTATCACTGCACCTGTTATAATTTCACCAAATTGGGAAAAACTTTTTGAATTAATGTGTGATGCTAGTGATTATGCTATTGTTCTTAGCAATCCTGATCGGGAGTGATGGGTCCCATTTGCCGTGCAGAGGATTTTTCTTTTCAGTGACCTTTTTTCCTTTGACTAGAGTCTTCTTTGTGATCTTCTAGCGCCTTCTGTACTCCTTGAACAAGGCTTGTGACTAAAGAAAAGAGGCGATGCTGCTTTGGGTCAGAAATATGATAAAATTTTCAAAGTTATTATGGGAATAAAACTCTTAATGAAACTCAAATTAATTATACTACTACTGAGAAAGAGTTATTAGCTATAGTATTTGCCTTTGATAAATTTCGATCATATTTAATTGAAACTAAATGTGTGGCGCGTACTGAACATACTGCTATCAAATATTTAATGAAGAAGGATGCGAAGCCGAGATTGATTAGATGGATTCTTCTTTTGCAAGAATTTGATTTTGAGATAGTAGATAATAAGGGTTCCGATAATCAAATTGCTGATCATTCGTCCGAGCTCGAAAATGAAAAATCTCTCGTGATCTTGAAAAAATTAATAAACATTTTCACGATGAAAAATTATTCATTGTTAATGAGTGGAGTGTTCCATGGTATGCCGACATAGTAAACTTTATTGCCAGTAATATTATACTCTATGGTTTAACATACCAGAAAAAGAAGAAATTTTTGTTTGATGCTAAGACTTATTTTTGGGATGACCCATTTTTATATAAACAAGGAAATGATCTTATAATTCGAAGATGTATACCTTGGAAGAGACTTATGAAATTATTCAAAATGTCATGATTCGATTTTGGGGACATTTTGAGTTGAAAGAATCGCATATAAAATCTTACAATATGGATTTTATTGGCTTACTAATTTTTAAGGATGTGAATCTTTATATTAAAAATTGTGATAGATGTCAGCGTGGAGACAATATTTCTAGAAGAAATGAAATGCCCCTCAATTATATGTTGGAAGATGAAATATTTGATGTTTGAGGATTAGATTTCATGGGTCCATTTACACCATCTTTCGGAAATGTTTATATTTTGATAGCAGTAGATTATGTATTCAAATGGATTGAAGTTATTGTTTCACCTCGATGTGATGCTCAAAGTGTTGCGAAGTTTTTAAGAAATAATATATTTTGCAGATTTGGAATACCAAGAGTAATCATAATAGATGGGGAAAGTCATTTTAAAAATGCAATTATTGAGAAGTTAGCAAAAAAATATCATATAAATCATCGCATTCTACTGCTTATCATCCTCAGACAAGTGGTTTGGTTGAATTATTCAATCGTGAAATTAAAATAATATTGGAAAAGACTGTTAATCCAAACATAAAGGATTGGTCAATCAAACTGGATTATGCTTTGTGGGCCTATATGACTGCCTATAGAACCCCTATAGGAATGTCTGCATATAGGCTGATTTTTGGAAAAACTTGTCATTTCTATTGAATTTGAGCATAAAACATATTGGGCTATTAAAGAGTTCAATTATAAATTGAAAGATGCTGCTGAAAAGAGATTATTGCAATTAAATGAGTTTGAAGAAATAATGAATGAATCTTATGAAAATGTTAAGATTTATAAGAAAAAAGGAAGCTATGGCATGATCGAAAGATTCTTACTAAAAATCTTGTATTATGACAGAAAGTTTTGCTGTATAATGTCAGATTGAAATTTTTTTTTTGGAAAAATTAAGTCCAGGTGGATGGGTCTATTTATTGTGATAAAATTTTATTCCTATGGAGCTGTGGATATTCAAGATCTTAAGACTGGAAAAATATTTAAAGTTAATGGTCATAGATTTAAACCTTATTTTTCAGTCGATCAACTTAAATCTGATGAAAATATGATGTTGGGTCACTCCGAATGAGTTCTGGGTATGTCAGGCTGAAGACGTTAAACCAAGTTCTTTGTGAGAGACAACCCATAGTTATGTGCTTTGCTTTATGTTTGCTTTGTGTGTTTTGTTTGGATTGTTTTTATGTTTTGGTGATAGTATTTTGGAGTTTTTATGTTATAATAGTGTTTATTTGACCTTATTTTATGACTTAGAGAAGTCAAAATGAAATTTTGGACATTTGACAGACCTGTGCTAAATTGAGCACTGCGGCTAAGCGCCGCCTAGTTGGCGCTTAGGCGCCGGAGTTATGAAAATTTGATAAATGAAGTTCTAGAAGCCTAGATTGTGGGGAAGTGATTTTGGAAGTTAATTTGGAGTTTTTAAACGTTAAAGGGCGGGATTATGCACTTCTAAAGTTTATGAAAAGGCCCTGGATTAAGAGAAACACTTGCCCCATTGAGTCTTAAGAAGAGTGTTTTAAGTGCATCATGTCTTCCTGGGCGAATGAGATTAAGAAGAAAGAGGAGTCTGACAAGAGTGAGTTTATTAGTGATAATGCTAAAGAGTTATTCAATGAATTTCTTGCCGTTAGTATTTAGGGAATTGCAGAGAAGATTGCAATGATCGAAGCCCGAGTGACTTCAATCGAAGCAAAGATCAATGAAACTGACGCACATTTGGAGCATATGGGATGACAACTCAAGATGCAATTCAATCATACAAGTCACGTGAAAGAAGCAGATAATGCGATATTCCTGAATAACAATTGGCTAGAAGAAGATGTAAGAGTGTTCAATCATCGTCATTTCTATCAGATTTATATTCCAGAAGGGTCAAATTGAAATAATAATGGTTCTCGATATATTCCGTCTACTGGAGAGTGGAATTAAATGTTGGTTTGATCTTGTGATTTGTTTTGAGTATTTCATGTTTAATGAGTTTGATGTTTTAAAGTCTTTAATGTTTTATGTTTGTGATCTGTTGCACTTTAATGTGTGATTGTTACAACTTAGTGATGTAAACTTATCTTTATGATTATTGAGTCCGTTTGTATTTAGGGAATTTCATCCAAAGTGTTTGGATAGAAATTTTTAGTTTGTATTAAGTGTGGTTTGATTTTAATGAATATAAGTTTGTGTTTGTGTGAAACTTAATTGGAATTGATGGATATTAAAGTTTGAAATTGGAGTATTGGAGATTATTGAGTAAGAGAATTATTTTGAGAAGATTAAGGGTGATTAACTAAGTGGTTTTGTGCATTTTGTTAATTGTGAAAATCTTGGCACTGGCGGCTAAGCGCCAGATTGCCGGCGCTTACGCGCCAAATTTCGCGGCTAAGCGCTGAAAGCCTCGCGCTTAGGCGCCGATTCGCGAAAATTGGTTTTCAGCAGTTAAAACCTGAAAATTGCCATTTTTTAACTTACCCGTCGTCTTCAACCTCTAACTTTCGCGAAAAAGAGTCTAGGGCATCAACATTTTGGATCGTTTGAAGGCTGATTTCAACAAAAATTGTTAGATTTGGATTTCTTAAGAAATGGCTCCAAAGTCAAAGCGCTCGAGAGAAAAGACAAGATACATTTCTGACAAATTTGTTAGTGCAAGTGCTGAGGAACGTTACGTTAACGCACTACAATCACGTAAATTGATTCCTGAGTGTGTGTTTAGTAAGCCAGGAGAGGTTATTAAGGAGATAATTGCTAAAAGGAATTGTGAAAATTACTGCTGCTTCTCTGCTGTTGTTGTTGTTTCTGTGGTCAGAGTGTTTTATGCAAATTTACCTGCAACAGAAGAAAATTTGGTGATGGTGAGAAGGCAAGAAGTATATTTTACATATGCGATAATCAATGTCTTTTTTCGACTGCCTCCTGATATGTTTTGTTTTTACTCGAACTATCATCCTACTAAGGAAGAGTTAGATGATATTATTACATTTCTGACTGACAAAAGAGATTTATGGAAGATCACAAATGATAGAAGAGTAAATTTTCAAGCATCTAAGTTAAATGTCATTTCTAAAGCATGACATTATTTTATCTCATCTAAGCTGTTGCCTTCAAGCCATACTAATGAAGTTACAAGGGAGAGAGCTATTCTGAACTATTGCATTCAGCAAGAGAAGCCTATAGATATTGGAGCAATCATTTATGATTATGTTTTAAATTGTGTCAGATCTACCACTACTGCAGGTATGGGATTTCCTTCCTTGATACATTCATTAGGTGAACAATCTGGAGTGAAATTTGAAGCTTAGGAAGAGGTCCTTCAGCCTTTAAAACAAATTACCATTGTAAACGTTGGAGCTTACACTGTACATTCAGAGTTTGGCTGAAGAGGAGGATTTGGTAGGGCTTCTACTGCTTCTACTGCTTATACTTCCCGTGCTACTACTTCGAGAGCTTCATCATCTAGAGATTCACAGACTTGTTTGTTAAGAAAGATGCTGAAGAAGGAGAGTCTTACTCGTGAGCATGTTAGAGACATGGATGGTAAAATGGATAATATGGAAAAATATATTGTTAAACATGATGAATATGAGGAGAATTAAGAACATTATTTCAATAGATTGATCAAAGGTGATATGAGTGCTGTGATGCCCCCTCATCCATTCTACATACCTTATGTGCCATCCAAAGATTGGAACGAGCAAGATGATGAGGATGATTAGTTGATTTGTTTTATGTGTTATTGAGTCTTTGTTGATGAGTTGATGTATGTTATGTCTGTTTATTTATTTTGATATTGTGTTTGTTGTGTGAACTCTGGTAATATGCTGATTATAGTTAGACTATTTTTGCATATTCAGATGTATCTGTGTTGGATTGATATTCTATATGTTTTGTGTGATATATGTGTAGTAGTAAATGTTTTAATGTTATGTTGTGTCAGAGTTTTTATAGTGTGTACTTTAATTCCAAAATTATTAGGAGAATTTGGAATACTATTAAAAACTATTATTTAAAATTGCATATTTAAAACTTTTCAAAATCTATTACTACTATTTGTTATCTAGTATTGGTGTGATTTCAGTTATTTTCAATTTGTGTGTATTTGCTTTGAAAACTTCCACTATTGTAGAAGTCCTTTGAAATTTTGAATTTCTATTTAATGAAAAACTAATTTTTTTTTGAATTTGATTTTTTTTTACTTCTATTTTTAAATTGTTATACTTGCATATTTAAGATATTAAGAGTCCTGCAAGCATGTTATTTGAGTTTTTAATTCTCACCCATGTATCATTTCTTATGCTTAAATGTTTTATCCTAACTAAAAATTAAAGTTTGGGGAGAATTTTTAAAAAACAGAAAATTTTTAAAAACCTAAAATTTTGATTGTTCTCAAGAAAACATAAAATTAATTTGATTTTTAATTGAAAACAATTATGTATATGAAGTTATATTAGGGAATAAAATTTTGAATATAGAAATTAATAAGAGAATTTAGTTAAAATTTTTAGTAATAATGAAAAATTTAAAGTTAAACTTTTCTTAGTAAAGAAGAGTTAAATATAGTTTAACTATCTTTAGAAAGAAATATTGTATTTTTCGATAAATAGAAGATTTAACTTTTATTCTTCAACTTAAATTTCTTTATTGAGAAATAATTTTCAAATACAGTTATTATGATTTTTAAGTGAAAGATGTTTATCAAATCTTTATTTTAAATGAAATGGTGTAATTCAAAATCATTAAAGGTCTATCCAGATATGGTTATCCTTGCCTTATAAAAAAAAAGAAAAAAAAGGGGAAAAAAGGAAAAAAAAAAGAAAGAAAAAAAGGAAAAAAGAGAAAAAAGTGAAAAATGGTATGTAAAAGGAAGATGCTTGAGGATTTAAGGGCCTAATAAAAAATTGGTTCCATACCTAAAGTATAAAATATAAATTTTGAGAAAATCTAAAGCTTAAAGTTATAATATACTAAGTAAAATTATTTTCAAATAAAAATTTTTAAGTAAGAAAAATAAATGTGTTTGAAAAATAAATATAGAAAACTATATTTTACTTTATCCTTTATCTAAAAACTTTCTAAACTTTAAGTTGGTCTTAATTACTGAAATTTTTTTTCTAAATTGGAATATTTCATTGCTAGAACAAAATTTTATTATCTTCCTAAGAAATTCATTACATAATTTGCATGTTAAAATTTTCTATATGATTAAGAGTCACTTGAGGACAAATAACATTTTAAGTTTGGGGGATTTTGACACCTAAAATATATAGTATTTTTATGTACATTTTTATACCTATTTTTTATGATATTGCACTGTAATGAAAGATATTTTGTGTTTTTCTTGCAGGTATAATGAAAATGAGTGATTATGATGAAAGGAGCAAAAATTAGATCGAATTTAAAGCAAAAAAAATGAAAAAAATGAAAAATTGAACTTTGGCAGCTAAGCGCTGCCTGGTCGGCGTTTAGCCGCCACAGTTAAAAATCGAATTTTCTTCAGTTTTGGCGCCAATTTCAAGGGGTGTTTGAAACAACTTTTGGTGGTGACTTCCTTAACTTCCCATAGGCGGCAAATTTGAATGAAACGATGCATCTTTCGGTGGATACGTTGAATCGCGACATAATTTGAAGAGACAACAAGACACCTTTTAGATTATTATTAAAGTCATGTCATGTTAGCCATAGTAGGGGAGTGTATAGGAGTGTCTTTAGTGAGAGTTAGTCTTTTAGTTTAGTTTTCAAGAGTCTCTTCTAGTTTTCAGTTTCATGTTTTAGTTTAAAGAGATTTACTTTCAGTCTTTTTTTGTTTAGAGTTAGTTTGGTGTGCAACTTTCTTTCCACCAATTTACTTTCATCCATTTATTTAGTTTTTATTGAAGTATAACGTCAGAGTTAGAGTCAACAGAGTTGGGCGCCAACTTCTGTAGCGTTGTTCTGTGAAAAGTCAAGTTTGAAAGGAACTTCCGGAGTCTTGTGGAGAGGATTTTCAGATAAGTGTTTACTTCTGTTTTCTATATTTAGTTTTTATTGTTGTGCTTTCTTTTTGATTTCTACTTTCAAATTAATGTTTGCTTGTGTTTTCTCCTTGAATTCTGAGTAGTTTTCTTTATCTTTTTCTTTTTTAAATAGAGAAGTAATTAAATTATGTAGGATTGTTGTGGAATGTATAAGTGTTTAAAGTTGGAATATGTTGTGAAGATTTAATTTCATGAACTTAATTTACTTCTTAATTTAGTTAAGATGTTAAATTTGTAGTGGGATTATGTAAGATCCAATGCGGTATTATCTCAAACAACAAATGATATAAATCACATCCAATTATATAGATGAGAATTGTAGTCAATATAATTGAATGCTTAGGAGATAAGTTTTTAATGAGGATTAGAATTAGAGGTCCTTAGAGTGACAGACTAAAACCCCTAATTTGGTTTGATATTTTAAATTTTATGCCCCTAGGTGGAGGGAATCAAGGGAACTCTAGAGTAACAACTAGTATCTTCCCCGCCTAACCATGTTCAAGATTTTAAAATTTCGAATCAACCAATCTTCTTTATAGAACCAAGTAAGGGTAAAGAATAAATTTGCTCCTATTTATCACAACACATTTAAATACTTTCACAATAATACTTTCATAATTATTACTGATTTATAAGAGAAAGAAAAAGATTTTTTACTTCCTAGTATTTTATGCCGCATTTTAAAATTCTGATAATTTTCATTTACTGTTTAGCTTTAATTAAAAATACCAAAAATAATTTTCAAGTTTTTCAAATCAAAACATACTTTCAAAAGTCATTAAAAGAGGTAAAAGTATAATTTTCTTAATTCTTTAAAAAGTTTTTACATTTCCCTGTGGGTTCAATATCTCGGGGCTTAATCAGAAAGTTCTATATTACTTGATAAACGATACGTATACTTGCGTAGTATCTCATATTATAAGATTATAATTTTTATATCTGAATCATTAGCACATATATTCGGTTTAAAGTTAAGTTTTTTTGGAGCACATATATTTATCGAGGATCATTCTGCTTCCTGAGGGAAAGAAGACTGTTAGGTGCAAATGTGTGTACAAAAGGAAATCAATAGTATCAAAAAAGAAGGGAAAAAGTTAAAAGTTCGACTGGTAGCAAAGGGATTTTCTCAGCAGAAGGGGATGGATTATGATAAAATCTTTTCCCCTGTTGTCAGACATACTTCAATTAGGGCAGTGTTTGCATTAGTAGCAATTTGAGATTTGCATATGGAGCAGATGGATATGAAAACTACATTTTTATATGATGATCTTGAGGAGCAGATTTACATGGAGCAGCCGGAAGGGTTCACTCATCTTGGACAAGAGCATCTGGTCTGCAGGTTAAAGAAATCGCTGTATGGGTCGAAACAGTCTCCAAGACAATGGTACAAGCGGTTTGACTCCTACATGATTCAGATTGGCTACAAACGATGTGAGTATGATTGTTGTGTTTATGTTAAGAGCCTTGATGATGGTTCTATTATTTTTCTGCTACTGTATGTTGACGATATACTGATTGCTGCAAGAAAATATGAATGACGTCCTTGGTTTGAAAGCTTTATTGAGTCAGAAATTTGACATGAAAGGCTTGGGTCCTATGAAGAAGATTCTCAGAATGGAGATTCAGCGAGATAGAGGCTCAAGACGACTGTGTTTATCTCAACGAGACTATCTTGAGAAAGTGTCGGACAGGTTTGAGATGAGCAAAGCAATGTCTGTGAGCACTCCATTGACAAATCATTTCAAGCTTTCTTCAGAACAGTGTCCAAAGATAGATGGGGAAATCAAATACATGGCAAAGGTTCCATATGCTAGTGCTGTTGGCTACTTGATGTATGCAAGGGTATGTACTCGCCCTGATTTGACTCATTCTGCGAGTCAAGTCTGCAAATACATGTCTAAACCAAGAAGACGACATTGGGAAGCAGTCAAGTGAATTTTTAATTATCTGACAGTCAGCAGGATGATCCTTCAGTTGTGGGGTACGTTTATGCAGACTATGCAGGTGATTTGGATGGCAGGAAGTCTACAACTGGGTATGTGTTTGGTCTTGGTGGAGGGCCCATATGTTGGAAATCAACAGTTTAGTCTATTACGACATTATCTACTACTGAAGCTGAGTACATGGTAGTCGCTGAAGCTGCTAAAGAAGTCTTATGGCTTACTGGGCTAGTAAAAAAACTGGGTGTTGAGTAAGGTGGAGTTCAGTTGCATTGTGATAGTCAATGTCTTATTTATTTGGCTAAGAACCAGATGTATCATGCAAGAACCAAGCATATTGATGTCAGGTATCACGAGATTAGAGAATTGATTGCTTCTGGTGAGATACTGTTGTAGAAGGTTCATACTGATGAGAATACAATTGATATGTTAACCTAGTCAGTTACTATCAACAAGTTCTTACATTGCTTGAACTTGTCGAATATTCACAATTGCTAGAGAAGCATGGTAACTCAACCCACATTGGTGCATTTGTAACTCTCAGATATCTTTTCTTCTAAGAGGCTGGATATTCGCTAAGGTGGAGATTTGTTAGGTATGACTCATATACCAAATAAGGGACAGATGTTGGAGTGGAGCGGAAGCATCTGTCAAATCGGGGGAGTTACGTTTTGTGGATTGGGGGTGCGGGGGCAATGATCCCGCGGTACGATACAGAAGTAATTTTGTAATTACATATTGTACGTCAGAGTTTTATATATGTGTCTTAGTCAGAGTTATATATATGTGTCTTATTTGTAATCCTAGGGTAACTTGTACTCTTCTCTGAAATTGAAAGAAAGTCGCCACTCTGCTCCCGAGGACGTATGCATCTTTGCCGAACCTCATTAAATCTGTGTTATTCTTCTGGATTTGTTAATTTGCCCTTTCTCAACAAAATATCAATATCGATATCTATTTATTTTTACTCAATTTTTTGTTGGTTGGGTTTCTTAAAAGCCATAGCCTATGTAGAAATAATAAACTGAAGTAGGAATATTGGTGACCAATATTTAACTTATTTATTACAAACGAAATGAACTTGACAGAACAATCTTAGTTCTGTTTAAATTTTGTAAAGTTTTGTACTACTAATATGCACCCCTCCTCAAGATAAATTATTTTGATTAGAGGTTCATTGCTATAAAGCTAGAACTGTTCAGCTGTGAAATGTGCAAGGTGATACCAATGTGCGTGCAGGCTGGTTGGCATGTTTTGATGGTCTGATGTATTAAGTCCAGAAATTAAAAAATGAACAATCATAGTGGTGTGATCATGAAATGCTTGTAATATTCGTGGATATGTTTTTTCCATCTTTATTTTGAACGTTTCGGATGAATGCTCCTTCATATAATTGGGAGCAAGTTTGGTGGTTAAGCTTACGTCTATTTGATAATATTAACTTTTAAGCTCTTATACACTCATTATGCATACAAATTTTGTTTGAAGTTGGGTGGATGCCATCTTTCTTGTTCTCTAAACTTGTATAAATCTTTGATCTCAGTTGGATACCAGCTTTTGTAGAAATTAACCGTCTTTACCCATTTGTCTCTTTAAACATAGAGAAAAGTATCAAAATGGTCCCTTGACTCTTTTGCAGGAGCTTTTATTGCATATGGACGCCGGATGCAAATTTGTGTCCGGTGTCTAGTAGGGATGAGCTAAATACATGTTTTTGTTTTTCTTTGTTTTTAAGGTGGGGCCCGCCCCAATTTTTCTCTCGGCTCTTACTGGACACTGGACACAAATTTGCGTCCGATGTCCGTAGGCAATAAAAAATCCTTTTGCAGCAGCTATTTTAGTCGTAGGGTCTATAAAAATGTCAATTTTGTCCCAAACTCTTCTAATGACAGCTAAAATAGTTCTCTATAGGGAATATTTCAACTCATATAAAAGATTGTTGGGACAAATTTAGCCCTTTGAAAGTCTCTGGGACTATTTTGTCAGTTAGCAATCTTTCACGGTGTGTTAGGATTTATTAAATTATATAGAAATTTTAAACCATAACATTAAAATCTTACCATTCCGATTGTTTATTGCTGTGTTGTTCAGGTACAATATAAACTGGAATTATGGGCTGCTTCCTCAAACGTGGGAGGACCCATCACATGCTAACCTAGAGGTAGAGGGGGCCTTAGGCGATAATGATCCAGGTGAAATACCATTAAATTTCATACGTTTACTTTATCTTCTATCAGAGTCGGTTCTTCATTTGTCATATTCTTCTTTTGCTCAACATTTTTGTACAGTTGATGTTGTTGAGATTGGTGATTCTCGGGCTAAAATTGGCGATGTTCTTAAGGTCAAACCACTGGCGGCCTTGGCTATGATTGATGAAGGCGAACTTGATTGGAAGATAGTTGCAATTTCCTTGAATGATCCTAGAGCTCCTCTTGTGAACGATATAAATGACGTTGAGATATATTTTCCGGTATTGTTTTGCTCTAACCAATCCTTTTTCAATTATATATTTTTTTAATATTTTCAAATTCAACATCATCTATGTTTCACCTCCTTAAATTCTCTTGATTGTTTTGATGGTCATATGACATCTTTCTAGTCGTTGGACTGTATAAAAAAATGCGTTTTATTTAATATTATTATTTTATCCCTCTTTATCTGGGATTTCAGGAATTTTGAAAGTTGAAATGTTAGGTCAACTTATAATATAAATTTGATGATAATGACCATGATCGGTAACCATTTGATGCTTTTTCTTCTCGAGAATGTGCACCAACATTATTCTATACTGAGCTTGAATTAACCAAGGGACAGTTACAAACATAGCGCACAATTCTTATGCATTTACATATTTCAAACCTAAGCCTTCATATTTACACACATAGCACTCAAATCTGTAATATCATAACAAAATTAGCACTTTTAAAAAGTGAAATACACCTTTTAATGCATATGTTTAAGCCACCAAATTGCTATGTAAGTGAATATGAAAGTTTAGGTGTAAGATATGTAAACACATAAAAATTTTGTGCTCGCATGTAAATTTCTGATTAATTAAATGTGCTGGACTCCAGCACATTCTTCTTTTTTTCAACCATTTCCATGTTTTGATGACATTCATATATAGTATTAAGACAATCTTGCATTAACTATGATAAGATCATCCTCCTTCTCTTCAAACCCTTATCTCAACCATTTAGAGCCAAATTTAGTAATCCTTTTTTAGATTTCATTCACTCTAGTTCAGGTGAATTTTTTTGCAAATACAATTTATCATTTGCGCTTTCACAGTGGCAATAGTTCTGTTGATAATGCTACGTATTTAAATAATGGAGTATTGTTATTTTGGAGGATTTTAGAGCTATTAGGGACGTATCTGACTAGAATATGTAAAATTTTTATTATAATTTGAATGTTTTCTTATTTTTCCCAAGACTTGTAAAAAACGTTTACTTCAAAGCGCTTACTTTCACTTGACTTCAAAATGAGGAGTTGGTTGAAAGGGTTTACGTTTAAAGGTAAGGTAGCAACTCCTCATTTGGAGTTGCCTGAAAGGGTTTACTTTCAAGTACCTCTAAAACTTCACGGGAAAAAACATGTAATATTGAAATAATCATGGCGTTACAAAATGAATGCTGGGCTTAACTCTTTGGATATCATTGCATTTTTTTTTTTAATTTTTTGTGTTTTTTTTCTTCTAGGGCACCCTTAGCGCCATAAGAGACTGGTTTAGGGATTACAAGATTCCAGATGGAAAGCCTGCTAATCAATTTGGCTTAGGAAACAAGCCTGCAAACAAGGTAATTTTACCATATTACGTGTTCTCGTTTATCCAATCTGTTACAATTGTCCATTTTATAAGTACTAGAAAAAAAAGCCGCAAGAACAAGAAGGTTTTTTAAGCAAAGTTTCGAACAAATTTAGCAGAGATAAGCAATAATGAAGTGCAAATACCACCTACACGTACACTATGCTATTATTGAGGGCAAATTTCACCATGTTTATTTACCTATACCAAAAATTTGTAGGTAATTTTTTGCCATCCATTGGTAGCCAGCTAAAAGTTTATATTTTAACACATGAGATTAATAACCACTCAACCCCTAGCATTTTTGTCTTGCATCTTATTAAATGGGTCATTTTAGTATTAACCAAAAATTAACTATTGAAGCTCTAACCCTTTTGCAAGGCCCCATTGTGCCTCTCGCTCACTCTTACAATTTTTTACCTCTCTGAATTCTTCTCTCTCTCCTTGTACACCTCAATAAGTATATTAAGAGGTATTTTTCTTGGCTCAAGGGGAGAATGATATTTTTTCTTCGCAATTTTATTTATAGTCTATTGTCTTGAATGCTTCTGACTGACAATCATAAACTTCAATGATCCCTTCCACTTTTCAAAAAGACAACTTTGCACCTTTTAATTCATTCTTTTGTGAAAGGAAAAAATCATAAGAAAGATTGATTCTATTTTGATAATTTTTTTAATCAAAATTTTATGAAATTTTTGAGGAATTTGAGTTTTTATTTCAAACTTGTTCAAATATGAACCTCTCCATTTTTCTGTATTTTTATATTGATGATATATCTACTATGTTTGTCTATTTATTCTTTTTCACTAACTCTAGATTAGAAAATTACATATGCAATAAATTTTAATTATTGTAAAGAGATTAAAAATCAGAAACTTCGTTTGAAGTCGTACAGATTTTAGAAATTTGAATGGATGGAGCAAGTTTAATCTTATATTAACAAACATATATAGGAGCCAACAAGACCTACTCAAGGCGGGATGCCATTTTTTGGGGTTTGGATTAGGATGCTTTGGTGTTTCAAAAGTGAAGGTGTGCAATATCCGATATATTTTAGACGCAACACTTGCCTAACACCATTAATTTGTGCCATACAAAAAACTAAATATTACCCAGAATTAAATAAAAATTTAAAAATTCTGACACAAATTTTTTTTTGCAAACAGCACAATAAGTGTGTTAGCTTGTGCTTCGAAACCGCACCACCTCGGTGGGAAACAAAGCCCTCAACCAATGGGCCATGTAGGAGTGCAAACGAGCCGAATTTGAGTGATCTCAGGCTCAGTTTGTGTTTAACTAATTAAAAAATATTATTGTTTGTGTTCGGCTTGTTTATATATCGAGTTAAAAATTTTTTTTCGAGTCCAGCTCGTTGGCTTAGCGAGCTTTTCGTGAATAACGAGCTGTATTGATAGCCCTAGTCACACAACTGTGGGATGTTAAGATTAATGGCGATATTTAAATCTTATTATTTATATTAAAATATTCATTTAAATACAATGTAATATATATTAATTCTATTTTCTAATTTATAATTTTAATCGATTATAAATCTATTTAGCCTTTTAATCAATTAAATTATTTAATAATAATACTCATCAATTATATATATATATATATATATATATATATATATATATATATATATATATATATATATATAAACAAAACAAAATTGTATTCCTTTAAGAAGAGTTTACAATTCTAAGGTGTGGCACTTTCAAAAGGTCTCCCCCCAAGCGAAACAAAAGGGGAGGAGGCATGGAAGAGGATACCACCACCTCAGAGGAGGCTAGACCACTCCTAGCTAACTAATGAGCAGGTTTGTTGCCTTCTCTAAAAATAAAAGAGAATTGTACACGAAAATATTTCCTCAGCCCACTGATTCTGTTGCTCCAGTATAAATGATGCCAATCAGAGTTAGCCCCACCATCAATCACTTGTATTAGGGTGGTGGAGTCCACCTCCACCACAAGGTGTTTCCACTTGTTCGGGCTAGCCAGTTTAATTGCTCAGTAAACAGCTGCTAGTTCAGCTTCCAAGGCATCCTTAGCCTCCAAAAGAGCTTGGAAATAGAGGTGTTACTTTGATGTGATGCTCCATTGGAGGCTGCCAACAAACAGTAATGATGTGCTTCTGACTGGTGATGTTAGTTGTGGGAACATTGCAAATAATAGGGAAGCTTTTGTGTTTGATCAGCTTGGTCAGGAATGAGAGGCAGAATCTACCCACCTCCTTTACAGTTAGCAATGAGTCTTCAAATTTGGCTCTATTCCTAGCCATCCAGATGAACCAGGCCACCAGAAGGGGGATGGATCTAAAACCTGCCTGATTCTAGCTCTGCCAGGAAGAGTAGAAAGAGGACCACTCTAGATTAGTAGTATCAAGTGAGAAGTGCTGGTGACTTCCTTCCAAATAGCCTGAGTGAAGTTGCATTCAAAGAACAAATGTACAATAGATTCCTCCTCCTGTGAGCAAAGCCAGCATCTAGAGGGGCCCCTTAGTCCTTTGAGTTTCAGAATGTCATTTTTGGGCAACAATTTATGGTGAATTCTCTAACAGAGAAATGACATGGATGGAGTCAGGTATTTATTCCATATAGTGTCTCCCTAAGGAGTGTGGCCTCACTGATAAAGTCTGGAGAAGATGTGTTTGGAGATGTTCTGAGAGTTGCTGCATTTTCAGGTGATCCCATCAGGCCTGGTTCTATTAAACTGGATCTTATTGATTTGCTCCACAGATTCTCCCCGGATCAGATTATGTAGTTTATTTACGTCCCACTGTTCTTGCCAACAATCTTTTACTTGGAGATCAAGGTTGGCCTCACAAGTGATGGGTTGAAGCACCTCAAGGGGACACCAGTTATCCAGTCAGAAGTTGAGCTTACCCTCCCCCAACTCCCAAAGGAATCTCAGCTTGCTGCCTCACTTTTAATAGGTTCACCCAAATTTTGGAGTCCCCCAATTTCCCCTCCACCAGCATTGGGTAAGCCTCATTGCAGTATTTTTTAAGTAAAAACATAGCCCATAGGGAGGACTGTTGCCTAAATTTTATCCATACTTTGCAAAGTTTTATCTGTTGCAAGTGTTGGAGCCCTCTGAGACCAATGCCCTCAGCCATAGTGGGCTTGAAATCTTCTGCCAGCTAGCCCAATGAAGCTGCTGTCTTTGGCCAGACCATAGGAATCTTTTGAAAGCTCTCTCCAGCTGAATTCTTGTGCTTTTCTTCATGCAAGACATTTGTAGGATGTAGCAAGGGAATGTGGTTAAAATGCTCTTGAGCAAAGTGATTCTGCCTCCATTTGAGAGAAATGAGTGTGTCCACCTGGTGAGTTGTTATGAGATCTTGCTCACCACCCCATCGAAATGTATTAATTTGGCTCTCCCTTTGAGTAGCGGAACTCCCAGATAGGTGTGGGGCAGATGTGTTTCTTTAAATCCTGTAAACTGTAGGGTCCTGCTTGCTCAATGGGGGTCTTTTTGCTGATCAATATGTCACACTTCTCAGTATTCAGGCACATACTCGAGCAGAGTTGAAATGTATCCATACAAAGGCTTACTTTATTTACTGCTAGTTTGTTGGCTCTAGAAAATACAAGGATGTCATCTGCATAAATCAGGTGAGAGATAGGAAATTTAGCTTTGTTGTGGTACCTGGCATAATGGTGAGGCAGAATCTGTTTGTCCACCATCTTAAATAGATAATCCATAGCAAGGATGAAATTGTAGGTGACAGTGGATCTCCCTGCTGAAGGACTCTTGATACAGTGAAATTACCCCAGCTTTGTCCATTGATTATTAAATAGTGGGAGTTTCCCATGAGCCATCTGCAGATGAGATTGCAGAAGTTTATGTTGAAGCTTTTTTGAAGTCCAACTTATACATCAGATCCCCCCCGCCCCCCTTGTAGACGTTGGCCAGATCAAGCAGGAGTTCTTGGGCTAGCAACACATTGTCAGCAATGGATCTGCCCTTCACAAATGCAGTTTGGTTTGAGCTGATAAGGTTGAGCAAGTGGGGTTGGAGTCTTCTCACAATTATTTTGCTTATGATCTTGCTGAAAACAGTGGTGAGGCTGATAGGACTGTAGTGATTCCAATTTTTTGCTTTAGGTGTTTTCGGGATGAGAACCATAGTTGATGCACTAAAATAGTGAGGGAGGGCATTTCCAAGAAAGAAACTTTGCACAGCAGCTAGCAAGTCAGCTTTGATAATGTCCCAGGAGTGTTTGTAAAAGTCTGTAGTAAAGCCATTTGGGCCAACAGTTTTGTTCCTGTCTATGGATTATATGGCTTCCCAAATTTCACTTTCATCTGGAGGTTCAGTGAGGGAAAGGTTTCTAGTGTAGTCTAGCCGTTGACGGAAAAAGGAAGGATCTTTAGGTGTGGTTTCAGTTAGCGGTTGAGTTAATAGATTTTGGAAATAGTTCACAGCATCCAAAGCAATTGCTATGTAATCTTGAAGAGTCACCCCCTGGTAGTTAGTTATATTGTGGATGGTATTACACTTTTTTCTATATTTGATGCAAGCATGATAGAATTTTGTGTTTCTATCACCCTCCATGAACTTGATAGCAGCAGCCTTTTGCCTCAGGATAGTGTCCTGCCAATCAATAATGGTCAGCTGCTTCTCTTGTGCAGCAATTAAATCTCCCTCCTTAGAGTTATCCAGCAAAGTAGCTCTTTCCAGTTCCTCCACTTGTTGCTGAGCAAGTTCCCCAACATTAAATACATCCCGAATATGGTTCCAGCTCCAAGACCTGAGTGCCTTTCCCATTTTTTCATGCAAATGTCATAGCTTGATCCGGGGGTTAGGGTGATTGATGTTGCACTACTTTTTGGATACAATGTCAAGAAAAGAGGTATGGGTGGACCAGAAATTCAAATATCTGAAAGGTGAATTGCTATTTGTGCTGGTAGGAGCTGTTATGGTGATGAGTAGAGGTCTTTGGTCTGAACCAGCAAAGCTCAGATGTGTCTCAATAATGTGCAGGTAGGTCTGATGCCATAGATCATTAACCAGCACTCTATCCAGTCTCTCCCCAATAGGACCCTTTTTCTAGGTGAAACCAAGTCCCTGGAAGCCTAAATTAAATAGGTCAGCTTTCATAATGTTGTCACTGAACAATGTTTGTTTGGATAGGTTGGGGGCCCTTCCACCCCTCTTCTCAACAGATGTGGAAATACAATTGAAATCTCCTGCCACCATCCAGCAGAAGGTCATATTAGCACTTATCTGATGCAGGTCAGACCAAAGATCAGCCCTGTCAGATTTTCTGCACCTAGCATAGACAAAAGTAGCAAATCCCTCCCTTCCAATCAGCTTGTGGGCTATGTGCACAAATTGATTGTTATTTATCATCACAGACCATTCAATCTCCTTTCTACAAAAGAACCAGATCTTATTGTTGTTGTTAGCAAAGTGGGAGAAACACCTAAACCTGCTTATCAGTTTGTGAGGGTGTTTGTGAACCATAGGTTCCAAAATTGCAAAGCACCAAAGCTGATGTTATTTGTTTAGATGGAGTAGCCTTCTAATTGAAAGGGGGTGAGCTATCCCCCTAATATTAATATTCCAACAGAGAAAATTGATCAGGGTGAGGGTGGGGGGATATGGACCTCATTCTTCCTCTGTTGATATTGGAAGGACCTCCTCTATCAGAAGGGAGTGAAGTACTAGCTTCAGGAACAGCCTGATCTGCCATCAGTTTCTGAATTTCTGTTGTGTACTTCTGCTTCCTTCTAGCCTTCTGAATTTGCCATTCAGACTCAATTTGCTGAGTCATTTCTTCAATATTTGCTTGGATGGATATGGCAGAACTGACCCCTAGGGAGGTCTGTCTAGTTGGTGTGACATTTTTTTTCAACATTCTCAACAGAAGTAGTAGGAACATCCTCCTTCCTGACTGCCTTGGTTGGAGAGATAGGAGGGGGAACGTCTGTATTGTCTAGCTCCACTGGTTTGTCCCTTCCAATATCTACCTCTGCTGCATTATGGGGAAGTAAAGGTGTTTGGACCAATGCAGGAAGGGCATATTGCACCCCAGCAGAAACCTCAGCTCCCTTGGGAGAGGATTTTTTTGCTAGAGGGTGGAGTTTGTAACTTCTCTCCTTGGTATGCGCAAACATTCTACAATGTAGACAGAATAGTGGCCTGCTCAACACAACAATATTCTGCCAGAAACCTCCTTCTGCGTCAATCCACACCCTCTCTAACTCAGGGAGGGTCTGTCTCTCTCTACCAACTCTTGCTCCAACAGGCTTAGCCATGTCATAGGTGGGAGAGTCCACCTTTAAGAGTGTGCCAGGAGTCTGACTAATGTTAAATAAGGCATTAGGATGATACAACTGTATTGGAAGTTCTGGAAACTTGAACCACATTGGAACAATAGGGGATTCTTTTGAAGAATCAAAATCAGGGGTCCACTTCAATAGCTTCATAGGGGTGCCAGCAATCAGAAGGGATTGTTTAGCAAAGATTCTAGCATAATCTTCTTTATTAGATAATCTGATAAGCAGATGTCTCCCATCCAACAATCTTAATTTCCATGTTCCAAAAATATTGAGTTCATCAAAAAACTTTCTGACATATTCCATCTGGGGTGACCAAATTGAAATTTCTCTATTAAAGTAAATCTAACAGCATCATTTAAAGTCTACATCTCCTGGGCAGTAAAACGAATTGCGGGGATTCCATCTTTCAAACCAAGTGGCCTGATGTAAGGACAATCACCCTTGCCAGCTGCTATGTCATGGAGAGCTTGGGGAAACACCAAGTGGTCAAAACTTTTGTGAGGAGTCTGGCCTTTACCCCCAACTCCAGCATAAGTAGCCTTTGCCCATTGGGCATTGGTCTCAACATCAATGGGAGTGGCCATGGGAAACCACAACTAGCACTTAAAACACCAATGTAACAGTACCGGTTTAAACCAAAGAAGCCTGGAAAGAACCTAAAATGAAAAAAAAAACAAAAAAACAAAGTCTCCACCACAGCTCCAGAGACCAGACAACAGTCAGATGAGATCCAAAAAACAGTCATAACTCCCTCAAGCAGTGAATAGAGCAACAGACCAGAATCCAAAATTTGAAAAACGAAAAAACTCGGGAAGACACCAGCAGCAAGAAACCACTCCTTCTCCACCACCAAGAACTCACCTGACCACATTGAATCACTCCCTCTAAAGGTCCTCCACTAGGAACCACCGTGCGCCGCTAGTGAGGAGCCATCAGACCTCAAACCCTAACAGAGCAAGCAAGGAAGGTGCCACGTGTGTGTGTGTGTGTGTGTCTATATATATATGTATATATATTTAAATTCGAACGAGCAAAATTTTGTGTGTACGGCTCTTTTCTATATTGCGCGTAAAAAAAATTATTCTTGTTCTACTCGTTTGCTTAGCGAATGAATCGAATACGAGCCTACTACGAGCTGTTATGACAGTGTCGCGGCCATGGGTTTCAACACCTGACATGCATGTTAGACCCGACAAAATATGATAAGGATATGGTGTGGACAAACTAATTATCATAGAATATTATTTATCATTTCTTTTAAGGAAATAAAAATTGGATTTTTTATTGAATGTTAGAAGCATAATATTTTCCTATTATGTGTGTGTGTGTGTGTGTGTGTGTGTTATTTTCCTATTATGTGTGGTGTGTGTGTGTGTGTGTGTGTGTGTGTGTGTGTGTGTGTGTGTGTGTGTGATTTAAATAAATTTATTAATTTATTATTTATTTATGCATCTATTCTTTTTTTTAACTCATAATAATTAGCTGAGATTATTTATTTTTAATTAATTTAATCTTATGTTCGTTCATATGTTAAATAATAAAAATAAAAAGTCATACATAACTTAAATTATAAAAAATAAATTCAATATATATTTTAAAATAATTTGATTGTGCATCTTCAAGAAAAATCTCCGGCTCGCCCAGTCCCACTGATGTTTTTTATGTATGAGAAAGAAAACGTTAATAACCATGACATTCATTCCAAGAAAAAGGATTGATTGTCATTTGTAGAAGTCATAAATAGTTTATATATCTATGCATGTACTACAATTAGAGAGCTGTCCTAAAGTACTAATTAGTTCCCCATTATGAAATGGACTTCATAAGTTTGAGTTATGTAAATAACCTCTTTGCAAATTTTTTTTTTTGGCTGCACGAGGATTCATTTATCAGAATATTCAAGAGCAGTTAACAGAGTTATCTTTTTCACTTTTTTTTTTTTTTTATTTTTTTTAAAATCTGGTTAGGATTATGCTTTGAAAGTAATTGCTGAGACAAATGAGTCTTGGGCTAAATTAATCAAGAGATCCGTTCCAGCTGGAGAGCTTTCACTGGTGTGACTACGATTTGGAATTTTCAGATGGTTATTTGTCATGAGGATTTTGTAATGTTGAAAATCCGTATGTGCTTAATTTTTTTGCACTCAACTTTATAAGTTTACTGTTCTTCTATTATGATGCACAGTACAATACTATAATAATTATTTAGAAGTTCATTTCTTTTGTATTTAACAAATTTGTTCTTGTCTTGGTTCCTTACCCGTCTTCTATAAATGCATTTTATGTTTATTTTTTGATCCGATCAGTCTTTTGAATAATATATTCTTTTGCAGTGAGGGAAATTTTCTTTTCTTTGTAACGTGAGATTATTATTATTGTTCTTTTACATTCATGATTTTTAGTTAATTTTTTAATTTTTTATCAAAATGTTTTATTTCCGTTGAATTTAAGAACTTGGAGTTTTTAATTATGATATGAAAATTTAATTGCTCTATAATATTTTTATGATTTAAAATTTTGTTTGATTTAGATTAATCAATTATTAAATTATTGTTTTATTCCGGCTCACGAGTTCTCGAGTTCACATGTAATGACAACAAGTTTTTGTGGCTCGGGATTTATGAATTTAAAATTTTCACGTGATTTATATGCCTTGAGTAGCATTAATATTTTTATCCCTGAAGAATTTTAGGTGAGTATCATAAGTATTTTTTGACTGTTAAACTATGTTACGCTGAAGCGAACAAGGACAAGACATTGATACGAGATACTTCTATTGTTCAAAATATATGATACGGATACATATATACACATTATTATAATAATATTTATATTATATAATGGTTTATACTTTGGAAACTTCAAAAAAGGGTGGCCACTGCTCTTAAGAACTGGAATTGAAATACATTTGGTAATCTCCACAGTCCGGTTACTGAGGCAAAAGTCGAGGGTCATAAATTGGAGATGATAGATGAGGTCGGTGATGAAGATTATGAGGACTTAATGGAGACTCACAAGAAGTTGATGGAGGCTATTAATATGTGAAAGATCTTTTATAGCAAAAGCAAACATAGTACTAATAACATTATGAAAATTAAGGATGATAATGGCAACTGGTTACATAATCAATCAGAGATTGATAACAATGCGGTTCAGTACTTCGAAAGATTATTTGCTAGTACAAAGAATAATAACCCTATCAAGAAGACTTGATTGATGAACATTGAGATTATCTTGGTAGACTTGATTTTACAAAAAAAACATTGTGAGGTATCTCGGCGCTTTGCTCTATTGATGATAATAAAGCGGTTGGATCAGACGGATTCACAGCTGACTTCTATAAAAATTGTTGGAGCACTGTCAAGAAGGAGGTGATCGCTACGATTCAAAGTTTCTTTAGCGGGAGAAATCTGTGCAAATTCTTCTCTACATCTACCATTGTACTTCTTCTCAAAGACAATGTCAGAGAAACGTGGGATCACTTTCACCCGATATGCCTTCGGTTATATTAAAAAAAAATCAGCAAAATTTTGGTTCCAAAATTACAACTTCATTTATCTACTATTATTAAAATCAATCAATCAGCCTTCACGGAAGGACGGGATGTCACAGATAATATAATATTGAATTAGGAATTGATTCATGATTTAGATTAGAAGTGCATAAGTGGCAATTTAGTTATGAAACTAGACCTTAAAAAGGCTTGTGATACTATTAATTGGGACTTCATACTACATGTGTTGCAAGGGCGGGTTTTAATCCAGATTTCTGCAATCTTTTATCTCGTTTGATGGGGCGGGAATAACTATACAGTTCTCTTAAATGGCAACTCTTATGGTTTCTTCAATGCTAGTAGAGGAATTAAACAGGGCGACCCTCTCTCGCCTACTATTTTTATCCTGGGTTTCGATTATTTTTTTCTCATGATTAATGAGTGGCAGCTTAAACATCCTTCATCCCAATTCCATCACAAAGAGAAAATAATTATTAGTCATCTGGCCTATGCTGATGACGCTATTATATTTGCCAATGCGTGTGAAGACTCTATGCGCAGAACTGCCAACTTACTTTCTCAATTCCAAAAGATCTCAGACTTGAATTTTAATGGTGGAAATGTCAAATCTTTATGAGCCAGAAGGTGAGAAGATCACTTGGCAATTGGACTAGGATTTTATTGGTTTCAATATCTTTTGCCTCCTTAAATATCTTGTTGTGAACCTATTGAAAGGTAGGGTCAAACAATCGCAATTTGACAGGGTTATTGAGAGTATAAAAAAAAACACATCAATGATTCGAAAAATTCATTCTTTTCTTACGGGGGTAGGATCACTCTCCTCAAAAGCATTCTAAATACCACCCCCTTTGTACATTTTAAGTTTTTAAAATGAAAGCTAGCACACAGTACTCATTGAAATTATGTTTTAACAAATTTCTCTGGTCAGAGAGAAATAAAAAGAAACATTGGGTGATTTGGAGAAAAATATGTAAACCTATAATGGCTGGAGGGGGCTCGATTTCAAAGAACTTAACCATATTGCTGAGATTAATGTTATTAAACTATGATTCAAATTTAGGGCTAATATCTCACTATGGGCTACTTTTATGCACTAAAAAAATTTTAGAGACACACACCCTTCCCAAATAAATTTCAAAATTGGAGACTCTAAAGTTTGGAAAAATATTCTCAAAGATAGCGAATGGGCTGAGAATTATATCTTTTGGGATACTGGGAATGGCGTTGTGTCATTTTGGAAAGATAACTGGTGCATAAAGGATTTCTCTGAGAGGAATAAAGAGGAGTGTGAGGATTTTACCGTGGCGGATTTCTGGATCAATAATGGTCAAAACATCAATCTCCTTAGGAATAAGGTGGGGGTTGATATTGCTAATTTCATATCTAAGATCCCAATTGATGTTACAAAAAAACGTAGGATGGTTACTAAATTACTCGCTACATTTTTAATAATTAAAGAGATATATTTGAAGCTTCACTCGTGGAGTCATAAAAATTGGGGTACACATTTGGAACAAAAATAAATCACCCTCAATATCCTTTTTTCTTTGGGGATTTCACTCTAATTTTTAACCGTTTTATGATATCCTTAAACTAAATGGTTTAAGAATACCATCACAATGTGTTCTGTGCAAAAAGAAAGAGAGATCGAGGCATCAATTAATGTTTATTGCCCCTTTTCTTCAAGGGTCTGGTCTAGAAATGGTGCTTTATTAAGTATCATTACACCGGTGGGGAGGATGACATAATTTTGAAAATTGTCGGTTGGCTTTGAATACACAGCCTTTTCACTTATCATATATTGCGGTTTGGTTTATCTGGATGATGCAAAAAAATATGAAATATGATATTGATGTGGCGTAGGAACATAAAGCTGTAGCTAACATTTATGCCCATGTTTGCAAAATTAATCATTATGTTGGCATTTACTTTAACTGTCTTGATAATACTTATGCTCCCACTCAGTTATTACGAGAGCAAGTTCGTCATCAGGAGGCTTATCAAATTAGGTGAAGGAGGCCGGTGAATGCATGGATTAAGGCTAATATTTATGGTAGTTGGAGCACTCATAAAATAGGGCGGGTGGTGCATTCTGGGAAAGTTTTAGTAAATGTTTGTTCTTTTTTTCTTCTCATATTGATGCTAACGCTCCTATTGAAATTGAGCTATGTGTGGCTTGGTTAACCTTAAAAGCTATCGTATTTTTTAATTGGCGGTACATTTGTATCAAATCAGAATCTTTGGAACTATTTGCTTATGTTAAGCAAGATAACTATTCGTTGTGGAATTTGATAATTCTCGTGCGACAAATGATGCTTCTTGCTAAGGACATGTATCTTTTGTGGAGTTACATACCAAGAGAGGGTAATATGCCTGTCAATTGTCTAGCAAGATTTAGATCTCGAGTGGATGAGGTTAATGTGGGGTGCACTATCCCATATACTCTCAAATGCTTGATAGACAGTGATAATTATGATACTCCTAATATCCGTGCATAATGGTTCCCAACTATGGAATAGCTGTGCAGGGCTGGACAATTCTGATACACCTTATAGTGTCATTTTTAACTTAAAAGGGGCTTCTGACCGTGCTTAATTAGGTTAAATTGTGGTGCTTTAGCTAGTTTTATTGCTGGTGGATACATTAATTAACATTTTTATCTGTAGGGATTGTTTGGGCCTGAGTTAGCAGTTTTTGTGAGCTGCTGGTTTACTTCTATATGTAATTTAGCTGTCATTATGTAAATTAGCTAGATCGGTTTATACACACACACACACACGCACGCACGCACACATGCACACACACACACACACACACACACACACACACACACATATATATATATATATATATATATATATATATATATATATATATATATATGTATATATATATGTATATGTATATATATATGTATATGTAGATATATATGTATATGTACCTATATATATATATATGTACCTATATATATATATATATACCTATATATATATATATATATACCTATATATATATATATATACCTATATATATATATATATACCTATATATATATATATATATATATATACCTATATATATATATATATACTATATATATATATATATATACCTATATATATATATATATGCTAATAAATATATAAAAAATGGTGGAGGAGACACACACACACACACACACACACACACACACACACACACACACACACACACACACACACACATATATATATATATATATATATATATATATATATATATATATATATATATATATATGACATGATGATAAAAATATGAGAGAGAAGCTCCGGAATTTATGGTGGGTTCTTGAAGTTCATCTTTGATTTCTTGTTCTTCCCGGTGAATTCAATCCCTTTGAATTCCTTGGTTTTTTGGCATTCTTTCCTGTTTTGGTTCGGATTCTTGTTTGTTCTAGATGGTCGTTCAAAATTTTCTCGGGAAGGCCACCTTTGTGGATGTAGTGGGCACGAATTTAATTGACAATGCCGATAAACTTGTCTTCCCTCAACTCTATCATGATGCGATTCAAGGTAAAGGTGGATGTTCCTTCATCAAACCAATTATCAAGAAAGGTGGGAAACTCTGCTTTGATTTTTTCGGATGCTCGAATTGGCTTCCTTGGTCGATGTGCATAAGTTTACACTTGTTGGAAAGTTTCAATATGGTCATCCCAAAATGGAGAGAATTAGGAAAAGTTTTGAAGATCTGAAGCTTATTGGTAATTGGAAAGTTGGTCTTTTTGATGGTAGGCATATTATGATTAAACTTTCTAATGAGGAAGATTATGCTAACCTATTTTCCAAGAAGTTTCTTGTGATGGAGGGTATTTACATGAAAATCTTGAAATGGTCTCCTGATTTTGATTCTAATCAAGAAGCACCTATTATTCCTGTTTGGTTTAAAATTCCTAATCTCAAATTGCAGTTCTTTAATCACCAAGTTCTTTATGCAATTGGTACTGCTTTGGGTAAGCCACTTAAATTAGATCTGCCTACCTTTAATCTGTCAAGACCTTCCTTAGCAAGAATACTTGTTGAAAGGGATATTACTCTTCAAGATGTTGATGAAATTTGGTTGGGATCACCACATAATGGTTATTGGCAATCTATTATAATGGAACAAAGACCATTTTATTGCAATCATTGTAAAATGTTTGGTCATACTAAGGAAGTTTGTTATAGAGTTCATCCAAATCTTATGCCATCTAAATTCAAGACTGGGGCTGCAGCTGATGTAAAAAGAGGGAAGAATCTAACATCTGTCACTCCTATTCCTGATATAGTAAATGAAATTCCTGCAGTGGTTAAAACAAATCCAAATGTATCTAAAGATTTCACTGTTGTTATGGAATCTGCTGAAACATTGATTAATGTTTCTTCCCAGAATAACTGTGCAACCTTACATAACCCTATTGATCCAGTTTCTGTTGTTGTTTCTGATCCTATTACTTCTGTTGAAAACCCTCTTATTGATTGTACACCCAATTCTGATTCTCATTTAACTATTACAAATGCTAACATTGAGTTAGCCAAAGAACAGGATTCAGTTGTTCCTGGAATTATTGTTGAGGATAATCAAATTATAGCTATTCCAGAAGAAGGTGGTAATTTAAATTCAGAAGGTTCTTTCAATGAAGTAATGAAGGAGGATGATGCTGTTATTAGAACAGATTTATCTCTTTATCAGGCAAGGGAAGTTTCACCTACTATCATCAACTACCCTATATTCCAAAACTCTTCACAAGACATGAATACTATTTCTTCGGATCCGTTGAATGCCGTTAATACTCGAATTGAAGGATGATTGGATGGTGCAAAAATCTAAGAAGAAGAAAGAATTAAAGCAGTTATCCTTGACTAATATTATCCCTTCTACTACTCGCTACTTTTCTAGGCTTACTAGAGGAAGTAAATCTTCCCATGATTAACTTTTTATGCTTGGAATGTAAGGGGAGTGGCTAACCCCGGCTCCCTTAACGAATTCTTAGTCTTAACAGGGTTCATAAATTTTGGGTGATTGTTCTTCTTGAACCTTTGGTGAAAAAGAACTTTGACGAATTTTTAAGGAAGTTTCTGGATTTTCTTTTGTTTCTAATTCTACTAATAAGATCTGGATTCTTAGTAGAAAGGAGTTGAGAATTGATATTCTTATTGGTCATCCTCAATTCTTACATTTGCACTTTGAGCTTGATCATTTAAAAGGCTTTGCTACTTTTGTTTATGCTTCCTCTACTATTGCTCGGAAGATCTCAACTTTGGTCTCAGTCGAAGATTATTGGACAACAAATGAATGAGAGTTGGATAGTGGGAGGAGATTTTAATTCTATTTTACATCCTAGTGAGAAGAAAGGAGGAAGAAACCCTAATCTTCAAGATATGCTAAATTTTACTAATCAAGTTAGTGCTGCTAACCTATTTGATATTGGTTTTGAAGGTTCTCCATTTACTTGGAGAAGAGGCTCTATCTATGAAAGATTGGACATAATTTTTACTAATCAACTCTGGCTAGATATGTTTAACTTTTATAAAGTTAAGCATTTAGCTAGATTTGGTTCTGATCATGCTCCCTTGTTAGTTCAATTCTCTCATTTTTCTAATACAAAACAAAATTCTTTCAGATATTTAAATGTATGGTCTTCTCATTCTACTTGTTATCAAGTTGTCAAGAATAATTGGATTCTCCCTACTCATTATTCTGCTACTAATCCTTTATTGAAGTTATGGCAGCTTCATAAATCAGTGGCTAAGGCTTTAATTAGTTGGAATTGGACCTGAATTTGGGAACCTTACTTATAATATTCAAAAAGCTGAAACTATGGTGGCCCGAGTTGAACTTGAAGTGGAAAATGGAAGGAAAACTGATAAAGATCTGCTAGAAGCTAATGATTTTCTCGCATTCGACCTTATTACAAGAAGAGCTCTTCCTTCAACGAAAAGCATCAGCTAATCACTTACTTCATGGAGATAGGAATTCAAAATTTTTCCATGCAATAATTAAACATAGAAGAGCCCTTAACACTATTCGAGAATTAAATCCATTAATGGTTCCTGGCTTTCTACTTCTCGGGAAATTGGGGATGATGCGAGTTAATTATTTTCGAGACTCTTTTCTCTTATCAAGATATCAATTCGATGTATTCTCTAATAACCTTATACAAGCGATTTACAATTGGCTAGGGAGTGCCAATTATCCAAATTACCTAATGAAGATGAAATGTTATCTGCTATCAATTCCTTGGACGACAACAAGACAATTGGACCGAGATGGATTTACTCTCGATTTTTACAAGAAATTTTGGCAAATTATTAGATTGGATGTTATTGAGGTCGTTAAGTATTTTTTTCGGGGAATGGACCTTCCTAAGTACTTTGTATCCTCTTCTATTATTCTCATACCAAAGGATAAAAAGAAGGAGTGTTGGCATGATTTCGAGGCCTATTAGCATCACTTCGACTTTTTCAAAAATTATCGACAAGCTTCTTGTGTCCGTAATTCAGCCTTTCCTGGATAGATTGATTTCGGATAATCAATCTCGCCTTTGTTAAAGGAAGAAGTATTAGTGAAAATATCTTATTGGCTCGGGAATTGCTCACTGATATTGATAAGCCTTGTAGGGGTCTAATCGATCTTTAAATTGGATCTTTCTAAAGCTTTTGATACAATAAGTTGGTCTTTTATTCTCGAAAGTGCTTTACGCAAAGGGTTCGGTTCGATTGCTTGTGAACTTATTTCAAGGTGGTTAAGTAATAATCATTATAGTATTCTCATTAATGGTGAGAGCAAAGGGTTTTTTCAAGCTGGTAGAGGCATTAAACAAGGAGATCCCCTTTCTCCTTATATCTTCATATTGGCATTCGACTACCTCTCTAAGCTCATTAATAATGTTCAGCTCATACATCCTTATACCCGGTTTCAGCACAGATCTACTCAACTGATTACCCATCTTGCTTTTGCTGATGATGTCATAGTGTTCTGGAATGGTAGTAAGAACTCTATAAGATGCTTAATGAAGACTTTGGCTGAATTTGAAGAGGTCTACGGTATGACTTTTAAAAAGTCCAAATGTCACTTTCTACTCGGTCTAACTTCAATGTTAATGCTAAGAAGTGGATTGCTGATTTCATTGGTTTTAAGGAAGCGAAATATCCTCCGAAGTATTTGGGATTTCCTTTAATCAAAGGTAGACTTAAACAATCCCACTATGATGATGTGGTATCTAAAATTTCACCCAAATTCAATGTTGGACAAATTCTTTTTTGTCAAATGGTGGTCGAATTACTCTTCTTAAGAGTATTTTAACAACTTATCCTCTCTATATCCTCCAAATGATCAAGATGAAGAAAAGTACATAGAAATTACTCTCAATTATCTTTAATAAATTTCTTTGGGAAGGCCATCATAGACAAATGCATTGGACCAATTGGGATAAAGTTTGCAAGCCTATTGCCAATGGTGGATTGGGTTTTAAAAGTTTTCAACAAATCAGTTATTCCTTTTACTGCAAACATTGGATTAACTTTAGAGCAAAGAATTCCTTATGGTCTAAGTTTTTGCATGGGAAATACTCGCCATAATATTCATCCCTCTCAAGTTCGATTGAAGATTGGAGATTCAAATAGCTGGAAGCATTTGCTTGAAAGTTAGAGATGAAGGTTGAACAACTTTTTGTATGGGAGCTTGGGGATGGACAAATTCATTTTGGAAGGATAAATGGTTCTTTAATGATTCATTGATGGAACATAATGCTCATCATTCCATCCGGAAAGTTGCGGATTGTTGGACCAATTCGGAATGGGATATCAATAAACTTAGCAGTTGTGTTGATTCGACAACTCAAAAGAAGATTCGAATATTCCTATCCACTCAACCAAAAGAGACAGATTGGTCTCAAAGATTCCCCAAATCAAAGCTTGTCTAAATTCCTATTTAGAGATACCTGTCCTACTAATGATTGGGGGAAGAAGCTTTGGAATAAAATGTTAACACCTTCCATATCTTTTTCTGTTGGAGACTTTTTAGAAAGTTTCTTCCAACGAGATAATATTTTAAAACTCAAGGGAATTCGTGGGCCTTCTATTTGTCATTTACGCCATTCGATGAAGAATCCATTTCACACATTTTTATAAGATGCTTTGTGGTTCAAGATGTATGGAAATCTGTTTTGGGTTATCTTGGGCTATCTTCTAAATTCTTTTCATGGGTTAGCATTGAATCTTGTTGGCAAGATTGGAAAAATTCTATTGATTATTATATCCCTTTTATCATTTTTTGGTTTCTCTGGATGGAGAGAAATGATGTCCTTTTTAATAGCAAGGAATGTTACGTTCAGCATATTTCCGGAAGTGTCTAACTTATATTCACAAGGCTAGACAAATACTGAATTCCCAACGGACTCCTATTATTAACAAGGTCAAGCTTGTTATTTGGAGACTCCCTAAGGCTCCTTGGGTTAAAATAAATACTGATGGAAGTTTTTCTTCAATTGGTGCTGGAATTGGGGCTCTTTGCAGGAATCATCAAGGTAATTGTATTTGGTTTCTATCTGCTCCAATTATGGCCACAAATAGCTTGGAAACTGAAATAATTGCTACTTACTGGGGTCTAAAGCTGCCTTCCTTAATAAGCAAAATTTCATTCATATGGAGATGGATTCATTGCTTTTAGTGCAAATATTGTTGAATGAAGTTGCTGCTCCTTGGAACATTCTTATTTGGGTTAATATGATCCTCAAGTTATCCTCAAAGTTAACTATTATATGGAGTCATATACATAGAGAGGGGAATCAACCTGCAAATTGGTTGGCCAAGAGAGCTTCTTCTAAGAAGGGAATAATTTGTAGCTCGAAGCTCTTCTTTTGAATTTTTATCCTCTTCCTTTTCTGTTTTTAGAGCTCTTTTACATGGGGATGTATTAGCCATTCCTCATGTCAGATGTAACAAAACCACCTTATTTAAATAAATTACTTTTTTGTGGTAAATATATATATATATATATATATATATATATATATATATATATATGTATTATATATGCTAATAAATATATAAAAAATGGTGGAGGTTGGCGGTTGTGCTCTTCTAGGGTCTCTGGCGGAATGGTGACTTCTTGGTTCGGCTTGGTGGTGTGCTGTGGGGTTGTTCGTGCTCCCTATGGTTCCCTGATCATTTGGTTACAAGTGGTTTGGGTGTTGCTTGAGCTTGGCCTCTTCCCGAGTGTTCACCTTTTGAATTTTTTATTGTTCCATTGTGGGTCTGTGGCCTTGTGATTATTTTGTTTTGTTCCCTGATATGGTGCTTGTAGTTTTTCCACCGCTTCATGGTTGTTTCTATCCCCATAGACTTGAATACTAATGCCCAATGGGCTAATGCTACTTATGCGGGTGCTGTCGGTAAAGAATAAGATACTTTAAAAATTTTTGATCATTTGGTGTTCCCTCAGGCCTTCCATGTTGCTGCAGTAGGTAGAGGGGAATGCATTTTCATTAAACCCCTCAGTGTGAAGGATGGCAAGCCAGCCATTATCTTTACTAATCTAGAAATCCAAGCCATTACGGCTGCAGTGAAGTTTACTTTAATTGGTAAATTCCAATTTGGCCATCCGAAGATGGATTTAGCAAGGAAATTTTTTTGATGATTTGAACCTCATTAGGGCCTGGAAGGTGGGGCTACTATTGATACAATTTTCTGTAGAGGAGGATTATGCACGGTTTTTTGCTAAACAGTGCCTACAGATTGTTGGAACAATCATGACGCTTCTAAAATTGACTCCTGATTTTGACCCCAGCAAGGAACCACCTATTGTTCCTATTTGGTTCAAGTTGCCTGGTCTTCCTATCCATACTTTAATCAAAATGTTCTGTTTAACATTAACCATGAAGTTGGATGCTCCTACTTACAATATGGCAAGACCTGTTGTGGCAAGAATTCTTATTGAGGGGATATAACCCTCCCTGATTTGGAGAAGATTTGGCTAGGCACTGAATAAGAGGGTTTCTGATAGAAAATTGTGGTTGAACAGAGACCTTATTATTGCCACTAGTGTAAAATGTTTGGGCATACTATGTATAGATTTTACAATCTCCACCCCCTCCCCCCCTCCCTAAACAAAGTTCAACTGGCCTTGCCAAGGAGACTTCTGCAGTTGTTTCTCCAACTAAGGATCCAGTGGTCGAGGAATCTCCTTTGAAAGAGGTGGGGGAGGTTTCTGGTGTGGATACTTTGTTTACCCCCACTAGACCTATTACCACACCCCCTACTTCAACTGAGAAATGTGGGGCTGTGGTTACACTTTCAATTACTCTTACCAGTTGCACTGAAGCACCCTTTACTACTCTTGTAGTAGAAATGAATCAAACTATGGAAGATGATTGACACATTCAAAAAGCTAGGAAAAAAAAGAGGTATGTGTCTGAAGTTTAGAAACTTTTGGTTGATCCTCCCTCCCAAGTGACAGGCGGTTCTCACACTCTCAAGGGGAGGTCACCCTCAAAGCCTTCTAGAGGGAGAACTAGATCCAGATCCCAACATTTCCTCCTCCCCCCTCTTTATCATGATTAACTTCTTATGTTGGAATATTAGGGGCATTGCTCATCCCCTATCCATTAAAAGAATGTTACATCTCAACAAAAAACATAAACTCAACTGCATTGTTATCCTTGAACCTGTGGTTCATAAACACCCCCAAAAACTTATCAGCAAGTTTTATGGGTACTCTCATTTTGCTAATAATAATAACAAAATCTAGATTTTTTGTAGAAAGGAGATTATTTGGTCTATCCAGATCAATCATCGGCAATTTGTCCATCTCTCTTTTTAGATTAATGGTCATTCTGGTTATGCTTCTTTGGTATATTCTGGTTGTAGCAAAACATATAGAAGGGAGCTTTGGTCCTGTCTCCATAACATCAGTGCTGCTATGTCCTCTTGCTGGCTAGTTGGGGGGGGACTTCAATTGCATTGCCTCTTCTACTGAGGAACCTGGTCGGAGAGCTCATAATCTTTCTAGAATGAGCAATTTTAGTGAAAATATTCAATTGGCATGTCTTTTTTATCTGAGTTTTAAGGGGCCTGAGTTTACTTGGAAGAGGGGTCACATTTGCGAGAGGCTTAACAGGGTGCTGGTGAATGACCCTTGGTGTACTCAATTCTTGCATACCTCTGTTACCCATTTGTGCCTTGCTGGTTATGATCGAAGACCACTTTTGATCGCAATTACGACCCCTATCCCTCTGGTTAGTCACCCCCTTTTAAATACCTTAATATGTGGTCAGAGCATCCTTCTTTCCTCCGCACTATCTCGGCCTCTTGGTGTGATATACATCATCTTGAGCCCTTGACTATGCTTAGTCTCCTCCACCTAAAGGTTGGTAAAGCCCTCAGATCTTAGGGTTGGGATTCTTTTGGAGATGTTTTCATTGTTGTTGTTTGTGCTAAGAAAGAAATGGGGGTTTTGGAGCATGCTGTTCTAGAAAGATTAGCTGAGGAAAGGTCTCTACTTGCTGCCCAGGACAATCTCCTCGCTGCAATTGAGAGGCAAGACATGTTCTTAAGACAAAAGGCTTCTATCAACATTTTTAAAGATGGAGATAGAAAGACCAAGTATTAACATGCCTATATAACGTATAGAAGAAAATGCAATACTATCGACAACATTCAAAATTCTGCGGGGTTATGGCTTAATGATAACACCGCTATTGCACTGGATGCAGTCTCCCATTCAAACAGTTACTGACTCAGCATTCCTCTGAAAGACTGCCTATTGATAACACTTTTTTCACTAAGGATTTCCCCTACGTTAATAACATTGTGTTGGACTAACCCCCACAGAAAAAAAATTTAGCAAGCTCTAAACTCCATTGACAGGTCCAAAACTGCTGGTCCTGATGGTTTTACTGTTGACTTCTATAAAAAATCCTAGGACATCATTAAAGATGAGTTGATTGCTGCTATTCAGAGCTTCTTCCAAGGATCCAACTGACTGCGACTTTATATATTAAACAAGAATTTATGAAGTCAAATTTATATATTTAGAATGATTTAGTAACGTCATAAATTCAACGCAAGTATACGTATCGTATCAAGTAATACAAGGTTCTAATGAAGTCCTGGTTATCGATCCCACAGGGAGGTAAACGTTCTTTAAATCAGATAATATAGCACTAAAATCCAATACCCAATGTAACAATTACTTAAGTGTACTACCACTAGTTAATGCAAAGTATAATAAAGCTACTACAATTACTTCTAATTACTGAACGATATTAACTAACAAACACACTAGCTTATGTGATTTATAAGATACTTCTATATGAAAAGTGTCTTTCTTCCTGGATAAAGATTATTATGTGTGGATGATGAAGAATGGTAATTATTTGTGTTGTGCCAAATAGGAGCATATTTGCTTCTTTACCTTTAAAAGAGTACCCCTTCTTCCAAGCAGGTAAAGAACATTGCCATATCTTAAGTTTAGTTACTAAATCTAAGGCTAGGGTTGGGAGGATACCGGCTCTCACTTCGGAGCTCCCACTCACCCTTCACCCGAAGGCTAACCATAGGCTTTAGTTACCAATCTTAAGACAAAATTGGGGATCCCATTCTGTCACCATGAAACCTCCAATTTGAAGTCCATCAAAACTCATTTTCCTATTTATTTGCACTTAATCCCCATGAACTATGCAATTCATTCACGAACATTAAATGGTTTCTTCATTCTTGTTGTAGAACATTCAATTCTTTTGGAATTAATGTTCCTCAACATGTTTTAACAATTCGATCAGCCGGATTGAAAAGTAAATTAAGTTCCAAATTAAAGAAACATCACAATTTTTATAACACTTAAAGGGCACATCATTTCCACATCACCACATCATAATTACTTCATGCAAGAAGAAAGGCAAGGGAGATTACTCACTAACCATGTAGAAGATATAAAAACACATGGATTTTATATATAAAAGAAGAGTCATAGAAACTACAATAGTAAATACAACTTATCTCTTTCTCTTCCCCAAGCAAATTCCTTCAAAGTCCCCTTGATTCATTTTCTCTTCCTTGCAACACTTGATTCTCTCCTTGGAACAAAGACGAAGAAGCAATCTCTCACTTTACTCCCTCTTCTCCCCTCTTTAGAGAAGAATCTCTCTTTAAAATCACAAACCCTAACTCTCTCTCACACTTTCCTCACACTCTCTACAACAATTCTCTTCTCTTCTTCCTCTCTATTTTCGTCTTAGACACTTAATTTAATGTTAGGAATGAATTCCCCAAGAGTTTCTTCAAGCACCTCTTCAAAAATCCGCCAAAACTTTTGAATTCGAAGTGAACCGACATAGGGCGCTGGCGGCGCCCGATAGTGGCGCCGGCGACGCCCTATCGTGCCAATTAAATCTGGAGTCTCTGGAATAGGGCGCCGGCGGCGCCAGGGCTGTTTTCCTCCAAATTGCTCCATTTTGCTCCAAATTTGTTCCTTTTTGCATCTTTTCGCTCCAATCACCTATAATCATCATACCTGCAACAAATCATGAAAAATACCTTTCTTTAAAGTGCAATATCACAAAAATAGGTAAAAACATATAGCTAAAAGAGTATATATTTTTGGTGCATCAAAATCCCCCAAACTTAAACTATTACTTATCCTCAAGTAATCCTTTTACTACATAAAAATATAACTCTAGGCAATGTACTTTTCAATTGTAAGAGACCAAAATTTTTCATTCAAAAGAATATAGTGTTTAAATTTTCAGAAAAAGTTTAGCAACTCAGGTCAACATTACAGGTATAAGAATATTCAATACTTAAGTCTAAGAGTTCTAGTCTTCTATTTATTTCAAGATGAACCATAATTTGTTATATTAAGAGTGCTTTAAGGACTATGTGAAAAAGGAGTTCATGCAAACTTTATTAGAATGTAGGCTAGTCCCTTAAACATAAATTCAGAAATGAAATCAAGCTCTCCCTTTAAGGTGATTCAAGTGAAGCCAATTTTTGATTATGCATCTCCTCAAGCTTCTCCTCATAACATTTTTCTTTTCTTTTCTTTTTCATTTTTTTTTCTTTTCTTTTTCTTTTTCTTTTCTTTTCTTTTTCTGAGGATTACTATATCTGGATAGCCTTTAATGATTTTGAACTTCACTCTCCTCTTTATAAAGTTCAAACTTAAGTCATCTCTTTACTTTATAGTTAAAAACAAGCTTTATTATTCATCATAAAGTTACAATCTCTTCTTAACACACAATGCTTTAAATCCCTTAATATTTCAAAAAAATACAGTTTTCTTTACTTTAAATAGTTGACTATAATCAAATCCTTTCATACAAAATATCTTACTTCTATAAAATTAACTTTTATCACTAAAAATTTTCATCATTTCCTTCCATAATATTCAACTGAATTGAAAAGTTTTAGTTATCTTATAATAAGGTTCAATTGCCAAAAGTTATGCTAATAAAATTTTTATAAATATAATAATTGAGAACAATTAAAAGTTTAGCATTTCTCTACCCTCCCTTAAACACATTTTTCAATAAATTTGAAATAGTTGAGAGTGAAAGAAAACTAACCATTATGTGCTGAGATTTTGAAATCTTCATAATTTACCTGGTATTAATCAAAATTTACAGACTTAGCAAGCATGAAACAATTAGTAGCAGTGATATAACAATTTTAAATATTTGCATGGGTAAAGAGAAATAAACATTAAACAACTAAATATCCAACATAACACTATAATATAAAGCAAATTATCACACCACATAACAGTACAACTAACAGTTCAACATGAAAAATAAATGACACTACATCACATAGTACAACACAGGGTTACACATCACATGAAAAGTAAATGTCCACTACGTCACATCAATACATCTCAACAAACTAAGAATAATAAAAATAAAACAAACAAACTATCTACCAGTCTCCAACATCAGGATCAGTAATAGGGTCATCAGCAGGGTCAGAAGGTCCAGGCCTGTACGGTGTATAACCAGGGCAAGAAGGAAATGTCACAGCGGACTCCCCCCTCATAAATATGGCCTGTGCATCGTAATAAGCCATATCGAACTCAACTCTTCTTTGCAAATAGTGATCATTCACATCACACCTGACCTCAAATACATCCATCCTACGATGCATCCTATCAGTACTATCACTTAGCAATCTCAAATGCTGTATGACATCAGGTAGTGTCGGGGGCTCAGAAGTAGATGGGACATCATAACTCGTGGTAGGAATATCAGTACTCCTACTCTCCTCTCTTGCACCCACATGAGCCTCATAAATACGAATAATGGTCTTTGTAATCGGTCTCAAAGGTATCGCCACTTCCTCGGAACTACTATACTCCACCTGCATCGAACACAAAGGGCATGAATCAGGGCAGGATGTCCTAATCCACCAGTGGTTTCTCCTTTGGCAATAAAGTGAATGCTCTTGAAGACAACAGCTCCAATATTAATCCTCTTCATAATCTGGATGTAATAATTTAAAATAGCTCGATCCCTAGTAACTTCACTGTGATGATAAGAAGACAATAGTCTTGCAGAAATGAAATAATGCCATGCTTTAGAAGCAACATTTAAAGTAGAAGCAGGGAAGTTAATCATCTGCCTCTGATTCATCTTCCATTCCCCTTTTGCATTGGTCATATATGTGATTACACTCATCAAATTCCTTTCACTAGTATCAAAATTCTCAAATTCACAAACAAAAGGTTCTCGAATTTGATAAAATGCATTGATACGTTTGTCGGCATATTTTTAGGTTAGGTATTTTATTTTGAAAAGGGGGTCGCCTAACAGAAATTGTCGGCGAATTTTAGATTTAATTTAAATAAATAATTTGAAAAGTAGTATTTGATTTTGAAAATAATTTTTAAATTTGAAGATTTTAAGATATGAAATCAAACTGATCTCACATCCCGAATAGTTTATATAAACGAGCACCGCACCACAAACCATGTATCTATCCCGAAGAATAAACACACTGCTTGATGATGGGGCTCGATTAAATAAACTAAGAGATTTGTGACATCCGTTTGGTCTGCGAAACCATTTTATTTGCCGACAAGTTCCCTCGCTTAATATGAAAACATTAAACGAGGTTTATATTACCTGGGTTCTTAAAATTCCTATAAGGGCAAGCCCCTATAGTTAATTACATCTTAAATGACGGGAATCACCTAAGAAAACTCTCGATAATAATCAGTGGTTCTGCTCTCAAGAATTTCAAAGTTTAAGTTTTCAAGGGATTGAATTTTTGGAATTTCAATAGGGAATGGATCAAATTTGGAACATTTTATCTTGGGAATTCAAAGGAGGAAAGGTAGGAGAAATCACAGATTCAAAGTGAACTTCGGTAATTTCCAGACTATCCTATTGTTTGGCTTGAATTTAGGAATGCCCTAATGTTTATTTAATGTTTTGATCTTGCCAATTTTAATTAATTAGGGCTTATATTCGTATGATGTGATCACACAAATAGCCTCGAAGATGTGAGGGCTTATGTCGTATCGGACGACTACCTCGGAATCCTAAGACCGGTTAGGGCTTAATTTGTAATGCAAATGCCTAACAAAAGATTGAGGATTTATGTTGCACTAGGCAAACTACCTCAAAATCCTATGGCTTGGTTATTTAATTCTAAGAAAGTTTTCGTTGAAGTAGACTCAAGTTTTCTTGATGACGATGGCCGTGTCGCCCACCATGCTCCGAGCTCCTTGTTGTCGCAGGGGTTTAGTTTTAGAAGTCATAAATCGAGAGATGAGAGAAGTGTTCTGGTTTAGAGAAGGTCTTAATTTCCAAGTATTTTTTATGTTTTAATTAAAACAAATCTTAAAGTCGATTATAACGACACCAGGTTAAGATCCCACGGTTCCATCCTTCCGACATCATTATTTTTATCGGATTCACTTAGTCCGGATGAATTTGCTAAACTCAACTAAATGAGTTCCACACTTTCATTTAGACCGTGGAAATCCCGTTAAGCAACACGTAGGTTACATCATCCGAGGTATTCCCGATCATCCAACAAGACGTTTTAATTTAGTTATGGTTATAGTTTTGTTGTTCGTTTCGTGATTAAATTTTGAGTTGTTTTATATTTTGAAATGTTGTGACGGTGAATTTTATCTTGTAATGACTTTTAATTTAGTTTTGGTTTCAGTTTTAGGGACTATCCTAAAGGTGTGGGTTTTCATGCAATAGTTGTTTATCATGCAAGAAAAGTAAGTGCGATGCGATTAAGTAAATTGCAATAAAAGCGTACCTGGAGGGTCTTCCCGTCATCCCAAGCTGCACTTAAACACAATTTAGAATATTTAAGAATTTAAAGCAAGTTCCTAGGTAAAGCTAAGGGAAGGGTTATGGTTTTCTACCAAGGTCCTAATCCTATAGCTAGTCATCTCCTATGATGTCTAGGTTCTTATGTTTTGGTTTAAGGACGATTTTCTTCATCAAAGAACAATTAAGTTCAATTATTCTTATAAACATCCTATCATATCGAGGAAGTGCTTAAGACGAATCTTAAACATCTTTTCAATACTTCTAGGATTATTTTAAGTCCAAGAGAATTTAATTATACAAATGAATTAATCATCCATGAGTTCAAGTTTTGTTATCTTGCTCAGTGAACTAGGACATTTGAATATCCTATGAATGAAGTAATACTTCACTTAACACTCCGTTTATGAGTTATGACAACAAGAGCTTTTGAGGGCAAATTAATGTTGAAGTGATTTATGATTTAATTTAATTTCAATTAATGTGTTTAAGTTTGGAATAGTGTTCAAGTTGTTTTAGATTTATTTTTGAATTCTTTATGTCTTAGGTGATGTTATTTTTAATTCAATTTAATTTAATTTAATTTTAATTTAATTTAATTTGGTTTAGTTTTAATTTCAATTCAATTTATTTAATTTAATTTAATTTTACTTTAACTTGATTTTATTTTTTATGTAATTTAACGTGCTTGAATTTAATTTAATTTAATGTGATTTAATTTAATTTAATTTAATTTAATTTAATTTTAATTTTAATTTAATTTAATTTAATTTAATTTAAACTTTAATTTAATTAAATTTTAATTTAATTTTATTATAGATTTTAATTTAATTTAAATTTTAATTTAATTTTACTTTTAATTTTAATTTAATATCTTATTTTTTATGTTTTAAAGACGATTTAATTTTAATTGTTAAAGTATTAATTTAACTGAAATTTTAAAAGGATTTAATTTAAATAATTTACTTTAATTTAATTTAATGATTAAGTCTTTTAGCATTTTAAATCTTAAATTTGGATTATCATTTTAATTAGGAATTAAATATTATTGAGGTGATTAATTTAGGGATTCTTAAATTAAAGAACAAATCTCTTCCTAATAATATCCCTATTTTAATAATTCCAATTTTTTTTATTCTTCCAAATTTAATTAATTATTTAATTAAGGTTTATTTTAATTATTTTCAAATTATTTGGTAAGTTTCTACCCTTTAATTGCCTAAGTTTTAAACATCCAAAATCAACTTAGTATCAAATATTTTGCCCACCCTTTTAATTAAATCTAAAATTTTTAATTATAGGTTAAAATTTTAATTACCATTTTGCCCTTTAAACTTACTAATTCCATAACTCACTAAATTGAGCTCAAATGAATTTGAAATTTTAATGTGACTTCACCCATATGTCAGTCAAGACATTAGAGGAGAAAATGTGATTTTTCTGTATTTAATTTATTTATGTAATTATTTTTTGATGGAAAATAGGGATTTTCAAGGAAAATTTAATAATATGACCAAGAAAAGTTTCTGTTCTTAAGAAAATTATGAGACATTCCTAATGACCAGAGACCACTTGGACTAATTTTGGTGATTTTTTGAATTATATTCTTTTTATTATAATTATTTTGAGTTCAGAGTATTAATTAATTTAAAAATAAAATAAAGGTTGAAAAATGAATTTTATATTTTTTAAAAATCACTTTGATATCAAGGAAATGAGAGAACCATATCTTACAATTTTTTGATTTTTCTTTGATTTATTAGAATTATTTTAGTGAAAATGCTAGAAAATACATTTTTTAATTTTTAAAATTACCTTAGGGCTTTAAAATTTAATATCTCATCATAAAGACATAAGAAAAATATGGGGTTTGTTTCTAAGTGATTAAAATTCAAAATTTGATACTTTGATGAATTTTATTATTTTTGTGATTTTTATTATTTTTTAATTATTAAAAATATTAAAATAATGCAAAAAATCAACTTTTTTAGAAAATTGCAATTTTAATTTTCTTAAATTCCCTAATATCGAGAGGCTCCAAAACCAATTTGGTGAATTTTTCGAAGTATTTTGAAAGTTATGAATTTTTGAAGTTTAATTTTGGTTAAATGGCCTAATCAACCCATTTGATAGAGCTAACCAAGTCCAATTGACTTCAAACTTTTATGGTGGGTTCCTCCGATCCTAAAGGTCGATGGAGAGTTTATTTCAAGTCAATTTGATGTATGATTAGCTCTAATTAATTAAAGCCCCATTTTGGGTGTTTAAGCCAATTAGGATTATTACAAGTGAGTTAACTCAAGAACTATTTTTCCTGTGGTCCTCTCGGTCATAAGAAGCATCACCAAATTTTCCTAGAATTTATTTCACAACATGCTAATTATTGGAATTAAAATACTCGAATAGTGACCTAGAATTGAAAAATCAATAACTCTTCATAGGATGGCTCTCGACTTTGGAAAATTCGAGGAATGTTCCCAAATTCGGAGGCTTCAAAGCCCTATGGTCTCATGCCATGGTGAATTGTATACATGCATGGAGAATTGAAATAGTGCATAGAGTAAATAAATAATTAAAAATAAAATACTTGATGAAATTACATGATTTCTTTTCCACATTATTCTTCTCTGTTCACTGAGCAAGAGGGTATTTTTATTTTATTTTTTCTGATTTTCCTACACAAAGTTATGCATTTTTGAAGTTTAGGGAATTAAATAAATCAAAAAATACCCTGATTTCCTACTTATCCACGCGGCGCCACGCCATCCTCGGCAGCTCCGAAAGGCCACGCGTCGTTTTCTGATTCGGCGCCGCCATCCGACTCAGCGCTCCAGGGGCCCGTGGTTCATGCACCATTGCGCTGTCCGGCTCGATCCAGACCGTCCGCTCGATACACGCTCGATCCGACGGCTCCCAGTCATCGTCTACGACTGGTGTGCACCCGTGATCGTCAACCTTCTAACCCTAATTTCTCACTCGATTCTCAATGCATTTTTGAGTTCTTATGCTCTATGGATTCGTCTTGAAGAGACGAACACATCCATACGGTAAACATGTATTTAAATTGACTCAAATTAAATAGAGAATCTCTGTAAGCTCGGGAAGAAGAGCGAGTCCATACCTTTGCTCAGAGAAGTGAAGCTTCGATCTGAGAGTTGTGTCACCTTCGATTGGGTTCAAGCAAGCTCCAGATGAAGTCCCTCGGCTCCGTGAATTGTCTAGGTATGATTTCGACCAAGCCCGATCACAAAGCTTGGAGGCCGAAAGCAATGGCCGGCCCGGAGAGGGGGCTTTTGCTGGTAAACTTCTTCTCGTCGTCGGTGAAGGTGTAGGACCAATCAATTTGGGGATTGGCTCACCGTGGAGAAGTGTCCTGGTTTTGGGCTTGGATTTCAACTCCGAAATCGAGCTCGCAGAGAGGAAATGGCAGGGGGATTTCGAGTGGGGATCAAGTTCTCTATGTGTGGGGAGTAGTGCTGGAACAATTTTGGCAGAGTTTCCTTAAGGTTTGTTTCAGCATCTCTCATGGCCGAGAGGAAGTGGTGTTTAAATAGGAGAGGGTGGAGGGCCTCCCAGGGGGGTTTAAGGCTGGGGATCAGCTGCTCCATGCAAGAGAAGAACAACCATGGTGGCCACTGGACTTGGGGCAGCTCAGCAAGGGGGAATTTTAATGTTGGCTCACATGGGAGCTCAATGGTGGCTGCCATGTGTAAAGGGTTTGAATCAAAGTGGAATGGGGTAAGGGTGTATTTTGGCTCAAATTGGTCAAATTCATGGATTGGGCTAGGTGCACCTCCCCATGGCTAGTTTGAGTCGAAGAGAAAGTGGTTTAGGTCGGCTTGATTAGTGGGGAAAGGTCACCATCCAAGTACAATTAAGTTTAAGCAAGGTTTAGGGGAGACATGGGAGTGGTTAATCACTCTTAAGAGGATCATTAAAGGGTCCCCTCCTCTTGCCATTTTGGGTATGGTGAGGCTTCCAAGGCTTTCATGGCTCACATGTGGCTCATGCATGGCTTCATGGCTCATCTTTGGTTTGGGAAAAGTTAAGTCAACTTCATGAAAAAAGGTTTTGTGAATTTTGGCATTTTGATGGGAATTGTTATGAGGCTTGATTTGGAATTGTTTAATTGATAAATTAGGACTTTGGGAATGATTTTAAATTGAATGTGTGATGAGGGAAAGTGTCATGTGGGCTTTGTCATGGACTTTGGGCTTTTGAATTTGTCTTGGATGGGCTTTTTAGAAAGGTTTAAGAAAGTGGGCCTTGGGCTTTATGGATGGTAATTTTTGTAAAAGGTTGGGCCAAATAATTATTGGGTTTGCTTTAGGGATGTGTCATGAGTAATTTGAAATAAATTTGAGCTGGTTTGGGTTTGAATTGGGTTGAATTTGGGCTTTTTGGTAAAGTGGCCAATAGTAGGCCAAATTGAGTTAACTTGTGCTAATGATGGGCTAATGTTGAAATTGGTGTAAAATTAATGTTGAGAAATGTTTGTAGGGCTGTTTCAAAGAGGTTTCAACTTTGGTTGGGTTTGGATTTTGGGGTTTGGGCCTATTTGGGTTAAGTTTGGGTTTAGGTCAAAATTGGGCTTTTTGGTTTTGGGTTAAATTTGAATGGGGTTTGGGTCCAAATTTTGGGCAAATTATGTTAGTGTTTTATTTGTGGGGATGTTAGGGAAGGTTTAGAAAAGATTTGGGGTTAATTGGAGTTGAATTGGGTTAGTTTGAGCTAAGTTTGGGTCATGGGTCCAAATTGGGCTTTAAGGTCAAAAGTGAAATTAGATTCAAATGTCAATCAAATTGGGCTTGGACTTGGTCTAGATTGGTGTCGGGGATGTCGAATTGAAGTTTAGAATTGAATCGGACCATAATTTGGGTCAATCGGGTAGGTTTGGTTTGACATCGGGTTCACTTTGGGTTAAAAATGGGTCAAATTGGGGATTTTGACAAAAGTGGGGTAAATTGACAAAATTGGCCCATGGTGTAGTTGAACAAAATGAAATTAGGAATATTTGGGATTTTCGGGAATTTTATGAGAATTTTCTGAATTTTTGGATTTTTGGGTCAAGAGGGGCATTTTGGGTATTTGGAGGGTATTGAGGGGGTATTTTTGGAATTTTGAGTATATTTGGCTATGGATTATCAATTTGAGTGATGTGGGAATGTTTGGGATTGGTTTTGAGGAATTTTGGGTGATTTGGAGATTTTGGAAAATTTGGGTAATTTCAGGGTTTTGGGTAGTTAGGCGGGTGTAGGGTCCCCGGGGTCAAAAATTGAAAATTTGGAAAATTGAAGATTGGGTGAATGTAAGTGGAATGAAATCATTTTGGTTGAGCCATGAAGCCATATCAAGCCTAGATGAGCCATGAGGGAACTCATTTGAGGCATTCACTATGTTGTTCCTAACCCTCTTAGCCAAGGGCTTAGGGGTTAAGGACCATCCATGTGAATCACCTTCATGGGTCAGGAGGTCAAGTTGGGTATGGGTGTGGTTTTAGGAGGTGTGTGAAAGTGTAGTGTATAAGTGTAGTGTGTGTGTAAGTCAGTCCTCACCAGACAAGGCCACCCAGGGCAGTCCTAAGGCCAAAGAGTCCTATAGGAACTCATCCTTTAAACTTTCACATTTGATTTCAACCCTTTAGGTGATTAGGGGTCTACAATCAAGTTTGTGGAGTTTTCAGGGAGTTAAGAAGTGGTTTGAACTTCTAAGTGGTGGGTCCCAATTCTAATCCTTTAGGATAGTCAAAGGAAAAGCCTAAGGCTAGATCCTAAGTACTAAAAAGAAGGAGAGAAGACCTCATCAAAAATGAGGTCAACAACGTTGTGGGGTGAACTCAACCAGTTTTCCTCGGACTAGCACATATTCTGTTTCAGACCAGGGCACGTTAGCATAAAATTCTCGGACTACTCCCAAAACAGCATTAGCAAAAAAGTAACAGAAATGTTCCCAATTTCGCTAAGAAATCAACTGTTCTATATATCCACCAGGATTTTCAAACGCTCGATCCTGAATACACTTCTTATTTGTAATTGAGAGTTGAAGCGAAACTGAGCCTTAACATTAACAAATCTTTCATCTTCCCAATCAAATTTTCGCTTCCCCTTACTCGTTCTAGGAGCCATGTGAATTTCTAGAAAAATTGCAAAAAATTGCCAATAAATTCCAAATCTATAATGTATTAACTCCAAGCATTAATCTATTCATGTAAGAACAAATTCTACCCTATGAAACTTCACTTTTTCTAAAAAATCTCCAAAAATGTCATCCAACAATGTGAGAGTTTCACATGGAGAAAATAAAAAAAAATTATGTTAAAGTAAAGCTCTTACCAAGAGAAGTGCAGATCCGGCCTCAGAAATCCTTGAAATCCTCTCTAATCCGAGATTTAACAAGCCCTAAAGCTTCAAAATCGCAAATATGGAGGTGAGAGACGAAAGAAATGGCAGAAAAATGGGTCCCAGGCTATTTTTGCGAATTTTTAAGGGTCTCGGGCTATTTTCGGTGTTTGGGAGCCGGCGGCACCTGATCTGGCGCTGGCGGCGCTCTATTCAAAATAATAGCCCGTTTCTCTGGATTTGGGCACTGGCGGCGCCAGTCCAAAATTCTATTGGGTTCAAAAATTCAATCGTTCCAACCTCCGCATTCCTATTTAACACATCAACAAGCATCTATTTCATCTCACAAACATTAAACAACATCAATTTACACAAACAACACATCACATTACTTTCATATATATAAAATCCACGATACAACGATTACACACATATGTTCATCAAATATAAGCAACACTCCTTAGATCCTTAGTGTTGCAAGTACACTACGATAAGCAAACACTAAGTCCTAAGTACACACAAGAAATCAAAGCAAAGTCCAAACACACCCTACTAAAACAAAGCAAAGCAAACAACATAACAATAAAAGCAAACACTTAAACATAACAAAGCAGCATATAGAATCTACTAATTACTCCTCATCAGTCTCAGAAGTCTCATCCTCTCTAATGTCTCCCATTGATTGATGATGAACGAACAGATTGTAAAATGGATGATATGGGAATTCATCAGATGAATCTTTAGCCACCACAGCATTCTTCTTCAACAGATTAACCAAACCCAACTTAATTCGACCAATATGATCAAATTGCTCTTTCATCCTCCAATCAATGTTATCAAATAAATCAGAAATATTATTAATAACATTCATAATATTCTGTACCTCATTTTCCAACTTCTTTATCTTCTTCAATATCGCCCTCGAACTTTCAGAATAGTAAGGTTGAATAGGTTGTGAACTCTCAGTGGGCTGATCAGCAAGCACATCCATGTCTCCTTCATCACCTACTGCATGGTAGTCATAAAGATCAGTGGGATCAATAGGTCTCCAGGGTAGAAGAACTTTTTCCCAACTCTCATATGGCACTTGTGATTGACTACATAACAAAAATATGGTGGACGGGTGTCCAAGCCCATATTTAGATCCATGTACAATCAATCCCAATACAGATTTAGTAATGATTGATCCAATATCCACCGGCCTTCCAGTTTGTATACAGAAATTCAGAATAGCAATTTCCTTCGTTACCTTACTTATCTTCATAGTAGGAATTTATTTTGCCGAAATAAAGTAATGCCATTGCTTTGATACTGGATTCAAGGATGAAGAAGAGAAACTAATATATCCATTATCCCTTACTTCCCATTCTTCATTCTCATCCGTCAAATAACGATAGATGCGTTCATATCATTGCTCGTCGCATTAAAATTTGCATAATGACAAATAGGTACACTTTCTATCATGAAGAGATCATTTATCCTCGCAGGAGTGAATGGTACATACCTTCCTCGCACAAAAACACATCCTTGGTTGATCCCATTTAGGTTTGCATAAAATTCTTTCACAACTGGAACAACCACTGCGGCGGTAGTGTAGCATAACACTTCTCAACGTCTTTGCTTCACTATCTCTTCAACTCTTGTAGTCGGACTCTCCATACCTCGATTCACAAAGCCTCTTTCTTTCATAATCCTTCTCTTCATCATCACTTTATGGAATAGACGTTGCGCCTCGAAATTAACGTACTTCTGTCTATTGTAGATGCAAGATCTAGGGTGTTCAATGGAGTGGGAATCCATGGGATGCGAATTGAGAAAGGAAGTCAGCAGCCATGCGGCCCGCGGTTCCGCTCCGTCTTCTGGTCCGACTTGATCTCCGCCGTTCAAACGATACACAATCGATCGGACAACTCTTGGTCATCGTCTATGACTGGTGAGTCCCGTGAGCCGTCGACCTTCTAACCCTAATATCTCCTTCGATTCTCAACGGATTTTTGAGTTCTTATACTCTATGGATTCGTCTTGAGAAGACGAACACATCCATACAGTAAACAGGCATTGAAATTGACTTAAATAAAATTAAGAATCGCTGGAAGCTCGGGAGGAAGAAGAGGGCAATACCTTGGCTCTGAGAAGTGAAGCTTCTATCAGAGAGGCTCGGCACGTTCGTTGGAGTCCAAGGAGGCTAGGGATGAAGCCTGGAGCTATGGTGAAATGTCTAGGCTTGACTTCCACTAGGCTCGATCACAAAGCTTGGAGGCTGGAACAACTGGGTGGTCTGGAGAGGGGGCTTTCATCTGGGAACTCCTTCTCTACCTCTGGTGAAGGTGTGGGAAGAGTTAATTTGGATTTGGTTAAGTTTCAGAGGGTGTCCTGTTTCTGGCCTGATTTTCAGCTGAGAAATTGAGCTCAGCTGGGGGGATTCAGGGCAGGAGAGCAATGGGGTTCTTCTTCTCTAGGCTGGGAGAAGCTCTGGGAGTGATTTGGTGAGGTTTTGTTGAGAAAAATTTCAACACCCTTCAGCACCTCTCTCATGGCCGAGAAGAGGAATTTAAATGGCTAGGGCCATTGGGCCGAGCTAGGGCTCGATTGGTGGGTGGATTCCACTCGCTAGGTGGAGGGCGAGAGGAGCTCCAAGGTTCGATTTTGCCGAGGTGGCCGATTGGGTGAGTTTGGGTTTGTTTCACTTGGTGGTGGCTCTCGATTTTAACTCCCTCCGGCGGCTAGGCCGGCCGGCAAGGACAAGGGAGCTGGCCATGGGTCAGGTTAACCAAGGAGTAGGTTTAATGGTGATAAACCAGGCAAGGGGGGATTTGGGGTGAGGCAAAAGGTGGATTTGTCCATTTAAGGGAAGAGATCCCTTAAAATGTGGAACCCTTGGTTCATGACTTACTTAGCTTGGGTTATGTGGATCTAGGGTGGTTCCTAGGGCTCACTTAGTAGCTGTGGATAGGTTGGTTTAGCCACATTTGGTTCAATTTGGATTGGTTTGGTCATGGGTTCAAATTGGCTCATTTGGATTTGGGTTGGGCTAACTTGAGTTAGGTCTTGATTTAGGTCCAAGTGTCTTGAGCAATTTTGAAGAGATGATTGCCATGAAGAAGTTTCATGAAGACATGGGGAGGTTTTGGGTTCAATTGGAAGGTCAATTTGGTGGATTTTGGTATTTTGGTTAATTTGGGGAGGGTTGAATCAACTTGGGTCCAAGTTGGGTTAAGGTGGGGTTTATACCCAATTGTAAGTTTCAAATGGTCTAGGGGAATGTATTGAAGAGTTCCCAACATCAATTGGGAAGAAATTTTAGGGTTTGGCTAATCAATTTGGTAGGTTTAGGGCATGGGTTCACTTTAGGCTAAAATGGGGGTATTTTTTGATTTTCAAATAGATTTAGGTTAAGCTTAGGCTTAAATTGGGGAAATTGAAAGTTGCATAGGTTTCATGGGAATGTTATGGAAAGTTTAGGACTGAAATTTGGGGCAACAAAGTTGGTATTAGGTTAATTGGGGGTTTTGGATTTCAAATGGAATTGAACTCAAATGTGAATCAAATTGGTCTTGGATTTAGTTTAGATTGATAGTAATGTGTTGAATTAAAGTTTAGAATTGAAATTGGGCAAAATTGAGGTCAAATGGGTTGGTTTAGTGTGACATTGGGTCCATTTAGGTTAAAAATGGGTCAATTTGGGGATTTTGATAAGAGTGGGTTATTTTGGCAAAATTGGGCTATGGTGTAGTTGAACAAAATCAAATTGGGAATATTTGAGATTTTCTGGAATTACTGGGAATTTTTGGAATTTTGAGCCAAAAGGGTATTTTAGGGTATAAAGAGATTATTTGGAGGGTATTGGGGTATTTTGGTAATTTAAAAGGTGGGGGTTGTTTCAAAATGATTTTTAGGATTTCTGGGAATTTTGGGTAATTTTTGGAAGTTTTGGAAAATTTGGGGTAATTAGGTAATTTTAGGTAGGTTTGAAGGACCCAATGTCACAACTAGGCATTTGGCAAAAGTTAAATTTTGATTATGATGAAGCTTAAAGTGAGCCATGGACCAAGAAATGTCCACTCCGAACATCTCATGGGTTGTTTCCAACCCTCTTAGCCAAAGAGCTAGGGGTTTGGACTTAGCCACATGAGTGCTCGAATGAACCGGGGGAAGAATGGGTAAGGATGGTGTGTGTGAGAGTGCAGTGTGTGTAAGCTAGACCTCACCAGGATCAGACCACCCAGGGTAGTCCTAAGGCTTGAACAATCTTATAGGAGCTCACTATTGGTTCTCCATATGGTGGTCTTAAGCTTCTAAGGTGATTTAGAGGTTTGCAACCATCCAAGTAGGATCCCAAGAGGAGTCAAGAAGTAGCTGAATTGCTAAAGGGTGGGTCCCAATTCTAGTTCTCTAGGATAGTCAAGGAGAAACCTTATGGCTAGATCCTAAGAACTAAGGAGAGAAGAAAAGACCTCACCAAAATGAGGTCAACAGGGGCCATCAAGGCTGAAGGGGAAGTCACCAAGGCTAAAGCTGCTGCTCAATCAGATGAGAATAAGTTTAAAGAATTTGTGACTGCACAGGAGAAGCTGCTGACTTATCTTGATTGGCAGGATCAAATTCTCAGACAGAAAGCTTCCATCAATAAGTTTAAGGAAGGGGACAGGAGCACTAAATATTATCATGCCTGTATTAAGTATAAAAGGAAGTGCAATGCTATTCTGTCCATTATGACTGATCAAGAGACAATTCTTAAGGATGGGACTAATATTGCAAACAATGCTATCTCATTCTTTCAAAAGCTTTTGACCTTCAAACAATGCCCCGATATCCCTATTGATAGCAGCTTGTTTAATGATGTACATCACTACACTAACTCTCTCAACCTCACTGATATTCCCTCTCTGGATGAAATTTGGGTGGCTTTACAATCCATTGATGGCTCTAAAGCTGCATACCCTGATGGTTTTAATGCAAATTTTTACAAGAATGCCTGTAACTTCTGTCAGAATGAGGTTTTAGCTGCTGTGCAAGGATTCTTTTATGGTATTGATCCCACCCAGTACTTTTATTCCTCCACTACTGTGCTTATCCCCAAAACCACTCGCACCAAAGAATTGGAACCATTATAGACCCATAAGTCTTACCACTCGTTATTAGCAAAATTATCAGCAAGGTCATTGTAGGAGATTGCAGCCTCATCTGGATAGGATTATCGCTCTCAATAGTCGGCATTTGTTAAAGGGAGATCTATATCGGATAATGTACTTCTTGCTCGAGAGTTATTACTTGATCTCGATAAAACCCGCGGGGAGGAAATCTCATATATAAGCTTGATATTAAGAAAGCATATGATACTACGGATTGGAACTTCATCCTTCAAGTGCTACATGCTGTGGGTTTTTCTCTTGAGTTCACGCAGTTGATTAAGAGATGGTCGAAGTTCAACCAACACTCTATTCTTATCAATGGCCAGTGCTGGGGAAATTTCCAAACTACTAGAGGGCTTAAGCAAGGAGATCCTTTATCCCCTTCTATTTTCATAATTGTTATGGACTACCTATCCAGGCTAATTGAAGCTCAAATATCTCCTTATCATTATGCCAGATATCATCATAAATCTAATGTGATATTTCCCCACTTGTTATATGCTGATGATTTAATGCTTTTTTCCAGAGCTTCCAAGATGGCGGTGAAAAGAGTTACAAATTGTCTTCTACAATTCCAAAGGGTTTCAGGTCTCCAATTTAATAAATCTAAGTGTGAGCTGATTCTTCCCAAAACCATTACTGCTGAGTTTTCTCATTGGAGATAACTAACTACACTGGTTTCTCTCTGGCCAATCTTCCATTGAAATATTTAGGAGTGCTTCTCATCAAGGGAAAATCAAAACAGCTCCACTTTGAGGAGGTTATTGGAAAACTTAATGCCCAGTTATCTAACTGGACAAATTCTTTCTTATCCACAAGAGGCAGATTCACCCTCCTGTCGGCATATTTTTAGGTTATGTGTTGTATTTTTGAAAAGAGGTCGCCTACAGAAATTGTCGGCGAATTTTTAATTTAATTTAAATAAATAATTTGAAAAGTAGTATTTTATTTTGAAAATAATTTTAAATTTGAAAATTTTAAGATATGAAATCAAACTGATCTCACATCCCGAATAGTTTATATAAACGAGCACCGCATCACAAACCGTGTATACTATCACTAAGGATAGACACATCGCTCGATGGTGGGGCTCGGTTAAATAAACTAGAAGATTTGTGACATCCGTTTGGTCCGCGAACCGATTTTATAAGCCGACAAATTCCCTCGCCTAATATGAAAACATTAAACGGGGTTTATATTACTCAGGTTCTTTAAAATTCCCTATAAGGGCAAGCCCCTATAGTTAATTACATCTTAAGTGACGGGAATCACCTAAGAAAACTCTCGATAATAATCAATAATTCTGCTCTCAAGAATTTCAAAATTTAAGTTTTCAAAGGATTGAATTTTGGAATTTCAATAGGGAATGGATCAAGTTTGAAACATTTTATTTTGGGAATTCAAAGGAAGAAAAGTAGGAGAAATTACAGATTCGAAGCGAACTTCGGTAATCTCCCGACTATCCTATTGTTTGGCTTGGATTTAGGAAAGTCCTAATGTTCATTTAATGTTTTAATCTTGCCAATTTTAATTAATTAGGGCTTATATTTATATGATAGAATCATACAAATAGCCTGAAAGATATGAGGGTTTATGTCGTATCGGACGACTACCTCGGAATCCTAAGACCGGTTAGGGCTTAATTTGCAATGCAAATGCCTAACGAAGAGTTGAGGATTTATGTTGCACTAAGCGAACTACCTCAAAGTCCTATGGCTTTGTTGTTTAATTCTAGGAAAGTTTTGTTGAAGTAGATTCAAGTTTCTTGACGACGATGGCCGTGCTTGCCCACCATGCTCCGAGCTCCTTGTTGTTGCAGAGGTTTAGTTTTAGAAATCATAAATCGGGGATGAGAAAAGTGTTTTGGTTTAGAGAAGTCTTAATTTCCAAGTGTTCTTTGTGTTTTAATTAAAACAAATCTTAAAATTGATTATAACAACACCGGTTAAGATCCCACGGTTCCATCCTTCCGGCATCATTATTTTTATCGGATTCACTTAGTCCAGATGAATTTGCTAAACTCAACTGAATGAGTTCCACACTTTCATTTAGACCGTGGGAAATCCCGTTAGCAACACGTAGGTTACATCATCCGAGAGTATTCCCGATCATCCAACAAGACGTTTTAATTTAGTTATAGTTGTAGTTTTATTGTTACGTTTGTGATTAAATTTTGAGTTGCTTTATATTTTGAATGTTGTGGCGGTGAATTTTATCTTGCAATGACTTTTAACTTAGTTTTGGTTTCAGTTTTGGTTTCTGTCCTAAAGGTGTAGGTTTTCATGCAACTGTTGTTTATCATGCAAGAAAAGTAAAGTGCATTTGCAATAAAATAAATTGCAGGAAAATAAATTGCAGGAAAGTAAATTGCAGGAAAGTAGATTGCGATAAAATAAAAGCGTACCTGGAGGGTCTTCCCGTCATTCCAAGCTGCACTTAAAACATGATTAGAACATTTAAGCAAATTCCTAGGTAATGCTAAGGTAAGGGTTATGGCTTTCTACCAAATTCCTAATCCTACAGCTAGTCATTTCCATGACGTCTAGAGTTCCTTGTGTTTTTGGTTTGAAGACGATTTTCTTCATCAAAGAACAATTAAGTTCAATTGTTCTTATAAATATCCTATCATATTGAGGAAGTGCTTAAGAAGAATCTTAAACATCTTTTCAATGTTTCTAGGATTGTTTTAAGCCCAAATGAATTTAATTATGTAAATGAATCGATCGTCCGGGGTTTTCAAGTTTTGTTAACTTGCTCAGTGAACTAGGATATTTGAATGTCCTATAAGTGAAGTAACATTTCACTTGATACTCCATTTAGGAGTTATAATAGTAAAAGCTCCTAAGAGCAAAATGATATTTAATGATTTGTGATTCAAGTTCAAATTAATGATTTAAGTTTGGAATAGTGTTCAAGTTATTTTAGATTTATTTTTGAAGTCTTCATGTCTTTATATTTAATTTAATTTAATTTAATTTAATGTGGTTGAATTTAAATTAATTTAATTTAAGTTAATTTAATGTAATATGATTTAATTTAATTTAATTTAATTTAATTTAATTTAGTTTTAATTTAATTTAATTTAATTTAATTTAATTTAATTTAATTTAATTTAATTTAATTTAATTCAATTTAATTTAATGTGATTTAATTTAATTTAATTTAATTTAATTTAGTTTAATTTAATTTAATTTAGTTTAATTTAATTCTTAATTTTTAATTTAATTTTTAATTTAATTTTTAATTTTAAGGGAATTTGTTTTAAATAATTTAACTTTAATTTAATTTAATGATTAAGTGTTTTAGCATTTTAAATCTTAAATTTGGATTATCATTTTAATTAGGAATTAAATATTATTGGGATGATTAATTTAGGGATTTTTAAATTAAAGAACAAATCTCCTCCTAATAATATCCCTATTTTAATAATTCCAATTTCATTATTCTTCCAAATTTAATTAATTATTTAATTAAGGTTTATTTCAATTATTTTAGATTGTTTAGTAGATTTCTACCCTTTAATTATTAAATTTCAATCATCCAAATCAGATTAGGATCAAATATTTTACCTATTAATTTTATTAAGCCTAAAGTTTTAATTAAAGGGTTAAGATTTTAATTACCATTTTGCCCTTCAAGCTTAATAATTTCATAACTCACTAAATTGAACTCAAATGAACTTGAAATTTTTATGTGACTTCACTCATATGTCAATAAAGACATCAGAGGAGAAAATGTGATTTTTCTGTATTTAATTTATTTATATAATTATTTTTGGTGGAAAATAAGGATTTCCAAGGAAAATTTAATAATATGACCAAGGGAAAGTTTCTGTCCTTAAGAAAATTGTGGGACATTCCTAATGACTAGAGGACCACTTGGACCAATTTTTGTGATTTTTTGAATTATATTTTATTTATTAGAATTATTTTAAGTTACGGAGTATTAATTAATTTAAAAATAAAATAAATGTTGAAAAATGAATTTTATAATTTTTAAAATTCTCTCGATATCAAGGATTCCAGAGAACCAAATTTTACAATTTTCTGATTTTTCTTTGATTTATTATAATTATTTTAGTGAAAATGCTAGAAAATACATTTTTTTAATTTTAAAATTACCCTAGAGCTTTAAAAATTAATATCTCACCAAATAGGCCTGAGAAAAATATGGGGTTTGTTCCTAAGTGATTAAAATTCAAAATGTGACATTTTGGTGAATTTTATTATTTTTGTGATTTTTATTATTTTTTAATTATTAAAAATATTAAAATAATATTAAAAATCAACTTTTTTAGAAAATTGAAATTTTAATTTTCTTAAATTCCCCTGATATCGAGAGGCTCCAAAACCAATTTGGTGAATTTTTGAAAGATATTTTGAAAATTATGAATTTTTTAAAGTTTAAAATGACTAAGTGGCTTAATCAACCCAATTAATAGGGCTAACCAAGTCCAATTGACCTCAAATTTTTATGGTGAATTCTTCTGATCCTAAAGGTCAATGAAGAATTGATTTCAAGTCAATTTGATGTATGGTTAGCTCTAATTAATTAGAGACCTATTTTGAGTGTTTAAGCCAATTAGGGTTAATCTGAGTGAATTAACTAAAGTCCTATTTTTCCTAGGGTTCTCTGGTCATAAGGAACATCACCAAATTTTTCTAGAATTTATTTCACAACATGCTATTTATTGGAATTAAAATACTCAAAACAATGACATGAATTTGAAAAATCAATAAATTTTCACAGAGATGGCCTCTGACCTTGGAAAATTCAGGGAATGTTCCCAAGTTCAGAGGCTTCAAAAGCCCTATGGTCTCATGCCATAGTGAATTGTATACATGCATGGAGAATTAAATGTATGCAGAGAGTAAATAAATTATAAAAAATAAAATACTTGATGAAATTAAATGATTTCTTTTCCACATTATTCTCCTCTGTTCACTAAGCAAGAGGGTATTTTTATTTTATTTTTGTGATTTTCCTACACAAAGTTATGGATTTTTAAAGTTTCTGATATTTAAATAAATAGAAAATAACCCTAATTTCCTACTTATCCACGCGGCGCCACGCCATCCTCGGCAGCTCCGAAAGGCCACGCGTCGTCTCCTGATTCGGCGCCGCCATCCGACTCGCCTTTCCGAGGGCCCGCGGTTCATGCACCATTGCGCGGTCCGGCTCGATCTAGACCGTCCGCTCGATACACGCTCAATCCGACGGCTCCCAGTCATCGTCTACGACTGGTGTGCACCCGTGACCGTCAACCTTCTAACCCTAATTTCTCACTCGATTCTCAATGGATTTTTGTGTTCTTATGCTCTATGGATTCGTCTTGAAGAGACGAACACATCCATACGGTAAACATGCATTTAAATCGACTCAAATTAAAACGAGAATCTCCGGAAGCTCGGGAAGAAGAGGGTGTCCATACCTTTGCTCGCAGAAGTGAAGCTTCGATCCGAGAGTTGTTGCACCTTCGATCGGATCCTAGTAAGCTCCAGCATGAAGTCTCCCGGTCCGGTGAATTGTCTAGGTTGGACTTCGACCACGACCGATCACAAAGCTTGGAGGCTGGAGCAACTGGGTGGCCCGGAGATGGGGCTTTCGGTGGGGAACTTCTCCTCTTGGTCCGGTGAAGGTGTAGGACCAATCAATTTGGGAATTGGCTCACTGCGAAGAAGTGTCCTGGTTTTGGGCTTGGATTTCAACTGCGAAATTGAGCTCACGAGAGGAAATGGCAGGGGATTTCAGTGGGGATCAAGTCCTCTATGTGTGGGGAGTAGTCGGAACAATTTTGGCGAGTTTCCTTAAGGTTTGGTTCAAGCACCTCCTTTGGCCGAGAGGGTGAGGGGTTTAAATAGGCATGGTCGGAGGCTCTCCCGGGGGGTTTAATGGTTGGGATCAGCTGCTTCGGTGAGGAGAAGAATAGCCGCAATGGCCATTTGGAGTGAGGCAGCTCAGCAAGGTGGAATTCAAAATTCGGCTCCTCCCGAGGTTTCGGGCATGGTGTTTTCCGGCGATCGGGTGGCCGGCCGGCCGTGGTCGGTCACCCTCAAGCTCGAGTGGGTCGGGGCTGGAGGCTTGTGCGATCAATCGAGGTTTGACATGTGTAAAGGAGTTTGATTTAAATGGAATGGGAGAAGGCTCACTTTGGCTTGGTTTGGGTCAACCCACCATTTTGGGCTTGGTGCACCCTTCCAAGCTCGATTTTGAGCTGAGGGAATCATTTAGGTCGACTTAGAAGGAGTGGTGAAGTCTCCATCCATGATGAGGTGGCTAAACATGGTTTAGTGTGTGACATGATTAGGGTAAAAAAGGGTTAAAGGAGGTTTAAGAAATAACCCCCTCTTCTTGCCATAAATGGACTAATGACAAGTCAAAGCCCTCATGACTTCATGTGGCTTGAGAATGGCTTGTTCATGGCTCCATTTGGCTTGGGAAAAGGTTGATTTGTTTCATGAAAAGGGTTTTAGAAATATTTGACATTTAGGGAGTAATTTGACATGTGGCTTGATTTGGAATGGTTTAATTGATGATTTTGAAACTTAGGGGTGATTTTGATCAAATGGATGATGAGGGGAAGTGTCATGTGGGCTTTAGGATGATTTGGGCTTTTGAATTTTGAAGGAAATGGGCTTTTAAGAAGGTTTAAGGGAAGTGGGCTTTTAAGTTTAAGGATGTGTTCATGGATGGGAATTTTTGTAAAAATTTGGGCCAAATAGTTGTTGGTTTTGGTTTAGGGATGTTTCATGAATAATTTGAAATAAATTTAAGGTGGTTTGGGTTTGAATTGGGTTGAATTTGGGTTTATTTGGTAAATGGGCCAATGTAGGTCAAATTGGGCTAACTTGGGCCAATGTTGGGCTAGGGTTGAAATTGATGTAAAATAAATGTTGAGAAATGTTTATGGGAGTGTTTCAAAGAGGTTTTGGCTTTGGTTGGGTTTTGATTTTGAGGTTTGGGCCTATTTGGGTTAGGATTGGGTTTAGGTCAAAATTGGGCTTTTTGATTTTGGGTTGAATTTGAGTGGGGTTTGAGTCAAAATCTTGGGCAAATAATGTTAGTGTTTTGTTTATGGGGATGTTAAGGAAGGCTTAGAAAAGATTTGGGGTTAATTGGAGCTGAATTGGGTTAGTTTGGGCTAAGTTTGGGTCATGGGTCCAAATTTGGGCTTTAAGGCCCAAAGTGAAATTGGATCCCAATGCCAATCAAATTGGGCTTGGATTTGGTCTAAATTGGTGTTGGGGATGTCGAATTGAAGTTCGGAATTGAATTGGACCAGAATTTGGGTCAATCGGGTAGGTTTGGTTTGACATCGGGTTCACTTTGGGTTAAAATGGGTCAAATTGGGGGTTTTGATAAAAGTGGGGTAAATTGACAAAATTGGCCCATGGTGTAGTTGAACAAAATGAAATTGAGAATATTTGAGATTTTCTGGAAATTTCTGGGAATTTTCTGAATTTTTGGATTTTTTGGCTAAGAGGGGTATTTTGGGTATTTGGAGGGTATTGGGGGGTATTTTTGGAATTTTTGGTATTTTGGTTATGGATGATCAATTTGAGTGATGTGGAAATGTTTGGGAATGATTTTGGAGAATTTTGGGTAATTTAGGTGATTTTGGAAATTTTGGATAGTTTCAAGGGCATTTGGTAGGTTAGGCGGGTGTAGGGTCCGGGGGTCAAAAATCGAAAATTTGGAAAATTGAAGATTGGGTGAATATAAGTGGAATAAAATCATTTTGGTTGAGCCATGAAGCCACATCAAGCCCATATGAGCCATGAAGGGACTCATTTGAGGCATTCACTATGTTGTTCCTAACCTCTTAGCCAAGGGCTTAGGGGTTAAGGACCATCCATGTGAATCACTTACATGAGTCAGGAGGTCAAGTTAGGTATAGGTGTGGTTTTAGGAGGTGTATGGAAGTGTAGTGTATGAGTGTAGTGTGTGTGTAAGTGTATGAGTATAGTGTATGAGTATGTCAGCCCTTCACTGCAGCCGAGCCACCTGAGGGCGCTCTAAGGCCAAAGAGTCCTATAGGAACTCATCCTTTAAACTTCCACACTCGATTTCAACCCTCTAGGTGATTAGGGGTCTACAGTCAAGTTTGTGGAGTTTGCAGGGAGTTAAGAAGTGGTTTGAAATTCTAGGTGGTGGGTCCCAATTCTAGTCCTCTAAGATAGTCAAAGAAAAAGCTCAAGGCTAGATCCTAAGTACTAAAGAGAAGAAGAGAAGACCTCATCAAAAATGAGGTCAACACCTCCATAGTATCCTCACTACCTTCCCAAATTATGTTCTCCAAATGACCTACATGAAGAAAAGCTCTAGAATCCAAATTGAAAGAATTTTCAACAGATTTTTATGGTCAGGTCAAAGAAAACAGATGCATTAGGCAAGTTGGCAGAAGTTAGCAAAACCTAAATGGGCTGGTGGGTTGGGTTTCAAAGGTTTACAGCACCTTCAAAAAGTCAATTTCTGCAAGTTATGGATTCATTTCAGACATCAAAACTCTTTGTGGGCCATCTTCATGAAAGGTAAATATTGTAAAGAAAACCACCCAAACTTGGCCCAAATCAAACCTGGAATCTCTAGGATCTGGAAGCAAATGCTATTTAATAGAGATCTTGCTGAATCCTTATTCTGATGGGAGCTTGGACATGGGAATGTGATGTTTTGGCATGACACCTGGTGCCCCCTTGAGATGTAGATTGCTCTTCCTAATATCAAGAAACAACTCTTCCCAGTTGCTAACTGCTGGGACAACAACAATTGGTCCTACTCTAAGCTTCAGGAAATTCTTACCGAACCTGCTACTCGACGGAGTAGGCTGCCTATTCATTTTGATAGAACCAATCCTGACAAGATTATTTGGCACAATGGTAAATTTCATAGCCTCACCAAGCATATCTATCTCCAAATCTATAATTGGTCTGGCATTACTTGGGGTAAGCTGATTTGGAACAAATATCTTACTCCCTCTATATCTTTCTTTATATGGAGGATTTTTCACAATCTCCTTCCAACTGACGATATACTCAAACTCAAGGGGATTAGAGCACCTTCTAAGTGTTATTTGTGTGGGAATAATGCTGAAACCCTACAACACTTATTCTTCAATTGCAGTTTCTCTCAGGAAGTCTGGAAGGGGGTTACCAATCTGTTTAACCTCAACACTCTTCTCCTTAAGTGGAATGAATTGTCTACCTGCTGGCAGTCCTGGTATAAAGGTAATTTGGGTGTTGTTCCTTTTATTATTGCTTGGTTTATTTGGATGCACAGGAACAATGTGAAGTAAGAGGAGAAAAGGAGTAAAGTCTTAATTGTGGTGGGAAACTGCCAGGCCTTCTTGACTAAACTCATACATTGGAAAAAATTCCCTAACATTCTCAACACTCCAATGCAAGAATATCCTAAGAAGTCCAAGATATTGCTGGTGAAATGGAAAGCTCCAATCCACCCTTTCATCAAAGTTAACACTGATAGAGCCTTTTCTGAATTTGGAGCTGGCTGTGGTGGAGTTTGTAGGGACCTTCGTGGCATGTGTGTCTACTTCTTCCACACTCCAATCATTGCGGCTGATGCATTGGAAGCTGAGTTGGCTGCTGTATTTTGGGCTCTAAAACTGGCCATCTCTTTTCACTGGTTCAGTGTTGCTGTGGAGAGTAACTCTGCCATTCTCCTGCAGTATTTGCAAAACAAACTCCATCCTCCTTGGCAACATTCCAGCTAGATTAATGGAATCAAATCCCTTGCCCAACAAATCAACACTCGGCTTACTTTCATCTTCGGAGAGGGAAATAGGCGGCAAGCGGCTAGCCGTAATGGCCCTCTCATCCCAGCGAAGTTCAAGTCTCATCCGTCCCACCTCCCCATTTGTCCTACCTTATTGAAGCTGATCGGTTGCATGCTCCCCATTTCAGAGTTGTGGAGAATTCTGGCCTGGGCTTTTGATGCATACTTTTCCTTACTGCTCTCCTAGTCTTTGCATGGGTTTTCTATTTTTTGATTGGGGTATACATGAGCAAATTTAGTTGCAGGTTCTTATATGTATTTTGGCCTTTTTTTTTCTTTCCTGTGATCTTTTTGGAAGCATTGTAACCTCTCACTTTTCACTTTTAACATGTAGGGAGCTAGTGTAACTCCTTTCTTTTAATATATATATATATATATATATATATATATATATATAATATTTTTATATAAAAGTCAGGATGTGGCTTGCGGCTGCGCTCTGCTAGGGTTCCGGGATGGCTGAATACTGCCACTGTCTTGGTGGTTGTGTGGAGAGGAGGCTTGGTTGTTTGTTGGAGACACCAGTTTCACTGTTTTATTGGTTTCAAGGCTTGGGTTGCTACTCTAGTGGAGTTTTACATCTTTCCGGGTTCTCAGTTTTTGAATTCTTACTGTTCTATTGAGTGGCGCCACTTGGAGCTGTTCTGATAGTTGGGTTTCCTTCTCTACTCATGAATTTTCCCATTGAGGTAGAAACAAATGTGCAATGGACCAAAGCCACTTATGCAGGTGTGGTGGGAAAAAGTAATAATATTCTTAAAAACCCAGATTTGCTAGTGTTTCCCTAAGTGCTCCATGATGCAGCAGCAGGGAGAGCTTCCCACCCCTTCATTCATCCTTCAGGTGTTAAGGATGGGGAACCTGCAATTTTCTTCACTGAATAAGAATTGAACACTCTTAATGATGAAGTGAAATTTACCATTATAGGGATATTCACTCTGGGAGATCCTAGAATGGAACTCGTTAGAAACTACTTTGACTCATTCCATTTTGTTGGAGCATGGAAAGTGGAGCTTTTGGATGGCAGACATCTACTATTCTAGCTCTCCACTGAAGAAGACTATGTTGGACTGTTTGCCAAATAGTCTATCCCCATTGTAGGGACAGAAATGAAATTGCTGAAGTGGACACCAGACTTTGATCCAATGAAGGAACCGCCTGTGGTACCTATCTGGTTTAAATTTCCAGGTCTCCCCTTCAGGTACTTTAATCAAAATGCTCTATTCAACTTTGCCGAAGTTCTTGACACTCCTTTGAATTTAGATGCTCCTACCCATAATAAGGCTAGACCTGCTGCTGCTAGAGTACTCATAGAGAGGGACATTACCCTTCCTGAAATCCACAGAATCTGGATTGGTTCTGATGTTGAGGCTGGCAGGAGGTAGTGATGGAGCAAAGACCTTACTATTGAAACCACTGTAGAATCTTTGGGCATACCAAAGAAAGATGTTACAAACTCCACCCTCCAACTAAAAAATTACCTACCAAGGTTATTGAGGTTTCTGCTGGGGTGCATTCTGCTCTCCATGTACTGGTCCCAACATTTGGTGTTGCTGATTCCCCTTTAGGATCCCCTTCACAACCCACTACAGATAGATGTTGTCCTCACTTTTGGTCGAGGTCTAGTCTCTCTTTAGAATATCTTAGGGTCTAGCCATATGACTGTCCTGATGACTTTCTTAGAAGAACCCTCCCGCTTAGAAATTCAAATATTCTCTGCTTCACTAGGAGATTTCATATGCTTAAGGCCTAACCTCCATCTTCTAGGAGTAAGAGACCAAGCATAAGGAAGCCCAGGGGAAGTCTCCTATAGGTGTTCAGACTTTAGGATTACCCTGGGAGGTCTGGAGCTTACATAATACACACACTCTACACTCACAACCCTAAACAAAGCACATCCCATTTTGATCCCCTAACTCTCTGGAAACTCATGTGCGTGGTTTCCCCATGCTCTTAGCCCCAAGCTAAAGGTTTGGTTAGTACCAACACATAAAGGACCAAATGAGGGTTTCCCTTGGCCCATGGCTCAATCTAAACAATCCTATACTACTAACCCCTCATCAACCTTAATTTTTCCAAAATCTCAATTTTTGACCCCCTTGCCACTAAATCAGACCAAAATACCCCATAACCTCAACTTTACCAAAAATTACCCAAATTACTTATTCTTTTCTCCATAAATTATTTCAAAATATTCCTCACCACTAAAATTGACAAATTTGACCAACATTTACCAAAATTTCCAAAATAACCCTAAAATTTGCAAAATTACGAAAACACCTCTCCTAGCCCAAAAGGCCAAAAATTCAAAAAATTCCCAAAATCACCTAAATATTCCCAATTTCATTTTTCTCAACTACCATAGGATCCAATTTGACCAATTCGACCCAATTTAACTCAAAGCCCCAAATTGCCCTTTATGGACCAAAATGCCCAAATTAAACCCAATGTCCACCCAATTGACCTTAATCTTGCCCAATTTCAATTCCAAACTTTAATTCAACATCCCTAGCCTCAATCTAAACCAAATGCAAACCCAATTTGACCCACATTTGAGTTTAATTTCACTTGAATTCCAAATTTTCCTATTTTGACCAAGTGACCCATTTCACCAAAATTAAATCTAATGTCAGTTAATTTCTCCTCAATTTGAATTATAAACTTCTCATGACACTCCCCTAGGCTAAATGAAACATTCAATTGCCTCCACTTTGATCTCAAGTCTTACCTAAGTCAACCCAAATCCAAAATCCCTAATTTTGCCTTAAATTAGACACATGACAAAATCACACCAAATTGAATGTTCCAAGCCCAAAATTGCCACCCAATTTATGTTGGGAACTCTTCACCACATTCCCCTAGAACTTTTTGAACAATCAATTGGGCCTAAACCCCACTCTAGCCCAACCTAAACCCAAGATAGCCCAACTTTGATTCCAAGTGACCAAAATTGACTATATGACCCAATGTCACCTAAATTGAACCAAATGGACCAAATTAACTCCATGGCAGCCAACCTTAGGACCCCAAGGACCAGCCAAGACCAACCAAACCCAACCAAAATGAGCTATGGACCAATGGTCCTTCACCAAGGTCAACTTTCCCTCACCTTTTGGATAAACCCATTAATTCAAGAAACCTTCATTAAACTAGCCACTTGATTGCACTGAACCCCCCCTCTTACTCCCATCAGCCTGCTAGCTACCTTCCCTGTCATTGCCGGCCGACCTAGCCGCCGGAATGGCTGAGCCTGAGCTCCCCCATACCCCTTTAAACCAAAAATTTCAAGCCTAGTTGTCCAACTCCAATTGGCCATTGGCATTGCTCATCCCTCTCCATAAGCAACCTAAAGCGCCCACATTGGCACCCAAGCTCTATCAGGCAGCCATGGCTATAAGACCACCTCCTCACGGCTAAAGTGAAGTGCCAAAATTTTCCTAAGGAGACTCTGCCAAATTGCTCCTAGAGCTTCCCTGAGACCTCTTGAGTGCAAGCCCACCGTCCTCCAGCCCTAATCCCCACTGTCCAGAGCTAATATCCCCACTGAAATTTTAGCCGGAACTAGGAAAGTTGCAATTGCACCTCCCCACTGCCTAAAACTCCAACCAACTTGCTCTACACCATCACTAGAGTGAAAAAAGAAGTTTCCTCATAAAAGCCCTATCATTGAGAGCCTCTACACTAGATATTGATTAACACCTGAAATCGGCCTTTGTAGAATTCAGGTCCAGGCATTTCACCAGAGTAAAAGACTTCATATGGAGGTTTGCTGGGACTAATCAAAGTTGCTACAACCATCTGATTGAGGCCTCCCCCTCTCAGACAAAGGTATTGAACTTCACCTTCTTTCTCAGCCATTTTTGATCTTCCATATATATTGGTTTGATTTCAAGCTAGGTTAGCCATATAGATATTTTCATCTAGGCCTCAATAATTTATTATGATTTTCCAAGTTATGATTTTGAATGTTTTCCATTTCCATTTCTAGTTTTTCAAGTCCTTTCTATTTTTTGTTTTTTTCTATTTTTCAAACTCGGGACCATAAGACACAAGTCCTACAGATCATTTATTCTGCATACGTAACACAATAACTAATACATTAACAATAAAACAAATAAAACAAAAAATATATTCAACACAACAAAATATTTTTACAAACACTCTGTTTTTCATACAAATAGTTTTTTCATAACACTTTTTCATACAAAAAAAAACTTTTCACATAAAAATAATTTTACGACACTAAAGTTTTCCAATTCTAAGCTTAATTACTTCAACTAAAATTCTCCTAAAATTCTTACCGAAGCTTCCCCGTCAACGGAGCAAAAAACTTGATGTGCGGGCGAGTGTTGTTTTTGTGCTTGTTTTTATGTTCGTTAGTACGTGCACACAGTAGAGGTTCTACACAAGTATACATATCTTTCAAGTAATACAGGGCTCTAGTGGAGTACTGTTTATCGATCTCAAAGGGAAGCGAGGTAAGAGGTCCTTAGTCAAAGTTCTAGTATGCTACTATCAGCCTTAGATTGTAATGTCGATTAAAATGGTTTTTCTAACAAGTACTCCTAAAGTTAAACTTAATCTTAAAATAACTAATAACTATTCCTAAAATAAAATATTAATTATAAAGAAAATTTTGAGATAATAAAATCTACTATTCTTATCTAATGAAGTGGATATTGTAAAGGAATGAGATGCATTAAATATTATATGTGACAAATAGGAGAAATCCTATTCTTTACCCTCTTCTAAGTGCTAAAAAGAACATTGACTAATCCTAGGTTAAGTCCCTAAATCCGTGGTTAGGCTGGGAGGATACTGGCTCTCACTCCAGAGCTTTAACTTCCCTTTGATTGAAGGCTAACTCTCGCTTTAGTTTCCAAACACTAGGACCAAATTAGGGATTTTAGTCTGTCACCCTAAATTCTCCAATTCTATGCCCATCAAAGTATATTTATCTATTTATTTGCACTCAACCCCCATGTACTTCGCTATCTATGGAATTTGAATGTGGTTCCACTTTGTTGAGAATTACACTGCCCTCTCGGGTCAAGGCAATTACAACGAATTTTAACAATACAACGAGCCCTTACTATAATGTAAATGAAGTGCAAGTAAAAACCATCACATTTATAATTAAAATTCTTTTAGCAAACATCCCAATATCCTAAACATGAATCCTACTCATTGCAAAAGAAAAGTAGAAAGAAAACAATGGCATAATTTTCTTATGCCACTATTTCTAAACAAGAAGAAAGAGTAAGACAAACACCTCACAAAGTAAGAAGAAAACACAATGAAAAACTTCATTTATCAAAGCAAATCCACTACATAAGTGTTTACAAATTCATAAGATATTGAAGAACACAATACTTAGCTTTTTCCTCTTGAAAGAAAGATAAAAATCTCTCCCACAAAGTCTCCCACCGATCCGTGCAATGTTAGTACAACCCTTACAAATTCTCTCAAAATTCCCTCTTCAATCTCTCCAAAAAGGTAGAAATCTACATTTCTACTCCTATTTTAAGATCTTTAAACATTCTCCACGTTTTTTCTAACTTCTACCACTTTTTCTTGCTTCAATTTCACTTTAAAATAGTGTGGGGACGAATTTCCCAAGAGCTGCTTCAAACACCATTCCAAAAAGCATCCAGATTCAATGTATATGGCCAATAACCACTCAAAATCGTGTCCAAACAGTCTTGGGTGCCGCCGACACTGAATAGGCCGTCGCCGTTTTGCTCTGTTTGGCTCTGTTTTAGCTCCGTTTCGCCCCATTTTAGTTGCGTTGCATTCCTAACAGATAACCCTACAAAATAAGCATAAAAACAAACTTTCTTTAAAGTGTAATCTCATTCAAAAATATGAAAGAAGTGTAAAAGATATTAAGTATAGAAAGACTTATCCAAATGTGTCAGGCCAAAATTTGCTTTCTTGCTCGTTTTGGCTCCAAATTCCATCATTTTTGCTTCTATTTCTCCAAGAGTCCATTTATTGTACCTAAAACAAAACGAAATTCAAAATACCTTTCTTTAAAGTGTAATATCATTAAAATTAAGCATAAATCGTATATGTAAAATCAAGCATTTGTTAGGCTTTTCATAGTACTCTTTTAAAAATTGCAAACTTGCCCTAACAACCTTAAGAGCTTAACGGTGAACTAGGCATGATCTGACATCATATAAAGCGGATTAGAAAATTAAACATTAGTAATAATGAATATCTTTAAATACTGCAAGCTCAAGTTCAATCAAGGCAAAGGGTGTACCATTCCTTAATAACCAAGTTTACCTTTAGGGGTGCATACTCACATAACTTTTAAACATAACATAGAATGATTGATTACTTGCCTTACTCATGGGTTAATTAAGATTTCCAATTCAAATCAAGCACAATTACAATATTATTTACTTCTAATGTAAGTTAGGTGATTAGTTCAACAATATAACAAAGTCAAATGAACTTGAAATAACCCAGAAGATGCTAAGGATGTTCAAGGTAACTCCCCGAGCACCTCTGCAAGAACTTGAACATTTTAAAGGATACTTTGGATTATCAAAATTTGTTGATATTTAAAAACATAGTGATCCACCAAGATATGATCTGGAGACCCTTCAAATAAGGAATTTCTCTCACAAGTTAAACTATAATAATACTCAATGCCCTGGGGTTTGAGTCTGAACATTACACTCAAATCTTTACAGCAAATGGGGAAATTTAAAGTGGCCACAAATGGGTCATTGAGTTGGTGTTAGTTTGAGGTTTTGATGGTAATAGTGATGATGAAAATGGTATCTAGGTATGTAACGAGTAATGAATATCCTAGACTCGTGAGTGGGTTAGGGATTGGCATTAATTCTCTTTAACATTTATTAGATAGTTACCCCTGGCTTCAATCGGCGATTGGTAGAATTTGTTGGTATGATTAACTCATAAATGTCTAACTTTCAAATTTAAAATACACATTTGTATGGAATCAATCTTTTTCTAGCTAAAATATCTCAAACTCAAACTATTTTTGCATGAAAAACTGAAAACTCAACCTTAATAAATGTTAACTCTGGACAAATTCATGTGTCAGTCATATGGATCGGTTGAGGATTGCTCACCGATGATTGCTTGTTGGGTAGCCATTTGCCCTATGTTGGGTCTGACATACATAATACATACAGTTGCCTATAGAGTCCCTTTGGTAAGAATTGTCAGGGCTTTTGATCCTGATTCTGAGCTCCCCTATAACTAAATTCTAAAGTAAGACTCGATCTTCTATCTGTGGCATAATGTTTTATTTTGCTCATTTGTGTTCTTCGTATAGTTTACTTTCACTTTCCTGCACATTACCATGCTATATTTATTGTACCTACCTTGTAGTAGCGGCAAAAATCCCAGGTACACACATTTATTTTCTCTTCTTTATTGCACTTTATTGCATTCTACTATTCTCTTACTTATGCATTTATTTACAAGACTTGCAAAGCCCCTAGGGTAGAAAACAGTAGTACATATGCTAGGAGGCACACTATAAGAGGACATCACTCAACAATTCCATGTTCACACATAAAACCCTAAACTTGAAGCTGTTATGTCACGGAGTTTGGAGCAAAATTTGAGGGCAGCATGACAAGGATACAAGAAAGACAAAGGATGACTTCAGAGGATAAAGAAAGACACAACAACAAATTGGATCTACCTCAGTAAAACTATCCTTAGTTTAAATAACAAAATCTTTAGGGCTTCGAGATTGTCCGTCTAGCACGACGTAAATCCTCACACTATTCTTAGGCTTTTACACTATCATGTTGTGCAATGTAAGCCCTAACTCTTTTAGGATTCTGACTTTAGTCAACCGGTACGACATAAACTATCCCATCATCCTAATCAATTTGCATCATTGTATATTATGCAATTGTAAGCCCTGCTTTTAAATAATTAGTAAAAGTAAACAATAAATGATGTCATTTCCAAAACATAAAACCAAACAAATAAAATAGTTTGGGAAGTCACTGAGGTTCTCCTTAGATCTGTGACATCCCCTACCTTTTCATTCTGTTGGAATCCTAAAATATTTGTTCTTATTTGATCCACTTCCATTTGATTTTCCATGTCTAGCCATGAAAACTCAACTTTAAAATCTTAAAGACAAAGCCATTGATCTTAATTGAGAGTATTCTTAAGTGGCCTCAGTCACTAGAGATGTAATTAACTATAAGGGCTTGCATCTATAGAGAACTAAGAACCCACGTAAAATAAACCCTGTCTAATCTTTAATATTAGGTAGGGAAACTGTCAGTCACACATAAAGGTTTCGCAGACCAAACAGGTATCATACCTTTAATTATTTATGGAATCGAGGTCTACCGACAAGTAATATGCTTATCTTTTGATAGTGTGTATTAAATATTGTATCGTACTCATCATATGAGACATTTGGGTCTCATGTTTTTAAAAATCCAAATTTTAACCTATATTAAATTAAATTATTTTCCAAAAAAAGCGACCGACAGATGTTACTACCCAAGGAGTTCCAGCGAGGCTTCTGGCCAAAAGTAAGTGAAAGCTGACAAAGCTATCGGCGGCTCAGGTCATCGGCCATAAGGCAATAAGGAACCGAGGTCGCTAGCACCTCAAGTTACCCGCCATAAAGGAAGCAGGTTGGTGAGAGCACTGATAGCATGAGAGAGAGAGAGTAAGCTTTGGGACTGTTTACCGGCAGAGAGAACCTTTAGGCTAGCTTTCTCGAGCCAAAAGGAGGTGGCATGCCACGGTCATCGGTGAGGAAATGTGCAGTGAGGGGAGCTTGGACCAAGAAGAGTAGCACACATGCTAAGGAATCAGAGCTATTAGGGCTTAGAAGGAATACCACCCATGGAGCGCCAATGATAGGGAGGAGGCACTAGAGTGGGCCTCTTCGGTGGGTGCACGATAAGAGAGAAGTACAACGTGAATAGAGCTTTTTGAAAATCTCAGGTAGAGGCTAGTGCACGCGAGCTGGAGCCCTAAGGAGAGACACTTGCGTGAGTTTTCAAAAGGTTTTTTATATTTCTTAATATTATCTTATTATTATATTCTTATGTATACATATATAATTGAATGGTCTTGATTTACGTGTTGTTAGCTTGAAAATAAAACCCTGACAAAATGGGTATCCTACCTAGGTAAACTCAATGTTCTAGATGCGCTCGCATGGTCCATTTTTTGATCTGGGGTCATCTGGACAAATTTACAGATGGAGGAGCCAATTAAAGCCAGATTCATGTGCGATGTGGTGAATGAGATCTGTTGGCCCACTAGAAGATATCTGACTAAATAAATGTCGTCCAACCTTAGCTTATGCGATAACCAAAGTTTAGCAGATTGATCTAAGCAGTGTGCTCCTCAACACACACAATCAAGCAAAGTTTGATAGTGCTTGAGCGAACATACTAGTGATATCAAAAATTGATGCTAATAAAAAACACCCAACAAGCGTGTTGTGCCATTAAGGCATAATTTACTTGATGGGAGGATTCAATTTTTGATCAAGCATAAACTAGTCATGCAACAGACGTGATCCGAGTGACCAAAAGGAGCTAAGTTCCCTAAGAAGGAAAACTCTGGGAGTCATATCCAACCCTGGGGGGTGAGAAGGAATGTGCACGAGACTTACATCCAACTAAAAAAGGTGGGTCCAGAGGTTGTAGAGGCTTGACCTGAAGGGTGATTTAGAGGTTGTAAAGGCATGCCCATGAATTCAAGTTCAGAGGCTGTTGAGGCATCAAGAAATTAGTCCAAGAGTAGTGGATGAATGACTTGAAGGGGTGGTTCTATGGTCATAGAGGCATTCCAATGAAAGTAGGTCTAGAGGTTATAGAGGCATGACCAATGAATGGGTCTAGGGGCCATAGCGGCATGCCCATAAAAGGTAGGTCCAAGAGCCATATAGAGATGACCCATAATGGTGGTACAGAGTTGAAGGGCATGACCACATAAGTTAGGTCCAAAGGCCATATAGGCATGGCCCACTGTGGTGATCCAGAGGCCGTAGAGGCATGAACACAAAATAATAAAGGTATTAAAACCTCAAACACTTGCAGTACATTGATGAGTACAGTTGTATTACCTTACACCACTCAGTAAGTGGTAATGGGTTAACTAGATTAAGAAAAAATTAAAGCTTCACCGGGGAGGCCATTGCGACAAGAATGGAGAAAGAAGTGGATCGTGAACGAAATTAAGGACGATAGCACGAAGGGTAGAATAGAGGCTACCCTTGTTAGATTGGTTGTCTCGGATTCGGGGGTGAAGCCCCTCGAACCCTTGACTTTGTACCATTATCTTTATACCCCTCCAGGGTTTCATAATGATAATATAAACGATGTTGGCTACTTTCTTACTGTCTCTAGTGATGACGTAACTAATCACAACCTCTCTAACCCCAATTTCGATTCCTAAAATAATCCTCAAATCATGATTATTCCCGACAAAAATGTAGATGAAAATGAAAAAGATATCAACAACACCAGCTACAACAGCACCAGAAGCGAGGAGTCAGTCCTAGAATGCTAAGGAACTCCACTTGCCATCAACGTTGAATTTTCAGATACAGAAGAGCCAGATGCAGTAATGAAAGAATCTCTGGGTCCAGAAGAAGAAGAAATAACAGAAGTACAGTTGAGAAATGGCAAGGGGCTACCGTCAAGGACAGCTTGAAGGAAAACATGCAATTACTTAAGAAGAAATATCTCTAGCAACGAAAGAAGTACGAGCTAAAAACGAAATTGAAGATTCAAACAAAGTGGATTATAACGTGCTAGCTCATCTCAGGAAGTTGTCAGCCAAACTAAGCATTTACGACGGTCTGATCTTTTCAAATGAGAAGAGAAAAAATCTGATCAAGCCTCTACTTGATCCGGATATTTACTTAGCACAGTTGGCTAGCACGTCCTCAGATGGAGTTTACACTTTGAAAGAACAACCTGACTTAACCTTCACCGATGAAGATTTGCTACTCAGAACAGCCGATCACAACCGTCCGCTCTACATTCCCATCATCATCGACATATGTGTACTTTCTAGAGTGTTAGTAGATCCTGAAGCGTCGCTCAACATAATGAGTCTACGGACACTAGCCTACTTGGACATCGATGCTCGAGAACTTTCTATGGATAAAATGATGCTAAGAGGATTCAACCAGAAAGGAGAAAGAGCCCTCAGATCTATAACACTACAAATGAAAATTGGAAATCTAGTAACAACTGTAAAATTCCATGTCATCGATGCGGATACATCGTTCAATACCCTTCTTGGTCGGCCATGGATTCACGAGTACAATATGGTCCCATCATCGATTCATCAATGCATCAAGTAATTCAAGGATGGATAAGAACATTGCTTGAAGGGAGACTTACAACCTTTCTTAATACATGAAGTAGGCATTTACGACGACGTCTCCTACTACGCTCCCCCGAAGAAAAAAATTCTTTCAAGAGAAATTGTGACAAGTAAAGTCAAAGACTCAAAAAACTATGAAAATAGGACCATACAACTCCGCTTCAACGATCTCCCACCACTCTTGCGTAACGAGTTGGTGGAGGTTCTTTTAGCCAACACATTCGAGGTTGAGGCCGGGGACATGGTCGGGGAAGAACTCACCAGATTGTTGAACAGACGAAGCCAATGATCAGCACTGAGGTATAAGGAAGCTCCAAATAAGATGAAGAAATAATGATGATAAGTTCTGAAGAAGCCTCAGTTTGAGATTTCTACGGATGACACATAAATAGATGAATATGGATCAATTTATGATCAGATTAATCATTATGTTTAAGCCATGACTCTAACTCCGATCCATCCTCAAAAGATTGAGAGTAAGGAAGTCAAGGAAGTCCATAATGATGGTTTCAAACTGATCAAGTTTTATAGAACTTCTCCTTCTACTTTTGAACCTTGTGTAATTCTCGAAGAAAATTACTCTAATGAATTAATGGAATTACCTTTTGGTTACTGTTAGCCTTATGTACAAAAGTTAACTCAACAAGGATATATGCCAAAGAAAAGGCCAAAAGATAAGTTACAATTGTTCGAAAAATTATGGAATACCAAACCAAAGAAACTCAACTCGAAAGAAGGTCTTGGGTTTGTTACGATTGGACATGTCGATGACTCGAGATTTTGCATGGTTGTTACTAGTCAGCCAGTGGAAGATTGCCTAGACATCCAAGATGAATATGAAGATCAATCAATAGAAGAGGCTCCGCAGGAGTTCAAAGAAGAAATCAAATCAACTGTGGACGAATTAAAAGAAATCAACCTTCGGACTGAGGAGCAACCCCAACTTACTAAGTTCGTTGCTCAACGAAGAAGAGGTTATAGAATTGATCAGGTTACTGTCAGAATTTAAAAATTGCTTTGCTTGGAGCTATAACGAAATGTCTGGACTATCTCCGGAGGTTGCAGTTCACCGACTAGGAGTGGATTAAAATACAACACCAGTAAAGCAAGCTCCCAGGAGAATGCGCCTCGAAATTGAACAACAATTTATAGCATAAATAAAGAAATTAATAGACGCTAACTTTGTTCGAGAAGAACAATATCTGACATGGTTAGCCAACATCGTGCCAGTAAAGAAGAAAAATGGACAAATCTGAATATGTGTCGACTTAAGGGATTTGAATAAGGCATGTTCGAAAGATGAGTTCCCGTTACCATTACCGGAACTGATGGTGGACATTACGTCGGCACACAAAATTTTCTCCTTAATGGATGTATCGTCAGGTTACAATCAAATCAAGATGGCTCCAGAAGATGCAACACTTACAGCATTCAAAACTCTGATCGGGATTTACTGCTACACCGTGATGTCGTTTGGATTAAATAACACAGGAGCAACTTACTAAAGAACAATGACGAAGATCTTCGATGATCTCATTCACAACCAAGTCGAGTGCTACGTGGAAGATTTGGTCATCAAGAGAAAAGTAAAGGAAAATCACCTAAATGATTTAAGGATCATACTTGATCGAATATGACAATACAATCAAAAGATGAATCCCTTAAACTGTGCTCTCGGCGTTACCTCTGAGTAATTTCTTGGATTTGTTGTCCATCATCGGGGAATCAAAATAAACCTAGAAAAGGTTAAAGCGATATTAGAAATGCCTCCTCCTAGAACCTTGAAATAACAACGCTCTTTTCTAGGAAAATTGGCGTATCTGAGACGCTTTATATCCAATATGTCAGGAAGGTGTCTACCCTTTTCAAACCTACTTCAAAAGGATGTCACATTTGTTTGGCGAGAGCCGTGTCAATGAGCTTTCGAAGATATTAAACGATATCTATTGACTCCTACTATTTTGGCAGCCCCTATCCCGGGTAGACCATTGATACTTTATACCGCGGCTTTAGACTAGTCTCTCGAGGCCCTACTTGCCCAAGTCAATGATGAAGGTAAAGAGAACGCGCTCTACTACCTGTCGATGTCTAATACCTGCAGAAGTAAAGTGTCCTCCTATTGAGAAACATTGTCTAGCTTGGTTTTCACCGTTCAGAAGCATAGACACTACATGTTGTCTCATAAGGTCAACCTGATTTCGAAAGTTAATCATTACAACATTTGATGACACGACCAACACTTTCTAGTCTCTTACAAGGTGGTCGATTATACTATTACAATTTGAAATAACTTTTGTGCCCCTCGCCCTATCAATGGCCAGATTCTAGCGAATTTTCTCGCAGCGCACCTATTGCCAGCTGGGTCCCCACTCAATGATGAATTACCAGACGAACAAATACTACAAATAGAGTAGTCCAGTGCCAGACATTGGGAAATGTACTTTGACGGATCGTCATCAGTCCGGAGAGAAAAAGGACAATAGACAGTGATACCAGGAAAATCAGGAATTAGTTTGGTCCTCGTAACTCCAGATCAGGCGATGCTGAGATTCTCCTATCACTTGAGAGAGCCGTGTACCAATAATGAAGCAGAGTATGAAGCTCTAATCACCAGTTTGGAATTAGCAATACTAATGGAAATAACTGACATTGCCATTTATGGCGACTCACAACTCGTCATTCAACAAGTGGCAGGGACAATACAAAATTCTAAAACCAAGATTAGAAGAATACCATCGGTACATGATGAAACAACTCAAGCGAATTCTGAACGTGATATTCTATAGGATTCCTCGAGCAGATAATGCCCACGCGGATGCTTTAGCCAAACTTGCTAAAGAATTGGCTTGTCCACCTGAAGATTCTGTAGATATTACAGTAAAGGAACGTCAGGCTTTATCACAAATCGATCTCGTTAGCTTGCACAAGTTTGGCAAAGAAGAGATAGCAGCCACTGTGTCAGATGATACAGAAGATTGGTGTCATCCATTGATAGAATATTTGCAAACCTGAAGATTACCAGAAGACAAGTCAGCAGCACATTAAATTCAAAAGAGAGCTCTCTCATATGTCTTAGTTGACATTGTTCTGTACAGAAGATCCTTCGATCAGATGTGGATCAGATACCTCAGTAGAGCAGAAGCGCAGAAAATTATCAAAGAAGTACATGCCAGATTGTGTGGAGCTCACCAGTTAGGACCAAAACTTAGATGAAAATCAAAAGACTCGGATACTACTGACCGGCAATGATGACAGACTGCATGGACACAATAAAGAAATGTCATCAATGCCAAGTGCACGGAGTGGTCTTACACCAACCTCCGAATGTTCTACACCCCACGATTGCCTCGTGGCCATTCGAGTGTTGAGGAATAGATATTGTGGGTCCGATAGACCCTCCGTCTTTGAAAGGACACAGATTCATATTCGCAGCTACAGACTACTTCTCCATGTGGGTAGAGGCAGTTCCGCTACGAGAAGTTGCAGCACAGCAAGTTCTACAGTTCTTCAAGAATTAGGTTGTCTATCACTTTGTTGTACCATGAAGGATTATCTCTGACAATGGGTCTACCTTCAAGAGAATGAAAATTAACAACTTTTTCAGAAGATATGGAATAGATTGGAGATACTCTAAAACCTACCCCAAAGAAATTGGCTTGGCATAAGCCTTTAATAAGACACTCGTTCAAATTCTAAAGAAGACGCTCAACGACAACAAAAGAGGATGGCACGAGAAATTGCTAGAAGCTTTGTGGGCCTACAAGACAACAGTCCGAACGCGGACACAGTCTACACCTTATGCACTTGTGTACGGGTCCGAGGCAGTCCTTCTGCTAGATATGCAGCTACCACCACTCCGGATTGCTATCGCCAATCAAATTACAATAGAAGAGAACGTCAAACTTTGACTAGTTGAATTAGAAGGTCTCGAAGGGAAAAGATTGCTTGCACAACAAAATTTGAAATTCTACCAAGCAAAGATGATTCAAGCCCACGATAAGTTGGTCCGCCCGAGGTCATTCAAAATTGATGACCTCATGCTTGTTCTCAGAAGGCCTATTCTTGCACACTACAAGATAGGTGGAAAATTCGAACCAACCTGGGAAGGACCATAAGCGGCGGAAAAGTTTTACTCTTGAGGGTCGTACCAGCTGGTGGATTCTCAAGAGGATAGACCCATGTTGCTAATAAATGGACAATATCTCAAGAAGTACTACGCGACATGAGGAATCTTAAGAAAGATTTTCATTCCAATGTAGAATAGGGCCAACGTCTGTGACTGGGTCTAAATCTTGTAATAAAATGAAGTTAAATAAAATAAAGTAAGTTTTCTCACAAAAATAAAATACGCTTGTTGAAATTTCTAAATCTAAGTCTTATAAAACTGTATTAAATAAGATAATGGAATTAAAACAATTATAAAACTTATTAAAATAACTGATAGTAAGCTTGTCCTTGTTCTTATTCATGCACAACACCACCCACTAACATTTCCCCTATTTACTTGTGCAGGAGGTGTCGTGTTACGAGTTGGTGTTTGCTTCCATATACAGCTTGGACTTCTCGTCTTGAAAATGAATCACACAAAAGAAGATTACAGATATGAAGTCAATGAAGAATATTGGTCGCAAAGAGACCGGACAGACATCAGGATATAGAGGAACTGGAGCGTTCGTTGACTCACACCTCCTCATCATGAGACATATTCAGGTCTCATCTATCATCACTACTCCAGAAGGTGATCTTGTTGCTACTTAAATTGAAAGAGTTCCAGATGCGCCGTTGGCACGTACAAAAAGAAGAAATGCAAATCGCCGCAAGCGTCGCCTCTTAGACAGGATGGAGAGGAGACAAGCTTGAGAGCTAACCACCGTGCTATCACCCATTTCAAAAAATTCTTATGATCCTGAAATGAAAAAAACTAACGACAGTACACCACGCACCGATACTGAGCCAGAGGCTACAGAGGATCTAGCGCCGACATTGGATCCAATGAAAGAAATCTTGATTGGGCACCCAAATTGCAACTCGGCATTACCCAGACTGCCTTCGGTGACAGGGGCATTTTCAGAGTGGTCGGAATGTCACGTTTTACAGCTAGAAGAGTATGGCACATTTGAGGCGTATGCAGCTGCCTCAATGCTACTCATGAGCCAGGATTAGCCTGATGTGGAGCCGTACGTACCATAGTTCATTCTACCACCGCCGCTGCTACAAGGAGTTTCAAACTACGTGATGGCGAAAATGAGAAGAATGAGAAAAAAGGAATTTCATCACTATGAAGAAATACAAGGGAAATTTGTCAATATTTTGGAAGGACTCGAGTTATACACCGACGTATTCTCAAAGAAAGACGAAGAAGGAATTTTGTATTGCATTAAAACTCTTCAGACTTTGGGTAGAGCGGGTCGCTTGAGGCCGATGACATATACAGAGCCATCAAAATGGAAAAAAGGAAAGCGCAGAGTCACTATTCAGTGTGGTTGCTACTACAAGTTTTCTAAAGATTGACTAGGCAATCCCCCGGAGATCCTACAGCATGATGAGGTGGAACCAATGCCACTGCAAATCAAGAAGATGATAAAGAGGATGGTTGAATGGCACGTGTTGCCTGCAGACTGTATTCCTAACAGCTGCATCATAAATATTTATGAGGACGGGAACTGTATCCCGCCTCTTATCGACCACCATGACGTTGTGAGACCCTTCTGCATGGTCTCCTTTATAAGTGAAAGTAATATCTTGTTTGGACGAGAAATTCTAGGAGAATTTTGAGGTTCTATTAAAATTCCCCTACCAGTCGAATCAGTACTAGTATTAAAAGGAAATGGAGCAGATTTAGCAAAATACTGCATCTCAGGAGTTACAAGAAAAAGGGTGTCAGTCACCTTCAGAAGAATGGATGAAGATAAAGCGTCGTTTTACTACGAGTCGGATTTAGAACTGGAGAACTTTCTTCATTTTCCACTGTGATGGCAGTACCTCCGGGTGTTCACAAGGGGACTTTTGTTCTGCAGCGTAACCTTAGCAAGTTGGCTCGTCCCCACAGTAGTCTCAGACGACATAAAATTTACTACCCCATTCAACAGGTCATGACAGTTATTGTCACCACTTTTGCAGTAGCCAGACGATATGATATGTCAGTTCTGTTCAGTTTTGTACACATGATCTACTTTTGGATGCTTGTCAGCATATGATCAGCTGTACTACTTTCAACAAAATTAATGAAGACTTCTATTTTCAGAAATGTTTTTTTTAGCGTGACAATAGAAAGCCGTAAAACCATGTGTTGGTTCCAAATGAAAAGGATAAAAGAATGATGCAAAAGAAAAGGATAAAATGACAACAAAATAAAATTAAAATCAAAATGAACTCGGAACTTAAATCAAATGAAATCAAATGAAATGAAAAAGAAATTTAAATGAACTCATAATTTAAATTAAAAGAAATTTAAATTTAAATCGAAATTTAAATCAAATGAAATAAAACAAAAAAAATTAAAACAAAATGATGAAATGAAAACAAACAAATGATAATATTCTCTCTCTCTTATGAGATTTTGAGTCTTTGTACTCATCTTTGAATCCCTCACTTTTGCGGGCACTCTACAAAATTTGGCACTTTTCGCACAGCGCAACTTTTCATAAATTCGAATTATCGTGAAATTCTGCAAACCTTGCAATGGCTACCAGTCTCGGCCGAATTGCACCAAATTGCTTTATTTGAAAGTCAATACCAAGTTTTACCAAATTCTCCTCAAATGAAATTCCGGGATCAGTACTTGAGTTCTGAGTCCCTCCTATTACCCATTGGGCCGGATGTGAGTCCTTGAGCTTTTCTCCCCAAGATTCCTTTAAATTCCCTAATTTTTCATTTTATATCTGAGAAATTTTCTGCCTTCCATGAAATTTCAGGAACGGAGCTTAGTTGTTCGATTCCCCAAAAAATTCCCTTTTTTTTCACATCCTATCTGAGAAATTTTCCGCCATCCATGTAACTCTAGGAACGGAGTTTAGTCGTCCGATTCCCCCAAAAATTTCACAATTTTCCACATCCTATCCGATAAATTTTCCGCCTTCCATGAATTTCCAAGAACAATACTTAGTTGTCTGATTCCCCCAAAATTCCCTAACATTTTATTTCCTATCCGTGAAATTTCCCGCCCCCCATGAAATTCCAGGAACTGAGCTTAGTCGTTCGATTTTCCAAAAAAAAAAAATTTCCTAATTTTCCACATCCGATCCGAGAAATTTTCCTTCATCCATGAAATTCCGGGAAGAGAGCTTAGTCATCTAATTTTCAAAAAAAAATTCCTTAATTTTTCACATCCTATCCGAGAAATTTTTTGCCTTCATTGAAATTCTAGGAACGGAGCTTAGTCGTCAGATTCCCTAATTTTCCACATCCTATTCGAGAAATTTTCTGCCTTCCATGAAATTCTAGGAATAGAGCTTAGTCGTCCGATTTTTCCAAAAAGTTTCCCTAATTTTTCACATCCTATCCGAGAAAATTTTCCACTTTCCATGAAATTCTAGGAGTAGAACTTAGTCATCCGACATCCTAAAAAATCCCTACATTTCCATCTCTCATCTGAGAAATTTTCCACACTCATGAAATCCCAAAGTCGGTATCGAAATTCTGATTCTCATTTCTGAGGCTGGTATCTAAATTCCAGTTCTCACATTGCGGGATCAGTAATTAAATTCTGACTCCCACCTTCCGAGATCAGTACTGAAATTCTGATTTCCCCTCTGCACTCACTTTTAACTCAAAATTTCCTACAAGATTAAAATTCTTAAATTTAAAATTCCACAAATTCTGAAATTTCCATAAATTCCATAAAACATAAAATTAAAATTAAAACTCAAAATTAACTCTAAATTAAAACTCAAAATTAAATTAAAATTCAAACTCAAAATTTAAATCCAAATTCTAAATCCCAATTCTAAATCCAAATCCCAACTTCAAATCAATTCGGATCGAACTCCTTCAGAGATTGGAGGCTTCAAATCCATAACTTCTCTCATGAAGGTATTCCATTTCCCTTCCCCAGCGAGAGTTCCCGGGACTTGAAGGTTTCAACAATATAATCCCCAGCGGAAACTGCCTCGCTAAATTCTGTGTTTTTCTTAAGTTTTGGCTCAGACAGTTGTGTTGGTTTTGTTGATCTCATCAGTCAACACCAATACGTGCAGTGTGCTTGCCCAGTACACCACACCTATTGGGGGTCATCTGCTGACCTCACTTGTGGTTGAAGTCTAGTATGTCTTTAGAATAGCCTAGGGTCTAGCCATAGGACTCTTCTGGTGACTTTCTTAGAAGACTAGCCATGGAACCCCTCCCCATATAAATTCAAACTTTTCTCACTTCATTGGGAGTTTTGATATGTTTAAGGCCTAACCTCCAGTTTTGGTGGGGAAGAGACCAAGCATAAGGAAGCCCAAGGGAGGTTTCCTATAGGTGGTCAGACCTTAGGATCTACCATGGAGGGTTGGAGCTTACACCACAGTTACACTACACACTCACAAACCCTAAACAAGGCACATCACCCTGGATCCCCTAACTCATTTCAAACTCATGTAAGAGTTTTTTCCAAGCCATTAGCCTCAGGCTAGGGTTTGGCTAGTACCAACACATAGAGGACCAAATGAGGGTGACCCTTATTCCTTGGCCCAACCTAAACAATGACATATCACCCACTTTCAACCAATCCCAATTTTCCTAAAGATTTTAAAATTTTAACCCATTTTGCCCCAAAATACCCAAAATACCCCAAAACGCTAAAATCCCCCAAAATTTCCGAAATCACCCAAATTAACCATAAATCTTCAAAAGCATTCCATAATACTCCCTACCACTCAAATTAACCAAAATTACCCAAATTTTCTAAAAAATCCCCAAAATAACCAAAATGCCCCTCTAAGCCCAAAATTCTAATAATTCTCATAAATTCTGAAAACCTCCCAAATATTCCCAATTTCATTTCTCTCAACTACCACATAACCCAATTTGGTCAATTTAGCACAATTTAACCAAAAGCCCAAATATGACCAATTTAACCCAAAAATTGCCTAAATCAAACCCAATCTTGACCCAATTGACCCCAATCTTGCCCAATTTTCATTCCAAACCAAAATTCAACATCCCCAATACCAATCTAACCAAATATAATCTCAAATTAACCCACATTTGAGTCAAATTTTAATCCAAACCCAAAATCTCCAATTTTGCCTAAGTGACCCAAAATCCCCAAATTGATCCAATGTCAACCAATTCCCCAAAATTTCAATCCTAAACCCTTCATAACACTCCTATGAACCACATAAAACATTAAATTGACCCAAATTTGAATCTTAGCTGCATTCAAGTCCACTTGCACCAAGCTTACCCAATTTTAACCCAAATTGAACAAATGACCAAATCTCACCAAATTGATTTCCCTAAACCTCAAATGTCCTCCCAATTAATGTTAGGAACTCTTCATGACATTCTCCTAAACCATTTGGAACCTCAAATTGGGCCTAAACCCCACTCTAGCCAATCTTAAACCCAAGCTTAGCCAACTTGGCCCAAGTTGACCAAGACACCAAACCAAGCTAAATTGACCTACCAAATTAATTCAACACCACTCCAAACCTCTTCTAAACACTTCATAATAATCATACACACCATTTTGAACAATCATTTGGTTCTAACTTAAGCTCAAACCTAAGATAACCTAACTTGAACCCAAATGACCTAAATTGAACCTATGGCCCAATGTGACCTAATCATCCCAAATGTGACTAACCTAAGTCCACCACAGCCACCAAGTGACCCCTAAGAACCACCCTAGACCCACCTAGCGCACTCTAGTTGAGCCATGGACCAAAAGTCCCTCAAATTATGGGATCTTCTCTTTTAAATGGCTAAATTAAGAGATATTTGCAATAACCTTCACCATTTAAACTCATGACACTTGATGGCCTGCCCACCTGACCACCTGACCATTGGCTACCTCCCCTGGCCTAGCCGGCCGGCTTAGTGGCCAGAAAATGCCAAAACTGAGAGCCACCCCCTCTTTAATTGAACCCAAACTCACCTCCCAAGCTGTCCAGCTCTATTTGGCCATTGGAGCTCATCTGCCCTCCACCTAAGTAGTTGAATACACCCAAAGCCATGCCCTGAGCTCAGCCAATTGGCCATGGTTATAAAAACTACCCCTCACGGCCAAAATCTAGGTGCTGAAAATTACAAAAGGACTCCACTAGAGCCCACTAGAGCCTTGTGGGATCGATATTACAGGACTCTAGTAGAGCCCTGTATTACTTGAGCGATACGTATACTTGCGTTAATTGTGTGAATCATTATGATTTAAATCAATTTATATATTTAAATTTGAGTTCATTAATTTTTGCAAATTAAAGAAGTTGCACCAAGTTTTGGCTCCATTGCTGGGGAGGCACGGTAAATAAAGTTATTTTTAAAATTTGCTTTTGTAGTATTGGAAATCATATATTTGAATTACAAGTCATAGTTGTGTGTGTCTGTTTATTGTTAGTGTGTGTTTATTGTGTTTGTATGTGTAGTATCGGATCTATAGGTTTAGTGTCTTACGATTCTGAATTAGAGTGTAATATTAGAAAAATTTGAAAACAATAAAAATAATCTACAAATCCTCACAAAATGGTGAACAATTTAAACAACCAAAATGAAAATATACCAAGACCTTTAAGAGATTATGCTAATCCAACAACAAATGAAATTCACTTAACTATTCAGAATCTTGATGTTGCTGCTAATTCATTCGAGCTTAAACCTGCTATTATCCATAGCTGATATTAAAGGAATCAGCCCTTCGATCTGTATGCACAGAATTTAATTGGATGAACAACACAAACCAAGAGTTGATCCACAAAGGAGACTGAACCCAATAATGAAAGAAGTGGTTAAAAATGAGATATTAAAGAGGTTAGATACTGGAATAATATATCTTATGTCTGATAGTGTTTTGGTGAGCCCAATTCATTGTGTTCCTAAGAAAGGATGAGTGACTGTTGATGCAAATGATCAGGATGAAATTATACCGACAAGAGAAGTCAGTAGTTGGTGAATATGTATTGATTATAGAAAATTAAATGCCGCCACCATAAATGATCACTTTTCTTTTACCTTTTTTGACCAAATGCTAGACAGACTTGCTGGACACAAGTTCTATTGCTTTCTAGATGGATATACTGTTATCACCAAATACCTATTACTCCTGAGGATCAAGAGAAAACTACATTTACTAGCCCTTATGGAACTTTTGCTTTTAGAAGAATGCCCTTTGGATTATGTAATGCACCTGCAACATTTCAAAGATGTATGACATCCATATTTAGTAATTTAATTGATGATGGAATAGAAGTGTTTATGGATGATTTTTGAGTATTTGGAGATCATTTGATGCATGTATATGCAACTTAGAAAAAGTTTTAGAGGTATGCGAAAGAACAAATTTAGTCATAAACTGGAAAATGTGTCAATTAATGGTTGCTGGAAGAATTGTGCTTGGGCATAAAATATCTGAATATGGCATGAAAGTAGATCCTGCGAAAATTCGTGTTATAGAAAAATTGCTACCTCCAACAACTGTGAGAGGGGTAAGAAGCTTTTTGGGACATGTAGGATTCTACAGGCGATATATCAAAGAACTTTCAAAAATTTCTAAGCCTCTTTGCCAACTTTTGGAAAAAGAGAGAAGGTTTGATTTTAACGATGAATGTTTAAAGGCTTTCAATCTATTAAAGAAAAAATTAATTGCTGCTTCTATAATAGTTTCATCTGATTGGGAGAAACCATTTGAACTATTGTGTGATGCTAGCAATTACGCTATTGGAGTTGTTTTAGGGCAAAGACATGATAAAATGTTTAAAGTTATATAATATGCTAGTAAAAATGTAACTGCTACTCAAATTAATTACACTACTACTAAGAGAGAGTTATTAGCAATTGTATATGCTTTTGAAAAGTTTAGATCTTAAATACATAGTGCATACTGATCTTTCTGCTATTAAATACTTAATGCAAAGGAAGGATGCAAAACCAAGACTGATTCGATGGATACTTTTAATACAAGAATTTGATTTTGAGATCATTAATAGAAAATGGGTCGACAATCAAATAGCCGATCATTTATTTAGACATGAAAAACCTAATTTGGATGATTTAGTAAAGGAAATTACTGAAACTTTTCCTGATGAGCATATACAGTGTTATTAAAGGAAATTTACCGTGGTATGCTGATAATTTGAACTACATCGTTAGTAATATTTTACCACCTGATTTAACAATGCAACAAAAAAAAATAAGTATGATGCTAAATTTTAATTGTAGGATGATCCTTATATATACAAGCAATGTAAAGATTTTATTATTAGGAGATGTGTGCCTTATGAAGAAACTGAAAAAATTATTCGAGAATGTCATGATTCTGAATTTGGAAGACATTTCAGAATTGATAGAATTGCACATAAGATTTTGCAATCTGGATTTTATTGGCCTACACTTTTCAGAGATGTTTATAAATTTATCAAAACTTATGATCGATGTCAGAGAATAGGCAATATATCCAGAAGAAATGAAATTCTTCTTAATTTTACTCTAGAAGTTGAAATTTTTGATGCATGGGGATTATATTTTATGGCGCCATTTATGCTTTCATTTGCAAATATGTATATACTCATTGCTGTTGATTATGTATCAAAATTGATTGAGGCAATAGTTTTACCTAGGTGTGTTGCTAAAAGTATGCGAGATTTTTAATGAAAAATATTTCACAAGATATGGAATGCCTAGAGTAATCAGCACTGGTGGAAGATCACAATTTAAGAATAATCTTATTCAGAGATTGGTGGAAAAATATAATATTGTGCATAGAATCTCTACAGTTTATCATCCTCAAACTAATGGTTTAGTAGATGTATCTAATCATGAAATTAAACTACTTTTGGAGAAAGTTATTAATCCTGAGAGGATTGGTTTGCTAGATTAGATACTACTTTATGGACATACAAAACTACTTATAAAACTCCTATAGGAATGTTCCCATACAGATTATTCTTTGGAAAACATGTCATTTTCCAGTTGAATTATAATATAAAGCATATTGGGTGATAAAGAAATTGAATTTTAATTTGAAAGATGCTGGTGAGAAGAGACTGTTGCAATTGAATGAATTGGAAGAAATCAGAAATGAATCATATGATAATGATAGAATGTATAAGCAAAGAAGAAAAATATAGCATGATCGGAAGATTGTCAAAAAGGAATTTAAACCAGGACAAAAAGTTTTATTATACAATACAAGATTAAAATTATTTTCTGGGAAACTGAAATCTAGATGGACATGACCTTTCATTGTCGTAAAAGTGTATCAGTTTGGAGTTGTGATTATCGAAGACCCTAAATCTGGAAGAATATTCAAAGTTAATGGCCAAAGATTAAAACCATATTTTAAAGGAAATAGACCTAATTTTAAAGATGTTTTAATGTTGGATCAACCTAAATAACTGAATGTTTTGTCGGGCAGACGACGTTAAATCAAGCGCTTTGTGGGAAGCAACCCACAGTTATTTAGTGTTTGCTTTGTTTGATGTGTTATTTGTGTTTGTTTGTTACTTAATTAAGTCTTATTCTTCCTTAATTAACATTACTAACATTTAAGAAATTAATCGAATCAAAATTTGGAAAAAAATTGAATGAATTGAAGTTTGGTGAATTTCAACTAGCGCCAAATGGCGCTGATATCAGCGCCAGACAGCGCTGATATTCAGAAAATTATTTCTCGTCTTTAAAATATGAATTTTGGCAGTTCTAGGAGGTAAAACAACCATTAGAACTTCCAAAAACCGCCCTAGACACTGGAACTACGAAAAGAACGAAGAGGAAGACCCAAATTCTTGTCCAAATGAATTCCGACTCGATGGAAATTTAAAGATTTCAAGTGTTCAATCGTAGAAACTTTGTAAGTTTCGAGGCGCAACTACTTTTCAATAAAAATATCTGGAAAATGAGATTGATTAAAGAGTGAGGCTTTGTAAATTGAGGTACGAATTCTACTACAAATAGAATTGATGAAATTATTGTTCAAAGACGTTGGGAAGTATAGTGCTATACTACTACCACTGTAGTTGTTCCGGTTGTGAAGGAGTTTTATGCAAATCTTCATAGAATCAACCAAGGATCAGTTTATGTGCAAGGTTGGTTTGTCACATTTACTCCTAAAAAGATTAATGATTTATACATGATAGAGAATGTGCCAATCTGCCACTATTCAAATTTTTCCCCAACGAAGGACAATATGAATGACATATACCGATATCTGACGGATGAAAGTGATGAATGTGAGATAAGAGATAACATGTATGTGAGTTTCTCGACAACACTGTTAAATCCTACATCAAAACACTTACATTACTTCATTTGTACAAAATTGCTCTCAACAATGAAAATCAGTAAGGTAAATAAGGAGTGTGCTATTCTAAATTATTGTATTCAAATGGGAATGCCTATTGATGTTGGTTCGATAATTATTAAGTCTGTTTTGGGATTGATCGTTCATGGATCAAATTATGGGCTTGGAAATCCTTCCACCATATTTCTCTTATACAGTCAGTCACAAGTGCCTTATGAGAACTTGGAAAGAGTACTTCTACCTTGGAAGCCTATAGACCCAGCAAATGCATATAGTAACCAGGAAATTGATGATATGAATGACATGAGCATTATTAAAGTTCAACCATCTCAAAGGTCAGCACCTATTCCTCCTTATTTTTCTGAAAGTTCACAGATCATCCTGAATAAAATCAAGAAATTGGAGAAGGAAGTACAACATCTGATGAATGCAATCAACAAACCTTTCTGATTTCTTTAATCATCTGGATTGGAGAATGAAGGAGCACTTTGATCATTCTGGATATCTTAAAGAAAGTTTAACACAAGTGAGGAGAAGAAAAGGTTGGATTGAAGAGGATTCTACTGAAGAATTCTTGTTCAGTCCATTTTACAATTTATTTGTCCATTCTCAATCGATGGGAGATCTTAAAATTGATGATGTTTTGGAGGAAAAATGAAACTTGATTAGTTTATTTCTGTATTTGTGTATCAGATTGCTTTGCTTTGCTTTACTTTACTTGGGTTGAATGTTATATTTAGACATGATTGTTTATTTAGTTCGCAGCGTTATTATGTTTTGGTTGTGTGCGACGCTGAATTTAAGATTATATGGCTTGAAAATATGTAATGTTTAGTGTTGTGTGTATGTGTATGACTCATGGATTTTATATATGAAAGTAATGTTATGTGTTGTTTGTGTTAAAAAATATCATTTGCCAAGGCTTTAGGATGTTATTCAATGCTTAATTAGACTAATTAGACATCGGATCAGGATTAAAATGATTGAAATTTCAAAAGAAAGTCAGAAATCGAATTTTTGAACTGGCACTGAACGTCGCTACTGCCAGCGATGAACAACACCAAAAATCAGGGATTTTGGCCATTTCAGTGGAATAATGCACTGAACGGCGCTGCTTCCAGCGCCAGACAACGCTCGGACGTGAAAAATGCCCAAAACTCCAAATTTTCATGATTTAACCCTGAGACCTGCCATTTTTGCCCAAATCTTTGTCTTCAACCTCCAACCAAGAATGATTTTCGTGCCTAGGGCTCAATAGCATTTGGATTTGAAGCGATTTTGTGGCCGAAAAAGTTCGGATTTCATCTTCTCTTGGTAAGAGGTACAATTTAACTTAAAAATTTTCAATTTTTGACCGTGGAAATCTCCTACATTACGAAGATTTGGAATTTTGAAGTTTTTGGAGAAACTTTGGAGATTTTTCATGGATTTTTGAGTTCTTATCTATTTAAATTTGCGTTGGAGTCGATTGCATTGTAATTTTAAAATTGATTTGGAAAAATTTGATATTTTTAGATAAATGGCTCCAAGATTGGCTAAGGGGAAGATGAAATTTGATTGTGATGATAGTAAATTTGTGAATTTCAAAGCCTATTCACATTTTAGTACATTTCTTAGCAATAATAAATGTATTCATGAAAGAGCCTTTGAAAATCCTAGAGGAATGCTTGAAGAAGTGAATGCTAATTGTCAATGGGAGATTTTCTGTTATTTCACTACTGATGCGATGCTGGGTATTGTTCGATAATTTATGCTAATATGTATTATTCTGAGAGTGAATTTATTCTGGTTAGAGGCCAAATGGTTGAATTTACCCCTGCCAACATAAATGCATTTTATCATTTGAGAGCACCCTACCATTGTGAATATGAAAAGTTTTCTATCATGAATCAAGCATTAGATGAGATTATAAACTTTTTAACTGATGGAAAAGGGGAATGGAAGATTAAGGAAAGAATGAAAGTTGATTTTTCTCTTTCTACTTTGAATCCTGTGTCAAAAGCCTGACATTATTTCATTTCTGCAAGACTGTTACCTACCAATTGAAGGAAAGTTTTTGGTAATGAAAAGTAATTTTGTAATGTAAGATATTTGGTATAAAAGTATAGGACTATAGTCAACTATTCAAACTAAGAAAAACTGTATGTTTGAAATATTAAGAGTCTTAAAATTTTATGTGATAAGAAAGGATTGAGACTCGATGATGAATCATTAATAAGCTAAAGAAGTGCTTATAAGGTAAGGAATGTGATAATTTTCAAATTTTGGGTGAGAAGGGTGAAGTTCAAAATCATTAAAGGCTATCCTGATACAGTAATCCTCACTAAAAAAAAGAAGAACAACAAAAAGAAAAGAAAAGAAAAGAAAAAACAAAAGAAAAAGAAAAGAAAAGAGAAGTGAGGAGAAGCTTGAGGAGATGCCTAATAAAAAATCGGCTTCACTTGGACCTACCTAAAAGGGAAAAAAAAACGTAATTACAATCTTGAACTTATATGTATGGATTAGCATCTTTACTAGTAGTGTTCTCATAAACTTCTTTTTATATAATCACTTTAAGTGCATTAATATAACTATCTACAGTCATTTTTGAAATGAATAGAAAGCTAGAACTCTTAGACTTGATTACTAGAGTTTCTTACACCTGCAGAATTTACGTGAATTATTGAAATATCTTTCTGAAAATATTATTATTATAATTATCTAAATCAAAATTATGGTATTCTAGAAAGAAAGTTCATTGATGTGGATCATAATTTTATGTATTAACCAAAATTACTTGAGGACAAGTAATAGTTAAGTTTGGGGGATCTTGATCCACTGATACTTTGATAGCTTTTTATCATTCATTTCATACCTATTTTTGATGATATTACACTTTAAAGGAAGGTATTTTTGAAGATTTCATGTAGGTACAATGATTTTAGGCCTTTGGAGCAAAAGGAAGAGAATAGGAGCAAATTTGGAGTGAAAAAGGACAAAAGTGCATTTTATTGAACTAGCGTCAAACGACACTGTGACCAGCGCCCTTTCTCAGAGAGTTATGACGTTTTGGTGGAATAATGCACTGAACAATGCTCCTACCAGCGTCGGACAGTGTCCTATCCCGATTTTGAACTAGATTCAATGTATTTGGCTAGATTTTGAAAGGTTGCTTGAGGAAACTCTTGGGAATTCAGTTTTGGCTGAATTTAAACACTTTTGGAGCCACATTTCAAAGGGGGGAAGAAAAGGAGAGAAGTTTAGAGAGTGAGTTCTTTCCATTTTGTGTAGGAAGTTAGGTTTTTGTTTTTCTCTTCTAAGGAGTGTGAGAGGAGAGGGAATGTGAGAGATTTCTTCTTCCTTACTATTCTAAAGAGAGAATTGTGTGTTGTTGTGAAGAAAGAAGATGAGTCAAAGGAATTCCTTGAGATTCGCTTGAGGAAGAGTTTGAGATAAGTAGTCTTTACTTTACTTTAGTTGTATGATGTTGTTTTTATATATGAAATCCATGTTTTGTCATCTTTTCCTCATGAGTCTTGAGTGGATTTCTTTGTATTTCTCCTTTTCATGTGATGTGTTGATGTTCTGAAATGGAAATGATGTGTTGATTTATCATAAAGAATTTGTGATGATCTTTTCAGTTAGAATTTAATTTACTTTTTGATCTGGTCAATTGCATTGTTAAAACTTGTTGGGAAACATATGTTCCGAAAGCATTATGAGTTTCACAACAAAAGTGAAGGTCACATTCAAATTCCATGAATGGTGAAGTTCATAGGGGTTGAATGAAAATAAGAAGGAAAATATACATTGATCGGCGTAGAATTGGAGATTTCAGAGTGATAGGCTGAAATCCTCAATTTGGTCTTAATGTTTAGAAACTGAAGTGAGAGTTAGCCTTCAGGTGAAGAGAAGTCGGAGCTCTGGAGTGAGAGCCAGTATCCTCCCAGACTAACCACAGATTTGGGGACTAAACATAGGATTAGCCGATGTTCTTTATACGCTGAAATATGGGTAAAAAATAAAAATGCTTCTATTTGGCACAATACATTTGCATCACTGATCTGTATCATAATAATCATCACATTATGAATGGAAAGGAGGAAGACTCTTTCTTACAAATGAACTTTGTTATAAATTTAGTCTTGCATAAGTTTAACTTGCTATAGGTTAGAACGTGCTTTGGTAGATATAGTAACTGAACCAGTTTGTCTTTACTTTTAAAATTACACCACTTGCAATATGTTGTGATTCAATAGTAGATTTATTTGCTACGCCATAAAAGTAAAGCCTCCCTGTGGGATCGATATTCCATGACTCCACTAGAGCCCTAATTACTTGAGCGAACGTATACTTGCGTTAATTGTGTGACTCATTATCATTTAAATCAATATATATATCTAAATCTGAGTTCATTAATTTTTGCAAATTAAAAAAGTCACACCAAGACCAATCTAAACACTTATCCAATACATAATTAGGGTAATCATGACCAAATTATAATAATTAGGAATGGGAAGGCATATGTTTCATTCCTTCATGAACATGGAAGGAAAATATGGTGCCTCATCTAACACCTCCATCTTCGTCCAATGAGTGAATAAAACATATCTAAACCCTTATCCATTACATGATTATGTTCATTATGATCAAATCATAAAAAATTAAATAAAGAGGGATATTTGTCACCCCTTTGACAAACGTCAAAAGAAAATCATTATGACACCATCATGAAGGGAATAATGAGGTGTCATTCCCCCATGAATTTTTGAATAAGGATGAGGAGAAGTCACCACTCACCTCCCTCCTAATCCAATTGAAAAAAAACTAAACCATACCATCCTCCCCATCATAATTGGCCTCATCATTACATTCCATGAAAGTAAGGAAAGAGAAGATCCATGTGTCATCCTCTCCACAAACTCATTAATTGATTGGAAAGAAGTTTATGGGGAAGGTCTACCTAGCCTATCTTAAGCTATTATCCACATTATGAGCTAACCAATGGAAGGAGGCCGAAAATTACATGCAAAATCTTCACCATTATTAGGTTCATCATAACCAAACCATGAAATAGAGGGAATGAGAAGCTTATGTGTCATTCCTTCATGAAATTTAGAGTGAAGATATGGTGAGCTCATCACTCACCACCACCTCCATTCAATAAGAGAATGCCCATTTAAACCATTATCTTAAACATAATTAGGGTCATCATGACCAAATTTTGAAAAATGGGAATGAGAAGGCATATGTGTCATCTCATTCCCAATTCATTAAATGTCTCATGAATTCATATGAGGGAGGTGGATCAAACAAAGTTTATTCACTACATGGATTAACCAATAAGGGAAAAACAAGTTAGGATCACCAAGATAAGCCATCATGAGCTACTTATCTTCTTCTCCAAGCAATCTTATTCTTATCCATGGCTTCCCTATGGCTATAAAAAGCCATACCCATGAGCTCACAATGTAGGGAGAATGAGAGGAAAAGCTCTTAAACTATAATACACCTCAGCTCGATTGGACTTATGATAGACTTTGCAAGGAAAAAATGATCCTTCCACTTCCTCTCATGCTCGATTGAGGCCTCACCTCTTGAGACCAGGTGTGTGAACTTAATTCAAATTCCTTGCTTGAAATTGGAGTTTTTATGAATAAAACCATCACAAAGCACCCATATAACCATATGGATATGATTGTCTCGATGAGATTATTTTTTTTCCAAGGCTAATAAAAATTCCCTAAAATCAAATTCACCAATTTTCATCAAACTTAGTAATTATTTTTAAAAATAATTATAAAAACTAGGAAAATTGGAAATTAAATGGGAAATTAGTTAGAAAATTTAGGGTTATGAAGTCAAACATTAAAATGACAATTTCTAACCTTTTAAAAATTAAAATGACATTTTAACCTTTTAGGGTAAAATTGTAAATTTTGAAATTTACATATAAAAAACCCTTAGGGTTGAAGGATTGCTTTGAAAGACCTAATCCTAATCCTTATGTTTAATTCTTAATTAGACCTAGAGTAAAACTAAGCCTTAATAACAATTGGACTTAGTCACATCCCTGAAGCTTTGGGTTTAACCCAAATGAACTTATATTATATTTTAAATACTTAGGTTCAACTTACATGAATCTAAGTCAAATTAAAAATATTTGGGTCTAATCAAAATGGACCCAAACCAAATTTTAGACAGCTAGGTTAAATCCATATGAAGCCAAAAACAAAATCAAAACTTCTTGGGTTTTACTCACATGATCTCGAGTTAAACCTTGAACTTTTGGATTTAACCCATATGAACCCAAATCCAAATCAAGACCAAACCTATGACTTAGGTTGAACCCATATGAATTTAAACCTCATCCAAACCCTAATTAAGTCTAAGACATCAATTAGAACTAATTAAACCATGTTAGACCTTAATAACATTAGGTTTAACTTAATAAACCCCAATTAGGTCTAAGACACCAATTAGACCTAATTAAACCAAGTTAGACCTTAATCACATTAGGTTTAACTTAATAAACCCCAATTAGTTCTAAGACACCAATGAGAACTAATTAAACCAAGTTAGACCTTAACCACATTAGGATTAATAATAAACCCCAATTAGACCATATTAGACCAAGTTATACCTTAACCAAATCAGGCTTTAACTTAATAAACTCCAATTAGGTCTAAGACACCAATTAGACTTAATTAAACCAAGTTAGACCTTAACCACATTAGGTTTTACTTAATAAACCCCAATTAGGTCTAAGACACCAATTAGACCTAATTAAACCAAGTTAGACCTTAACCACATTAGGTTTAACATAAAACATCCCAATTAGTTATAAGACACCAATTAGACCTAATTAAACCAAGTTAGACGTTAACCACATTAGGTTTAACTTAATAAACCCCAATTAGATTTAAGACACAATTAGACCTAATTAAACCAAGTTAGACCTTAACCATATTAGCTTTAACTTAATAAACCCCAATTAGGTCTAAGACATCGATTAGACCCAAATAAAACAAGTTTAATCCTAATTACATTAATTTTAACTTAATAAATCCTAATTAAGTCTAACCCTAATTAGACTTAATTAACCTTTAAGCCTTACTTACATTAGGCTTAAAAAACCTTAAATCCTAATTAAGTATAACTTTAATTAGAATTAATTAACCTTTAAGCCTTACTTACATTAGGCTTAAACAACCTTTAATCCTAAATAAGTCTAACCCTAATTAGATTTAATTAACTTTAAGCCTTACTTAAATTAGGCGTAAACAACCATAAATCCTAATTAAGTCTAACCGTAATTAGACTTAATTAACCATTAAGCCTTACTTACATTAGGCTTAAACAACCTTAAATCCTAATTAAGTCTAACCCTAATTAGACTTAATTAACCTTTAAGCCTTACTTATATTAAGCTTAAACAACCTTAAATTCTAATTAAGTCTTTACCATAATTTAACTTAATTAACCTTTATGCCTTACTTACATTAGGCTTAAAAAAACTTAAATCCTAATTAAGTCTAACCCTAATTAGACTTAATTAACCTTTAAGCCTTACTTACATTAAACTTGCAACCTTAAATCGTAATTAAGTCTAACCCCAATTAGACTTAATTAACCTTTAAGCCTTACTTACGTTAGGCTTAAAAAACCTTAAATCCTAATTAATTCTAAAACCAATTAGAGTTAATTAGCCTTTAGGTCTTACTTTCTTTAGGCTTAAACAACCTTAAATCCTAATTAAGTCTAAACCTAGTTGGACTTAATTAATTCATTAAGCCTTATTATATCAGGCTTAAGTAACCCTAAACCCTAATTAAGTTTAACCCTAATTAGACTTAATTAATCCTTAAACCTTAACTAACTTAGTCTAAGTGACCTTAAACCCTAATTAAGTCTAACCATAATTAGACTTAATTAACTCTTAAGCCTTACTTACATTGGGCTTAAGAAACCTTAAATTAAGTCTATTTTTAATTAAACTTAAATCAAAACCATAACTCAAGTTCAATTCAACTTGTACCCAAGTTAACTAAACCTCTAGGTTCAACTTACATTGAACCTAACTTAACCTACCTTAGGTTCAACCTACATTGAACCTAACCAAAGCTCTAGGTTCAACCTACACTGTACCTAAGTCGACCAAACTTGAGGTTCAACCCAAATTGAACCTAATCAAACTTTAGGTTCAATATACATTGAATCTAAATCAAACTTAAGCTTAGGTTCAACCTAACTTAAACCCAAGTTAACCAAACCTTAAGTTCAACCCATATTGAACCTAAATCAACTTTTAACTTAGGTTAAACCTAACTTGAACCCAAGTTAACCTAACCTTAGGTTCAACCTACATTGAAGCTAACCAAACCTATAGGTTCAACCAACATTGAACCTAATTCAACATAAAATTTAGATTCAACCCAAATTGAATCTAACTCAACATAAACTTTAGATTCAACCCAAATTGAATCTAACTCACATAAACTTTAGGTTCAACCCAAATTGAATCTAACTCGACATAAACTTTAGGTTCAACCCAAATTGAACCTAAGTCTACCTAAACATTAGGTTCAACCTAAATTGAATCTAAGTCAACCTAAACCAACTTAAACCTTAGGTTCAACCAAACGAACTTAAGTCAAATTTAAATTCGCTGGGTTCAACACATTGAACCCAAAACAAATCTAAAACCTAAATAGGTCTAACCATAATTAGACCTAATTAACCACATTAAGCCTTACTTACATTAGGCTTTAATTCAACTTAAACACCAACTAGTTCTAGCTTTAACTAGACCTAATAAAACTAAATAAACCTTACCCATGTTAGATTTAATTAAACTTTAAATAAAATCAAACTCTTAAATTCAACATAACTTGAACTTAAATCAAATCAGATTCTTATGTTCAACCTAACTGGAACCTAAATCAAATCAGACTCTTAGGTTCAATCCAACTTGAACCTAAATCAAATCAAACTCTTAGGGTTAACTGAACTTGAACCTAAATCAAATCAGACTCTTAGGTTCAATTCAACTTGAACCTAAATCAAATCAAACTCTTAGGGTTAACCGAACTTGAACCTAAATCAAATCAGACTCTTAGGTTCAACTTAACTTGAATCTAAATCAAATCAGACTCATAGGTTCAACTTAACTTGAATCTAAATCAAATCAGACTCTTAGGTTCAACCCAACTTGAACCTAAATCAAATCAAACTCTTAGGTTCAATCAAATTTGAATCTAAATCAAATCAGACTCTTAGGTTCAATCCAACTTGACCCTAAATCAAATCAGACTTTTAGGTTCAACTTAACTTGAACCTAAATCAAATCAAACTCTTAGGTTCAACCCATTTTGAACATAAATCAAATCAGACTCTTAGGTTCAATCCCGCTTGAACCTAAATCAAATCAAACTCTTAGGTTCAACACTTCAAACTAAATCAAATCAGACTCTTAGGTTCAACTCAACTTGAACCTAAATCAAATCAAACTCTTAGGTTCAACCCAACTTGAACCTAAATAAAATCAAACTCTTAGGTTCAACCCAACTTGAATCTTAATCAAATTAAACTCTTAGGTTCAACCTAACTTGAATATAAATTAAATCAAACTCTAGGTTTAACCCAACTTGAAATTAAATCAAATCAAACCTTGAAAACCTAAATTAATCTTAAGTCCTACCCACGTTGGACTTGGAATAATTTCAAACCTTAGGTTCAATTCATATTAAACCTAAGCCAGCTTTAGATCCTACTTACATTGGATCAAATACATTGGACTTATTAGCATATCAAACTTTAGGTTTGATTCATATTAAACCTAAACCAATTTTAGATTCTACTTAAATTGGATCTAAATAAGTCTTAAGTCCTACCCACATTAGACTTAGAACCATTTCAACTCCTTAGGATCAATCCTAAACTAATTTTAAGTCCTATCTACATTGGACTTAGAACTATTTCAAACCCTTCAGTTCAATCCATATTGAACCTAAATCAGCTTTAGGTCCTACCTAAATTGGACTTAAAAAAATCCTTAACCTTAGGTTCAAACCACTTGAACCTAAACCAAACCTTTAACTTAAGATCAACCCAAAGTTAAACTTAAGTCAAAACCCATAACTTAGGATTCAATCCACATTGAACCTATAATCAAACATTTAACTTAAGATCAACCCAAAGTTAAACTTAAGTCAAACATCAACCTTATGTTCAACCTACATTGAACTTAAACTCAACAATCAATCCAAATTGAATCAAACCCAACCAAATCTTTAGGTTTAACTGACATCAGGACCTAAAACCCTAAGTCTAACTTACATTAGACTTAACCAAATTTCTATAGGTCCAACCAACATTAGGACTTAAACATTAAGTCTAATTTACATTTAGACTTAGTCAATTTAATTTAAAACCTTTAGATTCAAAAATCATTGAATTTAAGTTCCTAAATCTAATTCATATTAGATTTAACTCAAAAGTTTAGATTCAAATGACTCTGAATCTAAATTCTCAAGTCTAATTTACACTAGACCTAGTCCAAAACCTTTAGATTCAAAAAACATTGAATCTAAATTCCCACATCTAATTCATATTAGATTTAACTCAAAAATAATAGATTCAAACAACACTGAATCTAAATACCCAAGTCTAATTAATATTATACTTAATCTAAAACCTTTAGATTCAAAAGACATTGAATCTAAATTCCTAAATCTAATTCATATGAGATTTAACTCAAAAATATTAGATTCAAATGACACTGAATATAAATTCCCAAGTCTAATTAATATTATAATTAATCCAAAACCTTTAGATTCAAAAGACATTTGAATCTAAATTCCTAAATCTAATTCATCTTAGATTTAACTCGAAATCATTAGATTCAAACGACACTGAATCTAAAATTTTCATGTCTAATTAGATCTTACAGACATTAGATCTAAATAAACTTGACTCATTTCTATAGGTCTAAAATACATTAGACTTAAACAAACAAATTAAAACTGACATATAAAAATGAATCAAAATGACACATGGAAAATTTTAATTGGTTAAAAAATCGTAAACAACGTAAAAATTTTCAACCTAAAATCCAAAAAAAAAATTAAGACTTAAATGAAACCTTATGAACAAAGATCACCAAATGCAACTTGAACCCCAACGTTCTTGATCTACAAAGATTTCTTAAACGATGCAATCCTGATTGTTGACAGGAGTCTTTCGACTTGGTTTAAAAACCTTTCGGACTAAGTAAAGCAAGGCATCCGACGACCCTGGGACGACAGAGCCATAGACATCCTGACTAGGTTGTATTAAAATTCAACCAATTAAATCAATAAAATTGACATTATTTCTTTTGCAAGAATAACTCTGACACTGTTTTTCTTGCAGGTTGAAGATAAGTTCTGTTTTAGATTTACTTTGCATGTTATTAGGGCGTGCTCACTCTATTTTACAGGGTGATATCCTAAATACGACACAACAATGATATCCAAACAAAACCACAACAACAAAAAAAAAACAAAATGATAATAAAATAATGACATCAAAATGAGACAAAACCAAAAGTTTTAGGATAGCCAAAAAACCCAAAACAACAATAAAACAACATTAAAAAAATAAAACCAAACAATGACATTAACAAAACAACAACAAAACGACATTGACAAGATAAAACCAAACAACAACATTAACAAAAAAATAATATAACAAAATTTACAAAACAAAACAAACAATGAAACAAAACTACATTGAAAAAACAAAACAAACAACGAAACAAAATGACATTGACAAAACAAAACAAAACAATAACGACAACAAAACCAAACCTTTAGGGTAATATGTGAAACGTATTACCCTTAAGATTAAACACTGACATTTACTTCCTTTATCTTGTATATTCCTCAGAGAACAAGTGTTAACGTTAATCAGGAGTTTCTTAGTCAATCCTACTTTTCTAAGATGTAATTAACTATAGAAGCTTGCTCCTATAGGAGAATTAAAGAACTCAGAATAGGTATCACACCTATAATCTCTGGTTATTAGATTTTTCATGTGGTCATCCTTATACGGAGATATCCAGAATAAGGTATTCTGGAATCTTCTTTGTAAGGACTACCATTGATATTTTCTTGTTCTACTGTTTTCTTTTTTATCAGCTCTTATTTTTCTATTTCAAGTTTCTTAACATCTAAGGATCCTGCACATGATCCAGAAGAATAAGATTACTTGAGGACTAGAGTTATGTGATAACTAACTAGAGTGGTGACTCCTCAACAATGACATTGACGGACATTCCAACATCCACATTGACAAGAGAGAACTGACGACACCGACGGTGATGACCCGAGTACCCGGAACTCCATCATGTCTAATGAGAATTGTCGATCCAGTTCTTGATAAGTAGGATCTTCAATTGTAAGAATTCTTTTCATTGTTGTAAAGACTACACATCCATTTTATCTAATAGTCATGAAATTGAACACCTATATTTCCGTGCGAATCTTTTAAACACAAAATATATGGTATGATGGGTTGGAAATTATTATCCTCAAATTCAACAGGTATTGAAAAATATGAGTTTTCTTTTTAAAAGGAAGGGTTCCCAAAAACACTCTGTTCAAATTCAGAGACTCGAAATCATCCTTTTTTTCCATCTCTTCTTTCTTTTAAGAGAACAAGTTTTTTTTTACTTTGGGAACGAGTTTTTTGGAACATTTTTAGAATAAGATCCAACTTCATATATAGGCAGAGGTGGAATGTCATCTTCTTGTTCAATAAAAATTTTCTTCGCTTTTCTGTCAATTTGTTCTTCCATTTCTTCAAAAGCATATCATTCTACAGGACTGTATTGAGGTAATTCTTCTGTGAAGTTAAAAAAATCGTAATAAAGTTTCAGACTGAATTCCTTAAAGGATTGTATATCAGTTTGATATGGATTATTTAGTGCAAATTCAATTTCATCAAATAATCTTGTCATTCTGATAAAAGTAAACGTTTTCATCAATTGGCGTATTGATACCTTGAAATTAAGAATACACTGAATCCAAGGATTCCATTGCAACTTTTCTGAGAATTCAAGGAGAGTAAAATGTCATGGACTTATTTATAAACCGAGAATTTATTATTATATTATCATTTTGAAATGTCAAAAATAAATCTTCAAGGAGTTTAGATTTTAAATGATGCAGTCCAATGAAACATCTTTTGAAAATAAGCGATTTTACAAAAGATGAGAAGAAAGATTCTCCCCAGCGGAGTCGCCAAATAAAATCTCTTAGTGGCATCCAGAGTCGCACGAGACTTTCTCAATGTCGTTGTCAATGTCGATGTCATTTTTTGGAGTTGCCACTCTATTTATCTATCTTATTTCCCCAATCTTAAACAAATCTTATTTCTTCAGATCATGTAAAGGATCCACAAATAATAAAAAATTTGAATAAAACAGGGGCTGATAAAATAGAAAATAGTAGAATAAGAAATGTAAGTGATAATCCTGATACAAGGAGGATTACAAGTAATAACCAGAGATTTCTACGTGTGATATCTATTCTGAGTTCTTAAATCTCCTATAGAAGCAAGCTCCTATAGTTAATTACATCTTAGATAATTAAAATTGTCTAAGAAAACTTCTGATTAATGTTAACACTTGTTTTCTAAGAGATTTTGAGAACAAGGAAAGTAACGTCAACATTCAATCCTAAGGGTAATATGTCATACTACACTAAAAGTTTGATTTTGTTAATGTCATTTGTTACGTCGGTTTTTAGTTTATTTTGTTGTTTGTCATCTTGATTTTATTTGGCCAATGTTATTTTATTTTGTTTTGTCAATGTCATTGTTTTGTTTTGTCGTTGTTTTATTATTATTTTGTAATTTGTTCAGTGGCTACCCTAAAAACTTAGGTTTTGTTTTATTATTTATCTTGGTTATGTCATTTTAGTTTTATTTTTAATATCATGTCACTTTTATCTTATTTTGTTATGTATTGTCAATGTCGTTGTTTTGATGTCATTTTGACTTTTATTTTATTTTGTTGTTTGTCCTGTCTTTAGAATGTCGCCCTGCAAAATAGAGTTAGCACACCCTATTAACATGCAAAGAAATCTAAAGCGAAACTTGTCTTCAAGCCGCAACAAAAACAATGTCAGAGTAATTCTCACAAAAGAAATATTGTCGATTTTATTTATTTGGTTGATTTTAATATGAGTTAGGTTTAAAAATTTTAGATTCAATGTCATTTGAATCAAGAGGTTTTAAGTCTAATGTACATTATACTTAAATCAAATCTAACATAAGTTATACTTTATATTTGATGTCATTTGAATCTGAAGTCATTTGGTTAAGTCTGAGTAGACTTAGAATTGGATAAAGTTTTAGATTCAGTGTCATTTGAATCTAAAAATTTTTGTATGTAGATTTATAGATATAATCTAACATGAGTCAGATTTTAAGATTTTTAGATTTGATGCCTTTTGTATCTAAAGTCATTTAGTTAAGTTTGTTTAGACTAAAAATTGAGTAAAATTTTAGATTCAGTCTTGCTTGAACCTAAAATGTTTATATTTAAATATTAGATTCAATGTGATTTGAATCTAAAAATTGCTGAGTATAAGTTTCACTCAGGCATATTGCACCTAAGTAAGATTTGAATTAGATTCAATGTGGGTTGAATCTAATTTAAGTTTGAATCAAGTTCAATGTTGGTTGAACCTGAGTTAGGTTTGAGTTAGGCTCAAAATAGATTGAACTTAAGTTAGGATTAAGTTTATACTTGGATTCAAATTGGGTTGAACCCAAGTATAGGTTAAGATTAGGTTCAATGTATGTTGAACCTCAGATGTTTAAGTTTGACTCAGGTTAAAATTGGGTTGAACCTAAATTTTGACTTAAGTTCAATTTAGGTTGAGTCTAAAGTTTAGTTAACTTGGGTTCAAGTTAGGTTGAACCTAAGTCAGAAGTTGATTTAGGTTCGATATGGGTTGAACCTAAGGTTAGGTTAACTTGAGTTTAAGTTAGATTGAACCTAAGTTTGAAGTTGATTTAGGTTTAATATGGTTGAACATAAAGTTTGGTTAACTAGGTTTAAAGTTAGGTTGAACCTAAGTTCGAAGTTGATTTAAGACTAGACTTAGTTAAGGTTTAGGGTTCCTTAAGCCTAATGTAAGTAAGGCTTAAGAGTTAATTAACTCTAATTAGAGGTAGACTTAATTAGGGTTTAGGGTTACTTAAGCATAATGTAAGTAAGACTTCAGGGTTGATTAAATTTAATTAGGGTTAGAGATAATTAGGCTTTAAGATTATTTTAGCCTAATGTAAGTAAGGCTTAAGGGTTAATTAAGTCAAATTAGGGTAAGACTTAATTAGGGTTTACGATTATTTAAGCCTAATGTAAGTAAGGCTTAAGGGTTAATTAAGTCTAATTAGGGTTATACTTAATTATGGTTTAGGGTTACTTAAGCCTAAAGTAAGTCAAGCTTAAGGGTTAATTAAGTCTAATTAAGGTTAGACTTAATTAGGGTTTATGATTATTTCTAATGTAAGTAAGACTTAAGAGTTAATTAAGTCTAATTAGGGTTAGACATAATTAAGGTTTAAGATTATTTAAGCATAATGTAAGTAAGGCTTAAGGATTAATTAAGTATAATTAGGGTTAGAGTTAATTAGAGTTTGAAGGTTTAAGTAAACCTAATTTTGGTAAGGTTTAATTGATTAATTAGACCTAATTAGGGTTAGTTCTAATTAGGATTTAGGATTAATTAAACTTAATTTAAGTGAGGTTTAATTGGATTAATTAAACCTAATTAGGGTTTAGTCTAATTACAGTTTAGGATTAATTAAACATAATTTAGTAAAGTTTAATTAGATTAATTAGACCTAATTAGAGTTAAGTCTAATTAGGGTTTATGATTAATTAAACCTAATTTAATTAAGGTTTATTTGGATTAATTAAATCTAATTAGGGTTAGGTCTAATTAGGGTTTTGGATTAATTAAATCTAGTTTAAGTAAGGTTTAATTGGATTAAATAGACCTAATTAGGGTTAGGTCTAATTAGGGTTTAGGATAAATTAAACCTAATTTAAGTAAGGTTTAATTAGATTAATCAGACCTAAGTAGGGTTAAGTCTAATTAGGGTTTAGGATTAATTAAACCTAATTTAAGTAAGGTTTAAGTGGATTAATTAGACCTAACTAGGATTAGGTTAAATTAAGGTTTAGGATTAATTAAACCTAATTTTAGTAAGGTTTAAGTGGATTAATTAGACATAATTATGGTTAGGTCTAATTAAGGTTTATGATTAATTAAACCTAATTTAAGTAAGGTTTAACTAGATTATCTAGACTTATTTAGGGTTTGGTCTAGTTAAGGTTTAGGATTAATTAAACCTAATTTGAGTAAGGTTTAATTGGATTAATTAGACCTAAATAAGGTTGGGTTTTATTAAGATTTATTAAGTTAAACCTAATGTGATTTAGGTCTAACTTGGCTTAATTAGGTCTAATTAATGTCTTAGACTTAATCAGGGTTTATTAAGTTAAACCTAATGTGATTAATGTCTAACTTGGTTTAATTAAGTCTAATTGGTGTCTTAACCTAATCAGGGTTTATTTAGTTAAACTGAATGTGATTAAGGTCTAACTTGGTTTAATTACGTCTAAATTGTGTCTTAGACCTACCTAGGGCTTATTAAGTTAAACCTAATGTGATTAAGGTCTAACTTAGTTTAATTAGGTCTAAATGGTGTCTTAGACCTAACTAGGGTTTATTATGTTAAACCTAATGTGATTAAGGCCTAACTTGGTTTAATTAGGTCTAAAGGGTTTCTTAGACCTAATCAGGGTTTATTAAGTTAAACCTAATGTGATTAAGGTGTAGCTTGGTTTAATTAGGTCTAAAGGGTGTCTTATACCTAATAAGAGTTTATTTTAAGTCTATTTAGAATTAGACTCAAAATTTAAATTAGCTCAATGTGGAATGGGCTAAGTATAGTGAAGTTTTGATTTTTAAGGATTTTTAGGGTTGTTAAATATTAATTTAAGATTAATAATTTTAACCCTAAAGTAAAAATGTTATTTAAAATTTTCAAATGGCTAAGATTTGTCATTTTAGGGTTTGTGTATGTCTACTTAAATTTCTTAACCAATTTTGAAGTTAATTTTCCTTCTTCCTAACTCTTATAGTTATTTTTAAAAATAATTACTTAAGTTTCATAAGAAAATGTATATTCTAACCCAGAGATTCCCTTCTCTCCTAGAAAATTCACAGAATATTCCCAAGGATGAAAAGGTTATTCAATGAAAATTTCATAAATTTTGGACTTATAATTATTTTTAAATAATTAAATTACTCCAGAGAGTAATTAATTAATTAAAAATAAAATATAAATCATTAAATTATGATTTTGGTCTTATTATTTTCTCCTCAGTGTCCTGAGTTCAGGGATATTTTTATTATATTTTTTGTAATTTTTCTATGCAATGATATGGATTCTTGATTAATTTAGGGTTAATCTAATTTAATTAAACCTTTTATTAAACAAAAAAATCCTGGGGTGACACGTATCATAGGATCACTCGAAACGCGCTTAATCCGCTGCGAGGAATAAAATACGGATTCTATTCTGTTTAATCCGAGCCATCCATTTTAAAACAAGAAAATGGATGACATCTGTTTTCTTCCTCGTCTGGTTCATCAAATGAACCATCCATGATTTACGCATAAGATCTTGGTCATATCTTAATGAAACTTCAAGTGAATTGTTTCAGAAGCTTCATCATGGGAAGACGAGCATATCCATACGGATTTATAAGTATAGTGAAATGGTTTCTTTAATAATGTCTAAAATCGAGCTCAAATTTAGTTATTTCGGCCATACCTTGGTTTGATGAGGTGAAGCCTCAATCAAATTATTTTTGAATGATCACCAAGTCCTTGCGAAGCTCCTGGTATGTCCAATTTGGGGTAAAATCAGGTTCAAGTAGGAATTCACCAAAATGAGCTCACGGCTATATGCTAGGTTGGGTTAGTTCTTGTGGGAAGACCTAATTTTGATTAGGAACTTCTTCGTACACCTCTGGGAAGGTTTAGCAATGCTCAACTTGAAGATTGGAAGAGTTTTATTTCAAACCTGAAATTTGTCCTGTTTTAGGGTATTTCGGGTTGCCTAAATTGAGAGGAAGCAATGGATTTCAAGGCTTAATTATATGGGGGATCAACTGCTTAGGTCCTAAGGAAGAACTTTGATGTTCAAAGTTTCAGGAATTAAGAAGTGTAGATAAGTTTTCTCCCTTCTCCTAGGGCTCTCGAGATAGGCTCTATTTATAGCCATGGAGGCCATGGGGAAGCTTGGGCTGGCTTGGGTTCACCTAGCGGAGGTTCTATCAGGTTATTGATTGTTATGGATATGTCTCTTGAGTAAGAATTATCACATTAGAGCATCCTCAAGCATATCCATGTTTAATTTACCCATGGTGGATTTTTAACTCAAGGCTTTAGCTTCTCTCCATTTTGCATTCTGTGTGGTTTTTATGGCATTTCTTATTTGAGCTGAATTTACCTCCCCTAAGTAAATTATCAAGCTCGTTAATTGGATTAATGATAAGGTGACACTTAAGCCTAATTTCCATCATTCCTATGGCTTAGTCATGATGGTCCTAAACCATGGTAATGGGGGTGGTTTAAGTGATGTTTCACTCCCATTGGTGAGTCCATGAAATGCTTGAAGTGTCCCATAGGTTGGACGGACACATCCCTTTAAGTAAACAAGTGATTTATGCTTTAATTTGAGGGGACATTTGACACATAATCCCTCCTTTATCTTATTTCCTTAAATCTCCATGATGAGCTCTTTATTTAACAAAATAGATTTGGTATATGTCCATTGGATGGAGAAAAGGTGTGTGGTGACTCAAAGTGAGCAAGTCATTCTTCATCCACCATGACATTTAAGGTTTTTTGAATGCATGACACATAATCCTCCATCTTCTTAATTTTCTAAAACTTAGTATTTATGAGGTTATCTCATGATGTAAGGGTGATCTAAGCTTCTCCTCTCTTCCACTGGCAAGGGTTGGAGGTGCCTTCCACCTAAGCATTCGTATCACTTTTCATTTTAGGATGGCATGACACATATACTATTCCTTCATGATGGTGTCATGATTAAGCTTAACCTTGGTTAAAGGCTATGATGAGTCCAATGGGTTATGGATGACCCATTCATGACTCCCCCATAATTTAGATTAAATTTCAAAACTCAATTATGGGATTTTGGTGTCATGTATGATGTCATGGGTTTAAATTTATTTTTGGATTATTTTATTATAATGTCATTTTTAATTAATTATATAGTTAATTACAAAATTCTTGAAATTAAATTATTAACCTAAAAATTGAGTCAAAGTAAGCTGATCCACGACTACCATATTTATGCTTATGTTGTATGTATATATACATACACATATATATATATATATATATATATATATATATATATATATATATATATATATATATATATATATATACCAAAAACTTGCCAATGGCAAGCAATCCGTTAGATAAAAGTTATTACAAACTAAGCCTTGATATAAGGTAGACCCAAATTGTCTCCATGAAGCAAAAAGGCTATGGGGGGGGTGTTACATCAATAATAATATCTTCATTTAAACAACCTTGAGTAGCAAGCCAATGAGCAGGAGCATTAGCTTCCCTAGGTGAATAGATAACACCTAGTTGCATGACCTCTTGGTATCTGGGCAAACTGTTTATCCACCTTCTAATATTCCATGGGGCATGTGTAATATATTGAAGGTACATGATGCAGCTTGAAGAATCAGACCCCACCAACAGCTTCCTCACCTTGCATTGAAAGGCAATTCGGTTGCCCGGTGGAGTGCAATAATCTCGGCTTCCGAGGCATCTAGAGCCCGGGTAGGAGATTGAAAAAATAGTAGGCATCTCCCCAGTGATCCACTAAAAAGGCCACCAAAGCCAGCCTTCATCTTGCTGTAGCTCCCATCAGTATTTACCTTAATCCATGGACTAGAGGGAGGAGACCACTTGACCAACATAGGATGATTCAAAGGGACTTTATCAGGTAAAAACAAACAGATGTCCCTTAGATGATGATACTTATTGAGCTTCTGAATGTAGGCTAAACAGTGGGCAACCACCAGCAAACAAGAGGGAGGCTACTCCTCATACTTAGCTTGATTCCTACACATCCAAATAAACTAAGCCACCAAGCAAGGAACTACCAAGAGGTCTACCTGATGCCAATCCATCAGGCTGTGAGAAAACGTTAGCCAGCTCAAATTCAGTGTATCAATTTTCATTCTACAAAGCAGCTCCATCGACACCTTCTGGGAGAAATGCAGGTAAAGAACAGATGATCCAATGACTCTTCCTCACATTGGCAGAGAAGACAAAAAGACGGCCCTCTTAAGCCCGTCATCTTTAAGATGTCATCAGTAGGTAGTAGTTTGTGTCTGGTTCTCCAACAAAAGAATGACATAGATGGGGTAAGCATCATCCCTCAAAATTCAGCACCACATTGAACATTATCCCAATTGAAGTGCTTGTGATAAATGAAAGCTGCTAGCTGCTGAGAATGTTTATTCTTAGTAATCAACTTATCTTTTTGATCAGGTTTGAGAGCATTGTAGAACCTGATGTAATTGTTCAGAATTCAGAATATTGCTGAGAGCATTGCTGTTCCAATGATTATCTTGCCAAAAGTCTTTAACACAACTTTTCAAAGAAATATCAGTGTGGGTGGGAGAAAGTTTTTCTCCACCCCAAATCCACTGATCCAACCAGAAGTTCATATGGCCTTCACCTAGCTCCCAGATGAAAAGCAACTCAGCCTTCTCCCTGATCTTCAGAAGCTTAGCCCAAAGCCTAGAGTCTCCCATCTTGGGTTGTACAACTGCTGGGTGCTCATGCTTACAATATTTTGCCCATTAGAAACTTAGCCCAGAGGTTATCTTTAGCCTTGAATCTAATCCAAATCTTACAAAGATTGATAAAACTCATATGATCAAAGCTTTTGAAACCCAGCCCCCCTGAATGAAGAGGTTTACAAAGCTTCTGCCAAGGCATCCAATGGATTTGCTTATCTTGTCCAGCCCATAAGAACTTATTAAAAATCCTACCAAGATGTTGTTGGGTGCTTTTCTTCATAGAAAACATCTGTAAGGCATAAGAAGGTAGTGCAAGAAGAATGCTTTTTAATAGAATAATTCTGCCTCCATTAGAAAGGAAGGAGTTAGACCAGCACTGGATTTGGGCCCTGATTTTATCAATCACCTCCTGAAATTAGATTTGTTTGGTTCTGTCCTTCAATAGTTGCACCCTCAGATAGCTTATGTTGTGTGTGTGTGTGTGTGTGTGTGTGTGTGTGTGTGTGTGTGTGTGTGTGTGTGTGTGTGTGTGTGTGTGTGTGTGTGTGTGTGTGTATATATATATATATATATATAGTAAAAGGAAAAATATATTAAACTGAAGAGTTGATACATCTAACATGTGGGATCTTAATTAAATCCCCATGTAACAGAGAACTAAATAAAGGAAAAGAAGAGACAAAAAAACTACAAACTACATTAAAGGATGCGAAGCGATGGATACGAAGCCAATTTGCGAGGTCGATTCTCCTCTCTGTAGATGTGAGACCAAATGATATGCTTAGAAGAAGTAATGATATTGATCTTTTTTATCCAAATATGAAGGAACCATGGTATAGCAGATTTATTTGTCAAAATCTGCAAAAGAAACAAGGAATCAAGTTCAATAGGTAGAAAGTTCAATTTCAGCTTTTCAGTAATTTTCAGTCCCCAAAAAACTGCAATTATTTCAGCTTCAAGTGCAGAAGTAGCAATAACAAGAGCAGCAAAGAACCATAAACATTGTCCTCTAAAATCCCTGCAAAGTCCTCCAATTCCAGCAGAAGAAGATTTAAGACTACCATCAGTGTTAATTTTCAACCAAGGATACTTAGGTGCTCTCCATTGTACCAAAAGAGTTTGTCTTTTCTTATGAAAATGTGAAGGAGAAATAAAATTCTACAATTTATTAAGATAAGACCAGCAGTTCCTAATAATGGTTTGAGAAGAGATTGAGATATTATGATGTACAATATCATTTCGGGCCATCCGAATGAACCGGAATATAATCGAAAGGGATATAGTAAGAAGAAGCATCTTTCCAATCCTGCCAACATGCCTCTATAGAAGTCCACTTAAAAAATCTATCATTCTGACCTATTAAAGCCAGAATCTCTTTCCAGATTTGCTGAATCCAGTTACAATTAAGAAAGATATGATGCAAGGATTCCTCTTCATTAAGACAGAAAGGACAAATAGAAGGACCCCGAATGCCCTTAAGCTTCAGAATATCATCTGTAGGGAGAAGTTTCTTAAATAATTTCCAGCAAAAGAAGGACATAGATGGAGTGATATATTTATTCCATAATTTAGCACCCCAATCATTCTTTTGCCAGCTGAAACAAGAAAGAAAGATAAACTTAGATAAACTCTGATTATAAGAATTCTTGGGTATAATTCTATCCTTGCCAGCAATCTAAATAGGGATGGACAATATCTTGTTAATAATTTCAGAACTTAGATGGGGTTGAAGCAATTCAAAGTTCCACTTATGATCTTTCCAACAATCAGCCACAAGTTTAATATTAGAATATGAAGTGTAATGATTTGCTAAGGACTCATCATACATCCATTTATCAAACCAAAAATTGATTTGACCATTGCCAATTTCCCAAGTAAATAATTCTTCAGCCCTCGGTCTAACTTTAAGTAGTTCCTTCCAAGTCCTAGAATCATCCAATTTGTAAATTACTTAAGTAGGATGAATATTATGACAATAATTACCATGCATGAATTTAGCCCAAAGAGAATCCTTGGCTCTAAATATAAGCCATTGTTTACAATAGAAGGAAAAGCTTAGATGTTGAAAGCTTTTAAAACCTAGACCTCCACAATCAATAGGCTTACACAATTTATCCCAATTGGTCCAATGCATTTGTTTATGATTACCTTCCCATAAGAACTTGTTAAACATAACAGAAATTAATTTCTGAGTACTCTTCTTCATTCTGATCATTTGAAGAATATAGAGGAAAAGATGTTAAAACACTCTTAAGAAGAGTTATTCTACCCCCATTAGATAAAAAAGTGTTAGACCAGTAATTAATTTGAGAAGATATCTTAGCAACAATATCATCATAATGACATAATTTTCTTCTTCCCTTAATCAATGGAAATCCCAAATACAAAATTGGGAAATGAGCCTCCTTAAAACCGGTAAAATCGACGAATCCAGATTTTGATAGATGTGTTGATTTTGGATCCTGCTAAGAATTGACATTTGGATTTGTTGAAAACCATACCAGACATACTTTCAAAACTAGCCAAAGTTTTCATTAAACATTTGATGGATTTTTTGCTGCCATTGGAGAACACAATTACATCATCTGCATAAGCAAGGTGGGAAATTAGCTGTGAAGATCTGTGCTGAAATTGAGTATATGGATGTGAGTGCTGAACATGATTTAACATCTTAGACAGATAATCAAAAGCAAGAATGAAAATATAAGGTGACAATGGGTCACCTGTTTAATGCCTCTACCAGAAGAGAAAAAACCATGGCACTCCCCATTGATCATAACACTATAATAGTTATTGGTAAGCCATCTAAAAATCAGATTACAGAAATCAACATTGAATCCCCTTGCAACCAACACATCCACAATGAATTTCCAACTGATTGTATCAAAAGCCTTTGCTAAATCCAATTTAAAAATGATGTTAGAGTCTCTACAATTTTTATCAAGATCAGTTAAAAGCTCTTGAGCCAAGAGCACGTTGTCACTAATACACCTTCTTTTGATGAAAGCAGTTTGATTTTAAGAAATTACTTCACTCAGCAAAGGCTGTAATCTGGCCACAATAATCTTACTAATGATCTTAGAAAAAGTGGAAGTTAAGCTAATAGGTCTAAAGTCTTGACAAGTAGCTTTTTTGCTATTTTTAGGGATCAGAATAATAGTGGAAGAAGCAAAATACTTAGGCAATTGATTTCCTTGGAAAAAACTTTTCACAGCAGCAGTAACATCAGAATTAATAAGGTTCCAAAATTTTTTATAGAAATCAGGGGTGAACCCATCTGGACCAGCTGCCTTATCACTGTCCATAGAATTAATGGCATTATATATCTCATATTCATCAGGAACAGCTACTAAGTCATTAGAATGATTAGTGATCCCAGCAGGAGACAACAATGAAGCAGAAAACAATTAAAATTGATGAGGTCGAAAAGAAAACAATTCCCGAAATGTGTAACGAGCATTTTCGAGCAATATCTTTAAGATTGATCAAACACTCGTTGTCATTTGCCTTAATTTGAAGAATAGTATTGACAGCTCTTTTATATTTAATAATAGCATGGAAAAATTTGGAATTCCTATCCCCATGATGAAACCAGTTTGCTGCAGCTTTCTGCTGAAGAAATAATTCCTCTTGAGATATGGCAGTTTTCAATTTGGCATAAGCAATAGTTAAACCCTGCTCAGAATCTAGCCCAGCATCAACATCTTTTTCAACAGCAGTAACTAAAGCTTCGACTTGAAATGACATTTTGCTTGGACATTACCAAACACATTCCAGTTCCATGACTTGAGTTCCTTAGCTAGTCTTTTTTGTAAAAACCACAACATGACAATAGGATTTAGAAAACCATTTAAAGGTGCACACTAATTGTTTTCAATTACTTTACTGAATTCAGGGTGCGTAGACCATACATTAAGATATCTGAATGAAGAAGTTTTCACAACAGAAAAAGGAGAACAACAAACAAGAAAAGGTGTATGGTCAGATCCCATTCTAGCCAAATGTTTAACTTTAAAAATAGGAAACGTGTTAATCCAGGATTGATTAACTAAAATTATGTCAAGTCTTTCATATAAAGAGCCTCTCTTCCAAGTATAAGGGGATCCATCAAAACCAATATCAACAAGCTTGGCAGAATGGATATCTTGAGAAAATTTCAGCATCTCATGCAGATTGGGATTTCTGCCTCCCTTCTTTTCACTAGGATGAGCAATACAATTAAAATCTCCACCCACTAGCCAACCTTCAGACATTGATAAGCTAATCTGGTGACTTTTATTCCAAAGCTCAATTCTATCAGTAGGATTAGAAACAACATACACAAAGGAAGCAAATCCCTGAAATTGCTCAAGCTGAAATTGAAAATGTAAAATCTGGGAATGATCAAGAAGAATATTCACCATCAATTCTTTTCTATACAGAAGCCAGATCTTGTGAGAACAATTAGATAGAAAATTAAAACCAGGAAACTTTTTAGTGAATCTATCAAAATTAGATTTCACCAAAGGTTCCAAAAGCACAATCACCCAGAACTTATGAATCCTGTTTAAACTTAAAATTCTATTAAGGGAGCCAGGATTAGCCACTCCCCTAATATTCCAGCACAGAAACTTAATCATGATTAGCAAGTCTTCCACTTCTAGTAAGCCTAGAAGAAAAAGATGGAATAATATTAGCTTCAGATAAAGACATCGAAGTCGACGAGACTTCTTTTTCTTTTTAGATTTCTGGATTAACCAATCATCCTTAAAATCATTGGCAGCAGCATCTAGATTATCCAAAGAAGAGACTAATACATCCTTGGTAACATTTTGAAATATAGGATATTCATTAGGCTTGGGAATAGTTGAAACTGAATTATACTGTGTAGTGTTTGATAAGTCCATATCTCTTACATCAGGTCCAATAGTAATACCTTCCTTCACAGGAAGATTAAAATCTGAAGAAATCTTAGATATATTAGCAGAAGGAAAACCAGAAACATTAGAATCAGTAGCTTATTTCTGATTAATTACTTCTATAGTAGCACCAGAAATAGTAGAATCAGGGACTTCTTTCTGAATAATTACTACTGAATTATCAACAGGATCCAGAACTTCCAATGCAGGATCTTTTGTAACAGGCTCTTCTTCAGAAATAATAACTCTGTGTTCAGGTTGAACAAAAGTTTTTTCAGGTTCATCAGAAATAACAAGTATTTCAGGTTCAGATACAACAGGAAGAGTAATTTCAGGAACAGCAACAGGAATAGAAGTTTTAATGCCAGAATCAAAATGACCTGATTTATTAGCATCAGTAGAAATATGATATTTTCTCCCAACATCTGCAGCAGGAAATCCACCGGGTGAGGAGATGTTAACTGCAACAGAATTAACAACCTTAGTATTAACAGGCCTATGATTAGGATGAATTCTGTAACAATTATCCTTAAAATGTCCAAACATTTTACAATTATTACAATAGGCAGGTCTTTGTTCCATAATTAATGGTCGCAATAACCATTATGAGGAGAACCAAGCCAAATTTCCTCGACATCGGGAAGAGTGATGTCTCTTTCAACAAGAATCCTTGCTAAAGAAGGTCTAGTCAAATTAAAAGTAGAAATGTCTAATTTTAGAGGCTTTCCTGACAAGTACCAATTGCATATATCACTTGATGATTGAAATATTGCAATTTCGGATTAGGAATTACGTACCAAACAGGAATAATAGGAGCTTCTTTATTAGAATCAAAATCAGGAGACCACTTAAGAATTTTCATATATTTCCCATCCATCATCAAGAATTTTTAAAAAAATAAATTTGCATAATCCTCCTCTTTGGAAAGCTTGATCATTATATGTCTTCCATCAAACAGCCCAACTTTCCATAAACCAACCAATTTCAGATCTTCAAAGCATTTCCTAATTCTTTCCATTATAGGATGCCCATATTGAAACTTTCCCACAAGAGTAAACTTATGCACTTCAACCAAGGAAGCAAGTTCACAATCAGAGAATATTAAAGCAGGCTTACCACTTTTCTTGTTTATTTGTTTTATAAATGGAAAATTTCCCTTACCAGCAGCTGCCTCATGATAACACTGAGGGAAAACAAGTTTATCCGACAGATCAACATTACCAGCACCCACCACATCCACAAAAGAAGACTTAACAGGAATTGCAACAGGAGAAGAATCAGCCATAAAACAATGATTACTACCAAAAACAAGGAAATTCAAAAGAAATTGAATTTCAAGAACCCGGGAAACCAAAAGATTCAACACCAATAAACCAGATGCAGAAACTACCAGGAAAATCAGAATCCAGTAGGGAAATCAAGAAGCAAAAAACGAGAACTAGTAAAACAAATAACCTAAAAGGATCAAATCAGAAGAAATCACCAAAACAGAAGCAAAAGAATCAATAATTCAAGAAGAATTTGAAGATCGCCTCAAGACTCCTTCCATAAAATCCGGATCTGCCATCGTTCCCGTATCATATATATATATATATATATATATATATATATATATATATATATATATATATATATATATATATATATATTATGAATATAAAAATGGAGGTGGCGAGCTGGCTCCTTTGCTTTCTGCTAGGGTTTGGTCGGTGATGGCTTCCACAGGTGGCGGTTGGGCACTTTGGTTGATTCTCCAAGGCTGAGGGTGCTTGTTTGGTTTTCAAGTTTGCCTTCTCTGGTGGTGTTAGGTGGCTGGTAAGGCTCTTTCGAGGGGTTTTGTTCTTTCCGGAGCAAAGTTTTTGAATTATTCTTGTTCCATTGGTTGGGTTCCGCTGCTTGCTTGTCTTTTCCTCCAGTGTCTTCTTCCTCTTTTGTGTTCTCCGATGTTAATTTAGCTCGACATTCGCTTGTCATGGGCTGGGATTAACACCTCCACCTCTTATGCTTCTGCACTAAGTAAAGGCCTGCCCTCTACTAAAGCTGCAGAAAAATTACTCTTCCCCCAAAATTTACATGATGCAGCTGCTGGGAAATCTGATTGCCCTTTCATTAGACCTCTTGGCTCTAAGGAGGGCGAGACCGACCATTATTTTCACTACTAAGGAAATGGAATCTCTTGCTTGAAGCAATTAAGTTCTCCATTGTGGGTCGATTCCAATATGGCCACCCTAAGATGGAATTAGTCGGGAATTATTTTGAGCGGATCCCCTTTGTGGGTCAATGGAAACTTGGAGTGATGGATGGAAGACATCTCCTTATCGAATTATCCGGGGAGGAAGACTATGCGAGATTAATTGGAATGCGAGTATGCAAATAGCTAACACCCGGATGAAATTCATCAAATGGTACCCTGGTTTTGATCCAGCAAAAGAACCTCCACTTAAACCTATGTGGTTTAAATTTCCTAATCTACCTATTGAATTGTATCACACTAATGCTCTATTTCAGATTAGTAGAGCATTAGGTACTCCCCTAAAAGTTGACTCCTCTACTTCTGATTTGGGGAACATTCATGGAGCTAGAGTGCTGATTGAGAGAGATGTCTCTCTCCCTGAGTTAGATAAATTGTGGATTACCATCTCGGACGGTGGTGAGGGTTTACGGCAAGAAGTCCAAATGGAAACTAAACCGGTGTTTTGCAAACATCTGTAGAATGTTTGGTCATTTAATGGAGAACTGTTACAGATTAAAACCCCCTTTCAAAAAGCCAGTCAGATCACAACCTTTAGTGCAACAGACTAAAGATACTGTTAAAGGGAACTCATTAGAAGAACCTGTTGCTCTAGACTCTCTGGTTGGTGACTCCAGATTGCACAGAGAAGTTAACCCAGAGAACATTCCAGAGGATCAGATAAATCTTGCTCAAGACACCTCTACATTACCCCCGAACTCCCGATTAAAGCTCCAAAAGACTCACACAGTCATGATATCATTGAACGGGACATTAAACCCTCCATAGATATAATATCTACATCCCGAACAATATTCGAGTGCACTAGCAGGGAACAAAAGGCAAAAAAGAAGAAAAAGGTGTTGTCTGAACTCCAGAAACTGACCCAAGGTGGGGAAAGTGTCACTACCCCCCCTGATAATAGAAGTGGCAGAACTAAATCTAGATCCAGATCTGCCTCAGCTCACTCCCCACTTCAGCCTAAACCTCCAGATGTTTAACTTTTTATGTTGGAATATTAGGGGTGTGGCCCACCCCTCTTCTCTTAAAAGGCTATTGCATCTCTTTAAGAAACACCAACTTTGGGGAATTGTGCTCCTAGAACCATTGGTACACAAACACAAATCCAAACTGTTTTCCAGGTTTGCTGGCTGTTCCATTTTTTCTAACTCCTCGAATAAAATCTGGGTTCTCGGCGAGCGGGAACTTCATTGCAAAGTTATAGTGGTCCATCCTCAATTGATTCATTTACATTGTACGAGTTAATGGTATTACTTTTGCTACAACTTTTGTATATGCGAGTACGCACTAAAGCTGCAAGAAGAGAACTGCGGCAAGAAATCCATCTACTCGGCTCAAGGGAGACTCTTAGGTTGGATTGTGGGTGGAGATTTCAACAACATTTCTTCTACTATAGAAAAATCTGGTGGCAGGCCTCCTAATATCAACCAACTTACTGAGTTTAATGATAACATCTAGAGAGCAAATCTTTTTGATTTGGGGTTTCAAGGGAACCCTTTTACTTGGAGGAGGGGTAAAATTTGGGAGAGATTAGATAGTGTCGGCATATTTTTAGGTTGTGTGATATTTTAAAAAGGGGTCGCCTAACAGAAGTTGTCGGCGAATTTTAAATTTAAATATAGATATAATTTAGAAAGTAATATTTGATTTTGAAAATAATTTTAAATTTGAAGATTTTAAGATATGAAATCAAACCGATCTCACATCCCAAATAGTTTATATAAACGAGCACCGCACCATGAACCGTGTATCTATCCCTAAGGATAGACACACGCTTGACGGTGGGGCTCGGTTAAATAAACTAGAAGATTTGTGACATCCGTTTGGTCCGCGAACCAATTTTATAAGCCGACAAATTCCCTGCTTAATATGAAAACATTAAACGGGGTTTATATTACACTGGGTTCTTTAAAATTCCCTATAAGGGCAAGCCCTATAGTTAATTACATCTTAAGTGACGGGAATCACCTAAGAAAACTCTCGATAATAATCAATAATTCTGCTCTCGAGAATTTCAAAGTTTAAGTTTTCAAAGGATTGAATTTTTGAAATTTCAAAAGGGATTAGCTCAAATTTGGAACATTTTATTTTGGAAATTCAAAGGAAGAAAAGTAGGAGAAATTACGGATCCGAAGCGGACTTCGGTAATTTCCCGACTATCCTATTGTTTGGCTTGGATTTAGGAAAGTCCTAACGTTTATTTAATGTTTTAATCTTGCCAATTTTAGTTAATTAGGGATTATATTTATATGATAGAATCATACAAATTGCCTGGAAGGTATGAGGGTTTATGTCGTATCGGACGACTACCTCGGAATCCTAAGACCGGTTAGGGCTTAATTTGCAATGCAAATGCCTAACGAAGAGTTGAGGATTTATGTTGCACTAGGCAAACTACCTCGAAGTCCTATGGCTTTGTTGTTTAATTCTAGGAAAGTTTCGCTGAAGTAGGTTCAAGTTTTGCTGACGACGATGGCCGTGCTGCCCACCATGCTCCGAGCTCCTTGTTGTTGCAGAGGTTTAGTTTTAGAAGTCATAAATCAGGAGATGAGAGAAGTGTTTTGGTTTAGAGAAGTCCTAATTTCCAAGTGTTTTTTTTTGTGTTTTAATTAAAACAAATCTTAAAGTTGATTATAACAACACCGGTTAAGATCCCACGGTTCCATCCTTCCGGCATCATTATTTTTATCGGATTCACTTAGTCCGAGATGAATTTGCTAAACTCGACTGAATGAGTTCCACACTTTCATTTAGACCGTGGGAAATCCCGTTAGCAACACGTAGGTTACATCATCCGAGGTATTCCCGATCATCCAACAAGACATTTTAATTTAGTTGTAATTGTAGTTTTGTGTTACGTTTGTGATTAAATTTTGAGTTGTCTTATATTTTGAAATGTTGTGGAGGTGGATTTTATCTTGTAGTGTCTTTTAATTTAGTTATGGGTTTCGGTTTTGGTTTACGTCCTAAAGGTGTAGGTTTTCATGCAACTGTTGTTTATCATGCAAGAAAGATAAGTGCGATGCGATTAAATAAATTGCGATAAAATAAATTGCAATAAAATAAAAGCATACCCGGAGGGTCTTCCCGTCATCCCAAGCTGCACTTAAAACACAATTTAGAGCATTTAAGCATTCATAGCAATTTCCTAGGTAAAGCTAAGGGAAAGGGTTATGGTTTTCTACCAAGTTCCTAATCCTATAGCTAGTCATTTCCTATGACGTCTAGGTTCTCGTGTTTTTAGTTTGAGGACGATTTTCTTCATCAAAGAATAACTAAGTTCAATTGTTCTTATAAATGTCCTATCATATTGAGGAAGTGCTTAGGAAGGATCCCAAACATCTTTTCAATATTTCTAGGATTGTTTTAAGTCCAAGAGAATTTAATTATGTAAATGAATCGATCGTCCGAGGTTTTCAAATTTTATTAACTTGTTCGAGTGAACTAGGACATTTGAATATCCTATAAGTGAAGTAACATTTCATTTTATATTACGTTTAGGAGTTATGATAACTAAAGCTCTCGAGGGTAAATTGGTGTTGAAATGGTTTGTGATTCAAATTTAAGTTCGGATTAATGATTTAAGTTTGGAATAGTGTTCAAGTTATTTTAGATTTATTTTTGAGTTCTTTATGTCTTAGGTGATGTTATTTAATTCAACTTAATTCAATTTAATTTAATTTAATTTAATTTATTTAATTTAATTTAATTTAATTTAATTTATTTATTTATTTAATTTTATTTATTTAATTTAATTTAATTTAATTTATTTATTTAATTTTATTTAATTTAATTTTATTTATTTAATTTAATTTATTTAATTAATTTAATTTAATTTAATTTGTTTATTTAATTTAATTTAATTTAATTTAATTTAATTGAACTTTTAATCTTAATTTAATTTAATTTAATTTTAATTTAATTCAACTTTTAATCTTAATTTAATTTAATTTAATTTTAATTTAATTTACTTAATTTAATTTAATTTAATTTAATTGAAATTTTTGAAAGAGTTTAATGATTTAATTTTAGTTTAATGATTAAGTCTTTTAATATTTTAAATTTGAGTTATCATTTTAATTAAGAGTTGAATATTAATGAGATGATTAAATTTAGGGATTTTTAAATTAAAGAATAAATCTCTTCCTAATAATATCCCTATTTTAATAATTCCAATTTTATTATTCTTCCAAATTTAATCAATTATTTAATTAAAGTTTAATCATTTTAAATTGCTTAATGGGTTTCTACCCTTCAATTATTAAATTTCAATCATCCAAATCAGGTTAGGATCAAATATTTTACTTGTTAATTTTTTATTAAACCTAAAGTTTTAATTAAGGGCTAAAATTTTAATTACCATTTTGCCCTTTAAGCCTAATAATTTCATAACTCACTAAATTGAACCCAAATGAACTTGAAATTTTTATGTGACTTCACTCATATGTCAATAAAGACATGAGAGGAGAAAATGTGATTTTTCTGTATTTAATTTATTTATATAATTATTTTTAGTAGAAAATAGAGATTTTCAAGGAAAATTTGATAACATGACCAAGGGAAAGTTTCTGTCCTTAAGAAAATTAGGGGACATTCCTAATGACCAGAGGACCACTTGGACCAAATTTTGTAATTTTCTGAATTATATTTTATTTATTAGAATTATTTTAAGTTCTGGAGTATTAATTAATTTAAAAATAAAATAAATGTTGAAAAATGAATTTCATGTTTTTTTTAAAAATCTCTCTAATATCAAGGATTCCAGAGAACCAAATTTTACAATTTTCTGATTTTTCTTTGATTTATTATAATTATTTTGGTGAAAATGCTAGAAAATACATTTTTTTAATTTTAAAATTACCCTAGAGCTTTAAAATTTAATATCTCACTAAATAGACCTAGGAAAAATATGGGATTTGTTCCCAGTGATTAAAATTCAAAATGTGACACTTTGGTGAATTTTATTATTTTTGTGATTTTTATTATTTTTTTAATTATTAAAAATATTAAAATAATATTTAAAATCAACTTTTTTAGAAAATTGAAATTTTAATTTTCTTAAATTCCCTGATATCAGAGAGGCTCCAAAACCAATTTGGTGAATTTTTGAAAGGTATTTTGAAAGTTATGAATTTTTAAAGTTTAAAATGACTAAATGGCTTAATCAACCCAATTAATAGGGCTAACCAAGTCCAATTGACTTCAAACTTTTATGGTAGGTTCCTCTGATCCTAAAGGTCAGTGGAGAATTGATTTCAAGTCAATTTGATGTATGGTTAGCTCTAATTAATTAGAGACCTATTTTGGGTGTTTAAGCCGATTAGGGTTATTTTAAGTGAATTAACTCGAGTCTTATTTTTCCTAGAGTTCTCCGGACATAAGGAACATCACCAAATTTTCCTAGGATTTATTACACAACATGCTATTTATTGGAATTAAAATACTCTAAACAGTGACATGAATTTGAAAAATCAATAACTCTTCATAGGGATGGCCTCTGACTTTGGAAAATTCAGGGAATATTCCCAAATTCAGAGGCTTCAAAAGCCCTATGGTCTCATGTTATGGTGAATTGTATGAATGCATGGAGAATTAAAACAATGCAGGGAGTAAATAATTAATTAAAAATAAAATACTGGACAAAATTAATTAATTTCTTTTCCACATTATTCTCCTCCGTTTATCGAGCAAGAGGGTATTTTTATTTTATTTTTATGATTTTCCTACACAAAGTTATGAATTTTTGAAGTTTAGGGAATTAAATAAATAGAAAATACCCCTAATTTTCTACTTATCCACGCGGCGCCGCGCGAAACATCGGCAGCTCCGAAGGGGTACGTGTCGCGCCGTGATTGGGCGCCGCCATCCGAGTCGGCCGTCCGGGGCCCGCCGTATCGTTCCGTCTCCTCATCCGGCGCGATCTCGGCCGTCCGTGCGCGCGTGTATTAAATGGACGGCATCCGTTCATCGTCCCCAAGTGTCCTCGCCCGAGAGCCGTCCACACTAAATCCTTAATATCTCACTCGATACTCAATGGATTTTCATGTTCTTATGCTCTCATGGATTCGTCTTGAAGAGACGAACACATCTATACGGTTATCATGCATTGAAGTTAAGGCATTTGAAATGGAGAATCTCTGGAAGCTCGGGATGAAGAATTAGTTCATACCTTTGCTCAGAGAAGTGTGGCTTCGATCTGAGAGTTGTTGCACCTTCGATTGGATCCCAGCAAGCTCCAGATGAAGTCTCCTGGTCCAGTGAATTGTCTAGATGTGATTTCGACCAAGCCCGATCACAAAGCTTGGAGGCTGGAGCAACTCGGGTGGCCCGGAGATGGGGCTTTTGCTTGGTGGACACCTTCCCTCGGTCGCAGTGAAGGTGTAGATCCAATCAATTTGGGGATTGGCTCACCGTGGAGAAGTGTCCTGGTTTTGGGTAGAATTTCAACTCGAAATTGAGCTCGCGAGAAGAAATGGCAGGGGGGATCTCATCGGGGATCAAGTGCTCTAAGTATGGAGAATGATCCGGGGCAATTTTGGCGAGTTTCGGTAAGGTCCGGTTCGGCACCTCTTCATGGCCGAGAGGGTGAGGGGTTTAAATAGGAGAGGTTGGAGGGCCTCCCGGGGGAGTTGAGGGCCGGGATCGGCTGCTCTTGGCATGTGAAGAACGCCGTGGTGACCATTGGGCATGGGGCGCCTCGGCGAGGGAGAATTCCAAAGTTTGGCTCCTCCCAAGGTCTCGGCCTTGGTGTTTCCGGCGACCCGGGCGGGCCGGCCGGCGGGCATGGGTCACCCTCGGGTTCGGGTGGGTCGTGGTTAGAGGTTTGTGCAATCAATTGGCCATTGCCATGTGTAAAGTGGCCGAATTAAAATGGAATGGGGGAGGGGTCATTTTGGCTTCAATTTGGTCAACCCATTGGTTTGGGTTGGGTTCACCCTCCAAGGACAATTTGGGCTGAAGGAAAGTCACTTGGATCGGCTTGATTAGTGGGGTCAAGTCACAATCCAAGTACAATTAAGCTTAAGCAAGAGTTGGGGGAGACATGGGAGTGGTTAATCACTCTTAAGAGAATCATTAAAGGGTCCCCTCTTCTTGCCATTTTGGGCATGGTGACAAGTCAAACCTCCCCATGGCTTCATGGTGACAAGAGTTTGAATTTGATGAATTTCAGTGCAATAGGGAAAAGAATCCTAAAGCAATGCAGTCTTGGATGTAAAATCCTCGACCCAAAAGTTTGAATTTGATGTATTTCAGTGCAATAGGAAGAGAATCCTAAAGCAGTGCGGTCTTGGATGTAAAATCCTCGACCCAAAAGTTTGAATTTGATGTATTTCGAAGTGCAATAGGAAGAGAATCCTAAAGCGATGCGGTACTTGGATGTAAAATCCTCGACCCAAGAGTTTGAATTTGATGTATTTCAAGTGCAATAGGAAAAGAATCCTAAAGCAATGCAGTCTTGGATGTAAAATCCTCGACCCAAAAGTTTGAATTTGATGTATTTCAGTGCAATAGAAGAGAATCCTAAAGCAAAGGCAATCTTGGATGTAAAATCCTCGACCCAAAAGTTTGAATTTGATGTATTTCAAGGCAATAGGGAAAAGAATCCTAAAGCAATGCAGATCTTGATGTAAAATCCTTGACCCAAAAGTTTGAATTTGATGTATTTCGAGTGCAATAGGAAGAGAATCCTAAAGCAGTGCAGTCTTGGATGTAAAATCCTCGACCCAAAAGTTTGAATTTGATGTATTTCAGTGCAATAGGGAAAAAAATCCTAAAGCAATGCAGTCTTGGATGTAAAATCCTCGACCCAAAAGTTTGAATTTGACTGAGGTTTGATGTGAGATCTGGAAAGATTAAATTTGAGATTTGAAATTTGACTGAGATTTGATTTAAGATCCGGAAGATCGAAATTGAGATTTGATAAAGATTTGGAATCTGGAAAGATTGAATTTGAAATTTGAAAGGATGAGTTTGAACTCGGTTGAAATTTGATTTAAGATTTGATTTGAAATTTGGAAGATCACATTTGAAATTTGATCGAGAATTTGATTTAACATTTATGTTGATTTTGTTTATCTTTTAATGATTCAAATTTTATTTTATCGTTTATTTAATGTTCATGTGAATTTGGTGTTTGTCATTTTTAGATTTTTTTTTTTTTTTTTAGAAAGTTTTCTTTTATCTTTTTTTTTTTTTATTTCTTTTCTGTTCTTTGTTCGAAGTTCATTTAACTTTAATGGCGTTTCCCAATCAATTTGCACAAAAGAGGTGAAGGCCAAAAATGTGACATGGTCACTTTCATTCCAATCATGTAGAAGATACATCATACATCTTGATCCGGAATATATTTCATACAATCCATGTAAACTCAAAACGGATCGTGTATGATCTTTGTCGATCCATCCAAAGAAGCATCTCGTCAAAAATCCATGTCTGAATAGTGGGGTACATGGTCAATAACATCACCTTCCAAGCCATCCTTGGCAAGGATGCCGTATGGATGTACATTGGAGGTGTGATATTTTCCATGTAACTCACATCTCGTAAGGTCGGAGGCTCTCTAGCTCCGGGTCTGGCCGGAAATGGTAAGGTGTCTTTCCGTCGTCCATCCTTCCGAAAGTAACCGATATCCGCTTCACCGGTACTCCCGGTATGCAATGCTTAGCGATATCCGCTCCGTTGCCCTTCGGCATCATGACGGAACCTACCGGTAAAGGTATCTTCACCGGCTCTCGGAACTCACCCGGACCTCGCTATCCGGAGGTCGGATCCGAACATGATGTTACACTCGCTCAGGAAAGAGACCGTGCAGTAAGGTCCGACAAAGTCGTGGTGATCTATGTGGGGGTATGCAGTCACCCGGCTTGTAGATGTTGATGATGCAGACTATTGGGTATGCAATCCGCCGGCAGCACCCTCCATGTTATCAATCTCTTTACCATTCTCTCGATGACTAATGGCATCGGATCCACTCGTCCATGACGGAGTATTCCCGGTGGGTTTCCCTTCCCGTCCTCCGCAAAGTTGTAACAAAGCATCCACATTGTATTGTGATTCTTCCTTTCCCTGGCATCCATCTCCGGGGTTCTGAGTATGTATTTTCCCTTAGGCAGCCCGCTCGGCCCATTCTTTTCAAATCCCGGATGCAATCCACGATTTGCTGCTGTTCATACTCTGAGAATACGTCTGTATGTAGCTCGAGGCCCTCCAGTATATTGATTCTTCCCGCTCTAATACTCTCGAAGTATTCAAAGGTTTTCTTTTCAACATTCGCATTCTCTCCAGCTCGTATTCCGGAATGATCCGCGATGGCGAGGCCCGGTGACGTACTCGTGGAATATACGGTTCAATCCCTTCACGTTCTCCCCGCATACCTCGGCTCCTCGTGATGATGCACCGTCGGGACATCCCCCGGGTTGCTTCGCAACAAGGTCATGCATCATCGGTGGTTCTATCCGGTGGCGTGGTAGCCTTCTTTCTTCTGATTTTCTGAAGATTTCCCTGGTTCTTTCTGTCATCCTAGGAGCTGGCCTCCTTTCTTCTGGTTCCTGGTGAACCGATGTCCTTGAAGTGTATGCACTGACATTAGCAACTACCTTGTCGTGCTGATCCGCAGCTAGTTTTGTTAACATCTTACGGATACGGCGATTCTTATTTCTTCGTTGCGTTGTCGCGAGAGTAGCTCTTCGAACTTCTTGAATCTCCGCGGGCGCGGCGCCGACAAGCTCGCCCTCCGCCGTAGCGACTACGTACTTCATTTTCTTATCTTCTTCAATATTTGTCTTTCTTTTCTTGTTGCTCGGATTGGTGGTTTGGGCCACCCACTTTCATCACCGTATGTCCGGCAGTTCTTCTCGGTCAACCGGGACCCGAGTCACTTTCCTCGTATCGTAGGCTCGTCGGTGCGAAATCCGAGTCAATCTCGATTACCGCTCCATCTTTCACCCTCTTTTCATCAAGTGCAAGGCTTACGCCATTCTTAAAGTTCGTGACCAACCGCCCGTTCGACATTTCCCCGCGAAAAGACAAGGGAAAGGATCGTGGGTCGTACTAAGAACAAGAACATTAAGAAAATGTTTATTAAAGACATTTTTAGTTTATTACATTTTTAAACTTAGCAGAGAATGAAGTGGGATAAGATCGTGAAAGAGATTTTGATTTGGAAAAGAAAACAAGGAAAATTTTATTATCGGGATTTTATTTATTTTAGCACATTTTATTATTTTTTCGGGTTCGGACCCAGCCATAAGTAATCACTTCACCCGTGCTTCTAGGAATGGAAAGTTCATTCCTTCGAAACATCGAGTAACGTAATACTTTTTCAAGTATCGTCCATCGATCGGAAGCATATGTCGTTCTCCCTGGCAATTCACTAGCTGGTAGGAACCTCCTGAGTATACTGCTTCAACCACAAACGGTCCTTCCCAAGTGGGTTCAAATTTTCCCCTATCTTGCGGTGTGCAAGAATAGGTCTTTTGAGAACGAGAACTAAATCACCAATTTTGAAGGTTCTTGGACGGACCAGCCTTGTCATGGGCTCGAACCATCTTAGCTTGGTATAGTTCTAAATTCCGTTGCGCTCGCAAGTCTTTTCCCTTCCAGTGCTCTCTAATTCTTCGAGTCGTAATTTGGCATTTTCTTCGTTGTGATTTTATTTGCAACCGCAATTCGAGTGAAGGAAGCCGAACCTCTAAAGGTAACACTCGCCTCGGACCCATACACCGGAGCGTAAGGTGTAGCTTGCGTAGGGGTTCGAAGGTTGTCCGAGTAGGCCCATAAGGCTTCTAACAACTTCTCGTGCCAATTTCTCTTATTGTCGTCTAAAGTCTTCTTTAAAATTCGAACGAGAGTTTTATTAAAAGCCTCAGCCAGGCCGTTTGCTCTCGGGTAGTAAATTGTTGAATATCGCGGCCGATTCCGTGTCTCCCGACAAAATTGTTGATTTGTGTGCTTCGAATGCCGACCCATTATCCGAGATGATCTCGCGCGGCACTCCGAAACGGTAAACAACTTGGTTCTCGAAAAATTGTAGTACGTGATGTGCTTTCACTTCTCTAGCGGAACCGCCCGCCCACTGGAAAAGTAATCCGTAGCCGCAAGAATGAAGCGATGTCCTTTCGACGATGGTGGTTCTATCGGACCCACTATATCCGTGCCCCAACATTCAAATGGCCACGATGCAATTGTCTGGATGTAAGACATTTGGAGGTTGGTGTAGAACCACCCGTGCACTCGGCATTGGTGACGCTCTCGGCGATTTTCATGCAGTCGGTCATCATCGAGGGCCAGTAGTACCCTAGTCTTTTAATTTTCATTTTCATCTTTGGACCCGACCGGTGAGCGCCACGTAGTCCCGAATGTATCTCTTTAACAATTTCACGGGCCTCGGACTCGCTTAGGCATCTTAGCCACATTCGATCAAAAGACCTTCCGTATAACGTGTTGTTTATTAATGCGTAGGACGCAGTTCTTTTCGATCTAATGGGCTAACGACCTATCATCCGGTAGCTTTCCCGTTTGCGGTGTAGTCTCATCAATGGCCGTCGCCAATCTTCCGTGTTTTCCGTCACCGCTGCAACCGATCCTTTTTCCTTTTCCGATTCGTGTATCGTGTCTATGTCAAGTCGTGATAGGACTCGGCGTCCGTGAACCGACACTTCCACCGATTCATCTTGTAAACAGGCAAATTATTTTGCGAGACGAGCTAGCGCATCCGCTAAAGCGTTTTCTTTCGGGAATTTTGTAGATCGTCACATTTGGAATCCGTTCCAACAACTGTATGGCATACCTGGAAGTATTGTTCGAGTCTTGGTTTTAAAATTCAGTATCGTCCGGCGATCCGTTGAATGATTAACCGTGAATCCCCATAGATGTTGATGTCTCGTTATCCCCATTCGAATGGTTAATTCCGCTCCCGTTATGAGAGCTTCGTATTCCGCTTCGTTGTTTCGTACACGGCTCCGTCAAGTGGTAGGAGTATTTTAACATCCCCCGCTCCGGTGTTATAAAGATTAGCCCGATTCCCGCCTTACCGGCACTATCACTTGCGATTCTTCGTCTTTGTGCGCTGAAGATGCTCCGTCGAAATATAATTCCCAACGTCGATCATCAAGGTCTTCTAGGTTCATTATTTGTTCATCCGGCAAGTCGTCATCGAGAGGCGATTCCGCCGCAAAGGGTGTGCTCGCGAGGAAATCTGCTAAGATTTGTCCCTTTACGGCACGGAGAGGCACGAAAGTTATATCGAATTGCAATAATATCATCGACCATCCGGCAAGTCCGCCGGAAAGCGTCGGACGAGTCATCAAGTATTGCAATGGATTAAACTTCGAGATTAGGTCGACCTTATGAGAAAGCATGTAATGCCCGAGCTTTCGAGCGGCGAAGATCGGGGCCAAACAATGCTTTTCAATTGCGGGATACCTTATTTCCGTCGGCGATAGAACGACGGCTTGCAGTAGTAAAGAGCATTTTCTTTACCCTCATCATCGACTCGGCTAACAGTGGCTCCGAGAGAGTCGTCTAAAGCCGCGGTATAAAGTATTAGCGGTCTACTCGAGACCGGGCCGCTAAGACAGAGGTGTCATTAAATATTGTTTAATGTCCTCGAAGGCCCTCTCGGCATTTCTCTTCCCAAATAAATTTGGCGTCCTTTTTAACTAGTGCCGAGAAAGGCCGACACCTACTCGACGTGCTTCGAGATAAAGCGTCGAAGATATGCCACTTCCTCGAAAAGATCGTAGTTGTTTTAAGGTTTTGGGAGGCGGCATTTCTAAGATAGCTTTTATCTTTTCCGGGTCGATTTCAATTCCACGATGTCGGACAACGAATCCTAAGAATTTCCTGGAGGTGACACCGAAGGCGCATTTTAAGGGATTCATCTTAAGGTTAAATTGTCTTAATCGTTCGAAAACAATTCTCAAGTCATACAAGTGGTTGTCCTTTATTTAGCTTTTGATGACCACATCGTCCACGTAGCATTCGACTTCGATTATGGATGAGATCATAAAAATTCTTGTCATTGCTCTCCGGTAGGTCGCTCTCGCGTTCTTCAATCCGAATGGCATCACGGTGTAGCAAAATACTCCGATCGGCGTTCCGAATGCCGTAAGCTTTTCGTCTTCCGGAGCCATTTTTATCCGGTTGTATCCTGAAGATCCATCCATGAACGAGAATATTTCATGTGTCGAAGCGATGTCGATCATTAATTCCGGGATTGGTAGAGGGAATTCATCTTTTCGGACATGCCTTGTTTAAATCTCCGAAGTCCACACAAATCCCGATCCGACCATTCTTCTTCCCGACCGGTACCACGTTGGCTAACCAAGTCGGGTATTGTTCTTCACTGACAAATTTAGCGTCTATTAGCTTTTTAACTTCAGCTAGCGACTTGTTGTTCGATTTCTGGACGCATTCTTCTCGGACCTCGTCCGACCGGAATCGTAAGTCGGATCCACCCCTAGCTTATGGACCGCGACCTCCGGAGCTAAACCCGGCATCTCATCGTAGCTCCAAGCAAAACAAGCCTTTAAATTCCATTAATAACTTGATTATTTCTTCCGAGTCTTCTTTATCGAGTAAGGAGCTAACAAAGGTAGGTTTAGGCTCTTCGCTAGTACCTAAGTTAACTTCCGTTAACTCATCTATCGTAGATTTGATTCCTTCTTCGAATTCTGTGGAGCGTCTCCAATTTGTAAATCTTCGAGTTCGTCCGTAGTTTCCATGCAGCTTTCATTAGACTCGCAGTGAGAACCAAGCAAAATTCGGCATCGTCACCGATCCTACCGTGCCGAATCCGAGACCATGTTTTGAGTTGGGTGGACGACCGGAGTTATTCCATAAATTTTCAAAACGTTGTGATCGACCTTTTGTCCATTGTCTAGGTAAGAAACCACGCCGAATTAAATTTCGAACACAGGGAGAGTACCACTCAAAAGGCAATTCCATTAATTCGATGAAGTAGCATCTTCAAATTGTACATTATTTTCAGCTTTGGAGGAAGAAGCACCACGGTAGAATTTGATGGGCTTTGCACCATCGCTACGTACCTCTTCGACCTCCATACCCTCGATCTTATTAGAATGGATCGGGGTCGTGGTCATAAGTATGTACATAGTGGTTAATCTTCTCGTACATTGATTTATATTCTTCGTTTCTTTCATCTTCGAGAGGGATTCTCGAATTGCGGCTTCTTCCGACTTATTGTCGTCGCTTCTTGTTTGATTTCTTTTTCTTCTTCGTAACTATCTTCCCAATCGACATTAATGGTTGGTTTCCTCCGTCCAATCGTCCTAACGTCTCTACCACGACCTCGTCCCCGGCCTCGACCTCGGATGCGAGTTGTGGAGAAACCTTCACCATCTCGCCGTAAGGGAGTGGTGAGTGATCGTTGGACTAGAACTTCGGTGTTCTTCGCTGTCCCGAACTTTCTTTGCTTCATTTGTTATGGTATCTCTAGAGAAGATCGTTTTCTTCGGTGGTACATAATAAGCTGCATCCTCGTGGATTCCAATTTCATGTACGGAGAACGGTTGTAAGTCACCTTTGATGCACTGTTCCCCTCCACCGTAGTATTTGATGCACCGATGTAGAGATGATGGTACCATTCTCGTTTTCATGTATCCATGGTCGGCCCAAGAGAGCGTTGAATGACGTTTCGAATCAATTATGTGAAATTTCGCGGTTGTCTTTGCTAAGTCACCGGTCTTCATCGTAGCGTTATTGATCCGAGGGCTCTTTCTCCTTTCTCGGTCGAATCCTCTTAATAACATTTTGTCCGCCTCGAGCTCGCGGGCATCAATTTCCAAGTATGCTAGCGTTCGAAGATTCATTATATCGATTGATGCTCCCGGATCCACCAATACTCCGGAGAGTGTAAACTTCCCAATTAGTAATCGAAATGTACAACGGTCGGTCGTGGTCCGTTGTTCCAAGTAGTAGGTCATTGTCCGTGAAGGTAACACCTCGTTGTTCCTTTAACGAGCAAACCTCATCTAAGGAATCTCCGGCCATTCGAGCTAAGCAAATTTCCGGATCAAGTAAGGCCTCGATCGAGCTTCTCTCATCTCCTTCGATAAGATGAGAGCGTCGTAGATGCTCGGCTTGGTCGGTAGTTTCCTAAGATGGGCTAGCACGTTGTAATCCACTTTGTTTTCATGTGTCTCCGCTTCTTCTCGAATGGGTATTTCTTCCGCCGGGTTGGTTCTTCCCGAACAACCACCTGCTTCCTTCGTCCTTTGGACCCATTCTCGGAGGTAGAACTTTTCCACTCCTTAAGTTGACTTCGTAATTTCCTCCGAATCTATTGTCGAGCTCGCCGTGTCTCTTCTTGAATCGGAATGACGAGCTCTTCCGGATTAGTTTCGCAGTCCGAAGGCTCTAACTCTATTGTGATCGGAGCTCCTCGAAACTCGCAAATAGATTCGTTGCTTGTTGAACTCTCGTAGCCTCCTCGATGGATGTCTTCTTCATTATTTTGCTCGTCGAGATCGTGTATGATTCGAGAATTGTCGTTGGTATCGAAATCGATATCCGGATTATCGTTAGTTACGTAATCGTTAGAAACAATCAAAACGTAGCCAACGCCATCACCCTTATCATTATATGATCCCACCGAAGTGAGCAGATAATCATACAGAGTCGTGGGTTCGAGGGATTTCTCCCCGAATCGAAACAACTATCCTAGGATAAGCAGCCCCTAGTCTAGCCTTAGGTGCCTCGGTCTTCTCTTCTTCGTCAATTTTCTCCTTTTCTTCAATCGTCTCCCGTCGAGGTGGTTCTTCTATCGCAAGTGATGAGCACGGCTCAATGTGTTTCAAACTCCGAATTGAAGCTCGCACCGAAGCGGTTTGGATGCTCGTCTAAAATCTTTTTCGAAGACCTCGTCGAAGCGGTAGTCCATCCATCGTCGATCGTATAGGGATCTATCGGAATGATGGGATCGAGCCGAGACAACATTGACGGAACCTCCTTTCTGGGGTTCCTTCATGTACTCCTTCGGGATCGTTATATTCCCTTTCCGCAGGTTGTCATTAAGCCAACTTTTGAAGGTAATGCAATCTTCTATCTTGTGCCCAAGCATCCGGTGGTAAGGGCAAAAGTTGGGATCACCTTTCTTGTTGACTTCCTCTCGGTCTTTTAGGCTCGGCAGCTGGAAATCCGGAGTCTTCATCAAACTGCGGAACATTTTCAGCATCGCTTCATTCTTGAACGGATACTCCTCGCTCGTAAGCTCCCTTAACGTACGTTGCGGACGAGGCGGTTGTTCATACCGTAGCGATGACCGATAGCCGGGCCGGGGTTGCCGGTAATTCGTTGTGGTTGCTCGCGGCCGTTCTGGTGGTATTTGCATCGGCTGCTTGCCTTTGTCAACCGCCGCAACGATCCCGGACTTCTTTTCAAAAGTTTTCACGGGCTTTCGTTTATCTCGTTTTATCGGTGAAACTTAATTGCTTCGCCTCCTCTTGCAAGCTTCCGGCCTTGCTTAACAACTTCTCGAAAGTCTTAATAGTAAATCCTCGAGGAGAAGTGCTATCGGGCCGTGAATGCTTTTTAGTAAAATGCCGATCGCATGCTCGCTCTCGTAGTCGTGGTTCACACTTCATGCTCAAGTTCCTCCATCGGAGTATGTAATCCACCAAAGTTTCATTCGGCTTTTGTTTCTCTACCACTAAATCACCTATAGTGATGTGGTGCCGAGCTCCGGCGAATCGCTCGATGAAGAGGTTCTCTAGCTCCGAGAACGTCTTCACCGAACCATTTGGTAATTCCGCATACCGCCGAAGGCGATTCCCGACGGACCGCCGACGAACCGTCCGAAGAGTAATGCATCGCTCCCGCCGGCATTGCAACAACCGGCACGAAAGTGTGCCACATGCCGTCTGGGGTTTCTGCTCCGTCGAAGGTCTCGAACAGAGGTGGTACGAAGCCTTTCGGTATCGGATGTCGTCGAATTCTTCCGGGTAAGGTCTACCCGTTCGAATGGATGTCCCGCTCTTCGATTGTGCTAAGGCTTCTCGCACTCGCTGTTCCACCAAGTTCTTGATATCCTTTTCAGGAATCATACTTCGTGTTGTATCCTTTTTCACCGATCATCCCCATCGACGGACGTAATCTCCTTTCCTCCGTCTACAATGTGAATGACCTCCGGGGGTGTCTCTCTATGTGGTTGTACTCGACTCGGAGAGTGGCCGCAGCTACGGCCATTTCTTCCATCCTTTTCGCCATTCGAGCGATCGTGTCGTCTTTTCCCGAAGCCGCCTTCTCATCGCCTCGGCTCCTCTCTTCGCGGCCGCAGGAGCACCTCGCGAAGCCGATGAAGCTCGTGTCTCAACCATGTTGATTTCTCGCGTATTCGTCGTCCATGAATTCCGATGAATCAATCTCGTCTCCGAACTTTTCTTCTCTTCTTTTGCCAATCGTCTGGATATCGGTTCTCAACTTTTCCATGGCATCTTCCAGCGGGCTTTCGTGTGCCTTCATGGTTGTCGTGTGATAGCCGCCGGGTCCCCTTCTCACGAGTCCCCTTCATCGCGGCAGCACTTTCTTCGCATTCAAGTCTCCTGGGAGACTTTCTTCTCGGGCCGTTGTTTCAATCTCAACCGCCCGAAGAGTGGGACGCCATACCATCCTTCCCGGCAGCAGAAGGTCTAGGACCGGATGGTCCGTCGGCCAAATGCCGGAAGGTGGTATCCTCCCTAATCCGTAATCCCGAGATGACAACGGGCGGACTAGCCTTCATTCTTTTACTCGGCTTTTCCGTCATGATGGCGGGTTCTACTCGGGGCCCAAGACGGGATTCGACCGGCACCCGCCCTATCCTTCGTAGAATTTCGATACGGGCGCTTTTCCTTCTTTGCTAACTTTTCTACCAAAGTTTGCAATGAGCAAACGGCGTAGTTCTAGTTCTTTTCTTGCGGCTATCGTTGTAATATGCGGGTCGTGGTAATGTGGCAACGATCTTGCGAATATTTTCTTCATCTTCCGCAGCGGAGAGGGGATGAAACCCGCTTCCTCCCAAGAGTGGTATGTATTCAGCAATGCGTGTATATTCGGCAGCTCTGAATTTCCTCTAGAAAGCAATTTCAGCAGCCTCCGGCTTCTCTAGCGATCCTTCTACTGTTTCTTCTTCGGGTCCTCGTCGCTGACTTGAATCTTCGAACCGGACCCGATTTCGAAAACGAAGGTCTTACAGAAGATCCGTACCCTCCACGGTAACGAGTCCATCATAATTCCGGATTTCTTTCCCCTTTGATTCGGCAAAAGTCGGGGTAGGTGCAGAAACAACTAGACCAGTGGGGGTAGAGATAACGGTCCTTCTATGGACATCGGTACTCCTCTTAGCTCGGGATCCTTTGCAGGGGAGGGAATTCTCGGGTCGACCTAAGGTCGAACTCAAGCGCCGGCTCCTCGGCTTCGGATACCTTGTTCATCGCATGCGAAAAGGGAGACGCTCGGTGATCTCGACGTTCGTGTTTTCAAATCCTTGTCCAAATCGGATGATTCCATTGTCGGCAAGTCTCATCCTTATGCATGCCGAGGTCCATCCATCGGTAAAAGAGAAAATCGCTTCGGGGCTTCCATTTCTGCAGGTAGATTCTGGTTGTCGTCCTAAGTTATGCTTCTTTTCTTAGGACGAAAAGAAAGGAATTGAAAATAGTCCGAACTCATTCTTGTTCATGTATTTATAAGAAGGAATCACTTATTAAAAGAATCACTTATTAGAGGGTTTGTTTATTTAGAACTGAGTGTTCAAAGGTGTAGAGAAGGTAAGGAATCTGAATCGGAGTTGGAAAGGAAAAGAGAGTCTTAAGCAAGACTTCTCGACTCGAAGGATCACTCCTAAACTAACACCTATCGTGGGTCCACCCCACCTCGAAATGAGGTAAAGGATCTCGGAACCTCTCTGTTTAGGGGTGTCTAAACAGTGGCTCCTAAATCCAAGAGAATGTTGGTTATACTTGTTCAAGGTAGAAATGAACATAGTATCCCAACGGAAAGAAGGGTAGTTTGATCCATAAGGGACATGGATGCACTCCCGATTTTTGAAAGCGTAATTGTCCGATTAGAATGGAGAGAGGAATTGTCCCCACGTGAGTCGCCGTAGTTGCTCGGCATATTTTTAGGTTGTGTGATATTTTAAAAGGGGTCGCCTAACGTAAGTTGTCGGCGAATTTTAAATTTAAATATAGTATATAATTTAGAAAGTAATATTTGATTTTGAAAATAATTTTAAATTGAAGATTTTAAGATATGAAATCAAACCGATCTCACATCCCAAATAGTTTATATAAACGAGCACCGCACCACAGAACCGTGTATCTATCCCTAAGGATAGACACACCGCTCGACGGTGGGGCTCTGTTAAATAAACTAGAAGATTTGTGACATCCGTTCGGTCCGCGAACCAATTTTATAAGCCGACAAATTCCCCGCTTAATATGAAAACATTAAACGAGGTTTATATTACTCGGGTTCTTTAAAATTCCCTATAAGGGCAAGCCCCTATAGTTAATTACATCTTAAGTGACGGGAATCACCTAAGAAAACTCTCGATAATAATCAATAATTCTGCTCTCAAGAATTTCAAAGTTTAAGTTTTCAAAGGATTGAATTTTTGAAATTTCAAAAGGGATTAGCTCAAATTTGGAACATTTTATTTTGGAAATTCAAAGGAAGAAAAGTAGGAGAAATTACGGATCCGAAGCGGACTTCGGTAATTTCCCGACTATCCTATTGTTCGGCTTGGATTTAGGAAAGTCCTAACGTTTATTTAATGTTTTAATCTTGCCAATTTTAGTTAATTAGGGCTTATATTTATATGATAGAATCATACAAATCGCTCGAAAGGTATGAGGGTTTATGTCGTATCGGACGACTACCTCGGAATCCTAAGACCTGTTAGGGCTTAATTTGCAATGCAAATGCCTAACGAAGAGTCGAGGATTTATGTTGCACTAGTGCAAACTACCTCGAAGTCCTATGGCTTTGTTGTTTAATTCTAGGAAAGTTTTGTCGAAGTAGGTTCAAGTTTTGCCGACGACGATGGCCGTGCCGCCCACCATGCTCCGAGCTCCTCGTTGTCGCAGGTTTAGTTTTAGAAGTCATAAATCGAGAGATGAGAGAAGTGTTTTGGTTTAGAGAAGTCTTAATTTCCAAGTGTTTTTTTTTGTGTTTTAATTAAAACAAATCTTAAAGTTGATTATAACAACACCGGTTAAGATCCCACTGCTCCATCCTTCCGCATCATTATTTTTATCGGATTCACTTAGTCCGTATGAATTTGCTAAACTCAACCGAATGAGTTCCACACTTTCATTTAGACCGTGGGAAATCCCGTTAGCAACACGTAGGTTACATCATCCGAGGTATTCCCGATCATCCAACAAGACGTTTTAATTTAGTTGTAATTGTAGTTTTGTGTTCGTTTCGTGATTAAATTTCGAGTTGTCTTATATTTTGAAATGTTGTGGAGGTGGATTTTATCTTGTAGTGTCTTTTAATTTAGTTATGGGTTTCGGCTTTGGTTTCCGTCCTAAAGGTGTAGGTTTTCATGCAACCGTTGTTTATCATGCAAGAAAGATAAGTGCGATGCGATTAAATAAATTGCAATAAAATAAATTGCAATAAAATAAAAGCGTACCCTGGAGGGTCTTCCCGTCATCCCAAGCTGCACTTAAAACACAATTTAGAGCATTTAAGCATTCATAGCAATTTCCTGGTAAAGCTAAGGGAAAGGGTTATGGTTTTCTACCAAGTTCCTAATCCTATAGCCTAGTCATTTCCTATGACGTCTAGGTTCTCGTGTTTTTAGTTCGAGGACGATTTTCTTCATCAAAGAATAACTAAGTTCAATTGTTCTTATAAATGTCCTATCATATCGAGGAAGTGCTTAGGAAGGATCCCAAACATCTTTTCAATATTTCTAGGATTGTTTTAAGTCCAAGAGAATTTAATTATGTAAATGAATCGATCGTCCGAGGTTTTCAAATTTTATTAACTTCGCTTCGATGAACTAGGACATTTGAATATCCTATAAGTGAAGTAACATTTCATTTTATATTCTGTTTAGGAGTTATGATAACTAAAGCTCTTGAGGGTAAATTGGTGTTCAAATGGTTTCGTGATTCAAATTTAAGTTCGAATTAATGATTTAAGTTCTGAATAGTTGTTCAAGTTATTTTAGATTTATTTTTGAGTTCTTTATGTCTTAGGTGATGTTATTTAATTCAACTTAATTCAATTTAATTTAATTTAATTTAATTTAATTTAATTTAATTTAATTTAATTAATTTATTTATTTAATTTTATTTATTTAATTTAATTTAATTTAATTAATTTATTTAATTTTATTTAATTTAATTTAATTTAATTTAATTAATTTATTTTATTTTATTTAATTAATTTAATTTAATTTAATTTGTTTATTTAATTTAATTTAATTTAATTTAATTTAATTCAACTTTTAATCTTAATTTAATTTAATTTAATTTTAATTTAATTCAACTTTTAATCTTAATTTAATTTAATTTAATTTTAATTTAATTTACTTAATTTAATTTAATTTTTAATTTAATTTAATTTAATTTAATTGAAATTTTTGAAAGAGTTTAATGATTTAATTTTAGTTTAATGATTAAGTCTTTTAATATTTTAAATTTGAGTTATCATTTTAATTAAGAGTTGAATATTAATGAGATGATTAAATTTAGGGATTTTTAAATTAAAGAATAAATCTCTTCCTAATAATATCCCTATTTTAATAATTCCAATTTTATTATTCTTCCAAATTTAATCAATTATTTAATTAAAGTTTAATCATTTTAAATTGCTTAATGGGTTTCTACCCTTCAATTATTAAATTTCAATCATCCAAATCAGAGTTAGGATCAAATATTTTACTTGTTAATTTTTTATTAAACCTAAAGTTTTAATTAAGGGTTAAAATTTTAATTACCATTTTGCCCTTTAAGCCTAATAATTTCATAACTCACTAAATTGAACCCAAATGAACTTGAAATTTTTATGTGACTTCACTCATATGTCAATAAAGACATGAGAGGAGAAAATGTGATTTTTCTGTATTTAATTTATTTATATAATTATTTTTAGTAGAAAATAGAGATTTTCAAGGAAAATTTGATAACATGACCAAGGGAAAGTTTCTGTCCTTAAGAAAATTAGGGGACATTCCTAATGACCAGAGGACCACTTGGACCAAATTTTGTAATTTTTTGAATTATATTTTATTTATTAGAATTATTTTAAGTTCTGGAGTATTAATTAATTTAAAAATAAAATAAATGTTGAAAAATGAATTTCATGTTTTTTAAAAATCTCTCTGATATCAAGGATTCCAGAGAACCAAATTTTACAATTTTCTGATTTTTCTTTGATTTATTATAATTATTTTGGTGAAAATGCTAGAAAATACATTTTTTTAATTTTAAAATTACCCTAGAGCTTTAAAATTTAATATCTCACTAAATAGACCTAGGAAAAATATGGGATTTGTTCCCAAGTGATTAAAATTCAAAATGTGACACTTTGGTGAATTTTATTATTTTTGTGATTTTTATTATTTTTTTAATTATTAAAAATATTAAAATAATATTTAAAATCAACTTTTTTAGAAAATTGAAATTTTAATTTTCTTAAATTCCCCTGATATCAGTAGAGGCTCCAAAACCAATTTGGTGAATTTTTGAAAGGTATTTTGAAAGTTATGAATTTTTAAAGTTTAAAATGACTAAATGGCTTAATCAACCCAATTAATGGGGCTAACCAAGTCCAATCGACTTCAAACTTTTATGGTGGGTTCCTCTGATCCTAAAGGTCAGTGGAGAATTGATTTCAAGTCAATTTGATGTATGGTTAGCTCTAATTAATTAGAGACCTATTTTGGGTGTTTAAGCCAATTAGGGTTATTTTAAGTGAATTAACTCAAGTCCTATTTTTCCTAGTGGTTCTCTCGGTCATAAGGAACATCACCAAATTTTCCTAGGATTTATTACACAACATGCTATTTATTGGAATTAAAATACTCTAAACAGTGACATGAATTTGAAAAATCAATAACTCTTCATAGGATGGCCTCGACTTTGGAAAATTCAGGAATGTTCCCAAATTCAGTAGGCTTCAAAAGCCCTATGGTCTCATGCTATGGTGAATTGTATGAATGCATGGAGAATTAAAACAATGCAGGGAGTAAATAATTAATTAAAAATAAAATACTTGGACAAAATTAATTAATTTCTTTTCCACATTATTCTCCTCTCGTTCACCGAGCAAGAGGGTATTTTTATTTTATTTTTATGATTTTCCTACACAAAGTTATGAATTTTTGAAGTTTAGGGAATTAAATAAATAGAAAATACCCCTAATTTTCTACTTATCCACGCGGCGCCAGCCGAAACATCTAGCCTCCGAAGGGGTACGTGTCGCGCCGTGATTGGGCGCCGCCATCCGAGTCGCCCGTCCCGGGCCCGCCGTATCGTTCCGTCTCCTCATCCGGCGCGATCCCGGCCGTCCGTGCGCGCGTGTATTAAATGGACGCGCATCCGTTCATCGTCCCCAAGTGTCCTCACCCGAGAGCCGTCCACACTAAATCCTTAATATCTCACTCGATACTCAATGGATTTTCATGTTCTTATGCTCTATGGATTCGTCTTCAAGAGACGAACACATCTATACGGTTATCATGCATCGAAATTAAGGCATTTGAAATGGAGAATCTCCGTAGCTTCGGGATGAAGAATTAGTTCATACCTTTGCTCGTAGAAGTGCGGCTTCGATCCGAGAGTTGTTGCACCTTCGATCGGATCCCAGCAAGCTCCGCATGAAGTCTCCCGGTCTCGGTGAATCGTCTAGATGTGATTTCGACCAAGCCCGATCACAAAGCTTGGAGGCCGGAGCAACCGGGTGGCCCGGAGATGGGGCTTTTGCTGGTGGACACCTTCCCTCGGTCCGGTGAAGGTGTAGATCCAATCAATTTGGGGATTGGCTCACCGTGGAGAAGTGTCCTGGTTTGGGTGGAATTTCAACTCCGAAATCGAGCTCACGCGAGAAGAAATGGCAGGGGGATCTCACCTGGGATCAAGTGCTCTAAGTATGGAGAATGATCCGGGAGCAATTTTGGCGCAGTTTCGCGAAGGTCCGGTTCAAGCACCTCTTCATGGCCGAGAGGGTGAGGGGTTTAAATAAGAGAGGCCGGAGGGCCTCCCGTGGGGAGCCGAGGGCCGGGATCAGCTGCTTCTGGCATGTGAAGAACGGCCATGGTGACCATCGGGCATGAGGCAGCTCAAGCAAGGGAGAATTCCAAAGTTCGGCTCCTCCCAAGGTCTCGGCCATGGTGTTTTCCTGCGACCTGTGCGGCCGGCCGGCAGCATGGGTCACCCTCGTGTCCAGTGGGTCGTGGTTAGAGGTTTGTGCAATCAATCGGGCCATCGCCATGTGTAAAGTGGCTCGAATTAAATGGAATGGGGAGGGGTCATTTTGGCTTCAATTTGGTCAACCCATTGGTTTGGGTTGGGTTCACCCTCCAAGGCCAATTTGGGCTGAAGGGAAAGTCACTTGGATCAGCTTGATTAGTGGGGTCAAGTCACAATCCAAGTACAATTAAGCTTAAGCAAGAGTTAGGGGAGACATGGGAGTGGTTAATCACTCTTAAGAGAATCATTAAAGGGTCCCCTCTTCTTGCCATTTTGGGCATGGTGACAAGTCAAACCTCCCCATGGCTTCATGTGGCTTGTCTATGGCTTGCATGGCTTCGCATTTGGCTTCGAAAAAGGTCGACTTGTTTCATGAAAAAGGGTTTTAGAAATATTTGTCATTTAGGGGTAATTTGACATGAGGCTTAATTTGGAATTATTTGATGATGTGATTAGAACTTAGGGAATGGCTTTGATTAAATGGATGGCAAATGGAAATGTCATGTGGGCTTTAGGGCCAATTTTGGGCTTTTGTATTTGGTGGAAATGGGCTTTTAGGAAGGTTTAGGGAAGTGGGCTTTTAGGTTTGAAAATGAATTTATGGATAGAAATTTTGTAAAGAGGTTGGGCCAAATAATTGTTGAGTTTGGTTTAGGGATGTGTCATGAGTGGTTTGGAGTCAATTTGGTGTGATTTGGACTTGAATTGGTTTGAATTTGGGTTTAATTGGTAAGTGGGCCTATGTAGGTCAAATTGGGCTAACTTGGGCCAATGTTGGGCTAGAGTTGAAATTAATGTAAAATTAATGTTGGGAAATGTTTATGGGAGTGTTTAAAAGAGGTTTTGGCTTTGATGGGTTTTGATTTTGGGGTTTGGGCTCATTTGGGTTAGGTTTAGGTTTAAGTCAAAATTGGGCCTTTTAATTTTGGGTTGAATTTGAGTGGGGTTTGGATCAAAATCTTGGGCAAATCATGTTAGTGTTTTGTTTATGGGGATGTCAAGGAAGGTTTAGAAAAGATTTGGGTTTAATTGGAGTTGAATCGGGTGAGTTTGGGCTAGTCGTCATGGGTCCAAATTGGGCTTTAAGGCCAAAAGTGAAATTGGATCCAAATGTCAATCAAATTAAGCTTGGATTTGGTCTAGATTGGTGTTGGGGATGTTGAATTGAAGTTTAGAATTGAATTGGACCAGAATTTAGGTCAAATGGGTAGGTTAGGTTCGACATCGGGTTTACTTTAGGTTAAAATGGGTCAAATTGGGGTTTTGATAAAAGTGGGGTAAATTGACAAAATTGGCCCATGGTGTAGTTGAACAAAATGAAATTGGGAATATTTGGGATTTTCTGGAATTTTCTGGATATTTTCTGGATTTATGGATTTTGATCGAGGGGATTTCGAGTGATGTTTGGAAGATGTTTGTGGAATTTTTGTATTTTTGGTATGATGATCATTTGAGATGTGAATGTTTGGAAATGATTTTTGAGAAATTTGGGCTGATTCGGAAATTTTCGGGAAATTGTGTTATGCGTGCAGTTGTAGGGTCCCGGGGGTCAAAAATTGAAAATTTGGAAAATTGAAGATTGGGTGGATGTAAGTGGAATAAAATCATTTTTGTTGAGCCATGAAGCCATATCAAGCCCACATGAGTCATGAAGGGACTCATTTGAGGCATTCACTATGTTGTTCCTAACCCTCTAACCAAGGGCTTAGGGGTTAAGGACCATCCATGCGAATCACTTACATGAGTCAGAGGTCAAGTTAGGTATAGGTGTGGTTTTAGGAGGTGTATGGAAGTGTAGTGTATGAGTGTAGTGTGTGTGTGAGTCAACCCTTCACTGCACCAGTGCCACCTGTGGTAGTCCTAAGGCCAAAGAGTCCTATGTGGAACTCATCCTTTAAACTTCCACATTTGATTTCAACCCTCTAGGTGATTAGGGGTCTACAGTCAAGTTTGTGGAGTTTGCAAGGAGTTTAGAAGTGGTTTGAATTTCTAAAAGGTGGGTCCCAATTCTAATCCTCTAAGATAGTCAAAGGAAAAGCCTAAGGCTAGATCCTAAGTACTAAAGAGAAGAAGAGAAGACCTCATCAAAAATGAGGTCAACAGATAGATTCCTGGCAAATAACTCTTGGCACCATACTTTTCTCCATACTACCATTTCACATCTTAATTTTGCTGGGTCTGATCACAGACCATTACTTATTTCCATTACTACTCCCCCAACCTAACCAGCTTCCCCAATTTCGCATTCTCCGAATTTCGGTCCTCCCACCCTCAATTTCAATCTATTATCTCTAAGCAGAGTGACTCGGTTGTCCCCACTCCAATCCTTTTATCGACTTCGTAATCTTCAATCGAAATCGGCCGTTGTCCTCTCTCACTGGAGTTGGGAGACTATTGGTGACATCACTCAAAACATTAGTACAGCCGAGAAGGATCTCTCTTCATGGAAGTTGCCGCCCTTACCGATGATACTAAATATCGCCGGATGGTCACCGCTCAAGAGCATCTACTTACTCTTATCGATCGGCGGGACCAATTCCTTAGACAAAAGTCGCTACTTCTAAATTCAAAGATGGAGATAGTGAACACTAAATTCTTTCATGCATGGATAAAATTCAAAAGGAAATGTAATGCTATTCATTCCATTTTAAATGATCAAGGTCTTCTACTGAATGAGGAAGCTGCTATTGCCAATGATGCTGTCAAGTATTACCAGGAACTTCTTACTTTTAAGCCTGGCAGCAGATCTCCTATTGATGATAGCCTGTTTAATAAAGAATACAACTACACTCAGTCTCTCCAATTAGCTGATATTCCCTCACTTGAGGAAATTTGGGTGGCACTTAACTCTATTGATAGCTCTAAAACAAGCAGGACTAGATGGGTACAAGGTCGACTTTTATATAAAAACCTGGAACACTTGCAAAGCTGAGGTTACCTCTGCTATCCAAAGCTTCTTTTCTGGAAGGGACATTCCCCAATACTTCCATGCATCTACTATTGTTCTTGTGCTTAAGACCAATGCCCCCAAGTGCTGGAACCACTATGCACCAATTAGCCTAACCACTCGTTATCGATAAGGTGATCGGTAAAATCTTGGTAGGCAGATTGCAACCTCATCTTGATCAAATTATCAGCCCCAACCAATCAGCTTTTGTTAAAGGCAGATCCATTGCTGATAATGCCCTCCTTGCTCAAGAACTTTTGTTGGATTTGGACAGACCTTGTAGGGGTGGTAACTTGATTTACAAACTTGACATCAAAAAGGCTTATGATACTATTGACTGGAACTTTATTCTTCAGGTGCTTCATGCTAGAGGTTTTTCTAATGCCTTCTGTTTACTCATAAAGAGATGGCTTCAGAATAATAACCACTCTATTCTCATTAATGGCAAATGCTGGGGTGATTTCAGAGCTACTAGAGGGCTTAAACAAGGAGATCCACTCTCTCCCACAATTTTTATCATTGTTATGGACTATCTCTCAAGGCTGCTGGATACTCAAGTCTCTAACCACCCTTATGCTCAATTCCACCATAGGTCAGATATTAACATCTCTCACTTTTTATATGCTGATGACTTAATGATATTTTCCAGAGCTTCTAAAGCTGCTGTCAAGAAGGTGATGTACTGCCTCAACAAGTTTCAACGATTTCGGCCTTCATTTCAACAAAACAAGTGTGAATTGCTATTCCCCAACAACATCCATCCTAACATTATCCACTCGGACCACCGAATTCACCGGCTTTGTCAAAACTAGCCTTCCCATAAAGTACTTGGGGGTTCTTCTTATCAAAGGCAGCATCTAAACAAACTCATTTTGAGGAGATCATTGCCAAGCCGAATACTCAACTCTCAAATTGGTCCAATTCCTTCCTCTCATCCGGTGGCGAATTACTCTTCCGAATAGCATATTAACCTCTTTCCCTTCTTATATCTTACGGATGGCTTGCTTAAAGAAAAGTTCCGAGATTCGGATTGAAAGAATCTTTAACGCATTTCTTTCGTCCGTCAAAGAAAACAATTTCATCGAGCTAGGCGGCAAAGGGTAGCCTTGCCTAAAGTTGCTTGGTGGTTTAGGTTTTAAAGGCTTGAAACATCTACAACAAGTTAATTTCCGTAAGCTATGGATTCATTTCGTGGAGCGAATTCTCTTTGGGCTCAATTCATGAAAGGGAAATATTGCAGAAACACTCATCCCTTATCCTCTCAAATCAAAACAGGTGTTTCTAGAATCTGGAAACATATGCTCATTAACAAAGATACTGCTGAATCTCTTATCTACTGAGAGTTGGGCAAGGGTGACATCCTGTTTTGGCAAGACAATTGGTGTCAAAGGGAACTATTGGTTCCCCTACCTAATATTAACAAAGACCACTTCCCTATTTCCCGTCTGTCGGGACAACATGAATTGGTCCATTCCTAAACCGAAACTTTTACTCGGTCGACTCTGTTGTGGATCAGGTGGCTCAAATCCCTTTTGATAGGTATCAACCTGATAAACTCAGATGGATTAATGGTAAAAATAGCAGCATTACCTAGCACATTTATTCTACTATCAACTCTTGGAATCAGGTCGGCTCCTCCCTAGAACAAATACCTTACCCCCTCCATGTCCTTCCTCATTTGGAGAATTTTCCATGGGCTCCTCCCTACTGATGATATTCTAAAACTCAAAGGTTTGAGAGGCCCTTCTAAATGCCTTCTCTGTGCTGTTAATTCAGAAACTCTGAATCATCTTTTTTTTAAATGCCCCTTCTCCCAAGAGGTTTGGTCAGGTCTAATCAGCAAATTGAAAATTAATCAGCTTCTGTTAGATTGGCAAGTTTTTAATGCTTCCTGGAATTCTCGGCAAAGCTAAAGCTGGGGAGATCCCTCGTATAGTGGCTTGGTTCATTTGGATGCACGTAAATGGGGTTAAATATGATGGGGTGCTTCATAAAGCTGATAGGGTTGTTACCCACTGTCTCACTTTTATCTCAAAATTGATTTCTGTTAAAAATTTTCCAAACATCCTACAGTCTTCCTTGTCTGCCAATAGACCTATGCTTCACAAAGTCATTAAGATCTCTTGAAAAGCTCCTAGCCCTCCTTTTATTAAAGTCAATACCGATGGTGCTTTCAATAATCGGCTTGTCGGCATTGGAGGCATTTTCAGAGACCATACTGGGAAAGGTTTGCTCTTCTTCCAGGCTCCCACTACTGCAGCTGATCCATTGGAAGCTGAATTGGCTGCTGTTTTTTGGGCTCTTCACATTGCTACACTCTTTCAGTGGTCATCTATCATTGTGGAGGGAGACTCTTCTACCTTATTACAAGTACTTTCGGAATGACCTTCCCCCTCCTTGGCACCATTCCACTTGGGTTTACAAAATCGGATCTTTGTTGCCCTACCTATCGTTCAATTTAACTTTATTTTCGGAGAAGGTAACGGACTCGCTAATTGGATTGCTAAAAAAGCTTTATCTTCCCAAGAGATTATGGTCTCTTCTACTCTACCTCCCCAGCCTTCATCATCTCATCCAGCCGACTCTTTCCAAGCTCCTCATTTCAGAATTTTGGAGTGATGTCCCAGCAATTGTTACTCTCCCTGCACCTGCTAAAGCTGTTTATAGTTACTGTAGGAGCATTTTTTTGTTTTTGTTACTTGGTTTATTTTCCTTTTTGGGCGTTTTCTTCTGGGCTGATTTTTCTTCTTTTTTTGGGAATGGCCGATTACTTTCTAGTTTATTTCATTTACTTAGTCTCTTTTCTTTTTGGTGTGGAGTTGTAGTGGGTTCTTCTTCCCGTGGGATCTCTTTTGTAACTTCATACTTTTAAATCAACATGTAGGGAGCCAAGTGTAGCTCCTTCCCCAATATATATATATATATATATATATATATATATATATATATATATATATATATATATATATATATATATATTATGAAGAAACTTACTCCCATCTCTTCCTTCATTGCTATGTGACTAGACAAGTGTGGACAGCAATTTTACAGCAACTAAAGCTTTCTCACCATAGACATAATTGGAAATCATTTGAAGCTTGCTTTCTCACCATAGACATAATTGGCAATCATTTGAAGCTTGCTGGGAGGATTGGAAAGAGCAGAATTGGTACTACATTCCGTTAGTAATCAGCTGGTTTATATGGATGGCCAGAATCAGGCCAAATATGAGAATAAACTTTGTCTGAGTAACACTGTTATGGTGAATTGCTGTAGTTTCATCAACAAACATTCTATGCTGCCTAACCCCACTAAAAGAAAAGTTGTTTGCTGAATTGGTCACTGCCTTCCTAGCCATGGATTAAAATCAATATAGATGGCAGCTTTACCTCCTTTTCTGTCGGCATGGAGTGCTCTGTCTGCAGAGATTACCTTGGAAAATTATTGTGGTTTTTCCAAGCCTCCATTATCTCTTCCTCAAGACTGGAATCCGAGCTCCTGGTCGTATATTGGGCTTTAGTAATCGCTAAAGCTTTCCATTTTGATTATGTTTGGATTAAATCGACTCTCAACAAGTGATCAACATTCTACAGGGATTCTCTCCCCCTCCTTGGAACTTTTTTTACTTAGAAACATTCTATCAGTTTCTAGTAGTTTTCAACTCAAATAGTCCAATATATTTAGAGAGGGCAACCAACCTGCTAATTAGTTGGCCAAAGCTGATGCATCAATAGCAATATTGTTTTTTCTGTTAGTCCTTTTGAGCCTCTAAGGCTTTTGCTTTTGGGGGATACTATTAAGCTTCCCTTCATCTGTTTAACTTTTAATTTTGACTGAAATTTTCCCTTTTTTGCTATATATATATATATATATATATATATATATTTGCGAAAAAAGAAAAATATATTAATCAAGAAAATCTAGTACATCTGACATGAGGAAAGGAAAGCAGATCCCCAAGTAATAAAATTCTAAACTCCCTAAAAATAGAAGATTTAAGATCCAAAGAAGAAAAGCATAAAATATCCTTAGAAGAACTGCCTCTAGAAGCAAGCCAATTAGTCGGTTGATTTCCCTCTCTATGGATGTGACTCCAAACTATAGATAGATTAGATACCAACAATGAAATTTTATTGATCCAAATTTGAAGATACCAAGGAGTAGCTGATTTATGTAGAAGAATATTCAGTAAAACTAATGAATCCATCTCCACATGAATTGGGCCTTTATGATTCAGAATAGCTATCTTTAGACTCCAAAAAACAGCTATAGCTTCAGATTCTAATGCATTAATGGCAGAAATTGGAGCAGAGATAAACCATAAGCAAGACCCCTTGTAGTTTTCGCATAAGGCCCCAATACCAAGCATTGGAACTATTAACGACAAGTGGAATGTATATAACTTCCATCAGTATTGATTTTAACCCAAGGGTATTTAGGAGTTCTCCAAAAGATCAATTGGAATTTGATTATCGAAGGCTTATTCATTAAATTCAAAGAAGCTCGTCATCTTAAGAAGAAAATTCAAGCAGTTTTTTATGATAACTTTGGTCGAAAAAACCATATTATTATGCATAATCTCATTTCTAACCATCCAAGTGAACCAAAATATAATTAGGGGGATATAGAATTCAGCTGTCATCTTCCAATCTTGCCGACGAATCAACAAGGTTGGTCCAACAACAATATCTATGAGACAATCCCCTTTGATTAAGAACAGATCTTCCATACCTCCCGTATAGCATTGCAACCGATAAATAAATGAGAAATGGATTCTTCACTAGAGAGACAAAAAGGACACATAGAAGGTACCCGATTACCCTTTAACTTCAGAATATCATCGATTGGCAAAAACTTCCCGAAAAGCTTCCAACGTGAAAAATGACATAGAAGGAGTTATGAATTTATTCCATATTTTCTTGCCCCAATCATTAGCAGATTCAATTATTACTAGAAAGGTAAATGAACTTGGAGAGACTTCGAGTAGATGGATTCTTGGTAATCGATCTGTCCTTAACATTAGATTGTAAAGCTTTAGACTTAATTTTATTCACCAAGTCAATATTAACAAGAGACTTTCAGCTTAACTTCATCCCAATCGGAATTAGACTCGTAAATCGAAACTTTCTGATTAGAAGAAGTAACACCTTGTTTATACAGGTGATCATTAAATAACCAATTATCAAGCCAAAAATCCACTTGACCATCACCAATATCCCAAATAAAGAGTCAGCTCAAGCAAATTCTCTTACTTTTAAAAGTCTTTTCCAGTTTTTGGAATCTCCTAATTTAGCTTGAACTCGAGAGGGATGGGATGTTCTACAATATTTCCCATGAAGAAATAGAGACCAAAGTGAAGACTTTGATCCGAAATGGATCCATTGTTTACAAAAGAATGAGAAACTAAGATGTTTGAAGCTTTTAAATCCAAGACCAGACACGAGCAAATGGTTTACATAATTTATCCCGCTTGTTCAATGCATTTGTTTATGCTCTGGCCTTCCCATAAGAATTTGTCGAAGATAACTGAAAGCAGCTTTTGAGAGCTTCTCTTCATATTAACCATTTGGAGAATATACAAAGGGAAAGAAGTTAATATACTCTTCAAAAGAGTAATTCTTCCACCATTAGAAAGAAAAGAATTAGACCGAGCATTGAATTTTAGAACAAATTTTGGTAATCACATCATCAAAATGAGATAATCTTCTTCTTCCTTTGGACAAAGGAAAGCCCAAATAAACAAGAGGATAAATAGCCTCTTTATAACCAGTATAATCCAATATCCAATTTTTTATATGTGCCTTCATCAAAGAACTAGCTAGAAAAGAACATTTGGCTTTATTAAATTCCATTCCGAAATCGATTCAAAACTCGGAAAGAGTTCTCATAATGCATTTAATAGATTGTTTACTCCCATTGCAAAAGACAATTACATCATCCGCATAAGCCAGGTGACTAACCAAAATGTTAGATCTATGCTGATATTGGACATAAGGATTAGCCAACTGAACTTGATTTAATAATTTAGAGAGGTAGTCAAAAGCCAAGATGAAAATATAAGGAGATAATGGATCTCCTTGTTTAATCCCCACGCCACTTGAAAGAAACCATAAGTACATCCATCGATCGTAACACTATAATAATTGTTCTCCAGACCATCTAGAGATTAAAGAGCAAAAATCGAGTTGAAACCTCTAGCAGCTAGTACATCAGTGATGAAAGACCAATTGATTGAGTCAAAAGCTTTAAAGAGATCTAGCTTAAGAATAATATTGGAACCTCTACATGGCTTATCAATATCAGCAAGCAACTCCTGAGCAAGAAGAATATTATCACTAATACATCTCCCTTTAATGAATGCAGATTGGTTTTCAGAGATTAAATCTAATAGATAAGGTTGCAGCCTGTCCACTAGAACCTTACTAATGATCTTAGAAAAGGTGGAAGTAATACATATGGGCCTAAAATCCTTCCAAACTTGTTTTTAAATGTATCTTTAGGGATAAGGATGATAGTAGAGGAAGCAAAATATTTAGGCAAATCGAACCACGAAAGAAAGCAATGATAGCAGCCATCACCATATGCTTAATAATACTCCAAAACTTTTTATAGAAATCGAAGAATATCCATCGAGCCCTCGTTGTTTTGTTGCTATCCGGAGAATTAATAACGTAAAAACTTCATTTTCCGTAGGAGGATTTGTTAACCGAGCAACGATCTCCTTTAAACATGTTACATTGCAATAACTCGAACGTAAATAGATGAAGAGGTAATCGGGTGAGCGTAAAACGGGTTCAGAAATAGAGAACAAGCATCTTCAAGCAATGACTTGTGAATCATAAATCCATCCTTTAGTAGAAGAATTAATCTTTAAGATAGAATTAATAGATCTTCTATATTTAATTACAAGCATGAAAAAATCTAGAGTTTCTATCTCCATGAAGAAAATGGTTGGTCAAGCTTTTTGTTGGAGAAACAGTTCCTCCCGAAGAATGGCAGTATTTAATTTTCCATTGGCAATGAATAAGTCATGATCGAACAGGAGCCATTTTCAACAGCTTGTTCAGTTTTGGAAACTAATTCTTCAGCAGCTTTTATATTGGAATTAATATTGCCAAAATCACTCCAATTCCATTTAGTTAAAGCCTTAGAAAGCTTTTTCTGAGCCTGCCAAAGCTGAATGAGAGGATTAGCATTTAAGAGATCCATAGGAATATTCCAGTTAGACTCAATAATCTGCTTGCAATTAGGATGAGAAGACCATGCATTCAAATATCTGAAGCAGGTTTTATGAACAATATTTGCAACAGCAAGCTTAATAAGGAGAGGAGAATGATCAGACCCCAGTCTAACAAGGTGTTGAACTTTAGAGATAGGAAATAAATCAAACCATGGCTTATTAACAAGAACTCTATCTAATCTTTCATAAATATTACCCCTCCTCCAAGTAAAAGAAGAACCTTCAAAACCAATGTCAAATGTACTCGACATTTTTAATAGAATCAGAAAAAAATAGCAAGTCATTCAGATTAGGATTTCGCCTCCCTTCTTCTCACTAGGATGAGCAATACAGTTGAAATCACCACCAACCATCCAGCCCTCTTTGATAGTTTGACCAATCATATTCAGATGGGACCAGAGATCCTCTCTATCCACTTTAGTTGAAGCAGCATAGACAAAAGAAGCATAACCTTTAAAAGAGTCAATCTCAAAATGAACATGCGAACCGAGAATGATCTACCGTAATATCAATCTTTAATTCTTTCCTATAAAAAACCCAAATTATATTGGAAGAATTGTAAACAAAGTTGTATCCTGGGAACTTTTTAGTAAATCCGTCATAATTAGACTTAACCATTGGCTCAAGAAGAACCACCATCCAACACTTATTAACCCTGTTTATTCTCAACAATCTATTAAGGGAGCCAAGGTTTGCCACTCCCCTAATATTCCAACAGAGAAAATTAAGCATGATGGGTAGATCTTCCTCCCCTAGTCAATCTAGAGAAGGAAGATGCAGTAGGACTGGAAGGAATAATATTTTCAGCAGAAATATGATCAAAAGATTTTTCTTCTTGCTTCTTTTCACTACCCAATCTTCATTTAGTTCATTATTGAAAATAGCCATATTAGCAGGAATATCAGGAATCTCTTGTGGTTTAATATTAAAAACTGGATATAGCATTGCTGGAGGTATCACTTCTTTAGATAAGTAATTATTTATATCATCTTCAACATAAATTTCATTGGCTAAATTTGATTCCAATCCCTGAGCATCAGTAACCAAATTAATATCAGAATGAGAGGTGGAACCCTTATTTACTAAACCAATATTAGAAATAACATCTCTACCGAAGCCATTGTCGGATCAGCGAGTAAATCGAAGAAATAGCGAAGAGCAACACACAGCAATTGGTAACTCGATTGAACGACGACAGGTAAATCTGATGGATTCTCAGAAATATTGGAATTCATAATAGAACTTTCTATCAATATGGTAGACTCAAAATTCTGAATATTAAAAGGATCTTGAGAACCAACGACAACTTTCATAACAGGTATTGAAGTTTGATAACCGAAACGATGAGCATTAACAGTATCAATAGTCTCGTAACTTATATTACCAGTAGCTTTTGGAATCGAATTCCAAATTGTTAAAGGTCCTTCGAGCAAAGATCCATCCTTAACCAAAGCAGTAGAATTAATATTTTTATTATTAACAGGTTTAAGTTCTGGTTTCAATCTAAAACAGCTTTCTTTAGAATGACCAAACATTCTACAATGGTAGCAATATGTAGGTTTTTGTTCCACAACTATAGGTTGCCAATACCCATTATGAGGAGAGCCAAGCCAAATTTCATCAATATCAGGTAGAGTAATGTCTCTTTCTACAAGAATTCGGCTAAGGAAGGCCTAGAAAGATTAAATGTGGACATATCCAATTTTAATGGTCTCCCTATAGCAGTCCCAATAACATAAATCACTTGATGATCGAAAAAATGAAGTTTTAAATTGGGAAGCCTATACCAAATAGGAATAATAGGGGCTTCTTGATTTGGATCAAAGTTAGGGGACCATTTCAAGATTTTCATATATCTACCTTCCATCATGATAAATTTTCCGGAAAAAAGATTAGCATAATCTTCTTCTTTAGAAAGATGAATCATAATATGCCTACCATCAAATAAACCAACTTTCCAAGCCCGTATCAATTTCAATTCCATCAAAGATCCTTCTAATATTATCCATTTTTGGATGACCATATTGAAACTTACCAATTAGTGTGAATTTATGAACATCCACCAAAGATATCAATTCGGAATCGAGAAAATAAGGGCTGGTTTCCCTCCCTTTTTAACCACTTGTTTGATGAATTGACAATCACCTTTCCTGCAAGCATCGTGTCATGGTAACATCGAGGAAAAGTAAGTTTATCTTGCTGGTCGAAATTCCTTTACCAACGAATTTCAAGAAAAGTAGCCTTGCCATTAATCAATTCAGCCATCAAGAAATCAGGAGACCCTCCAAGAACAAAGACGAGAAAACCAGGAATCAAGAATTCGAAGAACACAGACAAATGATGAATGAAAACCAAAAATCAAATCCAGGATTTGAAAAACAAATGCCCGGGAGAAGAGAACCACAAGAAAACCTTCAAATCAATAGAAACAAGAAGAACAAGTAGAAAGATTTTCAAAACCCGAGAGGATTTGAAAATCGCCTCAAGAATTCTCCTAAAAATCGAGAGCTTCTCTCTCCATCCTATATATATATATATATATATATATATATATATATATATATATATATATATATATGAATTAATACTCTTTTTTAATGATATTATAATGTGGATACTACGCAATTATACATATTATTTAATCAAGTAATATAGGACTTTCTGATTAAGCCCCGATATATCGAACCCACAGGGAAAGTGATAAATAAATGAAAACAAGAAAATTAACTTTTTACTATTGTAAAGAAAGATCTTACTCAAACTAAAGATATTATTTTAGGAAATGAAATTTGATTCTTTTTGTTAATTTTTATAATTTGAAATAAAAGTAAATAACAACTTCAACTAAACTTTTAAAAGATGTAAGTAGACACAAATAAAAAATCTTTTTCCTTTTTATAATTCAGTAGCAAGTTATGAAATTTTATTGTGGAAGTATACTAACTGTGTTGTGCCAAATAGGAGCAATTATATTCTTTACCCTTACTAGAGATGCTATAAAGAACATAGGTTAATCTATTACTTTATAAATTTTGAAGACGGGTTAGGCAGGAAAGATACTAGCTCCCACTCTCGAGTTTCCTCGATTCCCTCCACCTGGAGGCTAACATCTCATATCAAAACATAAAACAAAAATTGAATTGGGGGTTTTAGCCTGTCACTCTAAGGTCCTCTAATCATACACTCATAAAAGTATATCTCCCTTAATTAAAAACCAAATGTGATAACAAAGATAAAGAGTTATCTAATAATCCTCTCCACAACACGCTTGAAGTTCATTTGAAACTTTGCTTTTTCCTTACAAGACTCCTTAGAGGTTTACACCCAAGTCTGAACTCTCAAATTTTCTAAACAACTCTTAATACAAACTAATTTAAGCAAAAGTAGTGAAGTGGAGTAGTAGTTAATGAAAGAACACTCTTACACTGCTTACACACTCAACAACAACCACACTAAAAAAACTCTCTTACTAGACACTCTACTACTTTCTAAGACTCTAACTGGACTCTCCTAAGATCATCAATTCTTCCTTTTTTAATTATTTTTCAAAAGGTGTCTTCGTATCTCTTCAATTTGTGTCCCGATTCAATGTATCTCCCAAATGATGTATCCATTCAAAACTATTTTGAGTGAAATTTGGCTCCAATAGAAAGTTACCCAAGTTCTCACTAAGAGATGCCTCAAAAACCTATTCAACATCGTGCAAAATTTGAAATAACTCCTCTTTTATAACTGATGCGCTTAAGCGTGAGGTCACAGTGCTTAGCCGCGGCCCATCTGGCATGTAAGCTCCAACTGTGGTGCAAAGCCGCGAGGACTTGGCGCGTAAGCACGGGTTCTGACACTTAGCTGCCACATATCACTTCTTCAATTTTCTTCATATTTGCTCCAATTTTGATACTTTTTCATTCCTTCAATCATATTCATCTATTTAATCATACCTGCAGGAAAATACACAAAATACCTTTCATTAAAGAGCAACATCATCAAAAATAGGTATAAAGAATGTGCATAAAAACACAATATTTTAGGTGTATCAAAATTCCCTCAAACTTGAAATGTTACTTGTCCTCAAGTGACACTATAATCTTATAAAAATCATACATTAAAATTTTTTAGATGAGTTTGTTTAGAAGCTTTTAAAATTTTGTTCTAGAAATGTATTAGTCAAAATTTAGAAAAAAATTTAGTAAATGAAACGAATTTAATGTTAAGAATTCACTTAAGTAAAGGTTCATGAAAAATATTAGTTCCTATCTTATTTAGAAATACTTGTAGAATTTTCAAAATATAGGGTTTAGATCTTTTATTTATTTTTACTTAAAAATCTTTACTAAATAATAGTTATACTAACTTTTATTATATTTTTAAGCTTCAAATTTTTCTCAAATCTTAGACTCTAAAAAAAATCAGGTGTGCAACCAATTTTTTATTAGGCCCTTAAATCCTTAAGCTTCTCCTCCCTTATCACATACTATATTTTATTTATTTATATTTTTCGAAGGAGCTACTTATGGCTCCCTACATGTTAAATCAAAAAGTGAAGTTACATGAAAATCCCAAAGGGATCAAACCCAACACAATACAACTCCACACCAAAAGAAAATAAAGAAAGTAAGAGTAACCAAAGACCTATCCCAATGTATACCAAAAAATAAAGCTAAATCAAATGAAAAAGACCAAATAAAGAAGTTAGCAAAAACCGTCCCAAAGAGCTGTAGATCTGATCTGGTGAGAAGCTGGACATGGAGATTCAGTCTTCCATAAATCTAAAATGAGGTGCCTGATACAAGTCTGCTTCCAGGAGAAATTGCAACTGGGGAGGGGGGGGTAGAGGAAACATTCACCTCTTGAGATGAAGTGTCTCTTCTGGCAATCCAATTAGCAGGCTTATTACCTTCCCTGAAAATGAAGACAAACTGTGTAGAGAGATATACAGTAAGTGCCCTGATTTTGTTTATCCAAATAGAATGATGCCAAAGGGGGGGAAGGTCATTCAACAAGTATTTTATTAAAGTAGAGGAGTCCCCCTCCACAATGATGTTAGCCCACTGATTAAGAGTAGCAAGGTAGATATCCCAATAACAGCAACTAGCTCTTCCTCTAGTGGGTCAGCAATAAAAATTGGAGCCTGGAAAAAGAAGATGCATTTCCCCTTGTGATCCCTGAAGATACCATCAATGCCTGCATTATTTTCAGTGAAAGCTCCATCAGTATTTACCTTGATGTAAGGAAGTGTAGGGGCTTTCCAATGGATTTGAATAACTCTAGCATTATTTCGTTTGTTTGGGGGAGGATTTTTAATAATGCTGGGAAACTTTTTTAAAGTTATCAGCTTGGAGATAAATGAGTGGCAGTGTCCCACCACAATTGCAGCCTTGCTGACCTTATTATCATACTTCACCCCATTCCTGTGCATCCAAATGAACCAAGCCACAATGAAAGGGATAACCCCTTCTTTTGCCTGCTTCCAGGACTACCAGCAAACAAATAAATCCTACCAATCTAACAGTAAATGATTAATATTAAGTGATATGATGAGACATGACCAAACTTCCTGGGAGAAAGAGCAGTTGAAAGAGGAGCTGCACAAATTCTGATTGGGAACCACACAAATAGCATTTAGAAGGTCCTCTCAGTCCTTTCAACTTATGTATTTCATCAGTTGGTAGAAATCCATGAAAAATTCTCCAAATTAAGAAGGACATGGAAGGGGTAAGGTAGTTGTTCCAGATTTTCTTTCCCCAGCTAGTAGGTGTGCAAGTATGGATACTGAGATAAATGTGCTTGGTAAGGCTGTGCGTCTTACCATAATGCCAGTTGAGCTTATCAGGCTGGGATCTATCAAAAGGAATTTTGGATACCTGATTGACAGAAGACTCCATGAAAAGTTGTTGTAGTTTTGGGATTGACCAGTTCATATCATCCCAGCAGTTGGCCACTGAGAAGTGTTGTTTTTCAATATTTGGTAAAGGTACAAGATCATCCCCAGCTCCCAATAATATAGAGAGTCAGCAATATCATTATTGAGGATTATGTGCTTCCAGATTCTTGAGATACCAGGTTTGAGTTTTGAGGAGGTAGGATGAATATTTCTGCAATACTTACGTTTCATGAATTGGGCCCAAAGAGATTTTTGTTCCCTGAAGTGAATCCAGAGCTTACAGAAGTTGACTTGTTGTAGGTGATTTAGTCCTTTGAAACCCAGTCCTCCAAATTACTTTGGTTTGGCCAACTTATGCCAGCTAGCCCAATGAGTTTGTTTCCTTTGCCCAGACAAGAGAAATCTGTTAAAGATTCTCTCAATTTGAATTCTCAAACCTTTCTTCATACATGTCAATTGAAGTATATATGAGGGGAAAGTGGTTAACATACTATTAAGAAGGGTGATTCTACCACCAGTGGATAAGAATGAATTGGTCCAACTGGAAAGATGAGCATTAAGCTTCCCAATGATCTCTTCAAAATGAACTTGTTTGGATCTGCCTTTAATTAGAAGCACCCCTAAATATTTCATAGGGAGGCTGGCTTTGGTGTAACCAGTGAAATTAGTTATCCAATGGGAGATATTAGGTGGGATATGGTTGGGGAAGAGTAATTCACATTTGGCTTGATTAAAATGAAGACCAGAAACATCTTGAAATTGGTTGAGGCAACTAAGAACTCTTTTGACAACAGATTTAGAGGCCCTGGAAAATAATATGATATCATTAGCATACATAAGGTGAGAGATAATCAAATTTGATTTGTGGTGATATCTAGCATAGAGGTAAGAGGTGACTTGGGTCTCCAACATCCTGAAAAGACAATCCATTACAATAATGAAAATGGTAGGAGAAAGTGGATCCCCTTGTTTGAGTCCTCTGGTGGCTTGGAAATCTCCCCAGCATTGCCCATTGATGAGAATAGAATGGTTATTATTTTTCAGCCATCTCTTAATTAGATAACAGAAGGAAATGCTGAAGCCTCTAGCTTGTAGGACCTGAAAAATGAAGTTCCTATCAATTGTGTCATAAGCTTTTTGAATGTCAAGTTTAAAGATGAGGTTACCTCCCCTACAAGATCTATCCAAGTCAAGCAATAGTTCTTGAGCAAGGAGGGCATTATCAGCTATGGATCTACCTTTTACAAATACTAATTGATTGGGGCTGATGAGTTTATCAAGATGAGGTCGTAACCTTCCCACAATGATTTTACTAATAGTTTTACTGATTACAGTGGTAAGGCTGATTTGTCTATAGTGATTTCAACCCTTGGGAGCATTATTTTTGTAGATAAGCACAATAGTTGAAGCATGAAAGTATTGGGGGTTGTCATTGCCTTGGAAGAAACTTTGGATAGCAGTAGTTACTTCAGTCTTGCTAGTAACCCAAACCTTTTTATAAAAATCAGCACTGATACCATCAGGCCCAGCAGTCTTGGAGCTATCAATAGAGTTAAGTACCACCCAAATTTCCTCTTGAGAAAGTGTATCCGTTAAAACAAGAGAGTTGGTGTAGTGGTATTCCTTTCTAAAAAGGCTACCATCAATAAGGGGTGTGCAGCAAGGTTTGTAAGTGAGAAGCTTATGGAAGTAAGTGACAGCATCAGTGGCAATAACTGAACCATTTCTGAGCAAAACCCCCTAGTCATTCATAATGGAGTGGATTGCATTACATTTCCTCCTATATTTGATCCAAGCATGGAAGAATTTAGTATTCCTATCCCCTTCCTTGAATTTGGTGATAGCTATTTTTTGTCTCGAAGTTGGTCTTGCCAATCAATGAGGTTATATATATATATATATATATATATATATATATATATATATATATATATATATATATATATATATATATATATATATTCTTTTTTTCTTTTTTCACTTTTTCTTTTCATTTTCTTTTTTTTTTAATAAGGCAAGAATTACTGTATCTGGATAGGCCTTTAATGATTTTAAATTCCATCATTCCTTTCCTTAAGCATAAGGTAGATATATATCCTTAACTTAGAAATATAATAAAAGTTTTAAAAATTATTTTCATTAAAAGAAACTTATGTATTTAAAACATAAGTCTGTTCCTTCTATATTTCTTACCAAAGATAGTTACTAAATATTCATCATTTCTTCACTAAGAAATTTTTAACTTCAAATTTTTCATCATTACTATAGATTTTAACTAAATTTTCTTACTCGTTCCTATATTCAAACTTTTACTTCTCTAATATAACTTCATTCACATAATTATTTTTCAATCAAAATTCAAATTTTATTTATAGCTCATTTGAGAACAAATTAAATTTTAAGTTTTTTTTTTTGAAAATTAGTTTTTCATTCTCCCTTTCCCCCCAAACTTTAAAATTTTATTATGATAAAATAGTTAAGCATAGTAAAAAGATACATGGGTAGGAATTGAAAACTATAAAAATCATGCTAGCAGTAATTTTCATATCTTTTTTATGCAAGTATAAAAATTTAAAATTAGAATGAAATTACTACATCAAAGTTTTAACTTCTCATTTTAATAGAAATTCAAAAGACTTCTAAAGCAAAGGAGGAAATAAAAGCAAAGTCACACACTTAAACAGAAATTCACAATAAGGCCGATTGGTCTATAGTGATTCTAACTCTTAGGAGCATTATTTTTGGGGATAAGCACAATAGTTGAAGCAAGAAAGTATTGGGGGATGTCATTTCCTTGGAAGAAACTTTGGATAGCAGTAGTTACTTCAAACTTGCAAGTAGCCCAGGCCTTTTTATAAAAATTAGCACTGAAACCATCAGGCCCAGAAGTCTTGGAGTTGTCAATAGAGTTAAGTGCCACCCAAATTTCCTCTTAAGAAGGTGTATCAGTTAATACAAGAGTGTTGGTGTAGTGGTATTCCTTTCTAAAAAGGCTACCATCAATAGGGATTCTGCAGTAAGGTTTGTAAGTGAGAAGATTATGGAAGTAAGTGACAGCATCAGTGGCAATAACTGAACCATTTCTGAGCGAAACAGTTGTAGTTACAACTTCTACCAAAGTGCGTTATAACCTTCTAGCAAGTTAAACTAACACAAGATTAAAGTTATAATAAAGTTTAGTTGTAAGAAAGAATCTTCCTCCTCTCCAATTATAATATGATGATCTTTGTGACATAGATTAGTGATGCAAATGTATTGTGCCAAATAAGAGCATTCTTATTCTTTACCCTTTTCCAAGGGCATAAAGAACATTGGCTAATCCTATGTTTAGTCCCTAAATCTGTGGTTAGGGTGAGAGGATACTGACTCTCACTCCAGAACTCCCATCCCCCTTCATCTGAAGGCTAACTCTCACTTTGGTTTCCAAACCTTAGGACCAAATTGAGGATTTTTGCCTGTCACTCTGAAATCTCCAATTCTACGCCCATCAAAGTATATTTCCCTTTTTATTTACACTCAACCCTCATGAACTACGTCACTCATTCATGGACATTGAATGTGACCTTCACTTTTGTTGTGGAACTCATAATCCTTTCGGAACATATGTTTCCCAACAAGTTTTAACAACTTAATTGGCCAGATCATTCGTAGTTAGACTGGAAGGATACTGAATCTCAATCTAGAGCTCCCACTTCCCTTCGCCTGAAGGCTAACTCTCACTTTGGTTTCCAAACCCTAGGACCAAATTGAGGATTTCAACCTATCACTCTGAAATCTTCAATTCTACGCCATCAAAGTATATTTTCCTCTTTATTTGCACTCAACCCTCATGAACTACGTCACTCATTCATGGACATTGAATGTGACCTTCACTTTTATTGTGGAACTCATAATCCTTTTGGAACATATGTTTCCTAACAAGTTTTAACAATTTAATTGGCCAGATTAAAATTTAAATGAAGTTCAAAGTGAAAAGGTCATCACAAATTCTCCATAATAAATCTGCGAATCATTTCCATATCACAACATCAACACATCACATGAAAAGGAGGAAGACAAAGAAATCTACTCAAGAATCATGAGGAAAAGATGACAAAACATGAATTTTATATAAAAAAGCAACGTCATATAAAAAGAGTAAAATAAAGACAACTCTTCCCCAAGAGAATCTCAAGGAATTCCTTTGACTCCTTTTCTTTCTTCACAACAACACACAATTCTCTCTTTAGATGAGTAAGGAACAAGAAATCTCTCACTTTCCCTCTTCTCTTACACTCGTTATAAGAGAAAACATAAAACCTAGAAAATTAACTAAAAATGAAAAGACACTCTCTATCTATCTATTGTATCTGGATAGCCTTTAAATTCAAAGCTATTAAAGGTTTGTCAAATTTAGGTTAAAGTGTAGCTTTGAATTGATCCGGTCATGAAGTTGCTTCCAATTCAAATGCTAGTGAGACCTTGGTGCGAAAATCGGTCATGGCTAGAGACAGAAGATGATGGTTTGGGAAAAAATGGAGGGTCCCAGAGTTAAATCATGAAAATATGGAGTTTAGGGCCTTTTTTAGTCTAGCGCTGTTTGGCGCTAGTGACAGCGCTGTTTGGCGCTAGTGACAGCGCTGTTTGGTGCTATTTTCTGCTCTAAAGGTGAAACTCTTCTTCTTTTGGCACGGTCCGGTGCTGGTGATGTCATTGTTCGGTGTCGCTCAAAACCTAGGCTTCCGACTTTCTTTTATAATTTCGATCATTTTAAGCCTGCTCTGACGTCAAATTAGTCTAATTAAGCATTAAATAACATACTAAACCCATGGCAAATGATTTTTCTAAACATAAACAACACAGAACATCATTTTCATATATAAAATCCAAGTTACAAACACATACAAATAACACTAAACACTACACATCATTAAGTCATGAAATTCTAAAATTCAGCGTCGCTCACAACCACAAAACAATAACGCTGAAAACTAAACAAGAAAGCAAGTACAAATATAACATCCAAGAAAAGCAATCAATTCAAATACACAAACACAGAAATATAATAATCAAGTCTTCATTTTTCCTCAGAACTATCATCAACTTTTATATCTTCAATTGATTGAGCGTGAACGAACAAATTATAGAATGGACAAAACGAGAATTCTTCAGTAGAATCCTTCTCAATCCAACCTTTCCTTTTCATCAACCGTGTCAAACTTCCTTCGAGATACCTAGAATGATCAAAGTGCTCCTTCATTCTCCAATCCAGATGATCAAAGAAGTCAGATAAATTGTTGATTGCATTCATCAGGTGTTGTACTTCCTTCTCAAATTTCATAACTTTTCTTCAAGATGATCTATGAACTTTCAGGAAGGTAAGGAGGAATAGGCGTTGACCTCTGAGATGGTTGATCTTCAATGATGCTCATGTCATTCATATCACCAACTGCCAGGTTACTATGTTCATCTGCCGGGTCTATAAACTTCCAAGGTAGAAGTACTCTTTCCTAGTTCTCATATGGCACTTGTGATTGATTGCAGAGGAGAAATATGGTGGAAGGAGGTCCATGCCCATAGTTTGATCCATGAACAAGAAATTCCAAAACAGACTTAACAATTATCGAACCAACGTCAATAGGCATTCCCATTTGAAAACAATAATTCAGGATAACATAATCCTTAGTTACTTTACTTATTTCCATTGTTGGGAGCAATTTTGCACACATGAAATAATGTAAGTGCTTTGACATAGGATTTAACAGTGTGGTCAAAAAACACAGATACCTGTTATCTCTTATCTCCCAATCATCACTTTCATCTGTCAGATATCTTTATATATCATACATGTTGTCCTTCCTTGGGGCAAAGCTTGAATAGTGCCAGATTAACACATTCTCAATCATGTATAAATCGTTAATCTTTGCAGGAGTAAATGTGACAAATCTACCTCGCACATAGACTGATCCTTGGTTGATTCCATGACGATTTGCATAAAACTCCTTCACAACCGGGACAAATACGGTGGTAGTAGTATAACATAGCACTACCCAATGTCTCTAAATAAAGATTTCATCAATTCTAGTAGTAGGAGAACTCGTACCTTGATTCACAAAGCCTCGTTCTTTAATCAACCTAATCTTTGAGATATTTTTGTTGAATAGACGTTGCACTTCAAAATTGATAAACTTTCTACATCTGAAAACTTGAAATCTTGAAGTTTCTATTTAGACGGAATCCATTTGGGCAAGATTTGAGATCTTCCTTTTCGTTCCTCTGGTAGTTCCTGCTTCTAGGGGCGGTTTTTGGGAATTCAAGTGGAAGAATTGCCGCCTAGAACCGCCAAAACTTGAATTTAAAAACGAGAAACTTTTTTCTAAACAGCGGTGCGGTCCGACACTAGTTCAAATTTTGCAAAACTTTGTTTTGTCCAAATTCTTTCCAAACTTTGATTTGATTCATTTCTTTAATGTTGTTAATGATATTTAAGAAAGTTTAGGACTTAATTAAGTAACAAATAATCACAAATAACTCATCAAACAAAGTAAACACTCAATAACTGTGGGTTGCCTCCTGCAAAGAGCTTAGTTTAACGTCGTCCGCCCGACATAACTTCAAGTTATTCTTATTGATCCAGCATTAAAACCTCTTTAAAATTATGTCTATTGCCTTAAAAATATGGTTTTAATCTTTGTCCATTAACTCTGAATATTCTTCCAGATTTAGGGTCTTCTATAATCATAGCTCAAAGTTGATAGAATTTAACGACAATGAAAGGTCCCGTCCATCTAGATTTCAGTTTCCCAGGAAATAATTTCAATCTTGTATTGTATAGTAAAACCTTTTGTCCTAGTTCAAATTCCTTTTTAACAATCTTCCGATCATGCCATATTTTCCTCTCTCTTTATATATTTTATCATCATCATATGATTCATTTCTGATTTCTTTCAATTCATTTAATTGCAACAGTCTTTTCTCACCAGCATCTTTCAAATTAAAATTCAATTTCTTTATCACCCAATATGCTTTATATTCTAATTCAACTGGTAAGTGACAAGTCTTTCCAAAGATTAATCTGTAAGTGGAAATTCCTATAGGAGTTTTATAAGCAGTCTGTATGCCCATAAAGCAGTGTCTAATCTAGCAGACCAATCTAATTTCTCAGGATTAATGATTTTCTCCAAAATTCATTTAATTCATGATTAGATACCTCTGTTAAGCCATTAGTTTACAGATGATAAGTTATGGAGATTATATGCATAATATTATATTTTTATGCCAATCTCTGAATCAGATTATTCTTAAAGTGGGATCCTCCATCAGCGATAATTACTCTAGGCATTCTATATCTTGTGAATATATTTTTCATTAAAAACCTTGAAAAAATTCTAGTATCAAACCTAGGTAAATCTATTGCCTCAATCCATTTTGATACATAATCAACAATAATCAGTATTTATATATTTCCAAATGAAGGTATAAATGGTCCCATAAAATTTAATCCCCAAGCATCAAATTTTTCAACTTCTGAAGTAAAATTAAGAGGCATTTCATTTCTTCTAGATATATTGCCTATTCTATGAAATCAATCACAAGTTTTGATAAATTTATAGACATCTCTGAAAATTATAGGCCAATAAAATCCAGATTACAAAATCTTATGCACAGTTCTATCATATCCAAAATGTCCTCCAAATTCAGAATCACAACACTTTCAAATAATTATTTTAGTTTCTTTATAAGGCACACATCTCCTAATAATAAGGTCTTTACATTGCTTGTACAGATAAGGATCGTCCAAAAAATAAATATTATCATCATGCTTAAATTTTTTCTGCTATTTCATTGTTAAGTCAGGTGGTAAAATATTACTAACAATGTAGTTTACATTATCAGCATACCACGGTAAATTTCCTTCAATAATATTACATAATTACTCATCAAGAAAAGTTTCGGTGATTTCCCTTTCAAAGTCATCCAAATTAGGTTTTCAAGTTTCGATAAATGATCAGGTATTTGATTATTAAATCATTTTCTATTAATGATTTCAATATCAAATTCTTACATTAAAAGTATCCATCGAATCAGTCTTGGTTTAGCATCCTTTTTTTGCATTAAATATTTAATAGTAGAATGATCAGTATGCACTATACATTTAGCTTTAATTAAGTAAGATCTAAATTTTTCAAAAGCATAAACAATAGCTAATAACTCTCCTTCTAAAGTGGTGTGATTAATTTGAGTATCAGTAAGAGTCTTACTAGCGTAGTATATAACTTTAAACATTTTGTCGTGCCTTTGCCCAAAAACAACTCCAATAGCATAATCGCTAGCATCGCACATTAATTCAAATGGTTTCTCTCAGTCAGGTGAAACTATTATAGGGGCAACGATTGATTTTTTCTTTATTAGATTAAATGCTTTTAAGCAATCATCATTAAAATCAAACTTCCTATCTTTTTCCAAAAGTTGGCATAAAGGCTTGGTGATTTATGAAAAGTCTTTAATATAACGCCTGTAGAATCCTACATGTCCCAAAAAACTTCTTACCTCTCTCACAGTTGTTGGAGGTGGTAATTTTTCTATAATTTGATTCTTTACAGGATCTACTTTCATGCCATATTCAGATATTTTATGCCCAAGCACAATTCCTATTGCAACCATAAATTGACACTTTCCCAGTTTAGGACTAAATTTGTTCTTTCACATAGCTCTAAAACTTTTTCTAAGTTGCATAAGAATGCATCAAATGAATCTCCAAATACTTAGAAATCATCCATAAACACTTATATTCCATCATATATTAATTTGCTAAATATGGACGTCATACATCTTTGAAATGTTACAGGCCTCATGGATATAATATTTGCTAAATGAAAAGTAAGAATCGTTGAAGTATACATGGATGATGTATTAATCAAAAGTAATAACTCGAATAACATATAAAAGACATAGAAGTAACTTTAAAAACTCTAAAAAAATATAACATGAAACTCAAACAACTCAATGCACGTTCATCACAAAGATGTGAAAATTAGTGCAGGATCTTTTAATGCTTAAAAGAATAAAAACTAATTTTGAGAAGGATCAAGCCCTCGTTGAAATGTAATCCCCTTATAACTTAAGAAATTAAAAGGTTCGATTAGCTGGATTGTTGAGCTAAGTTGATTAAAATCAAAATTGAGCGATATGTGTGTCAGCATCTTCAAGACCCTATGGCTGGCAAAATGCTTCATATGATCAGAAAAATTCGTGTTAGCTTTCCAACCGTTAAAGGACTCTCTATCCTCTACACCCCTGCTCTGGAGTTTGAAGCCAAATGAAGAATCTCACTATATCAAGGAGTTAAACTTGAAGTGATAAGCCATGTCTTAATCTAAGAAGAATAAAGAATATAATTTCTGGTTTTCTATGTTAGTCGGGTCCTCAAAAAAGTAGAACATGTTTATCCCATCATGAAAATGCTAGCATTTGCTTTACTATTTTTGCAAGCAGGCTTCACCTGCATTCCAAACAAACCCAATTAGGATACTCATCGACCACCTCCTCTGAGATGATTATTACATAAGCTCAAACATTCCAGCCAACTCTTGAAATGGGTTGTGGAGCTCCGTGAATTTAACCTATCCTACAAAACAAGAATGGCTAAAACCATGGCCGACTTCACCGAACCAAACAACCCTATAAACAATTTTTATTTGTTGTTATTGATGAGTACAACTGGTCATTATCCTCCAGCTCTCTTATGATTTTAACTTTAGTTCTTTAATCTCTCACCTTTATACTTTATTTCTTCATGTTTAGAATGAGAATTTATTTATAATTCTTTACAAGAGCTTTTATAAATTTAGTAAAATTCTCAGTACACTATCATAGAAAATTTATGTAGAATCTTTTATTATAGGTTACTTTCTTAAGTAATTAAGTTTCTTAATAATCTTATAATTTAGTAATCATATGCTCATCAGAATCCTATCGTTCAGATGCTCAATTTGACTATAAATATGTCATATTTAGATATTGTTTGAACTTTTAATTAATGCTTTTAACATTTTGATTATCTTTTAGTGCTTGATTTGGGCTTGTTTAAACTTGCATTAAACCACTTATGATGTTATCAGGCTTTTATTATTGAGTTGATCAACTTGATTATAAATTGCTATAATTATATCACTTTTTTTTTGGTTGAAAGAGCAACTAATGACTCCTTACGCATTTCATCAAATAAAAAGAATTACAAAAAATAGGAACAAGGTCCTATCTAACACCACACACAACATCACACACAAAAAATAAAAAAAACCTAAAGGTCCTCTTTCCAAACAAAAGGAAAATACAACTCACACCACAAAAGAACAACAAAACTTGTATATATATATATATATATATATATATATATATATATATATATATATGTATGTATATATATATATGTATGTATGTATATATATATGTATGTATGTATATATATATGTATGTATGTATGTATGTATGTATATAAAACAACGCTCACACAAAACACAACAAAACAAAAACATTAAAAAGAATCAGCAAAAGCAGTCCAAAATAGTTCCATAGGAAGATAATTAGAAATCCAAACACTTCCAGTCTTCAAGCCCTTCTTGGCCACCCAATGAGCAACTTTATTACCATTTCATCAAATAAAAAGAATTACAAAAAAATAGGAACAAGGTCCTATCTAACACCACACACAACATCTCACACAAAAAATAAAAAAACCTAAAGGTCCTCTTTCCAAACAAAAGAAAAAATACAACTCACACCACAAAAGAACAACAAAACTTGTTTATATATATATATATATATATATATATATATATATATATATATATATATATATATATGTGTGTGTGTGTGTGTGTGTGTGTGTGTGTGTGTGTGTGTGTATGTATGTATATAAAACAACGCTCACACAAAACACAACAAAACAAAAACATTAAAAAGAATCAGCAAAAGCAGTTCAAAATAATTCCATAGGAAGATAATTAGAAATCCAAACACTTCCAGTATTCAAGCCCTTCTTGGCCACCCAATGAGCAACTTTATTACCATTTCTCTAAGTATGAGACCACTTAATGACAAAGCTTTGAGATAAATCCAAAATCTTCTTCATTTGTAGAATAATACTCCAATGAGGTTCCATCTGTAAACAGCAGCAGTTTTACAAAATCAAAGAATCAATTTCAATTTCAATAAAATTCCAACCAACTTTTATAGCTACCTGCAAGCTTTCATATCATCAGTCTCAGCAACTAGGGGAGAAACAGGAATAGAACAAGCCGCAAACTAATATAAAATAGAACCCATAAAAACTCAACACATACCACCCACACTAGCAGAATTAGGCTTCCAACATCCATCAATATTAATTTTAACATAAGCAACAAGCGGTTTAAGCCATTTAACAGAAGGAGTATAATCAAAATTAACATGAGTATCAAGTCCCAGAATCTGAAGGGCCATATTCAAATTTTTATTATACTTTTTATTATTCCTAATAAGGAATGTTAAGCTTTTAAACAGATAACTAAAGATCATACGCAAAGTAGCAGTCACATTAGGAGCCTTGTAATTGAATCAACTATCATTGCGAGTAATCAAATAAACCAAGTAATAACATCAGGAATAGAAATAAAAAAATCATGCTCCAGTTTCCTCCAATCATTGAATAAATCAACCAAAGTAACATGGTTAATAAGAGTATATCTAAGTCCCAAGATATCAATACTCTTATGACAAATTTCAATAGTAAATGGGCAAGTCAAAAGAATATGACATAAGGTTTCATCATATGCATTACATAAACTGCAGCAAGAAGGTAAACACAAACCTTCCATCTTCAAAATGTCATCCGTATGCAATATATTATGAAGAATCCTCCAAATAAAGAAAGAAATAGAAGGCTTTAACCAAGGCTTCCAAATCTAATTAAGACGCATACCATTCGAGTAAGTAAAAGTGTTAGTAAATCTTATAGCATAAGAATCACCCATTCAACCTTTAATCGTTGGCGTATCAATCACATTTAGCTAAAAAAGAATAGAAGCATTAAAATTAGCATCAGTAGGATGAACCAACTGATGAAGCTTCCTTAAATATCAACGATTATCATACCAAAGATCACTAACCTTGATATTAATATCAGTAGGACCCACATAAAAATTAGCAAGTGCACTCTTACCTAACCAGTCATCATACCAGAAGGAACAGTTCCCTCTCTCATTATCCCAGATCAATAAATCTTCAGTGTTTCTAGCAGCTTTCAACATCTCACGCCAAATAGAAGAATCAGCTTTTTTTATAAGTAATAGACAAAGGATGAGCATTGCCACAGTATTTAGAATGCATAAAAAAGCCCATAAGGAATTTGAGCACTTATGTTTTTTCATTTAATCATGAAAGAAATCTCATAAAATATGTATCGAGATTAGTGCTTAATTATATAGGTTTTAATGATATATTAGTTACCCCATATTTTTTGACATCAAACTATAAATTTTCAAGAAAGAACTCAGAGATATATTCTAAGAAATATTATAATGTGCAACCACTCCTTGGACGTCAACGTGGACTCCAAATTGGAATCTTGACCTAAGGAATGTTTACTCAATCATAACTTTCATTAATATTAATGAAAACATGATGATCAAAGCCAAAATGATTGAAATATTTAAATTCTTTGAATTTCTTAAAATTGAGTATAAATACTTCAATCAAATGTTAGAATAGACCTGTATAAGCTTCAAGATAGTTTGGGCAATCACTATTGTAACCAACGACATACGCACATGGACACAAGTGCATAAGGACATGCTTACACATGTGTAGAGAGGTGTTTGCAGTTATTTACACATCGGCGCATGTAACTATGTGTGCATAGATACTTGTTATGCATGTAGATGTGCACAATCTCTAATAAGCAAAAATTAATGTACATGATCAGGTCTGCATATAGGGTGAGGCAACTAGATGCACCATGTCATGCGGATAGGTGTCGTTTGAGGAAGTGCATGCACACTCAATCTATTAGAGTGCATAGCTATGCACACACACACACACACACATTTAACGATGTGTGAGTGACCATTACACTATTCAAGCCTTAATTTAAATTATAATTACCCACTTGATGTGGCAAAAAATTTTACACTTCCCTTCTAATTTCAAGCTTGAGTTTTTCTTTTAACAAGGGCTCTTTATTATATTGTATAATTGAAACATAATTTTTTTCTTTGTAAACGCTAGTTTTTTCTATCGGTAATATGAATACTATCATGGATAAGCGATATATATCATCCTTTCACATTTTAAAACTCTCTCAAAAAGACAAGAAATTATCTTGTACTGACAAAATTGAGAATACATTTAAAATTATCCATATGTGAACATTCTCTATCTAATATTTTAATGTTCACAACATCGATCAGTTCTAATAAAATTAGAATTCTCAAATTTTATAAAGCATTGACAGCTATTGATGTGAAGTCAATAGTAACTAGCGATGCTTCTCAATCCCCTCTTATAAGTCATAACTTTTTCCCTTAATAGAGATTAAACAATATTCTGCTAAGGTAGAATATAATTCTCACTTGTAGGGTACAATGAATTTTTACTCTGCATATGGTTATCCTTCATAGATAAATTTGAGAAAAAAATTATTCTGCAAATTTTATTGATGTCAGATGGTCAGTTGTGGTAGAGTGATTATTTATTATCTTAGTGTTTCATGCAAAACAAATTCAAAGTCAGGTAATTAAATAAAAACAAGTAGGAGGAGACACCTCATTTTTTACTTAAAAATCCTATAAAGGAAAAATATCACGAGGCCTAGCCCAGTTGAAATAATTCATTATGAATGGTGAGTGATCCATGAAAAAAAGTACCTATTTTTAGTGTTCATTTCATGCCTACTTTGTTTATATTTTTAATGCTATTACACTATAAAGGAAGGTATTTTGCATAATTTTGCATATTCTTGTCTTCAAGTATAAAAATATGATTTTATAGAAAATGAAGCAAAAATTATGCAATTTTGAGCCAAAATTAGCAAGAAAAACAAACTCTAACTTAGCACATATTGATAAGTCTTTCTATGCTTAATATCTTTTAAATTTCTCACATATTTTTGAATAAAATTATACTTTTGAGAAAGGTTGTTTTTATGTATATCTTGTAGGTGAAGATGTTAGGAACGCAACGCAACTGAAATGGGGCGAAACGGAGTTGAAACGGAGCCAAACGGAGCAAAACAGTGGAGCTGCGCACAGGGTGGCGCCTAGGCACCAGAATCATCCAGAAACGGTTATTGGACTGATTTTTGACGACTTTGGGAGTTATTTTGACAGTGTTAAGTAGTTTCTAGACCTTATAGAAGCGTGGAAGTTATTCCTAATATATATGACATTTGATACAATGTATCTGGACACTTTGGAACGGTTTTAATCACGAAGAGGTGAGACCCAAAGTGATGGGGTGTGAAGACTTGGTCACAGGAGTCTGGCGCCTAGGTTCCATAGTCGGTTTCTAGAAGATTCAATGAATTTGGACTAATTTTGAAGAGGTGCCTTAAGCAACCCTTGGCCATTTTCAGAACTCTATAAATAGGAGATATTTCTACAGGAAAGAGCGCCTCTCTTGCCTCTCTCTCTCTCTCGTGTCTCTTCTCTCTCTCTCTCTCTCTCTCTCTCTCTCTCTCTCTCTCTCTCTTTCCCCTTAGTCATTTAGAGTCATGAAGATGTAGATTTCTACATCTTATGGAGAGGTTGGTGAGGGATTTTGAGATATTTATGTTTGGGATATACGAGCGACGCATGGATCGGTGGGAGACTTTGGTGGAAAGATCTTCTTCTTTCCTTCAGAGGGAAAAAGCTAAGTATCGTGTTCTTCATTCTCTTCTAATTATTGTAAACACTTTCTAGTATATTTTATTTATTTTAAACCGAGTTTTCTGTCCTAATTTATCCATGCTTCGTAAGTGATTTTCTTTGCTCTTTCTTTTAAATGAAGTAGTGTCATGTGTAGGAAAATCATTTTTATGATAGAATTAACTATTAAATGCTTCTAGGTGACAAATAGTTGCATAAATATAATAGAATACTAATGAACTAAGTTCCTTGTTGGCACTTAATTTATTACATAATTCTATCAATGCTTTTTCTTCTTATGCCATTAATTTCATTTACTTTTGTTTTATAATAATATAAATGCATGTTTAGGAATTAAGATTTACTTAGATATTCTCTTATTAAATTATGGTGATGATATTCATACCAGATCTTCATTTACTTTACAAATTGATCACTTGTATTGTTAAAACTTGTTGAAGAACTCTGAGACCTATCCGGAGATGAGTTCTTAACTAGTAGATATCATATGAATCCTTGGGTAGTCGAAGGCCTTGTGCGGGTTATTCAAGGTGAAGTGAAAATAAATAGGGAGATATTGTTTATTGGGCGTAGAATTAATTAGTTTTTAGAGTGACAGACTAAATTCTAATAAGTTAGTTTATAGAAAGGGAACGGGTCACTGGTAGGGCCGACCATAGCCACCCTTAGACCTCTAGAAGTGTGAGCCTAGATTAAGCCATTCTACTAATAAAACATCCTGAACCGATCTATAGATTAGCCAATGTTCTTTATGCCTGGACCAAAGGGTAAGGATAGGATTGCTTCTATTTGGCACTACTACATAAAATTCTAAGCATCTCTTACCTACACATTATCTATGTAATTGCAAGAGAAAGGTAATTTTTAATATCTCAAAATTCTCCAAACCAATTTATCCATAAGATATCTTTTTATTTAAGAACTTTATTTAGGATTAGTTATTAGAAAACCCATTTTAATCAACATTCCAAATTTAGGCCTTATAGAAATATAGTGGAATTAGCCTAAAGGATTGCTTACCTCGCTTCTCTGTGGGATCGATACTGGGGTTATAAAAGAAAACCCTATATTACTTGAAACGATACGTATACTTGCGTAGTACCCCTAGTGTGTAAAATATTTTCTAAAGTTTTACAACATTTTAATTTTATACACTAGCCGCTATTTATAAATTGGGTCAAGTTTTTTGGCCATCTTTTGGATACATAAATTACTTTAATATTTGCGGTCGGGTCAAGTTTTTGGCGTCGTTGCCAGGGAAACTTCGGTAAGAACTTTAGGAGAATTTTAGTTGAAATAATTAGGTTTAGACTTGAAAAATAGTAGTGTCGTAAAAACTATTTTCTTTTGTGAAAAGTGTTTTGTTTTATGAAAAAGTGTTATTAAAAAAAATTTGTTTGTGTGAAAAATTAGGTGTTCGTGAAAATGTTTTATTGTCTTGAAAATATTTCATCTATTATTTGTTTAATTGTTAATGTATTATTTGTTGTGCTATGTATGCGAAACAAAGGATCTGCAAGACTTTTGCCTTATGATCCCGAGTTTTAAAAAAATTAAAAAGTAAAAATACAAAAAGGACTCGAAAAACTAGAAATAGAAATGGAAAACTTTCAAGATAATAACTGGGAAAATTATCATACTTTATTGAGGGATTAAGTAAATCCTACGACATATGAAATTCACTCAAGTATACAAAACCCTATCATAGAAGCTAACTCGTTTGAAATAAATCCTGAGATTATCCAACTGGTGCAAAACAATCAGTTTGGGGGAACTCCTTTGGAGGATCCCTATTTACACTTATCTAGTCTTTTAGAACTTTGTGCTACATTTCGTTATAACGGTATGTCAGACGATGCCGTTAGGCTAAGGCTTTTTCCTTTCTCACTAAGGGATAAGGCTAAAATATGGTTATACTCATTAGCCCCTGGCTCTATTAAAAATTGGGAGGAGTAAACTAAGAAATTCCTTGCTACGTTTTTTCCACCTTCAAGGACTACTAAACTTAGAAACGATATTATCTCATTTTGTCAATATGAAGGAGATCAATGTACGAAGCCTGGGAAAGATTTAAGGAACTCATAAGAAAGTGTCTACATCATGCTCTGCCTGATTGGTTAATCATTCAAACTTTTTATAATGGGTTAGTAGAATCCTTTAAGTCTATAATTGATGATACTACTGGTGGTTCATTAATGTCAAAATCATTTAATGAAGCATATGCATTAATTGAAAAAATGGCTTTAAATGAATTTCAATGGCCCTCTGCAAGGGTAAATCATAAAAATGTAGCTAGTGTTCATGATACATATGTGATTACAATTCTTGCATCTCAGGTTGCTGCAATATCAATGAAGTTGGACCAATTTGGAATGAACAAGTCTCAATTTACTTCTGTAAGTGAGGAAAGTTCATTAGGGCGTATAATTGATTCTAACTTATCATATGATGCTTTAAATACCATAAACAACTCATATTCAAACATTTATAACTCGTGTTAGGAGAACCATCCTAAATTTAACTGGATTCATACTACTGATGGTGGAAACCAAAAATGGGAAAATAATCATGTGAATCCTAATGGAAGTTGGAATAATCAGAGGAACACAAACTATATACCTTCATATCCACCAGACTCTAAAAATGATCAACAATTTGAGGATAAGAAGATGTATATGGAAGAAGTGGTATTGAAAATGGGAAACCAGTTGAAAATTCAAAATTCTGCGATTAAAAATATAGAGAATAAATTGGGGCAAATTGCTAATTTACTTAGCAATAGAACCCAAGGAACACTTCTTAGCAACATTGAGATTAACCTTAAAGAGAACACTAATGAACAAGTAGAAGCTGTCTAATTAAAAAGTGGAAGAGAGATAGAGGATGTGGTTAGAAAAGAGAAAGAAGTTGTGAGAGAAACAAAGGAAACTAAAAGACCTGAAAAACATGTTTCTAAGGATTTGGAAAAATTAATTTCTCTAACTAAAATCAGTTTGGAAAGACCACCACCTCCATTTCCTCAAAGACTTAGACAGCATGAGTTGGATAAGAAATTTTCAAAGTTCATGAAAGTACTTAAGAAGTTAACGATAAATATTCCTTTCACTGAAGCTTTGGAACAGATGCCAAGTTATGCAAAGTTTATGAAGGAGATATTAAATAAGAAAAGGAAATTTGAGAATTACAAGACAGTTGCACTAAGTGAGGAGTGCAGTGCTATACTTCAGAAAAGTTTTCCTCAGAAATTTAAATATCCTTGTAGCTTTACAATTCCTTGTGCAATCGAAAAAAGATTATGTGGAAAAGCTTTATGTGATTTAGGAGTAAGCATTAATGTGATACCTCTATCTATATTTAGAAGCTTTGGTTTAGTCGATATTTCTCCCACTACTATAACCCTTATGTTAGCTGATCGATCTATCATTTATCCAAAACGAGTTATAGAAGACGTGCTTGTTAAAGTGGATAAATTTTTCTTTCCTTTGGACTTTATTGTATTAGATATGGAGGAAGATAAAGAAATTCCAATTATTTTAGGGAGACCTTTCCTTGTTACTAGACAAGCTATGATAGATGTGCAAAAAGAAAAATTGACTATGAATATTAATGACCAGGAAGTAACTTTTGATGTATTAAAAACTATGAAATATCCAACTGAGAGAAAAGATGATTATTTTTCGATAGATGAAATTGATTATCTAAGTAAAGACCAATTCCAAGAAAGTTTTGAGATTAAGTTAACAGATGAGATTGAAATGGATTTTCATGATGATTCTAAAACGTTATTTAAAGAAGACTGTATGTATGTTTAGGACAGGTGTGAAATGATGGATGCTAACAAAAATAGTAAACTTTTAATTCCATTTTTTGAAAAATCTCATGAACATAAGATGGATGTACCCCATACAATTTTAAAGTCTACCTATTTAGGGAATTCATCTACACAACCAGTCTTTATATCTTTAGATGTGACTCAATCACAAGGAAAACCTAAATTGAATGATGAACATGATAAATTTATTGAACTAGGACTTGGAAGAGAATTTGAGGATATATTTCAAAAGAAATTTGAGTTGAGAAAAGAGGATAAGGATATTGAAAGACCATTGGACAAAATTCCTAAGGAATTAGAAATACCTATTTCCTCAACTATGATAGATCCTCCATCATTTAATAATTATAAAGGGGAAGAATTGGAAGATAATTTGAAACAGAAGAGTAACATAGAGGATATTGATCCAGAATCTGAATTATCAAAAGAGAATCCAATACAAAATTTCGGAGATATTGAAGTATCTTATAAAGATCCATTTCTTATAAATTTCAAGGATGATATTAATATCAATAGAAGAATATTGGATCTAGAAAGAAATATAAGGAATAATGATATAAATCAAACTGAAAATGAAGAGCTGAGTGAAAAATTAAATTTTGAGGATTTTATAGGAATCCGTGGATCTAGAAATGATTGGGCGATTGATCAAGGATTACTTAATTGGAATTTTGATCCAGGAGGAATCATATGTCGGGCCCGCGATGTTAAAACCAAGCGCTTTATGAGAGGCAACCCATAGTTATCAGTGTGCTTTGATTTAGTGTGCTTGCGAGTCATGATTGTTTATGTGTTTTTTTTGTGTTTTCTTTAGTGCAAAATAGATTACTATTGTGAGGTTATGCCTTGGTCTTGACTAAATTTGTATATGACTTCTGGTAGTAGCAGGCTGACGAGTTTGTTATAACTCAGTTATCAATCGGAGCTGAGCATTACCTTGAAGCATGTAGAGTTTAGACTTGGACCACTCCATGTCAACTCTATTACTTCCTTTATCTGACTTTGTTTTCACTAAGTAAGGTCATGAAATTGCTTAATGAACAACATATGAATGAATTGCACTATTTTAATTTATCAGATCATCATTATTAGTGTAGTTTCTTCCGTTAGAAATTAAAATTAAGGAGGGAAATGTGAGTAGAAAGGAGATCAAGTTAACCTCAATTGATGTTTGTTTATGAATCTGCGAGTCTAGGTATTTTAGTTTGTGTGTTTGTGTTTGTGCTTGTGTTACAACAATTTAGAGATTTGAATAACACTTAAATATATATTCTTATGTCGATACATGCCTTCTTATTTAACCTTTCTTTAGTTTAATTTTATTCTAGCATGTTTAGTTTAGATTTACTTTCTATTGCTAATTGTTATGTCCTGATGAATATTTGTAGATGTATTTGACAAACATTTGTGGTAGATAGAATTTCTGAACTATTTTTCTTCCTGCTTATATTTTCTGTGCTGAATGCTATACATGTTCAAATTCAAGTCTGGGGGTAGGAAGAAAAATATATTTTAAAATTAATATACTTCCTTTTTAGTTTAATATTATTGTACGCATGTGTTAGGCTAGATTTACTTTCTTATACAGTCATTCTATCCTGATTATGAATGTATTTAAATTTGATAGGATGTTGTATTAGTTAGTAGATTTAACTTTTATTTTTTTCCTCCTACATTTTATGGAATTAATTGCAAAATATTTTAAAATTCAAGTTTGGGGGGGGGGATCAAAAATGAATTTTGAAAAACTTAAATTTTATTTGTCATCAAACATGCTATAAATAAATTTAATTTTTCATTGAAAAATAATTATGTGTATGAAGTTATATTAGGGAAATAAAATTTTGAATATAGAAATGAGTAAGAAAATTTAGTTAAAATTTAAAGTAGTGATGAAAAATTTAAAGTTAAATTTTTCTTAGTAAAGAAATGATAAATATTGTGTAACCATCTTTAGTAAGAAAAGTTGAATTTTTAGAAAAATAGAAGGATTAGACTTTTATTTTCAATATTTAAATTTCTTTTATTGAAAAATAATTTTCAAAGCTGTTATTATATTTCTAAGTAAAAGATATATATCTACCTTATGCTTTAGGAATGGAAGGATGGAATTCAAAATTATTAAAGGCCTATCCAGATATAGTAATCCTTGCCTAAAAAAAAAAGAAGAAGAAGAAGAAAAAGAAAGAAAAGAAAAAGAAAAAGAAAAAAAGAAAGAAAAGTATAGTATGTGAAAAAGTAAGGAGAAGCTTGAGGATTAAAGGGCCTAATCAAAAATTGGTTCCACACCTGAGCTTTTTAAAGTATAAGATTTGAGAAAATCTTAAGCTTAAAAATATAATATAGTTAGTATAATTATTTTTAATAAAGGTTTTTAAGTAAAGAAAATAAAATTTCTAACCCCTATATTTTGAAAAATCTATAAGTATTTCTGAATTAGATAGCAACACATATTTTCATACTCTTTCATCTAAGAGATTTCTAAACTTTAAATTAATCTCATTTACTAAAATTTTTTCTAAATTGGACTACTATATTTCTATAACAAAATTTTAGAAACTCCTAAAGAAACTCATACACATGATTTGCTTATGTGGTTTTACATGATTATAGTGTTACTAGAGGACAAGTAACGAGTAAATTTGGGGGATTTTGATCCATGAAAAAAAGTACCTATTTTTAGTGTTCATTTCATGCCCACTTTATGCATATTTTTAATGATATTACACTATAAAGGAAAGTATTTTGCATAATATTGCATATTTTTATTTTCAAGTATAAAAATATGATTTTAGATAAAATGAAGCAAAAACTATTCAATTTTGAGCCAAAATGAGCAAGAAAAATAAATTCTAATTTAGCACATATTGATATGTCTTTCTATGCCTAATATATTTTATATTTCTCACATATTTTTGAATGAAATTATACTTTTGAGAAAGGTTGTTTTTATTTCTATCTTGTAGGTGAAGATGTTAGGAACTCAACGCAACTGAAATGTGGCGAAACGGAGTTGAAATGGAGCCAAACAGAGTAAAACAGTGGAGCTGCGCACAGGGTGGCGCCTAGGAACCAAAACCCAGCGCCTAGGCGCCAGAATCATCCAGAAACGGTTATTGGATGGATTTTTGATGACTTTGGGAGTTATTTTGACTGTTTTAAGTAGTTTCTAGACCTTCTAGAAGAGTGGAAGTTATTCCTAATATTTAGGACATGTGAAACAATGTTTCTGGACACTTTGGAACGGTTTTAATCGCGAAGAGGTGCGACCCAAAGTGAAGGGGTGCAAAGACTTGGTCACAGAAGTCTGGCGCCTTGGAGCCAGATCCCAGCGCCTAGGCTGCAGAGTCGGTTTCTAGAAGATTCAATGAATGTGGACTACTTTTGAAAAGGTGCCTTAAGCAACCCTTGGCCATTTTCAGAACTCTATAAATAGGAGATATTTCTATAGGAAAGAGCGCCTCTCTTGCCTCTCTCTCTCTCTCTCGTGTCTCTTCTCTTTCTCTCTCTCTCAATCTCTCTGTCTCTCTCTCTCTCTCTCTCTCTCTCTCTTTCCCCTTAGTCATTTAGAGTCTTGAAGATGTAGATTTCTACATCTTATGGAGAGATTGGTGAGAGATTTTGAGATATTTATGTATGGGATATACGAGCGGTGCCTTTGGTGGAAAGATCTTCTTCTTTCCTTCAGAGGGAAAAAGCTAAGTATTGTGTTCTTCATTCTCTTGTATATGTTGTAAACACTTTCTAGTAGATTTTATTTATTTTAAACTGAGTTTTCCGTCGTAATTTATCCATGCTTTGCAAGTGATTTTCTTTACTCTTTCTTTTAAATGAAGTAGTGGCATGTGTAGGAAAATCATTTTTATGATAGAATTAACTATTAAATGCTTCTAAGTGACAGATAGTTGCATAAATATAATAGAATACTAATGAAATAATTTCCTTGTTGGCACTTAATTTATTACATAATTCTATCAATGCTTTTACTTCTTATGCCAATAATTTTATTTACTTTTGTTTTATAATAAAATAGATGCATGTTTAGGAATTAAGATTTACTTAGATATTCTCTTATTAAATTATGGTGATGATATTCATACCGGATCTTCATTTACTTTACAAATTGATCACTTGTATTGTTAAAACATGTTGAAGAACCCTGAGACCTATCTAGAGATGAGTTCTTAATTAGTAGATACCACATGAATCCTTGGGTAGTCGAAGGCCTTGTGCGGGTTATTAAAGGTGATGTGCAAATAAATAGGGAGATATTGCTTATTGGGCGTAGAATTAATTAGTTTTTAGAGTGACAGACTAAATTCTAATAATTTGGTTTATAGAAAGGGAACGGGTCACTGGTAGGGCCGACCATAGCCACCCTTGGACATCTAGAAGTGTGAGCCGAGATTAACCCATTCTACTAATAAAACATCCTGAACCGATCTATAGATTAGTCAATGTTCTTTATGCCCGGACCAAAGGGTAAAGAGTAGGATTGCTTCTATTTGGTACTACTACATAACATTTTAAGCATCTCTTACCTACACATTATCTATGTAATTGCAAGAGAAAGGTAATTTTTAATATCTCAAAATTCTCCAAACCAATTTATCCATAAGATATCTTTTTATTTAAGAACTTTTTTTAGGATTAGTTATTAGAAAAACCATTTTAATCAACATTCCAAATTTAGGCCTTATAGAAATATACTGGAATTAGCCTAAAGGATTGCTTATCTCGCTTCTCTGTGGGATTGATACTGGGGTTATAAAAGAAAACCCTATATTACTTGAAATGATACGTATACTTGCGTAGTACCCCTAGTGCGTAAAATATTTTCTAAAGTTTTACAACATTTTAATTTTATACACTAGCCGCTATTTATAAATTGGGTCAAGTTTTTTGGCCATCTTTTGGATACATAAATTACTGCAATATTTGCGGTCGGGTCAGTGAGTATATAGGTTCAACACTGTAGAGGTGAGTTGTGATGATATCCGTAGATTGTAGGGGTTGGAGTTGGGAGCTGCACAAGATATGGATCACATAGGTCGTAGTTAATCACATAAGTAGTAGTGGTGGGTTGCAAAAAGAGAGTTTTAGAAGTTTGGAGAAGGTCATTGTTTTTAGGATGCATTATTACACAGTCTTCACGACGCATCGTTTCACAATATGTAAGATGCATTGTTACATTATTTTTGAGGTGTGTCATTTCATCGTATTCAAGGTGTGTTATTACATTACCTTTGGGGAGCATCGTTGCATCGTATGTGGGTTGTATTCACCATCTTTGGGGTGTATCGTTATAGCATATTTGGGTGTTTCCTTCTTTGTGGGGTATGTTATTACACTAACTTCGGCCTTTTTGCACTATATTTGGGGTGCATGGTTACACTGTCTACGAAGGGTTTTGTTGTGATGTATGAGAGGTGTGTTATTAAGCTATTATTGGGGTGTATCGTTGCACTATTACATATCATCTTTGTGGTGCATTATTGCAACATATAGGAGTGTGTTGTTGCATTATCTTTGGGGTGCATCATCGCACGATGTGTAAGACAACATTGTGCTCCACCCTAGTGTCGAGTCAGCCGACCGCACAAACTGAATAGCCTGCTGAGTAAAGACAATTGTAAAATGAGTGCTCCTAGGGACCACTCCGTAGGAGCCAACCTGACATGAGAGGGAGCCCCTCCACTTTTTCCCCACAAATTTCCTCTTTTGATCACTCTCATCCTCTTGCTCTTCTCCTCGGTATAAAACCTACATAGCAAAACATTGCTCATAATAGTGGATTGGGATTTTGGAAGCTTAGCCATACAAAGACACTTTTTTCGGAGGAAGGCAACATAGACACAAAGGAAATGAAACACATAGAAAAACACATGACAAACAAAATTGGAATGACTATCTTTTAATATAAGCAATCATGGGCACAAAAATTTTGGAAGTATTAATCAATGAAGAAATTTAATAAAAGACACTTTACTGGACATAACTCTCACATCTTTATAACAAGATATAGCTTTTTAATGCAAAAAATAATTGGGAAATTAAAATTTGTGTGACCAAAATATGTGGAATTATGTCAAGTGATATCTCATGAACATGTGTCGACAAATCAATCTTAGAGAGTGCAAAAACTATAAATCAGCACGGACTAGACATTTTGGTTGACTGAATAAAAAATGTTGACCAAATAAATGACGAACAGGTCACTATCCTAGGAGAGAGCAAAATAGAGAGCCAACGAGTAATCATTTGGTCATAATAAAGTTTATCTTGACATTTATGGCAGTGAACGACAATAGAGAATTTTGAGGGCATTATTGATATTTTGTTATGTAACTTCTACCAATAATATATAAGTATATTAACATGTAAAATGAGATAGAGTAATAGACTACTAATATTATATTCCTAAGTTTCTTAATTTTGTTTCTCTCACTCCCTTTTTCTCCATGTTCTGGCTCTATACTTTGCGTGTGATTCATTGAAAATTCTGAGAAATATATATATATATATATATATATATATATATATATATATATATATTTCGCACCAATAATAATATTATATTAAAATGAAGAGTTGGTACATCTAACATGAGGAATCTTCAATAAGTCCCCATGTACAAGAGAACTAAATAAAGGAAAGAAAGAAATATCAGAACTACAAATTACATTAAAGGAAGTAGAGGCAGTAGATGCAAGCCAATTTGCAGGCTGATTTCCTTCTCTGTAAATGTGAGACCAAATAATGTGCATTTAATTAGTGATAGCCTTGATCTTTTTTATCCAAATATGAAGGAACCAAGGTATTGCTGATTTTTGTGTCAAAATCTGTAATAAAAGCATGGAGTCAAATTCAAAATGAAGAAATTTTAACTTCAGTTTTTCAGCAATCTTTAAACCCCAAAAGACAGCAATAATTTCAGCTTCAAGTGAGAACAAGCCATGACAGGGGCAGCAAAGAACCATAGACATTTTCCTTTAAAATCCCTGCAAAGACCTCCAATTCCAGCAGAGGAAGATTTGAAGCTGCCATCTGTATTAATCTTCAACCAAGGATGCATAGGTGTCTTCCATTGTACTAAAACAAATTGCCTTTTCTTCTGAGTCTGAGGAGGAGCAATTAAATTCTGCACTTTACTGAGATAGGTCCAACAATTTAAAATAATAGATTTAGGAGAAAACATGACATTAAGATGTCTGATCTCATTTCTAGCTAACCAAATGAACCAGAAAATAACCAAAGGAATGTAGTAATAAGACAAATCCTTCCAATCCTCGCCAACAAGCATCAATAGATGACCATTTAAAAAAATTTCCATTTTGTCCTAATAAGGACAGAATCTCCTGCCGATTTGTTGAATCCGATTGCAATTAAGAAAGATATGGAATAAAGATTCCTCCTCAATAAGACAAAAAGGACAAATAGAAGGTCCTCTAAGACCTTTAAGCTTCAAAATATCATCGCAGGAAGTAGTTTCTTGAATAACTTCCAACAAAAGAAGGACATGGATGGAGTGATATATTTATTCCATAATTTATTACCCCAATCATTCTTCTCGCAAACTGAAACAAGATTGATAAACAAATTTAGATAAACTCGATTAGCAGGATTTTTGGGAATTAATTTATCCTTCATGTAAGGCCGAATAGGAATGGATAGAATTTTGTTAATAATGTCAGTCGTAGATGATTTTGAAGCATATCAGTATTCCATTTATGCTCTTTCCAGCAATCAGCAACAGTTTTAATATTTGAAGAAGAAGTAAAAAGATGAGCTAAAGAATCATCATACAACCACTTATCAAACCAAAAATTAATTTGGCCATTACCAATCTCCCAAGTAAAGAGATCTTCAGCCTTCATTCTTACTTTCAGCAATTCCTTCCAAGTTCTAGAGTCACCCACTTTGTATTGCACTTGAGTAGGATGAGTATTATAACAAGTATTTGCTATGCATGAATTTAGACCAAAGAGAATCTTTAGCTCTAAATCTAAGCCATCGTTTGCAATAGAAAGAAAAGCTAAGATGTTGAAAGCTTTTAAACCCAAGCCCACCACAACCAACGTGCTTACATAATTTGTCCCAATTTGTCCAATGTAGTTGTTTGTGATTACCTTCCCATAAAAATTTATTGAACATGACTGAAATTAACTTCGGGTACTCTTCTTCATTCTTACCATTTGGAGAATGTAAAGAGGAAAAGATGATAAGTATACTCTTAAGAAGAGTTATTCCGCCTCCATTGGATAAAAAAATGTTAGACCAACAATTAATTTGAGAAGAGATCTTAGTGACAATATCATCATAGTGGCTTAACTTCCTTCTTCCTTTAATCAATGGAAACCCCAAATACAAAGAAAGGAAAATGAGCTTCCTTAAAACCAAGAAAGTCAACAATCCAAGCTTTTTAATAGGTATACCGATTTTAGAACTCGCCAAAAATCGACATTTTGGTTTGTTGAAGAGCATACCAGAAACACTTTCAAACATAGCCAATGTTTTCATTAAACATTTGATGGATTGCTTACTTCCATTAGAGAACACAATAACATCATCAGCATAGGCCGGATGAGAGATTAGTTGTGAAGATCTATGTCTGAAATTGAGTATATGTATGAGATAGCTGAATTTGATTTAACATCCTTGATAAATAATCAAAAGCAAGGATGAAAATGTAAGGTGACAAAGGATCACCTTGTTTAATACCTCTACCAGAAGAGAAAAAACCATGGCATTCCCCATTGATCATAACACTATAGTAATTGTTGGTAAGCCATTTAACAATCAAATTGCGTAAATCAGCTTTGAAACCCCTTGCCTCCAATACCTCAATAATGAATTTCCAACTAATTGTATCAAAAGCCTTGGCCAAATCTAATTTAAAAATAATGTTAGAGCCTCTACAATTTCCGTCCAGTGTCATTTAAAAGCTCTTGAGCCAAAAGTACATTTTCACTAATACTTCTCCCTTTTAAGAAAGCAGCTTGATTTTCTGAAATTAGATCATTGAGCAATGGTTGTAATCTGGCCACAATAACCTTACTTATGATCTTAGAAAAAGTGGAAGTTAAACTAATTGGCCTAAAGTCAGACCAAGAAGTTTTCATAGTATTCTTAGGTATCGAATTATAGTAGAAGAAGCAAAATATTTAGTCAATTGAATACCATGGAAGAAACTTTTCACAGCAGCAGTAATATCTGATTTAATAAGATACCAGAATTTTTTATAAAAATCAGGTGTGAACCCATCTGGTCCAGCAATCTTATCACTTTCCATAGAGTTAATGGAAATAAAAATCTCATGTTCATTAGGAGAAGCAGCTAAATCCAGAGATTGAGAGATGTTCCCAGAATAAGAAAAAATAGCTGCAGAAAAAAGATCAAGGCTATTAGTTTAAAAATTCATTCAAGATGAGAAGTTAAGTACATCTTAGAAAGGGGAGGTTTAAAGAATCCCCCAAAAGTAAAAGCCTTAAAGGCTCAAAAGGAGTAACAGAAAAAACTATATTACTATGTAATGCAGCATTTTTTGCCATCCAGTTAGCAGGTTGGTTGCCTTCCTATAGGTATGTGACCATTTGAGTTGGAGAAACTCAGAGGTATTAGGAAAGGTTCTGATGAGATACACCAAGTTCCAAGGAGGAGGAGCAACTCCTTGCATAATATTAAACACCTGTTGAGAATCAGATTCAACCCAAACATAAGGAATGTTGAGAGCTTTGGCAGTTGTTAAGGTTCAATATGCAGCAAAAAGTTCAGATCCAATGCTGAAGAAGATACAATAGGCGCCTGAAAATACCACAAGTGCTGATCCAAACTATTTCTACTGACAGCACCAATACCAGCTGAAGAGGGGGTGAAACTCCCATCAATATTGATTTTAAGCCAAGGCTGGGGAGGTAGTAACCAATGTAGCAGTACCACTTTACTTTTAGTTAAGGCAAGCAATGCAGAATTTTTGTTAATGTAACTACAGCTATTCACCACAACAGAATTTACCAAAAAGGTTTTACCTTCATATTTAGCTTGGTTTCGAGCCATCCAGAGAAACCAGCTAATGATTAAAGGAACATAGAACTCCTTCATCTCTCTCCATTCATCCCAGCAAGAATCAAAGGATAGCCAATTATATCTGTGCTGTGAGAGCTTCAGTTGTTGTAACACTTCAGTCCAAACTTTTTGGTCAAGGAGCAATGAAGGAACACATGAGAGTAAGTTTCCTCATGTGAAAGGCAAAGCCAACATCTAGAAGAAGTCCTTAAGCCTTTTAACTTCAAAATATCATCCAGAGGTAGAAATTTGTGAAACAATCTCCAACAAAAGTAGGACATGGAGGGAGACAAATTCTTGTTCCAAATCTTGTCCCCCCAGTTAGTGTCAGGCCATTGGTTAAAGGATTGATGTATGACATTGTTTAGGGATTGAGTAGTAGCATGTTTGAGCATAATTTTATCAGGTGTAGTGGCATCAATAGGTATAGCTAAGATATTTTGTAATGTGTCCTCATCAAGCATCTTATTCAAGGAATCCACATCCCACTGTCCCTGAACCCAGAAATCAGAGACAGTGAGATGAGGATTATTATTAGGAGTATGAGAAAAGAGACCTTCAGGCAACCATTTATCCATAAAGAAATTAATGTTACCAGCCCCAACCTCCCAGCAGAAAAACTGATTAGCAGAATCCCTAACCTTCAGTAACTTCTTCCAGTGTTTAGAGTCTCCCATTTTAGCTTTAACAACATTTGGATGTAGTTTCTTACAATATTTCTCTTTAAGGTATCTAGCCCACATAGTGTCTTGTTATCTAAATTTTATCCACTGTTTGCAGTGATATAAATGACTCATCTGTTGAAAGCTTTTAAAACCTAACCCTCCAGCTTTAGTAGGTTTGCACACTTTATTCCATATAGTCCAATGAGGCTGTTTGTACTGGCCATCCCAAAGAAAATTATTAAAAATTGTTTCTAACATTTTTTGAGTACTTCTTTTCATACTAACCATTTGCATGGTATAAAAAGGGAAGGTAGATAAGATACTCTTCAGCAAAGTCAGTCTTCCCCCATTAGAAATAAAATTATTAGTCCAGCAATTGACGGAAGAAGAGATCTTGTTCACCAGCTCATCATATTGGGATTTTTTCCTTCTGCCTTTAATCAGTTCTACACCAAAGTATTTGAAAGGTAGCTCAGCTGTTGTAAACCCAGTTAAATCATTCAGCCGGCAATGGTGTTTATAATGTTTCCCTACCAGGAATTGACATTTCTTCCAATTGAGTTTCAGTCCAGCCACTTGGGAGAGATGATCCAGAATCTGTAAGATTTTCCTTACAGCCTGTTTACTGCCATTAGTAAAGATAATTGCATCATCTGCATAAGCCAAATGGCTAATAATTTGAGAGGAGCTGTGTTTATAATTAAGATAAGGATATCAGTTGTGGGCAGCATTCAAAGTTCTAGAAAAATAATCAAATGCCAGAATAAAGATTGTGGGAGACAAGGGGTCTCCTTGCTTTAAACCCCTACCAGCAGTGAAGAAGCCATTGCCACCACCATTCACTAATACACTATACCAGGCACTTGAAAGCCATCTCTGAATTAGTATACAAAAAGAAGAGTGAAAGCCTCTTGCCTTAAGAACTTGCTCAATAAAGTGCCAACTTATAGAGTCATAAGCTTTCTTTAGATCCAATTTGAAGATGAGATTTTGCCCTCTACAACATTTATCAATTTCAAGTAGCAATTCCTGAGCCAACAAGCAATTATCTGTGATATTTCTACCCTGCACAAAAGCAGATTGGTTAGGACTAATAAGGAGATGAAGATGTGGATGAAGCCTTCCAACAATAATCTTACTAATTAATTTGGTGAAATTACTGGTGAGACTTATAGGTCTGAAGTCTGTCCAGCTGGTTTTTTGGGTATCTTTAGGTATTAGAACAATGTGCAGCAAAATACTTAGGGATATCAGAACCAGAAAAAAATGAATGGACAGCATTGATAAGATCAGTGCCCACAATATCCCAAGCTTTGATATAAAATGTTGAAGTGAAGCCATCTGAACCTGATGTCTTATTTCCATTAATACTTTTCAATGCTTGTAGGATTTCAGCTTCATCAGGTAACATATAAGATTAAGCTGTTGTACATATGTAAAATCATCACTAAACACATCAGGGTGGAAAGAGTTAGGAGAAGAAGGCTGAGCTGCTAAGTGTGATTGAAAATATCTCACAGCACTTTGGGAAATTAATTGAGGGTCAGAGATCCAGCTACCATCAGGTTCTTTGATTCTAAGTATTGCATTAATATGTCTTCTGTATTTAATCACTACATGGAAGAAATTTGTGTTCCTATCACCAAATAAGTGTCTATTGACAGCAGTCTTTTGTTTAAAAAAAAAAGCTCTTCCCTTTCCAATGTTTGTAAAAGATGAGTTCGTGCATTAATTAACTCCTGAGTATGAGCCCCTCCAAGATCCTACATAGTTTCCAGCACTTGAATTTTCTCCTCAACATCTTTTACCTGCTGAAACACATTACTAAAACATTGTTTATTCCATAACCTTAATTCAAAAGCCACATATTTTTGTAATCTTCAAAGTTTGACCATAGGATTGATACAAGTATTGGAAGGAGTAGTCCAAGCAGTCTTTACCACCTCCAAGAAGCTGGAATGCATAGTCCAGACATTCAAAAATCTGAAAGGGGAAGAGCCAACATTGGGACAGAAGGAGATTTGAATTAAGAGGGGGGAGTGATATGATGTTGTTCTGTGAAGATGATGGACTTGTGTAATAGGGAAGGTATTCAGTCAAGAGTAGAAATATATATATATATATTAATATATACAAATCTAATTTGATGAAATGCTCACCAAGATTAACTCCCAGCTGAGCTGCTGGACTAATTCCTTTTTATTTAGTGGAGGTAGAATCACACTCCTTAAGAGCATACTTACCACCTTCCCTCTTACCTTCTACAAATGATCACAATGAAGAAAGGCACCCAATTGCAGATGGAAAGGGCTTTCAATAGATTCCTTTGGTCAGGTCAGAGACAACAAATGCATTGGACTTCATGGAAAAAAGTTACTAAACCAGCCTTGGCTGGTGGACTTAGATTTAAAGGAATCCCTCAAATCCAGCATGTCAATCTTTACAAACTGTGGATCCATTTTAGAGCACAAACCTCACTGTGGGCCAAATTTATGAAGGGTATGTACTGCAGATCCTTGCATCCTTCTCAGGTGGTCAGGAAACTTGGAGATTCTATACTTTGGGTTAAATTTCTCAATATAAGACAAACTACTGAGTACCTGTTTATCTGGGATTTGGGGAAGTGGAAAGTTAACTTCTGGTTGGATAATTGGTGCCCCAAAGACTGGTTAATTGCTAGGGGGACTCTTGCTGACCATTCATCTAAGTTTGTCGATTATTGGGATGGGCATAACCGGTCACTCCCACATCTTAAAGCCATACTCCGGGATCACTCGCCTATCAGAATTCTACAATTAAATTCAATAGAGGTACTCCAGACAAAATTAACTGGCTCACCCACCATACCCAGAGCACCACTAAAGCCATCTACATAAATTTATACAACTGAACCCCAGTACCTTGGGGAATTACCATCTGAACCAAGTTCCTGTCCCCATCTATGTCTTTCATGTGCTGGAGAACTTTCCATGGCCTAATACCTACAGATGACATCCTTAAACTGAAAGGTCTTAGGGGCCCTTCTAAATGTGTGTTGTGTAATACTCAGGAAGAATCTATCCCACACCTCTTTTTCAGCTGTTCTTTCTCTAAAACAGTATGGTTGCAATTAACTCTCAGTTGGGAGAATTTAAATTGTCACTGGGAAGACTTTCATAATGGCTGGAAGGACTGGCAGAACTAGAAAATTCAAACTCTTCACCTCATTGTCATTTGGTTCTTATGGATGGCCAGAAATAATGCTAAATTTGAGGGGACCACTGCTACTGTGGCCAAAGTGGTTGGTAACTGTAAAGCCTACCTATACAAGATCATCAAACATAAAAGGTTTTTCAATACTCTTCACATTGGTCTCCCAACTTCAGCTGGCATTAATGTAAAATTGGTTAGATGGGATCCCCCTATAAGGCAAACTATTAAGATTAACACAGATGGAAGCTTCTCAAATGAAAGATCTGGAGTTGGGGGAATTTTTAGAAACCACCATGGCAATTGCCTACTTTTTTTCTATGCCCCTGTGATTGCACATGATGCCCTTGAAGCTGAATTAATTGCAGTGTTGTGTGCTTTGCAACTAGCCAAGATTGCCAACTGGTCCAATATTTGGTTAGAAGTTGATTCCACTGTACTCCTTAATAGCCTGAATCAGGATATTTCATCAACTTGGCTTCATAACTACTGGAAGAAGCAGATTAACTATCTAAAACCCCCTCAGTCAACCATCTCTTCCATACTAAGGGAGGGGAACAAAGCTGCTCATTGGCTGGCATGTACTGGTGCTAAATCTCAGCAGGTGTTGGTATCTCTTGCCCCCCCCCCACCTGAACTCAAAGTACTAATTGTTGGAGATAACCTGAGACTCCCTCACCTTAGAGTGGAGTCATTTGCCCGAATTTGAGTTGTGCTACCTTAGTCCTGTGGATACTCTTCCTTTGTATTCTTTTCTAGTGGAATTTTGGCCAATTATATATATACATATGATAAAATTACATATACATATTTATATATATTGGCAACTTTTTCTTTTGGGTTTAGTGGTAGTGGAGTGGAGTGGAGTTCTGTATTTGAAATTGGGCCTCCTGTTTTGTAGGGCCCTTTTTCCCTCTTTTTGTACTCCTTATTTATATGAAATGTTAGGAGCTATGTAGCTCCTTTTTTAATTATATATATATATATATATAATATGGCGGCTAGGAGGAGGGAAGCTCTGCTAGGGTTTCCAGGATGAGCTTGGCGGCGGGTCTTGCTCTGGCTGCTCTCTAGTGGGTGGTGGTGCTCTGTTGGTCCGGTGGTAAGGTGGGTGTGCTTGTTGGCTTTTGTTCAGGCGGTTTACTGTTACATTGGCATTTGGCTTTCCCACTGGTTTGGGAGTTCTTCCCTTTACACTTTTGTTCTCAGGTTCTTTCTGTAGTGAATGGGTTTGTGAACTCTTGCAGCTACTCTAGTCTTGCTGCTTTTCTGTCCTCAGTGCCAGTTTTTTGTTTTTTGTATTTTAAGTCTCTATCTATTGTGGGGTACTCCTATTCTCCTGTTTCTCATTTAATGGCCAGCCAAATTGACCTGGACACTCACATTGATTGGGCAAAGGCTACTTATGCTGGAGTGGTTGGGAGGGCCCCCTCTATTAATGACGCCAGCTACATTAGTTTTTCCACAGAGATTGCATGATGCAGCTGCAGGAAGAAGTGCTATTCCATTTATCAGACCAATTGGTGAAAAAGATGGCTGCCCTGCAGTCTACTTTTCTGATCAGGAACTGGAAGAACTTAATAATGAAGTTAAGCTAACTTTAATTGGCAAGTTTGGGTTGGGTCACCCAAAGATGGAACTTGTGAGAAGTTTTTTTGAATCCCTCAACTTTATTGGAAATTGGAGAATTGGGCTGTTGGATGGTAGGCACCTGCTTATTAATCTTTCTGCTGAAGAGGATTATGCCAAACTTTTTGCCAAACAACAAGTCACCATAGCTTGTATGGAGATGAAAATTATCAAATGGACACCAGAGTTTGATCCTAGCAAAGAACCCCCAATAGTTCCCATTTGGTTCAAGTTTCCAAACCTCCCCTACAGATATTTTAATCAAACTGCTTGATTCCAAATTTGGAGAACACTTGGCACTCCTCTCAAGCTTGATGCTGCTACCATTAATAAGGCCAAACCTGAGGAAGCAAGAATCCAAACTGAAAGAGACAATTCCCTTCCTGAAGTCAAGAGAATTTGGATTGGTTCAAGAACTGACGGACAGTGGCAAAAAGTGGTTATGCAACAAAAACCATACTTTAGCTCTCACTGTAGAATGTTTGGGCATACCAATGACAGATGTTACAGGCTTCACCCTCCCCCCAAGAAGCCAGTTTCTTAGTATAAAGAACCTACTTCTGCTGCCCCTACTGCTGCTTCTATGGGCCCTCTGGTGAGTATGCAGGAGGCCAATCAATCCAAGAGGCTGTTGAATGAAACCAGGGAACCCACCAAACCCAATTCTCAAAATTTACAACCTTTGAATGCCACTCAGTTTTGTGGGGATCTGAGGCTGCCCCTAGACCCCCACCCACCAACCTCCCCTCAGACCCAAAATCAAGTTCCACTCTTAACCCACCCCCCACTGAATTGTGCACTACCCTTCCAGACCCTGACTTGGTAGTGCAAGCTCAGGACTCCATGGAGGAGGAATGGGTCATTCATACAGCTAGAAAGAAAAAAACATTTGACTGAATGTCAAAAGTTAGCTGAAACTTCATTATCCAAAGGTAGGGAGGTCTCTCCCCCACTAACTAAAGGAAGAAATAGATCCAAACCCCATCATTCCATTTCTCCCCCTCCCCCTACCATTGATAAATCTACTTTGCTGGAACATTAGGGGGGTATCTAACCCTCCCTCTCTAAAAAGACTTCTTTATCTCAATAAAAAGTACACCCCTTGGTGTATTGCCATATTGGAACCTTTGGTTCACCAAGCCTCAAACAAAATTCTAAAAAAATTTTATAGTTTTACTTACTACTCAAATTCCAACAATAAAATTTGGGTCTTATGTAGGAAGGAGGCTAATTGTACTGCTCTCATTGATCATCCCCAATTGATTCATCTTTCCCTAAATTTTTCTGGCCACAATATTTTTGCAACCTTTCTGTATGCTGGCTGTAGGAAACAAGACAAAATTCTACTATGGGACCAAATCCATCAGATTAGCAGCTCTATGACTCTCTCTTGGGTGGTGGGAGGGGACTTCTATTGCATTGCCACTTCTGCAAAAAAAAGGGGGGTAGAACTCCCATTCTTAGCATTATGAACAATTTCAGTGATAACATCCACAAATCTAGCCTATTTGATCTTGGATATAGAGGTCCCCATTTCACCTGGAAAAGAAGCAAGACATGGGATAGATTGGATAGGTTATTGGTGAATAAACCTTGGTATTCTCATTTTTTACACACTGCTGTCTCCCATCTCCCTCTCAGCTGCTCTGACCACAGACCCCTTTTGCTATCCATATCTGCACCCCCATACAGCCCCTCTAGACCCCCTTTCAGATACCAGAATTTATGGTCCACTCACCTAAATTTTGTTTAGTTCATCCATTCCAAATGGCAGGGAATTACTCATCATGATCCTCGGATCAAGCTTGGTTTGCTGCACATTAAAATCAGTAATCTTCTCAGGAGTTGAGGATGGAAGGAGTTTGGGAATGTACTCATTGATGTGAATGAGGCTGAACAGGAGGTCCATCAGCTTGAAAATTTGGTGCAATCTGGGGGAGCTACAGAACTTCAACTTTTAGCTGCTCAAACTAAGCTCCTGAACTCTATTGAAGTACATGATTTATTTTTAAAACAGAAAGCTTCTCTCCAAGGGTTCACTGAAGGTGACGGAACACAAAATTTTTTCATGCATACATCAAATACAGGAGAAAGTGTAATACCATTCACAGCATAAAAAACGCTGATGGTGCCCGGCTTCATACCAATGAGGAAATTGGCAGAAGTGCTGTTAATTATTTTCAGAAACTTGTCCAGCAGCCTCAGTTAGAAAGACCTTCTATTAACACCTCCATGCTCCAGGATCATTATAATTACATCAACAAACTTTCCCTTACCAATCCCCCTACTGAACAGGAAATTTGGCATGCATTGAATTCTATTGACAGCACTAAATCTGATCCTTAGTAATAATTCCCATTCCATTCTAATTAATGGAGCCAGCTGGGGTCCTTATGTTGCCACTAGAGGTCTAAGGCAAGGGGATCCACTTTCCCCCACTCTTTTCATATTAGCAATGGATTACTTCTCTCTTATGTTAAACAGTCTAATGAGCTCCACCAACTCCCCCAGGTATCATCATAAGTCTAATATCACTATTACCCATCTAATCTATGCAGATGATGTCATGATCTTTTCTAATGCTTCCAAGAGTGCTGTCAAGCTCATCCATAAATGTATCCAAAACTTCCAAGATCAATCTGGTTTATATTTTAACACAACTAAATGCCAAATGCTCTTTCATAAGAAGCTTTCCCAGGATATGAAGAACTGGATTCTCACTTACACTGGTTTCTCACCTACCCAGCTACCTTTGAAGTATCTTGGGGTTTGACCCGACCCGCAATAATGCAGTAATATTCGCTTCCAAAAGATGGCCAAAAACTTGACTCAATTTATAAATAGCGGCTAGTGTATAAAATCAAAATGTTGTAAATTTAGAAAATATTTTTACACACTAGGGGTACTACGCAAGTATACGTATCGTTTCAAGTAATATAAGGCTTTGAAACAAAGACACCAGTATCGATCCCACAGGGAAGAATTATAGTGATAAATTTTCTAAATATTATAAAAAAATATCTTTTTATCTTTTAATTTAACTATAAATTACTATTAATTTACTAGATGCAAATAAAGAAAACAATAATAAGAAAATGATTTATGAAAACTATAAAATAAACAACTTTCTTCCCTTCAATTAATCTAAGATTTTTAAAATAATTTAATATTCGTTGGAGAATTTGATTTATGGTATTATGCCAAATAGAAGCATTCATATTCTTTACCGTTTGATCCGAGCGCAAAGAACATTGGCTAATTTACGAGATCGAGTCCGGATGTATTGTTAGTAGAATGAGTTAATCTAGACTCGCACTACTAGATTTCCAAGGGTGGCTATGGTCGGCCCTACTAGTGACCCTTTCCTAATATATAAATCAAATTATAAGAATTTAGTTTGTCACTCTAAAAACTTATCAATTCTACGCCCTTTAAATCTTATCTTCCTATTTATTTGCACTTCACCTTGAATAGCCCGCACATAGCCTTCAACTACCCAAGGATTCATGTGACATTTACAAGTTAAGAGTTCTTCTCCTTCTAGGTCTCAAAACTCTTCAACAGGTATTAACAATTTAAATGGCCAATTTAAAAAGTAAAGTAAGATCAGGTATTAATTTCATCACAATGTTTTGAAAATATTTTGAATTTTAATTCTCCATCGAATCTTTTATATTATCTTATCTATCTCTTCATAATTGAAGGAAGAAAGTAAACTAACTACTCAGAATACATTGAAAATAAACAGCAAAACATAATAAATAAACTTTGAATCAAATATAAAATACTTATCTCAAATATTTCTTCTACAGATCTTCTGATTCCTACTGACTCCACAGTGTAATGAACTCCAGATGCAACAACTTGAAAATAAACTCACTAAACTAAACAAAAGTGGCCCTAAATTTCTCTCTATTTCTCTCTCTAAGGATGAGAGATCCTAAAGTGGATAAGAGAAAGGGTTACAATGGGAGGGCACATTTTCTGAAGAAATGGACCTCTATTTATAGGCTCCAAGGGTTGCCTTGAGGTACCTCTTCAAAACATGTCCACATTCAATGAATCTTCTAGAAGCTCTGTCTGGCGCCTAGGCGCCGAAATCTGGCGCCTAGGCGCCGGACACCGCGTCCAGTTCTTAGCACCTCTTCACTTTGCCTCGCACCTCTTCGCGATTAAAACCGTTTTGGAGCATCCAAATGCAATGTATCACATGTCCTATTATCAAGGAATAACTGCCAGTCTTCTAGAATGTCCAATAACCGCTCACTCCGTCAAAATAACAGATCAAACGTTTTCAAAAAGTTGACAGTTTCTGTATTGAGTATGGCGCTTAGGCGCCAACTTCTGGCGCCTAGGCGCCAGGCCATATTTTTTTATACTTTTTGTATTTTGCTCCATTTTTTCTCCCTTTTGCTCCTTTTTGCTTCTTATTCCTTTTTAGATCTTTTTACATCACCTACATAAAAAAACACAAAAATACCTTTCAATAAAGCATAATATCCTTAGAAATTAATAAGAATTAAGACATAAAGAAATAGGTCTTTTTTATAGATCAAAATCCTCAAACTTAAATGTTATTTGTCCTCAAGTAACTCTTTCTACTATATAAAATATATAACCTTTGGAATAAAAGATAAACATTTAAGATTCCTTATAATTTTTGATTTTATAAAGTCTTTAGTAAATTATTAACCCAAATTGACTAACTGGGTTTAAATTTTAAGAATTTAAAGAATATTTAACTACCAAATCATAAGATTTCAAACTTTTCATCCATTTTGAAAATAGAAGTCTATTATATTAAGCTCTCATAGATTATTTACAAGAAAAAGATCTTCTTGAAAATCTTTTCTAAATAAATATTCATGTATAAAAATTAAGTAAAATATGTAACTAGTTTTCTTCCTATAAGATAATTCAAGTGAAGCCGATTTTTGATTAGGCATTTCCTCAAGCTTCTCCTCTCTTCTCTTATATATATATATATATATATATATATATATATATATAGGATTACTATATCTGGATAGCCTGTTAATGGTTTTGAAAATCACTATCCTTAACTTATATTTTCAAAACTTATACATTTCCACTTAATTATTATAACATAAATAAGAATTCAAAAAGATTTCCAATTTTTTCTTTTTCGAGTGATAATTTTTTATTACTTAATATTTCTAAAATTCTATTATTTCTATCATGAATAGAAAAATTCTTTATCTTATTCTTCTTTAAGTTAAATAATTCTATTCTTAAAATCAATCAAAGTTAGTAAAATTTTTGGTTAATTTTCACTAAATTGTTTATAATTTCAAAAATAAAAGTGATCTCAAATAAATTCTTCATTCCTTAAGTTATGTTAAAAAGTTCTTATTTTTAAGAAAATATTAGCTCTTTAAGGAGAAATAAAATTTAAATTTGAATGGATTTTCCCTTCCCCCAAACTTAAGTTTTGGTATACTATGATAATTTGAAAGTATGAGAGAAAGAAAATCACAAAAATTTTTATAAGTATGTAAAAAAAAATCTTAAAAAGAAAAATTACTTCTATCATGCTTTTATGAATAATTAAGATAAAATTGAAGCATGTATAAAAAGTAAGCAGGCTAATTTTATGATGATACTAAATTTAAAACAAAATTAAAGCAGAGAAAAATTACTAAGTACTAAATAGTAGACTAAAACAAACAAATAAATTAACTCTAACTTCAGTCTCAACACAATATACTAAGAATATTTTAACAATAGAATCTTACCACTAATCAATCCATACAGATATTTAAACAAATCAACGTACATGAAACACAAAACTAAACAAACAATCCAAACAAAACAAACTAACAGAGTAGCTCATCATAAAGATCTATAACTACTAGTCACTAGCTGTAGCCTCATCATCATCATCATCACCGAAGGAAAATTCTACGTCCTTAGGATCAAAAAATGGTGTGAAACTAGGAAAAGTAGGGAAACTAACATCATGTTCACCCTTCAAAAATATGACTAGGGCTTTATCATACTCAGCATCATAACTACTCTTCCTCTGGGTATAATCAGATAAATGATCTAGTTTCCTATCAATAGTATCAATCCTGCAGTGAGTTTGAAATAACTCCTGCTGCTGCTCTAAAAACTGATCATGCATTGATTCCCAGAAATCTGATGGTGGCTCAGCAGAAGTAGAGGGCCGAGAAGTAGAAAGTCTACCTGGAGCATGTGCAGAAGTACAAGGACCGGTCAATCTCTTCCCACGAAGATGATCATAGATACTAACACTCTCCTGTCTAATTGGCTTGGTAGACTTTAACTTCTCAGAAATATCAGCAGTGACTCCATTACTAACACATAGTGAATAAACCAGAGATGGGAATCCCAATCCAACAGAAGTGCTGGATCTCGCAGTAGAATCCACAGAATCATAAATAATACTCCCGACATCAATAGGCTTCCTCTCCTGAATGCAGTAGTTTAAGATCGCTCGATCTCTAGTCACTTCACTCAGGTGGTTGGAAGGTAACAATCTTGCAGAAATAAAATAGTACCATGCTTAGAAATACCATTTAATTTGGAGGATTTGAGGTTTACCCTTTTTCCGTTTCTGATCTTCCAAGATCCAGTACCGTCAGTCAAATAAGCAAATGATCATATCCAAATCTCCCTCATATTGTGATAATCCATAATAATAGCACTCTATAGTCGGTGGCAGACCATAAAATATATTAATTCTTTCTGGACTAAATCCTACTCCGATACCTCTGACAAAGACTTCATAATCTTCGGCATCCAGAAAATTTGCATAAAATTCTCGAATAATCGGGAAAACAGCAACAGCAGTAAAATAACAGAATTGTTGCCAATTGTGTGCAAAGATAGTGTTTTCGATCATTTCTCCAGGATGATAGAAACTTCATTCAGAAATGAACTTTCTGGACGTCACAAATTCATGGAAGCAAAAATGCGCAGCCGCAGTAGAAAATTTGCTGCTATCAAAGTTATCTCGTGCCTTCCCACGTTTAGATTTTGGAGCCATCTAAACGTGAAAGAAAACAAGAAAAAATTTAAAAATCAAAGATTTAAACTCTTTTTAAGTTTATAAAACTTAAAATAAGTTTAAAAATCCAAAGAAATCACTAAAAATCAAAAAAAATTTTAAAATTTTCGGTTCTTAGCAAAACTTAGGGAAATTTGTGGTGAAAATCGAAAATAAATGGTTTAAAGTGTAGATCTGACCTTAAGACGATGAAATCAAGTGGTTTTGCACTCAAATCCTTAATTTTTTGACCTCAAAATGGATCTAAAGGATGTATTTTTGCGAAAATGGGGAAGAAGATGAAGCTTAGGCGTCAAAAATGGCTTTTGGGGGTTATTTAAGTAAATTTTTGGGTACAGGCCGAACTGGCGCTTAGGCGCCGAATTCTGGCGCCTAGGCGCCAGACTCGCCTTTCACAAAAAATTATTTTTAAATTTAATATTCCACCAAAATTCATAAATTCAACTTCCAATTACTCATATCAGAGTAGGGCTTCAGTTTCTAACTTCCACAACATTTTTCAAAAATTTATAAAAATTAAATATTTAATCCACCAATCACACATAAGGTTTCAATCAAACTCACTAAATTCCATTTATAATCTTCAATATTGACTCAATACATTCCAGATAAGTATTATATTTGATTCAAGTTCCTAATATACACTCAAACACAATAATTTCTAAGCAAAAACAACACACATTGAACATGAAAGCAAATACACAAACAAACACAATCGATTCTCTAAATCGATACAACGACTCAAAAAACCATATAATAACTATCTCATTACCAGAATATTCTAATCTTCACAAGGGAAATTTTGTATTCCACTTGGAAAGATCACTAACGCTCTCGGGAAATCCGTAGCCGTCTTTTCGTCAATACACTTGTTCTTCGCATACATTTCTACTTGAGCATGTGGATAAGCCGCAAAATGATCAAATTGAAGTTTCATTTGCCATTCTAGATGTTTAACTTGATGAAACATGTCATGAAGGCGATCTCCAATGCTTTTAAACTCCGCTTCAAACTTATCCAAAGGACTAGAAATTTTCTCTAAACTTACAACGATGAAACCATTGAAGTAGGGTTAAGGATCCTTTGAGACCTTGTCCCTAGCTTCTTCTCCATGATTTCTTCCTTCCATTTCTTCAAAATTTCTCAAATCTCTCAAGAATGAAGTGCAAGGGACGTAATTTTGTTTGCTTGATGGTTAGGGAAGAAGATAGGTTGATTTAAAGGGGAAAATCGTGTAAAAAACTGTAAATTTTTTGTTTTTGCACGACCCAGTAACCGTGGCACTTAGGCGCCGAATCTGGCGCCTAGGCACCGGACCTATTGATACATAGTTGATTCTGGTGCTTAGGCGCCGAATTCTGGCGCCTAGGCTCCGGAACTATGTTCAACTCCGTTTCGCCTAATCGTCAAATTTCAAAATTTCGTTCTCCAAGATAGGTATATTATACTGGTAAGAGTAATTTAGACTCAATAAATCACATTGTAAACAATCATAATGAAGGTTAACTTGATCTCCTTTTTACTCAAATTCAAAATAGAGTGATCCTATTTTTAAATCTTACATACTTCAAAATAAGTTTCAGCTTAAGTCATCAAAGACTTATAAGCATCAAATTTTTCTAAAATAATATAAAATTAATCAAGATCGAGGCATAAACTTACATTAAAATACAAAAACACTCATAACAAAAGATAATTATGGGTTGCCTCCCACAAAGCGCTTGGTTTAACGTCGTCAGCCCGACTTAAGTAAATCTTTAATCAGGTTGACTCATTTCATAAGCCTCTTTATAAATCTTTTTAATATCTCCCAAATAAGGCTTCAATCTTACTCCATTTACTTTAAAAAATTTTCCTGTTTTGGGATCTTTAATATCCACAGCTCCATAATGGTATACTTTCTTAACTAAATAGGGTCCAATCCATTTAGATATTAATTTTCCAGGAAAAAGACTTAAACGAGAGTTAAACAGTAATACTTCTTGTCCAGGCTCAAAAATTTTTCCTGAAATTTTCTTATCATGCAACATCTTCATTTTCTCTTTATAAATCCTCGCATTTTCATATGCTTCATTTTTTATTTCTTCCATCTCATTTAATTGCAATAATCGCTTTTCTCCTGCTTTATTCAAATTAAAATTAAACTCCTTTATCGCCCAATAAGCTTTATGTTCAAGTTCTACAGGTAAGTGACAATGTTTACTATAAATTAACCGGTAAGGTGACATTCCGATTGGTGTCTTATAAGCTGTTCTATAAGCCCATAATGCATAATCAAGTCTATCAACCCAATTAGTTCTTTTAGGATTAACAGTCTTCTCTAAAATTCTTTTAATTTCTCTGCTTGATACTTCAATCATTCCACTTGTTTGTGTGTGATAAGTAGTTGCAATTCTATGTTTGATTCCAAATTTTTGTAGTAATGATTGAATTCTTATATTCTCGAAATGACTTCCACCATCTGTGATAATTACCTTAGGCATTCCAAATCTTGAAAATATCATTTTCTTTAAAAATTTAGAAACACTTTTGGAATCACAGTTTGGTAAAGCAACAACTTCAATCCACTTTGAAACATAATCAACTGCTAATGAAATATAAATTTTTCCAGATGATGGAACAAATGGTCCCATAAAGTCTAAACCCCATATATAAAAAATTTCAACTTCCAATATATAGTTTAAAGGCATTTCATCCTTCCTAGATATATTTTCTATCCTTTGACATCGATCACATGTTTTCACATATTGTCTCACATCTTTAAATAAGGTAGGCCAATAAAATCCAGAATTTAAAATTTTAAATGCAGTTTTATCTATGCCAAAGTGTCCTCCAAAATTGGAATCATGACATTTTTGAATAATAGCAAAAGTTTCTTTATAAGGTACACATCTTCGAATAATAGAATCTTTACCAATTTTAAATAAATGAGGTTCTTCCCAAATATAAGATTTAGCATCATATTTAAATTTCTTAATGAATTTGTTATCCATGTCATAAGGCAAAATATTGCTAACTAAATAATTAACAATATCAGCATACCAAGGTATTTTGTATTCTTGAACAACATATAAATATTCATCAGGAAATTTCTCATTTATATTTTCTTCCGAAATAATATCATTTTTAATTCTAGACAAATGATCAGAAATTTAGTTTTCAGTTCCTTTTCTATGTACTATTTAAAAATCAAATTCTTGTAGAAGTAAAACCCATCTTATAAGTCTAGGTTTAGAATCCTTCATAGATAATAGATATTTAATAGCAGAATGATCAGTATGAACTATGCATTTAGTATCAAGAAGATAAGGTCTAAATTTATCAAAGGCATATACTTATAAGAAGAAGCTCTTTCTCGAGTGGTAGTGTAATTTCTTTGTGTTTCAGTTGAGAGTTTTACTAGCATAATATACAACTTTGAAAATTTTCTCATATTTTTGTCCTAATACAGCTCCAATTGCAAAATCACTTGCATCACACATTAATTCAAAAGATTTATTCCAATTAGGTGCAACAATGATAGGTGCATTTATTAATTTTTCTTTTAGAATATTTAAAGAATTAATACAATCTTTATTAAATTCAAATTTTGCATCTTTTTCCAATAAATGACAGAGGATTGGCAATTTTAGAAAAAAACTTTTATGTGTCTTCTATAAAATCCAGCATGACCTAGAAAACATCTCACATCAGTAACAGTAGTAGGTGATTGCAATTCAGCAATAATTTTCACTTTTGCTTGATCTACTTCCATCCCTTTTTGTGATACTTTGTGGCCAAGTACAATGCCTTCTATGACCATGAATTGACATTTTTCCCAGTTAAGAACTAAATTTGTTTTTTCACATCTTTTCAGAACTTTGGCTATCTTTTCCAAACAAGATTCAAAAGAAGTTCCAAAGATTAAAAAATCGTCCATGAATATTTCAATTCCTTTGTCAATCAAATCACAAAATATTGACATTATACATCTTTAAAAAGTTACAGGTGCATTACATAAACCAAAAGACATTCTTCTAAAAGTAAATGTTCCATAAGGACTTGTAAATGTTGTCTTTTCTTGGTCCTCAGGAGCAATAAGTAATTGATGATAACCAGAATATCCATCCAAAAAACAGAAATATGAGTGTCCAGCTAATTTATCGAGCATTTGATCCAAGAAAGGTAAAGGAAAATGATCCTTTCTAGTGGCTTTATTTAATTTCTTATAGTCAATACAAATTCGCCATCCAGTAACTTGTCTTGTCGGAATAAGTTAATTTTTATCATTAACAATGACCGTTACACCTCCTTTTTTTGGAACACAATGAATAGGATAAATAATACCAGCATCTAACCACTTAATAATTTCTTTTTTAACAACTTCTTTCATGATAGGATTTAATCTTCTTTGCGATTCTATAGTAGGCTTAAAATTTTCTTCCATTAAGATTCTATGCATGAAAATGGAAGGGCTTATTCCTCTTATATCAGCAATAGTCCAACCAAAAGCTTTCTTATAATTCTTTAACACACCTATTAGTTTTTCTTCTTGATCTTTACTCAGTTCAGAAGAAATAATAACAGGTAAAGTTAACAAATTTCCAAGAAACGCATATTTTAAATGGGAAGGTAACATTTTTAATTCCAGATCAGAGGTTTTTTTAATTGATGGTAAAAGTATATCATTTTGAGTTATGTCTAAAGTTTCCCAATTATCTTTAATAAAATGAGTCTCTTCTTCCTCTACTACTTCATTTTCATCAGTTAAAAATTCAAAATTTTCTCCATAAATGACTTTACATTTTTCTTGATAATGTTTTTCAATTAAATAATCAATTATATCCATTCGATAACATTTCTCTTTATCAGGGTACTTCATTGATTTAAGAACATTGAATTTAATTTCTTGATCATTAACTCTCATGGTTAATTCTCCCTTTTGCACATCAATCATAGCTTGTCTGGTAGCTAGAAAAGGTCTCCCTAAAATAATAGGTATCTCTTTATCTTCTTACATATCAAGTACTATGAAATCTACAAGAAAGATAAATTTATCCACTTTAACAAGGACATCCTCTATAACTCCTTTAGGATAAGTGATAGATCTATCGACTAATCGAAGGGTTACGAGTGGTGGGAGTAATATCTCCTAAATCCAATCTTCGAAAGATAGAAAATGGCATGAGATTAATACTTGCTCCTAAATCACATAAAGCTTTTCCACAAAATTTTTCTCCAATAGCACGAGGTATAGTGAAACTTCCGGGATCCTTAAGCTTTTCGGTAATTTCTTTTGAATTATTGCACTACATTCTTCACTTAATGCAACAGTTTCAAAAGCTTCAAATTTTCATTTTTTGCTTAAAATATCCTTCATAAATTTTGCGTAAGTTGGCATTTGTTCCAAAGCATCAGCAAAAGGTATGTTAATAGTAAGTTTCTTAAAAATTTTAAAGAACTTAGAAAATTAATGATCTAATTTCTACTGTTTAAGTCTTTGAGGAAAAGGTGGTGGTGGTTTTTCAACTTCCACATTAACAGGTATAACTGTCTGATCTTGACTAGGAGAGAGCTTCTTTAGGTTTTTCAATCTCTTCAACCTCAATCTCTTTTTCAATTTCATTCGCATTCTTTCTTTTAATTCCTTTCCACTTCTAAGTTGCACGGCTTTAACTTGTTCATGTTCATTTCAGTTTCCTTTGGATTAAATTCAACATTACTAGGAAGTGTTCCTACAGGTCTGTTATTAATTAAAGTAGCAATTTGCCCCCATTTGATTTTCAATATTACGAATAGCAGTATTTTGATTTTGTAAATGATTATTCATTTGTAAAATTAATTCTTCTATTGATAACTTTTTCTGTTGATTATTAAATCCAGGAGGTTTATAATTTGAATTAACTTGCTTATTCCAATCTCCAGTGGGATGAGATTGATTATTACCCCATTATTGTTGTGAATTATTCCAGTTAAAATTAGGATGATTTTTCCACCCAGGATTATAATAATTTGAATAAGGATTATTTTTACTTGCAATAGCTTGTAAAGTTTCAATAGTTTGAGAATCTTCAATATTAAGAGAGTTATTATGTGAAATATTAATTGCAAAATTATCTAATTTTTTAGACATTGCTGCAACTTGTGAAGCTAAAATAGAAAAGGCTTCATTATCGTGAATACTTGCCATCTTTTTAGGATTAATCCTTTCGAAAGGCCATTGAAAATTGTTATTAGTCATTTCTTCAATTAAAGTGTAAGCTTCTTCAAATGATTTAGACATTAAAGAACCTCCAAGAGATAACATCAATAAGTGATTTTAATGATCCAATTAATCCATTATAAAATGTTTGAATAATCAACCAATCAGGTAAAGCATGATGAGGACATTTTCTTAATAGTTCTTTAAATCTTTCCCAAGTTTCATATATTGTCTCCCAGTCAAATTGACTAAACAAAGTAATATCATTTCTTAATTTAGCAGTTTTAGAAGGAGGAAAATATTTAGCAAGGAATTTTTGTGCCATTTCAGCCCATGTTTTAATAGAACCAATCGCTAATGAGTTTAACCACATCTTTGATTTATCTCTTAAAGAAAAAGGAAAGAGTCTAAGTCTAATAGCATCATCAGAAACATTGTTATATTTAAAGGTAGCACAAAGTTCTAAAAAATTAACAAGATGTTGTTGACCTCATTTTTGATGAGGTCTTCTCTTCTCTCTTTAGTGTTTAGGATCTAGCCTTAGGCTTTTCCTTTGACTATCTTAGAGGACTAGAATTGGGACCCATCCCTTAGAAATTTGAACCACTTCTTGCCTCCCTGCAAACCCCACAAGCTTGATTGTAGACCCCCAATTACCTAGAGGGTTGAAATCAAATGTGAAGGTTTAAAGGATGAGTTCCCTATAGGACTCTTTGGCCTTAGGACCACCACAGGTGGCTTGTGTCAGTGAGGGTTGACTTACACACTCACTACATTCATACTCTACACTCTCACACACACAATCCAAATCATAAAACCACACACATACCCAACTTGGCTCCTTGACTCATGTAGGTAATTCATATGGATGGACCTTAACCCCTAAGCCCCCGGCTAAGAGGGTTAGGAACAACATAGTGAATGCCTCAAATGATTCCTCTCATGGCTCATATAGGCTTAACATGGCTTCATGGCTCATCCAAAGTGCTTCCATTTCACTTATATTTGATCAATATTCTTTTTTCCAAAATTTCATTTTTTGACCCCGGGGACCCTACACCCATCAAACCTATTAAAAGCCCTTAAAATTGTCGAAATCCTCCAAATTTCTAAATCACCCAAAGTTCCCCAAAACCATTCCTAAACATTTCCCTCCACTCAAATTGATCATCCATAGCCAAAAATACCAAAAATTCCAAAAATACCCCCCAATACCCTCCAAATACCCAAAATGCCCCTCTTAGCCAAAAAATCCAAAAATTCAAAAATTCCTAAAAAATTCCAAAAAATCCCAAATATTCCCAATTTCATTTTGTCCAACTACACCATTTGTCAATTTTGTCAATTTACCCCACGTTTACCAAAACCCCAATTTAGCCCATTCATAACCCAAGTGAACCCAATGTCAAACCAAACCTACCCAATTGACCCCAATTTTGGTCCAATTCAATTCTAAACTCCAATTCAATATCCACAATATCAATCTAGACCAAATCCAAGTCCAATTTTATTGACATTTGGGTCCAATTTCACTTTTGACCTTAAAGCCCAATTTGGACCCATGACCCAAACTTAGCCCAAACCAAACCAATTCAACTTCAATTGACCCCAAACCTTTTCTAAACCTTCCCTAACATCCCCACAAACAAAAAACTAACATAATTTGCCCAAGATTTGGACCCAAAACCCACTCAAATTCAACCCAAAACCAAAAAGCCCAATTTTGACCTAAACCCAAACCTAACCCAAATAAGCCCAAGTCCCAAAACCAAAACCCAACCAAAGTTGAAACCTCTTTGAAACACTCCCATAAACATTTCACAACATTAATTTTACATCAATTTCAACCCTAGCCCAACATTGGCCCAAATTAGCCCAATTTGACCTACATTGGCCCATGTACCAAATTACCCAAATCCAACCCAATTCGAGCCCAAATCACCTCAAATTTATTTCAAATCACTCATGACACATCCCTAAACCAAACCCAACAATTATTTGGCCCAAGCCTTTACCAAACCTCCATCCTAAAATCCATTTTTAAAATCCAAAAAGCCCACTTCCCTAAACCATTTTAAAAGCCCATCTTCACTAAATTTCAAAGGCCCAAACTTCATGTTAAAGCCCATATGACATTCTTTTCATCACCCTATTAATTGATATCATTCCTAAGTCCTAAATCAGCAATCAAATCTTTCTAAACAAAGCCATATGACAAACCATCCAAATTTTACACCAAATTACCAAAATTTCTAAAACCCTTTTTCATGAAATTGACCAAACTTTTTCCCAAGCCAAAGGTGAGCCATGAAGCCATTCTTGAGCCACATGCAAGCCATGTGAGTTGTTGACATGTGACCTTACCACATTGGACAAAATGAGGAGGTCCTTTAAGCACTTCCTAAAAGCCATTAACCTTACTTATGATTCCCCTTAACCCAAATTTAATCTAAATATTCTTGGATGGAGACTTCTCCACTTACGACCAGCTGACCTAACCGATTCACCCGGCCCAAAACCAGGTCATGGGGAGGTGAACCAAGCCCAAAATCATGGGTTGACCAATTTGAGCCCAAAATGAGCCCTTACCCTTTCCATTTCAAGCCATCCTCTTTACACATGGCAAAGCTCAATTGCTGCACAAACCTCCAGCCCTGACCCACTGGACCCGAGGGTGACCCATGCCTGCCGGCCAGCCCGCTCGGATCGCCGGAAAACACCATGGCCGAGACCTTGAGAGGAGCCAGACTTTTCAGTCTGCGCTGGCCGAAGTGTCCCAGCCCAATTGAACACCATGGCTATTCTTCTCTTGCATGGAGCGAGTCCGATCCCGAGGCTTAAACCCCCACAGGAGGCCCGCCACCCTCTCCTATTTAAACACCACCTCCTCTCGGCCATGAGAGGTGCTTGAACCAAAAAACTTACCGAAACCACCGCCAAAATCATCCCGCATCACTCTCTACACATAGCGAACTTGATCCCCACTGAAATCCCCCTGCCATTTCCTCTCGCGAGCTCGATTTTAGAGTTGAAATTCAAGCCCAAAACTAGGACACTTCACCACGGTGAGCCAATCTCCAAATTGATTGGTCCTACACCTTCACCGGACCGAGAGGAGAAGTTTCCCAGCAAAAGCCCCCTCACCGAGGCCAGCCATTGCTTCCAGCCTCCAAGCTTTGTGATCGGGCTTGATCGAAATCATAACTAGACAATTCACCAGGCCAAGGGACTTCATCTGGAGCTTGCTTGGACCCAATCGAACATGACACAACTCTCAGATTGAAGCTTCACTTCTCTGTGCAAAGGTATGGACCTTTCTCCCGAGCTTCCAGAGATTCTCCAATTAGTTTGGGTCAATTTCAATGCATGTTTACCATATGGATGTGTTCGTCTCTTCAAGACGAATCCATAGAGCATAAGAACTCAAAAATCCATTGAGAATGAAGTGAGAAATTAGGCTTAGAAGGTTGACGGTCACGGGTTCACACCAGTCGTAGACGATGACTGGGAACCGTTGGATCGCGCGTGTATCGAGTGGACGGCCAGGATCGAGCCGGACGGAGCAATGGGACATGAACCGCGGGCCCCTGGAGCGCTGAGTCGGATGGCGGCGCCGAATCAGAGCGCGCCGCGTGGCCCTTCGGAGTGCGTCGAGGATGGCGTGGCGCCGCGTGGATAAGTAGGAAAATAGGTATTTTTCTTATTTATTAAATACCCGAAACTTCAAAAATTCATAACTTTGTGTAGAAAAATCCTAAAAATAAAACAAAAATACCTTCTTGCTCAGTGAATAGAGGAAAATAATGTGGAAAAGAAATCAAGTAATTTCATTAAGTATTTTATTTGTAATGATTTATTTACTCTCTGCACTATTTCAATTCTCCATGCATATAGGAAATTCACCATGGCATGAGACCATAGGGCTTTTGAAGCCTCTGAACTTGGGAATATTCCCTGAATTTTCCAAGGTCAGAGGCCATCCCTATGAGAAGTTATTGATTTTTCAAGTTCATGTTACTGTTTTGAGTATTTTAATTCCAATAATTAGCATGTTGAGAAATAAATTCTAGGAAAATTTGGTAATGTTTCTTATGACCAGAAAGACCTAGGAAAAATAATTTTTGAGCTAATTCACTTTGAACAACCCTAATTGGCCTAAATACCCAAAATTGAACTTTAATTAATTAGGGTTAACCATTCATCAAATTAACTTAAAAACAAATCTCCACTGTCCTCTAGGGATAGGAGAACTCCACATAAAAATTTGAAACCAATTGGACTTGGTTAACCCCACCAAATGGGTTAATTAAGCCTCTTAAGCAAAAATGGGAAAAATTAAAATTTAAAAATTCATTACTCACAAAATACTTTTCAAAAATTCACAAAAATGGTTTTGGAGCTTCTCTGATATTAGAGGAACTTAGGAAAATTAAATTTGTAATTTTCTAAAAAAGTTGATTATTATTATTATTTTAATATTTTTAATAATTAAAAAATAATAAAAATCACAAAAATATTAAAAATCACCAAAATGTCATATTATGAATTCTAAACACTTAAGAACAAACCAAATATTTTTCTTAAGTTCCTAGGATAAGATATTGAATTTTAAAGGTTTAATGTAATTTTTAATATTAAAAATGTATTTTTCAACCTTTTCACTAAAATAATTCTAATAAAACAAAGACAAATAAAAAAATTATGAAAATTGGTTCTCTGGTTTCCTTGATATCAGAGAGATTTTTGAAAAATATAAAATTCATTTTTCAACCTTTATTTTATTTTTAAATTAATTAATACTCCAAAACTCAAAATAATTATAATAAATAAAATAAAATTCAAAAAATCACCAAAATTAGTCTAAATGGTCCTCTGGTCATTAGGAGTGACCCATAATTTTCTTAAGAACAGAAAAATTCCCTTGGTCATCTTATTGAATTTTCCTTGGAAATCCCTATTTTCTACAAAAAATAATTATATAAATAAATTAAATACAGAAAAATCACATTTTTCTCCTCTAATGTCTTAATTGACATGTGAGTGAAGCCACATAAAAATTTTAAATTCATTTAAGCTCAATTTAGTGAGTTATGGAATTATTAAGCTTGAAGGGCAAAATGATAATTAAAATTTTAACCCTTAATTAAAACTTTAGGCTTAATTAAATGAAAGAGTAAAATATTTGATCCTAATCTGATTTGGATGATTGAAATTTAAATAATTAAAGGGTAGAAACCCATCAATCATTTTTAAGAATAAACCTTAATCAATTAATTAATTAAATTTGGAAGATTAATAAAAATTGAAATTATTAAAATAGGGATATTATTTAGAAGACATTTATTCTTTAATTTAAGAGTCCCTAAATTAATCACCTCAATAATATTTAATTCCCAATTAAAATGATAATCCAAAATCAAGATTTAAAATACTAAAAGACTTAATCATTAAATTAAATTAAGATTAAAACATTTAAATTAAATCCTTCCAAAATTTCAATTAAATTAATACTTTAACAATTAAATTAAATCATCTTTAAAACATAAAAATAAAATATTGAATTAAAATTAAAATAAAATATTAAATTAAAATTAAATTAAATTAAATTAAATTAAAATTAAATTAAATTAAATTAAATTAAATTAAATTAAAACATATTAAATTAGATTAAATAAAAAATAAAATCAAATTAAAATAAAGTCTAAATTAAATTAAAATTTAAAATAAAATTAAATTAAAATTAAAACTAAACCAAATTAAATTAAATTAACTTAAAGTAAATTAAATTGAATTAAATATAACATCACCTAAGACATAAAGAATTCAAAAATAAATCTAAAACAACTTGAACACTATTCGAAACTTAAACCCATTAATTAAAATTAAATTAAATCACAAATCACTTAAACATCAATTTGTCCTCAAAAGCTCTTGTTGTCATAACTCCTAAACGAAGTATTAATTGAAGTGTTACTTCACTTATAAGGATATTCAAATGTCCTAATTCACTGAGCAAGATAACAAAACTTAAACTCCTGGATGATTAATTCACTTGTATAATTAAATTCTCTTGGACTTAAAACAATCCTAGAGGTGTTGAAAAGATGTTTAAGACTCGTCTTAAGCACTTCCTCAATATGATAGGATGTTTATAAGAACAATTGAACTTAATTGTTCTTTGATGAAGAAAATCGTCCTTAAACCAAAATACAAGAACCTAGACGTCATAGGAGATGACTAGCTATAGGATTAGGACTTTGATAGACAACCAAAACCTTTCCCTTCGCTTTACCTAGGTACTTGATGAAACATTTAAATGCCTTAACATGTGTTTTAAGTGCATCTTGGGATGACGGGAAGACCCTCCAGGTACGCTTTTATTTTATTGCAATTTACTTTATTGCAAATGCACTTTACTTTTCTTGCATGATAAACAATTGTTGCATGAAAACCAAAACCTTTACGGTAGTCCCTAAAACTGAAACCAAAACTAAATTAAAAATCACTGCAAGATAAAATTCACCGCCACAACATTTCAAAATATAAAGCAACTCAAAATTTAATCACCAATAGAACAACAAAACTACAATTGCAACTAAATTAAAACGTCTCGTTGAATAATCGGGAATACCTCGGATGATGTAACCCACGTGTTGCTAACGGGATTTCCTACGGTCTAAATGAAAGTGTGGAACTCATTCAGTTGAGTTTAGCAAATTCATCTTGACTAAGTGAATTCAATGAAAATAATGGTGCCGGGATGATGAAACTGTGGGATCTTAATCGGTTCTGTTATAATCAACTTTAAGATTTGTTTTAATTAAAATATTAAAAACACTTGGATTTTAAGATTTCTAAACCAAAACACTTCTCTCATCTCCTGATTTATGACTTCTAAAACTAAACCTCTGCAACAACAAGGAGCTCGGAGCATGGTGGGCAGCACGACCATCTTCGTCAGCAAAACAACTCTACATCAGCTAAACTTTCTTAGAATTAAATAACCAAGCCATAGGACATCGAGGTGGTTTGCCTAGTGCAACATAAATCCTCAACTCTTCGTTAGGCATTTGCATGATCATGTCATGTAAATTAAGCCCTAACCGGTCTTAGGACTCCGAGGTAGTCGTTCGGTACGACATAAACCCTCACATCTTCGAGGCTGTTTGTATGATTATGTCATACGAATATAAGTCTTGATTAATTAAAAATTGGCAAGATTGAAATATCAGATAATATTAGGATTTGCCCAAATTGAAGCCAAACAATAGGATAGTCGGGAAGTTGCCAAGATTCCTCTTGGATCCTCAACTTCTCCTACTTCTCTTCCTTTGGACTCCTAAAATAAATTGTTCCAAATTTTGAGTCATTCCCTTTTGAAATCTCCTAATTAACTATAGGGGCTTGCCCTTATAAGGAACTTTAAGAACCCAGGTAATATAAACCCTGCTTAATTTATTTATATTAAGCAGGGGAACTTGTCGGCTTATAAAATTGGTTCGCAGACCAAACGGATGTCACAAATCTTCTAGTTTATTTAATCGAGCCACATCATCAAGCAGTGTGTCTATTCTTCGGGATAGATACACGGTTTGTGATGCGGTGCTCGTTTATATAAACTATTTGGGATGTGAGATCGGTTTGATTTCATATCTTAAAATTTTCAAATTTAAAATTATTTTCAAAATAAAATACTACTTTCTAAATTATATCTATATTTAAATTAAATTTAAAATTTAAATTTCGCCGACAATTTCTGTAGGCGACCCCCTTTTCAAAACACATAACATAAAAATATGTCGACAGATATAAATTTGGATCCTCATTTGGTGATCCACCAAATTGATTGTTTTGCACAATTTGAATAATAGACGGTTTAAGTTCAGAAGAATTAGCATCTACAGTGGGTATTTGAATACTACTATGAAGTTCATCTACTTGTAGGGTTAGCATAATCCCTTAATGGTTTATAAACATGTTGATCAATAAGTTCAATTAGATTTTGTAAAGTAGCCATTTCTTGAAATTTTTGAATTTGTTTTCCCTTTTAATTTTTCTAATTGTTCTTTCTAATTCAGAATCTAAAGGTATTAATCCTTCGGAACCAAATCTTTGCATAAAACAAGAAATAAATTAAATATATCTTTCTTTTAATATATATATATATATATATATATATATATATATATATATATATATATATATATATTAAGAAAATTTATACTATTCTATTTCTTTCTTCCCCGGCAACAGCGCCAAAAACTTGACCCGACCCGCAATAATGCAGTAATATTCGCTTCCAAAAGATGGCCAAAAACTTGACTCAATTTATAAATAGCGGCTAGTGTATAAAATCAAAATGTTGTAAATTTAGAAAATATTTTTACACACTAGGGGTACTACGCAAGTATACGTATCGTTTCAAGTAATATAGGGCTTTGAAACAAAGACCCCAGTATTGATCCCACAGGGAAGAATTATAGTGATAAATTTTCTAAATAGTATAAAAAAATATCTTTTTATCTTTTAATTTAACTATAAATTACTATTAATTTACTAGATGGAAATAAAGAAAACATTAATAAGAAAATGATTTATGAAAACTATAAAATAAACAACTTTCTTCCTTTCAATTAATCAAAGATTTTTAAGATAATTTAATATTCGTTTGAGAATTTGATTTATGGCATTGTGCCAAATAGAAGCATTCCTATTCTTTACCCTTTGATCCAGGCGCAAAGAACATTGGCTAATTTACAGATCGAGTCCGGATGTATTATTAGTAGAATGGGTTAATCTAGACTCACACTTCTAGATGTCCGAGGGTGGCTATGGTCGGCCACTACTAGTGACCATTTCCTAATATATAAATCAAATTATAAGAATTTAGTCTGTCACTCTAAAAACTTATCAATTCTACGCCCTTTAAATCTTATCTTCCTATTTATTTGCACTTCACCTTGAATAGCCAGCACATGGCCTTCGACTACCCAAGGATTCATGTGACATTTACAAGTTAAGAGTTCTTTTCCTTCTAGGTCTCAAAACTCTTCAACAAGTATTAACAATTTAAATGGCCAATTTAAAAAGTAAAGTAAGATCATGTATTAATGTCATCACAATGTTTTGAAAATATTTTGAATTTCAATTCTCCATCGAATCTTTTATATTATCTTATCTATCTCTTCATAATTGAAGGAAGAAAGTAAACTAACTACTCTGAATACATTGAAAATAAACAGCAAAACATAATAAATAAACTTTGAATCAATTATAAAATACTTATCTCAAATATTTCTTCTACGGATCTTCGATTCCTACCGACTCCACGAGTGTAATGAACTCCGGATGCAACAACTTGAAAATAAACTCACTAAAATAAATAAAAGTGGCCCTAAATTTCTCTCTCTATTTCTCTTTCTAAGGATGAGAGATCCTAAAGTGGATAAGAGAAAGGGTTACAATGGGAGGGGCATGTTTTCTGAAGAAATGGACCCCTATTTATAGGCTTCGAGGGTTGCCTTGAGGCACCTCTTCAAAACATGTCCACATTCAATGAATCTTCTAGAAGGTCTGTCTGGCGCCTAGGCGCCGGACACCGCGTCCAGTTCTTCGCACCTCTTCACTTTGGCTCGCACCTCTTCGTGATTAAAACCATTTTGGAGCATCCAAATGAAATGTATCACATCTCCTATTATCAAGGAACAACTGTCAGTCTTCTAGAATGTCCAATAACCGCTCACTCCGTCAAAATAACAGATCAAACGTTGTAAAAAACTTGACAGTTTCTGTATTGAGTCTGGCGCTTAGGCGCCAACTTCTGGCGCCTAGGCGCAAGGCCATATTTTTTATACTTTTTGTATTTTGCTCCATTTTTGCTCCTTTTTTCTCCTTTTTGCTTCTTTTTCCTTTTTATATCTTTTTACATCACCTACATCCAAAAACACAAAAAATACCTTCCATTAAAGCATAATATCCTTAGAAATTAATAAGAATTAAGACATAAAGAAATAAATATTTTTTTATAGATCAGGGTTCAGCTAACTGCTGGGAGATCCAAACAGAACCATTTTGGTGAAGTTCTGATTAAAATCAGTAGTTATCTATCCAACTGGACCCCCATTTACCTATCTTCTGGAGGGAGACTTACTTTACTCAAAAGTATCCTCACTACCCTCCCTTCTTATGTCATGCAAATGACCACTATGAAGAAGAGCACCCAGGCACAATTTGAAAGGATTTTCAACCAGTTTCTTTGGTCTGGCCATAGAAAGCAGATCTACTAGGCTTCCTGAACTAAATTGGCTAAACCTGAGTGGGCAGGTGGTCTGGGTTTCAAAGGGCTAAGTCAGATTATCCAAATGAGCAATTGCAAACTTTGGATAAAGTTCAGAACCCAGAATTCATTGTGGGCTAAATTTCTAACTGGTAAATACTGCAAGCACTCTCATCCCTCCCTGGTCACCAGCAAGTTGGGGGATTCTAAGCTTTGGAGGGCTATGTTAAAGAACAGGTAACAGGCTGAAAAACTCTACCTCTGGAATCTTGGCAAAGGTGAGCTCAACTTCTGGTTAGACCATTAGTGCCCTCAGGATTAGTTGCAACCCTGCACCACCCACATCAACTTGAATCTTCAAGTTTCAGATTGCTGGTCTGGGGACACCTGGTCTTTACCATTTCTTCATACCATTATCCAAGCACCCTCTGTCAGGAGAATAACTTCAATTACTTTCAACAGAACTATATCTGATTCTATTGTTTGGAAGGCTATTGTAAATCAAAATCAATCAAAAGCCATTTATTCTCAAATGTTCCAGTGGGAGTCTGTCCCCTGGGGTGAGGCTATTTGGCATAGGCACCTTTCCCAATCTATGAATCTTTTCTGCTGGAGATTGTTTAAAAAATTCTTACCCACTGATGAAATTCTAAAGATGAAAGGATTGAGAGGTCCATCTTGTTGCAGTCTCTGTCATCAGGCTGAGGAATCCATTCCCCACCTTTTCTTTGCTTGCAACTTCTCCCAAAAGGTCTGGCAAAATTTGACTGGAAAGCTGAACATCAACACTCTACATCTCCAATGGCATGACCTGACTAACTACTGGCCTGAATGGCACAATCTGGGTGCTGTTGCTCTTCCCATGATAACAGCTTGGTTCATATGGATGGCCAGAAACAAAGCTATATTTGAAGATCAAGTTCCTACTGCTGGGGAAGTGACTAGAAATTGCCTCTCTTATCTCCAAAAACTGATCCAAGCCAGGCAGTTCCCTAACATATGCCACACCTCCTCACCAAGTCAAATTCAGCATTTCAAAATCATTCTAGTTTTCTGGAACCCCCCGAGCCATAATTTTATTAAAGTAAATACTGATGGGAGTTTTAGAGAGGGTGATGCTGGTATGGAAGGCTTATTCAGAAACCATAGAGGAGACTGCTTGTTGCATTTCCACACTCCCCTTATTGCTATGGACCCTTTAGAGACTGAATTAATTGTTGTATTATGGGCAATTAAATTGGCCCTGATTTTCCTGTGGACTAATCTGATTGTAGAATGTGACTCCCTCTAATTGATCTCACTGCTCCATTCTAGCTGCTCTTCTTCTTGGCACCATTCCCAGTGGATATTGAAGATTAAGATCATCAGTGCTCAGCTTGGGGTAAAGTTTCAATTCATTTACAGAGAAGGGGAAAAACCTGCCAACTGACTTGCCAATAGAGGTGCTCTTTCGGCCACTGTGGGTCTGTCAACCTTACCCCCCTCCACTTAAGGTTACTGCTGGATGGGGACCTCCTTGCTGCTCCTCACCTCAGAATTCAGCCCACTTATTCAGTGGGATACTAATGTTGTCTTCTATGGATGCATGGGCTGTGTTTCTCCAAGTCAGATTCTTCTTTTGTAGTTATTTGATTTACTGTTAGAGGTAGTTTTCTTTTGGTTACCATTGGGATTGGTGTTTTTACTTTTTTTGTTTGTAACTTTTGGAGAGATGTTGTATTGGGTTGGGTTGATCCCTTAGGGGATTTACTGTAACTTCATTTTTGATTCAACATGTAGGGAGCCTTTTGTGCTCCTTCCCTCAAATATATATATATATATATATATGGCTGGATCTGATCATAGACCCATTCTTTGCTCTATATGGAATGTGGAAGGGGAAAGGGGGGAGCTTTAGATTTCTGAACATGTGGCTACTCCACCCTGACTTTCTGACTGAATTGAAGGATTGCTGGAATCCTCTGATGGGGAAATCTCCATGGGGAAACCTTTGGAGTTTACACAAGATGACTGCTAAGCACGTCACTCAATGGAATTGGGAAAAATTTAGAAATCTCCATGACAACATTTGCAAAGCAGAAGAGAAAGTCTCTCAGATGGAAGCTGATCTGTTAAGGGGGAACATGTATGAGGGGGATCTGCAATTGGCACATGATGAACTTTTGGCACAAATTAAATACCAGGAAGCCTTTTTTCAACAGAAAGCTGCTTCCTCTATATTCATTGCAGGAGATAGGAACACCAAATACTTCCATGCCTTTATTAACTTCAAAAGGAAATGCAATATGATTCTCTCTATTACTAAATCTGATGGGTGCAAATTAATGGAAGCTGATGCCATTATTGAGGATGTTATTCATCACTTTCATGAGCTCTTTACTCAAGTTCCTATCCAACCCACACCAATGAACTTTCTGTTATTTCAAGATAATATCAATCATGTGCAAGGACTCCAATTAACTCAGATTCCTTTGGAAGTTGAAATTAAAAATTGCTTTAGATTCCATTGATGGTAATAAAGATGCTGGACCTGATGGGTTTACAACTTCTTTCTATAAAAAGGGTTGGTCTATCATTGGCAAGGATGTGGTACAAGCACTGCAGGCTTTCTTTCAAGGGTTGGATCCACCAAAGTATTTTAATTCTTCCACTATTGTTCTTATCCCTAAGAACAAGTTAAGACATTCCTGGGGTGATTTCAGACCCATCAGCTTAACATCAGTAATGTCCAAGCTTCTAAGCAAAATTCTGGTCACCAGA